>CM053581.1:315966153-316022266 GCA_028627135.1 Pseudochirops cupreus | reverse complement strand
TCCTTATGATTTATTTTCCATGTTTATCTTCTCATGCTTCCTGTATTTGAGTGTCAAATTTTCTTTTCAGTTCTGTTTTTTTCAGCAGGAATGTTTGAAAGTCCTCTACCTCACTGAATGACCATATTTTCCCCTGGAATATTATATTCAGTTTTGCTGGGTAGGTGATTCTTGGTTTTAATCCTAGCTCCCTTGATCTCGGAATATCATATTCCAGGCCCTTCGATTCCTCAATGTCCAAGCTGCCAGATCCTGGGTTATCCTAATTGTGTTTTCACAGTATTCAAATTGCTTCCCCTTGGCAGCCTGTAATATTTTCTCCTTGATCTGGGGACTCCAGAACCTGGCTATAACATTCCTAGGAGTTTTCTTTTGGGGATCTTGTTCAAGAGGTGATTGTTGAATTCTTTCAAGTTCTATTTTGCCCTCTGGTTCTAAAATCTCAGGGCAATTTTCCTTGAGAATTTCTCAAAGGAAGCTTTCTAAGTTCTTTTTTTGATCATGGCTTTCAGGTACTTAAATAATTTTTAAACTGTCTCTCCTGGATCTATTTTCCAAGTCAGTGGTTTTTTTCAAGAAGATATTTCACATTGCCTTCTATTTTTTTCATTTGTTTGGATCTGTTTAATAATATCTTGATTTCTCACAAAGTCATTTGCTTCCATTTGCTCCACTCTAATTCTGAAGGAATTATTCTCCTCAGTGAGTTTTTGAGATTCTTTTTCCATCTGACAAATTAAACTTCTTAAGGCATTCTTCTCCTCGTTGGCTTTTTGGGCCTCTTTTGCCATTTGAGTTCATCTATTTTTTAAGGTGTTATTTTCTGCAGTCAGGTTATTGACTCTCTTTTCATGATTTTCTTGAATCATTCTCATTTCTCTTCCCAATTTTTCTTCCACTTCTCTTATTTGGTTTTCAAAATCCTTCTTAAGCTGATCTATGGCTTTTAGGCAGTCTTCGTGTTTCTTGAAAGCTTTTGGTGTGGGAGTTCTGACTGTGTTGTCTTCCTCCCATTCCATACTTTGATCCTTTATTCATGAAAAAAGGATTCTGGAGTTCAGTTGCTGTTCTTACTTTGCCTCCTTTGCCTGCTCATGTTGCCAGTGAATTACTTGATTTTTTTTAGCTCTGCCGTACTCTGTTTCCAGGGGAAAAAGTTCTTTCCCAAATTGCTGGAGTTTTTGCAGCTGCTGGAGTTATTGGGAGGCTGCTGCAGCAACCCCCCCCCCCCAGCTTTGACTCACTGAAAACACACCCCAGGACCACCACCCAAGTCCACTATCAGGATCCAGGCTGCTCAACACAAGAACACTTAGCCTCTGAACGATAGCTTGGCCCCCCTACAGTCTGCAGGCTGGGACTCTGAAGCAGCTATGTGGAGTTGCCTGCAGAGCTGCCACTTCTGCTGCTTCCTTGCCCTGGAGGTAGTTTGGCCAGACTGCTTTTCTGACCCAAATTTAGCTGAGATCCACTGACCTTTCACTTAGTCCTTGTTTATTATGGTTTGGTAATTCTGGAAACTGCCACAGCTGCCACTGATCTACTCTCCTGAAGGCTCCAGTTGCAGTTCATCTGGGCCACCCCAGGTCCAGGCAGTGGCTTCAGGCTGGGCTGGTTTTAGCCCCAAGGATGCTGCAAAGAGCCCTTTGTGCTGAAATGCCTTTGGTGGGAGATGTGTTTTTCTGTATTTTTGTGTGAGTTTTGGAGCCCTAAATTTTCTTTAGAGTCATATTTTATGAGTATTTGAGGTGGCTATGTGTGAGCTACAAAACCTTGCTGCTTCTATGCCACCATCTTGGTTCTGCCCTCAATAAATTTTTCTATATATTACTTTAAAAAATATTTTTATTAGTTAATTATTTTTAGTTTTCAACATTCACTTCCACAAGATTTTAAGATTCAAAATTTCTTCCCATCTCTCTTCTCCTCCCCCCCAAGAAGCATGCATTCTAATTAGCCCCTCCCTCAATTGACACTCCCTTCTGTTCCTCCCTGCCCCCTTTTGTTATCTCCTTTACTTCTGTTTTCTTGTAGGTCAAGATACATTTCTATATGCCATTACCTAAACATCTTATTTCCCATTTGTATGTAAAAACAATATTTAACATTTATTTTTTTAAAATTTGAGTTCCAAATCCTCTTCCTTCTTCCCTCCCCACCCACACTCATTGAGAAGGCAAGCAATTTGGTATAGGGTATACATGTGTCATCATGTAAAACACTTCTAAAACAGTCATTTTGTGAAAGACTAACTATATTTTGTTCCATCCTATCCTTAGCCCCATTTATTTTGTTCTATCTTTGATACTATCTGTCCTCAAAAATGTTTACTGCTGATTATCCCCTCTGCCAATACACCCTCCCTTCTATGATCCCTCCTTCTCTTATCCCTTTCCCCACTACTTTCCTGTAAAGTAAGATAGATTTCCATACCCAATTGAAAGTGTATGTTGTTCTCTCCTTAAGCCAAATCCAATGAGAGTAAGCTTCACTCATTCTCTCTTACCTCCCCTCTCCACTGTAAAAGTTTCTTCTTATCTCTTTTGTGTGAGAAAATTCGCTCCATTCTACCTCTCCCTTTCTCCTTCTCCCAGTATATTCCTATCTCATCCCTTAATTTCATTTTTTAGATATCATACCTTCATATTCAGCTCACTCTGTGTGTATGCATGTGTGTGTGTGTGTGTAAGAGTGTTTCCTCCAACTACCTTAGTACTGAGAAAGGTCTCATGAGTTAAAAATATCATCTTTCCATGTAGGAATGTAAACTGTTGAATTTTAATAAGTCCCTCATAATTTATCTTCCATGTTTACCCTTTTATGCTTCTCTTGAGTCTTGTATTAGAAGGACAAGTTTTCTATTCAGCTCTGGTCTTTTCATCAAGAATTCTTGAAAGTTGTCTATTTCATCGAACATACACTTTTTACCCCAAAGGATTAGGCTCAGTTTTGCTGGGTAGGTTTTAATCCTACCTCCTTTGTCTTTCAGAGAATTATATTCCAAGCCCCTCATTTGGGTTAGTCTATTTTTCATGATTTTCTTGCCTCACTCTCATTTCTCTTTCCAATTTTTCCTCAACTTCATTTACTTGATTTTCAAAATCCATTTTGAGCTCTTTCATGGCCTTGGAACAATTCATATTTTTTTCTTGGAGGCTTTGGATGCAGGAGCTTTGACTTTGTTCTCTTCTGGTTGTAGGTTTTGATCTATTTTTGTCTCCCTTGTCATCAAAGTAAAATTATATTGTCTGGGTTTTTTTTCCCCACTGTTTGCTCATTTTCCCAGCCAATTACTTGACTTTTTAACTTTTTGTTAAGGTACAGCTCTACTTCCAGTATAGCGAGTGTACTGTCACAAGCTTCTGGGATTTTGTGCAACTGTATTTGGAGAAACTTCCAGGGATCTGTAAGTTTTCAGTTCTTCCAAGGTTGTATGATTAAAGGAGAGGGGGTTACTCCTCTCCTTGACTGCGCTCTGGCCTTTGAGTGACCACAAGCTCTCTTATCTGGCTTGGAACTGTGAAGAGGATTCCCTCTCCACCATTGCCACAAGCTCTGCCAAACCTGTTTTCCTCTTCACTCCAGGACCACCAGAGGGGGGGGTTTATGATCCCAGACTATGGTCCAGATCCAAGCACCAACCAAGTACGAGAATCCTGCCTCAGCACCAGCAAAGAGATCCCTACAATCACCCTCTGCTCAGCTGCTCTATTTTCCCACTGTCTCTCAGCCAGAAGCAGTTGTTGTTGCCTCTGCTGCTGCCATGTGGTGGGGGTCAGACTGTGCTCCATTCTTACCTAGTTCTGACACGCCTTTCCTACAGGTCTTCTATATTGTCTTTGGCATTTGTGGGTTGAGAAGTCTGCTGATTTCCACAGCTGCCAGTGATTTAGTCCCATGAGGCCTGTTCCTGGTTTGCTAAGGCCTGGTCTATGCTGGTATGTTTTGTACTGGACTGCACTCCTCTCTCAGACTGGTGTGACAGAGCTTTTTTGTAAACCTGAAAGGTTGTCATGGCCTGGAAATTTCTTGTGCTCTGTCATTTTGTGGGTTCTGTTGTTCTCGAATTTGTGTAGAGTTGTTGTTTTTTTTTTTTACAGTATTTGGAGGAGTTTGAGTGAGAGCTCAAACAAGTCTCTGCTTTTACTCCGCCCTCTTGGCTCCACCTCCTTTCAATACATTATTTAGAGAAAATCAATGAGACATGACACAAAAAATAAATTAAAATAATAACAAAACATAAAATATCTTGATGTTAAAATATCAACACATTTTTATGTAAAATATAACTTTGAAATGTTTTTTACATAAATCGAGGGTGAAATACTTTGAGCGATATTCAGCTCTGATGTTTGTGCTATGTAAACATACTTAAGTGATTTTATTAAATTAGATATTTAGTGCTATTCCAATTCGTTTTTGAAGTAGAAACTTTATGGAATTATACAAAATTAAAAAACAACAACAACCTTCTTTGGAAACAAAAATTCTTAAAACCCAAAGGCAATAATGGAAGAAGTAGTAACGAAGGAATTTAGAATCATCATAACTTAACCCAAATTATAAAGCACCAATCATCGAAACTATTTGGTATCGGTTAAGAAATAGAACAAGGAAATGTATCTGATAAACAAAAAGACAAACGAACAAACAGATAATCAAAAACAGTTGACTATGTTTTATTAATAGTGAGATGAAAATATAAATATAACGCACAATATAAATAGGAGAAAGGCCTGCTTAATAGATTTTGACTAATATCTTAGAGCAAATGCTATCATATCCTCTAAATGAATGTGCAACTTCAATATCCTACATATGTGTATGTATATATGTGTGTGTATGTAC
Source organism: Pseudochirops cupreus (assembly GCA_028627135.1). NCBI lineage: Eukaryota > Metazoa > Chordata > Mammalia > Diprotodontia > Pseudocheiridae > Pseudochirops > Pseudochirops cupreus. Next base: position 316,017,418 of record CM053581.1, on the reverse strand, counting down.
ATACATAGCTGGAGAAACCTTACAAGAAGTAAGATTTGAAAGACATATGATGTCTTTTAAATGGAAATATACATATTTCCTGAATTATGTGGCACATTAACAAAAACAGACCATCTGCTAAGGTATTGAGAAATAATAAATGAAATTAAAAAGGCAGAAATATTCTTTGTAGACCATAATGTGACACACTAACAGTAAAATACTGAGAATACAAGAAAAAACAGAACTAAAAGAAAATTCAAAGATAAGAATACTGAATAGTTAAGTCAAAGAAAAAAATCAGAAAATATAGCAGTCATTTAAACATAGAATGATAGCAGTAAGAAAACATACCATATTTTTTTTGACGTAGCTAAAGCAGTCCCCAAAGGAAAAGAAATGCATCTGTCAGAATATATCTCCCTGCAATTAAAATAAAATATAACTATAGAAACAAACGATATTCACAAACCCCAAATAAACAAGAAACAAAAACTTCATGGAGATAAAATGGAAAAAGTATACTATAAAAATGATAAACAAAGCTTAAAACTCTGGTCCTTTGAAAAGACAAACAAAATCAATAAACTTTTAGCTAACCTGATAAAATAGAGAGAAAGAGGAAGAAGAAAGTTAGATAACTAAAATAAAAAGTGAAAAAGGTGAATTCATAACACAGAGGAAATAAAATATATTAGATTCCAATATACACAGCTTTATGTTGCCAAAATATAGGCAAAAATGTAAAGAAATTAATAATTACCTATAGTTAGCAATATAATAAATGTCTATAATAAGAAATGAATAATTGCCTGTAAAGAAATAAAATACCAAAATTAACAAAATAAGAAATAGAGAAATTAAACATCTTCATTTCTCAAGTGAAACTGATCAATTCATAAAAGAATGATCAAATTAAAAAACCTTGACCTGTACCATTTACAGATACAAGTGAAGTCTACCAAATGTTTAGAGACATAATTACCTCAGTTACACAAAATACTCTTTGTTTGTCAGGGGCAAGCACACAAATACTCTATTAAACTCTTTATGAAACAAATATTCCATTATTTAAACCAGTGTGGGATAAAATTGTAAAAAAAATATATATTTAAAAATCTATCGATGGTGTTATTAAAGCAAAATATTAAATAAAATTCTAACAGAAAAGATATGTCCAGAAACATATCAAAATACATTTAAAATATTAATTATGACAAAGTTGAAATTGTACCAATTATGAATGATTTTTCACCACTTGCGAAATAATTATTACAATTAATTATAATGAAAGGACAACCAACCCAATTAATAATTCTAAAAATAGATAAACCATCAACAAAATATAGAACTCATTTATACTTTAACTCTAAAAAATATAGAGGTACAGTTATAATTTTATTATGATAAAATTATACATAAAAACTCAAATTTGATCTTTCTTTTCAATTAAGAAACCCTGGAAACTTTCCCAATAAATATAAGGAATGAAGAATGATGACACTTTTGCATTATTTGACGTAGTTCTACAAGTGCAGGTATTATAATAATAAGATAAAAGAATGATAGAAGTTATAACTATTATATATGAATAATGTATAATATAAGAAAAACATAATCAATATACATTATATAATAAAGAATAATAGTTAAGACAATTAGACAAGAGCAGTAAGTTAAAGGCATTAGCATTGACATATAAGACAGAAAATCTTTACCAGTTGCTGAAGATACTTTGCTTACAAAACACCAGAAAATCAGAGCCAGGGATGCAAAGCAGGAGTGGAGACAATACTCCAGTTTGTATAGATCATTATGTATTTGGATGGGAACTGTAATGGTAATGGGAATTTGAAGATCTTCCCTGCCCCTTAATAGACCAAATGTAATCACATGGAGCCCACAGGGGGAGAAGCTTGCTAAAAGGGTGGAACACAAAGGGTGAAGTAGCAAGGAGTAAGAGAGAGAGAGTCAGAACCGCTGTGAGTAAGCAGTGTGGAGGCTGAGCTGCCAGTGTGAGTGAGAGAGTGGCATTTTTCTTTAAGGTGGCCTGTTTTGTTTTGAAGGCCTGACAAAAGGAAAGCTTGGGAATGTTGGTGTTTGCTGCACTGGTTATGTGTCTCAATTTCTTGGTTACTATGATGAATTTGGCATTCTGGTTTTGGGATTCGGCTTTCTGGTATTTGAATAAATGTTTTGGTCCTGTCTTCCATGTGGAGAGTCTGTTACATTTGTGATTCACAGCTACCCAGTATATTCATAGCTGCCATGGGCACAAAGAATATCACATTGGTATTATAGGAACTAATATAAGACAAGTTTGGAAAATTAGGGTGATACCAGTTTATGTGGGGAAATGAGTGATATTTATAGGAATAGAGAGGCAGCATGATTCAGTAGAATCGTATGTATGACGACCAACCTTGATAAACTGGACTCTTCTCAGCAATGCACAGCTATAAGACAACTCTACAAGTGCCAGGATGGAAGGAGATACCTACATTCAGAGAAACATCTAGAAAGACCAGAGTTTTAATGGAGATCGAAGCAATCTACATGTTATTGTTCTTTTTCATGTTTGATTTTCTTTCGTTTCTCCCATTGTTCACTCCAGTGGTTACAACCCTTCTATACAACCAGACTATTGTACAATGTGAAAGCATTTGCAGATCCTATACCTGATTGCATGCCACCATGGGCTGGGGGAGGGAGGGGAGAAAATTTGAAACTCAAGAGATTGTGGAACTGAATCTTGTAAACTAAAAGTAAATAAACAAGTCAATGAAAAAAAAAAGGTACTGATTATAATCTAGATGACCATAGTTCAAATCCATATTCTGATGCTTGCTACTCATATGACCTTGGGCAAGTTTCAAGCTCACTGGGACTCAATTTCCTCATCTATAAAATGATATGGGCTTGGGCTAGATATACTCTGTGATCTCCCACACTTATGATTCTGTGAATTTTAACATATATTTGCTTCCTTTGTGAAATAATATACATGTATTATGCATATTTATTAGTCAAGAAAATAAAAAAAACAAACAAACCAAACAAAAAAGATTAAGGAACTGGCCCATGATCACACAAATATATAGTGGCAGAGACAATAATGGAACCTGAACATTCTGACTCTCCTAAATGAGCCCACTGCCTCATTACTCTCTAAATTACCCCATTTGTGATATAAAATATGAACAAAAAGCAAAACTTCTAAAACTCTTTGAGTTCTGTGTGTATTTCTGGGCAACTTCTCATGTGACTTCAATCATTTTCTCTAAGATATTTGAAGACTCAAGGGGAGAAAAGAGGAGAAAGATGAGGAAGGAAACAATGAGGGGGAGGAAGAGAAGAAGGAGACCCTTGTCAATGTCTTCCTGCACTTAGCATTACGTGATCATTTCTAAATCATAATTACATTGAAAAATAAATTTGACTGGCATCCAATTTGATTAGACTATTTTCACTATTTTGACCAAAAGTTGTATTTTCATTATCCAATATTTCATCTGACCTTCATGAATATCCTGTATGGTACAGTAAGAAAGGAATTAATCTCATTTGAAAAGTAATCTGATTATAGACTTCAAGCAAAAAGGGATTGTAGAGGTCATAGAGCCAGAAAGAAGGCATTTGCATTTGGATCAGAGTACCTGGTTTTTACATAAAAAATCTGCTACTTTCTAGATATATGGCCCTGGGCAACTCACTTAATCTTTCTATACTACAGTTTCCTAATTAGTAAAATGAAGGATTGTGCAAAACAAAACATGATTTTTCAAGGTAAGTTTCAGCAATATGTGAACCAAGAATTTTCAGAAGAACAGGCTGGTTTTTGAAGAGGTAGAGGAAGTAGAGAACAAACTGACAGCATTCATTATATTATGAAAAAAAATAAAGGAGTTCCAGAAACAAATAAACAAACAAAACAAAATACACATCGGCTTCTGCTTTGTTGACTACACTAAATACTCTGAGTATGTGTATCGCACAACAAAATGTGGCCAGTCCTCAAAGAGATGGGAGTGCCAGATCATCTTACTTGTCTCCTGAGGAATCTGTATATGAGTCAAGAAACAACAATTGAACCAAACAAGGAATAATTGATTGGTTTACAACTGCAAAAGCTTCCTACAGGACTGCATATTATGCTCCTATTTATTTAACTCATATGCAGAATGCATCATGTGAAATGCCCAGATAGATGACTCAAAAGCCAAAATTAAAGTTGTCAAGAGAAATATCAAAAATCTCAGATATGTAGACAATACCACTCTGAGGACAGAAGGTGAAGAAGTAAGAAGCCTCTGGATGAGGGTAAAAGAGGAGTGTGTAAAGCTGGCTAGAAGTTTAACATAAAAAACAAAACACAACAATGAGATCTTGGCAAGTGGTCTCATCACTTTCTGTCAAATAGAGGGAGAAATGGGAGTATTGAGAGCATTGTCAGATTTTATGTTCTTGGGCTTAAAGATCACTGCAGATGGCAACTGTAGTCATGATTTTAAAAGATGATTGTCCCTTCAAAGAAAAGCTATGGCAAATCTGGACAGCATATTAAAAAGCAGAGACCTCACCTTGCCACAAAGGTCACTGTAGTCAAAACTATGGTTTTTCCGCTGATAAAGTTTAATTGCGAGAGTTCTCAAACAGAAAGTTGCACAGAATTTATATTTTCTAATTAGGGTGCTAGAAAAGCTTTTTGGAATTCTCTTGGACAGTAAGGAGGTCCAGTCGGTAATTTGGGAAATTAATTCAGACTATTCACTGCAAGGTCAAATATTAAAAGCTGGAGTTTAAGTACTTTGGTCACCTGATGAGAAGACAATACTCATTGGAAAAGAACCTGAAGTTGGGAAAAATTGAAGGCAAAAGGAACAAGAGATGGCAGAGGATGAGATGGATGGTGTCATACAATCAATACACTTGAGCCTGGACAGACTTCAGAAGGTTGTGGAGGATGTAAGGGCCTGGCATGATGTAGTCTATGGGTTCACAAAAAGTCAGACATGACTGTATTATTGAAGAACGACCACAAAGATAAAATCCAAGGTCTTTTCCAACCCTAAATGACCCTATGAGTACCTCGAATTTTATAGTTAGAGGAATTGAGACCCAAAGAGATTAAGTGGCTTGTTATTCAGTTAGTAACTGGAAGAACAGAACCCTAGTTTTAATGTTCCAATTCCAATATTCTTACCACCACCCAGCATTGTAACAAAATGCCAGGATCCTCTGATGATTTTCATGAGTTCCTGAGCAGATATGCAATTATAATCTTACATTAACGCTAACTGTGGGATAGTGTTGGAGAACCAAGAATCTGAGTTCAATACAGCTTCTGACACATTAGTTATATGCTTCTAGGCAAGACACTTAACCTCTAGGCACTCTGGACAACTTTCTATGACTATTACTAGCAGAAAAAGCATTGACATGAATTGATAGTGAGAATTTCTCATCTAGAAGATCCCTATACCAATGAAATCTCAGCTCAAGTCTTTAACTCTTTTCCTCCTAATGTTCCCATAGCATAAAAAATGGCACCTTAGCTTACTTTGCTTTTAAACAAAATTACTCAGTTTCTAAAGGGTCCCAATACACCTATGGATTGGTACAGGAAAACTATGTGACTAAGATTAATTACCAATGCAAGCAGTTCTAGTTATCGTTATGCTATTAATTAGTTTAATGAGGCATTCATTTAGATCAAAAATATGATACTAGTAAGGTTTTAATTTCAAAAATCAATATCTCATTAACAAGCTATTGCTGTACCTACGGAACCCCACAGATTAATCTCCTGATGTTGGGAAAGCAGTGTTCTGCATGGAAACAGCAAGATTTACACCCTGGGAGCTTTTTTATTTCAAGAAAATACTGTGTTTCTCCTGGGGCTGTAAGATCACTCAGGGAGCAGTTCCCTTTCATAGACTCTTGGATCACCCTACAGCATGTCCCCTTGAGTCCTTAGACCCAGTGCAAATTTCTGCAACAAATTGCCTATTGCAGTTTTAGGTGAAGATAAATGGGCACAGAAACTCAGAGTACACTTAGTTCTGTTTCCATCTGCACAGGAAACAATTGGTGTTTGAATCCATTAATTAGCCATTAATCCTTGGGAGTGGGTCCAAGACTTTTTATCAATAAGGAGATACATCACATCTTTCTTTTCAAAAGAATTCAAAGCAACCAATCAATCAACCAAGAAGCATTGATTAAGCACTTGCTATGATACAGGCATTGTGCTAGGCACTGAGAATACAAAGATGAAAGTGAAACAATGTCTCCCTCAATGAGCTTGCAATCTAGCAAGGAAAAAAATTCATTTGATAGAACTTATTAAAAAATATTTGATGTGCCAAGAATTATATTCAAGGCATATTAAGGTGTCCTCTACTTTCTGGAAGCTTAACATTCATCAGAGGACTATGACAATTGCACAAATAATTGTAGGGAAAAGCAGTATGTCATAAAGGCATCAAAGAGGTACAGAAAGGATTGTCAGAGGTAGGAAAGAACATACCCAGTTATAGGGACAGGTGAAGAGACGAACTTGAGAGGTGAATAAAATTTCAGCAGGCAGTAAAAATGTCAGGGGTGGGATATATCATGCAGGAAGAATATTTGGTAACTGAAGTTTGCCCAAATGCAGCATTAGTTTTAGAATCATAAGCTGGCATATACTCTCTGTCAACCTATTAATTTATAAAATGAAGAAACTGAGGCCCAGAGAAGGAAAGAAGTTTGTCCAGTGGTTATACCTAGCTGGTACTAGAAGCAAGGTTTCTTGATTGTGGATCTAGTATTGTTCACAGTTTGATATACTTTTACCCCATTTAAAAATTATTTTTGAATAAGGTCAGGACTCTAATTTATCAATGTATTCACTGTTTTTCCCTCCTTGGAATAAACTGTACCACTTTCTCCTTTTTCCTCTACCTGCCAAAAAAAAAATTCCTCTTCTGTGTCATATCTATCTTCACTTTAGCATTTGTAGATACTAATAATCATAAAATTCTGTTTTTCCCCTCTTTTCAACATTTTAGCACTGGGTATATTGATTTCAAAAATTTTTATTGACTTCTGTTATTTAAAGCCAATCTAACTGAGAAGGATTTATTTAGCTTCCTCCTGTTATAGACAATGGTTGCCTTCTTTTTTTTAACTGATTGCTTAGACCCCCGTCAATGCCCTGACTCCCTCCACTTCAGGCTTTGAGTGTCCCCCACTGGGTCTGACTGTGGGATTTTGTTCAAATAATTCAAACTGCAGGATCTCCCTGCAAAGTTACCAACAGGTTTTTTTAAAAGAATAATTCAGACTATTCTATATCTTCCAGAATCCCCTTAAATTACTAAATCCCTACAGCACCTGAATTTAGAACCACCCTAGGCTCTTTAAAGGCAAAGGTTATTTTTGCCAGTTTACAAGCAGATGGTAAAAACAAGGCAACAAAGAAAGAGATTGAGTCATGCATGGGGCTTCACACTATATTTCAGGCAGGACTAGAAAGGAAATCTGTTGTTCCATTGTTCTTTCTATCACCCTATGCCTATAAGATTAGTAAGGCAAAGAATGACCCATAAATGGACTCATAATAATAGTATCTAACAATGCTTACTCTTGCCAGGCATGGTGCTAAAGGGCATTACAGACACTGGTTCATTTGATCCTTGGGAAGAAGGTGCAATTATTATTTCACCTGAGAGTTGAGGAAACTGAGGCAAACAGAGTTTAAGTGATTGACCAAAGTCACAAAGTTAGCAAGTGTCTGAGGCTAATCTGAATTCAAGTCTTCCTGACTCCAGATCCAGCACTCTATTTACTGAACCACTTAGCTGCATGTAGGTTGGAATAAGAAAGTATTTATTAAGCATCTCCTATTATAGAGGGAGAGTCATTATTGAGGCTAAACTGAAATGATGCAGATAAACCACTTTGCCAGTGTTAAAGAACTATATAAATGTCAACTATTATTTACAATGTTGGTCCATCATCAGGTTATGAGCCATGGGAGATGTCATAATAGCTCTTACTTAAGCAGCACTTTACAGTTTACAATGTGTTTTGCTTGAATCCTTTTGAAACACAAAAGGTACAAATGTTATTATCTCAATTTACAGATGAGAATACTAAGACAAAAAAGGGCAAAGAATAGTTTTTCCATATTACATGACTTGAACCAAGATTTTTCTGTCCCCAGAGCCCATGCTTTATCACATGCTAATGTAACTTTGGTCCTCACTGCTTAAATGACAGGTAAGTTACATCTCACCCCACCCACAGGGTTCTTTGGTACCTTTAAGTGGTTAGAGGCTTCTAGGCTCTCTGGTAATGATTCCAGTTCTCACCAATAATGTTTTCTTAAGTGTAGGGAATAGAAGGAAATGTTTTTTACTTCCTCTAGGACAGCAGTTCTCAACCTGTGGGACGTGACCCCTTTGGGTGTCGAACAACCCTTTTACAGGGGTGACAGGGGTCGCCTAAGACCATTGGAAAACATACCGCTCCTCTATCTGTCTCCAGGTGGGTCCACTCACATGCAGATATGCCCACATATGAGTATTAAAGGGTCACAGCATTAGGAAGGTTGAGAACCACTGCTCTAAGAGATAGTAATTTAATGGAGCAGGAAAGATTTGTCCATTTGGAATTTAGAAAGTAAAATATAGGATTGCGTGGCACAGATTGTCAAAATTAGAGGAAATCAGAGAATGGAAAGAACTTTGTGGTCTCTATTTCCTCTCAGTTTTGAGATTCTGTCAGTGAAATTCATGAGAACAGGAGCCATTGGGTTGTTCCATGAGGTTGCTTCTTGCCCATTGTTTTCTGTGATGCTATGGATATGGGAGACTTTAAAATGTGGAATGACTGCTTGAATGAAGCAGGAGTCAATGCATGAAAGCATGCAAGTAAAGGAGAAATCTTGCTCAGGTTTAAAGAACCATAACTCTGGAATAGAAAAGGACCATCAAGGTCATCCACTCCAACCTCCTTATTACTCTCTCATAGGACACAAGTGTCTTTTTAAAAACCTTTTCATTTCCAATAACCAGTGTTGTAGCTGGCACATAGTAGTCTCTTACTGAATGCTTGTTGATTGTTGGTTGATACAAATGAAGAAACTGAAGTGAATTGACTTGCCTAAGATAAACCACCCAATAAGGATAAGTTTTATTTTCTTCCCAGAATCCTAAACTCTCTCCATTCTACTACCACCCAATAAAACTGAATTTTGGGAAACTGATGCTCTGCATGCTGCTGACTGTTATCCAGAACAGCTTCTCCTGTCTTTCTACTATAGAGTTAAAAGGCATGGACTCAGCTCTCATAATGTCTAAGTGGCGTGTTAAATTGCAAGTGTTCCAACCTTCCATAAATAATTGTTTAGGACGGAAAATGTAGTTCTGTAATATTGATTCAGGAGCTTGGGCTTTTTAAGTACAATATAAAAAACCAAAAGGGAATCAAAGCCAATTGCTTTAGAAGGAGAAATTGTGACTTGCCTTGTCATTACGGACCATTTCGAAAGGATTGAAAAGGCATTTTCCAGGCAATGGTAGAGTACTCAGTTCAAAAATAATTCACCACCAAAAAGCAAATTTCTCTAAACGAACATCTAATTTGCAGGGGAAAATGGACCCCCAGTGAAGCTGTTGTCCTGCCTTCCTGAAACCAGGCTGTTGCTTCAAGCATTTTCACAATGGTGCTCAGTCCATGAAAGCTAGTGCTTGTGGTACTGCTTTCCTCACTGCTCTGAATGACTTTTCAAAGCAGGCAATAAACACAAATTGCACTTACTGGATGGGGAGGCTTCAAACACATTTTCATAAAACCCACACAATTTTACCCCAAGTCAAGATATTGAGGGAGAAGGCCAGGAAAAACACAATCAGAAGGTTACAGTAATGATGCCACTTCCCTTTTCATGTTGGGTGTATGTTTTGCTAGGGAAAAGAATATTGTTGTCAGGGGCTTTTGTTGTGCCTGACTTCATACACGTGCACATATATACAAACATACATACATATATGCATATTCCAATATATAGTCACATATATATATAGTCCCATTTATATTCATATATTACAGCATATTTCTCTCTCTGCCTTTATATAAATATATGTGTGTATGTAAGTGTATATACACATATACATACACACACATACACAGGAAAGGTTTCAAGGTGCTAAAGTGCAAGGTGAGAAAGGGTACGAAGGTACAAAGAATAAGGTTATAGACATGTTTCAGAGAGATTTAAGGAGTAGTAGAGGGAGGTTTTTACCTGGAAAATTAGAAAAAAGTAGAGTTTACAAAGTCTAGTGTGGTCAGCCATTGAGGTGTGTTATGTGTTGAATCAAATTGGGTTCTGTCCTACACAGGAGATTTCATCCTATTGAATTTGAAGAAGAAAACCACATGCTCAACTGTACATGCCAAAAAATAATATCCATTATACTTTGAAATTTATGATATAAAATAAACTATGTATATGTTATATTACACAGGTACTTGTTAGTGTTCCAATTGGCTTTTGTACAATGTTGGCTGAGAAGGAGAGAAGCTCTTTACAAAGGCCAGCATCTTGGGATGGGGAGAAAGAAGTATCTGGGGACATCAGTGATAAGGTGAAATAGGATGAATGCAACATATCATATTCAAAGCTAGAAAATTCTAAAGAAATAAATCATGAATTTTGATCTGGAAAGGATCTTTTCTTGAGTTTTCTATTGTGCAAACAGACCCTAAAGAACTCCCCAAATGATTTTGGACATTTGAGTCAAGAGGAAACCCTAAAGTTGTTAAGAAACCAATTTTACTGCCTTATGTTACAAATACATGTCACTAAAAAGGATGAGAGTTATGTCCATTTTTTTTCAAAGGAAAAGAACCCTGCAAACTTGAACCGCTTACTTGGAGTGCATAAGCATATGTTAGAACTGGTGTTCACTGAGATTCTAATTACTGGAAGCATATAGGAATAAAATCAACAATATATTAATTGAAGCAAATCATTTTACCAAGTGCATATAGGCATTCTCAAACAAGAGTGAGAGATCTCCTATTCCTAAATGATGTGGGAGAACTAATTCTCTTTATATGAATTCTTTGCTAAATTATTTTGACCAAAATAATGATTCTGAAAGCAAACTATTAAAGGAATGTCTGGCTTTAGCAGGACTCATAGAGTCGAGGACTATATCCTACCATCCCCAAGGATGCAAAGCCTTAGAATTTTATTCATACATTGCTTAACATGCTAGGAACCCCGAGTTTTAAACGGAAGGCCCTTGTTATTGTTCAGTCATTTCCATTTGTGTAAACTCTTCTTCCAGCATTTTCTTGGTAAAGTTATTAGAGTGGTTTGCCATTTTCTTCTCCAGTTCATTTTATAGGTGGAGAAACTGAGGGAAACAGGATTAAGTGATTTGTCCAGGGTTACATACCTTATAAGTCTCTGAGACCAGATTTGATCTCAGGTCTCCTTGACTCCAGGGCTGCCCTAAGTAGAAGGTCTACTGGACTCAATATATGGCATTTCTAGTAGAAGAATACCCAGGAATATCAAAGACTTTAGCCTACACATATTGACATTTGGGAAATAGAAAAGATGTCTTATTGACTGATACTTTACAGTTTCAAATGAATGGAGAGGATGAAGAGACATACAACTAGAATATTTATGTGCTGAGAGATAGATTGAAGGAAGTCTCCCAACTAGCCATGACTTCAGCTTAGGATTCTTGAAGTCCAGGAAGACAATAAAGAACAACTCAAATAATATGCTATTTCATAATAAGTAGTTGAGAGATTATACAACCGGCTTGCAAACCCTTCCCCCCTCCCAAAAAAACTGAGTAATAGAAGCCCTAGAAAGATAGTCACTATCACTTACTGCCCAGTGGGGAATTAACTGGACTCTATAACGAGCAGACTGAAAGGAGGGATAGGCTGTCAGTCAAATAACAAGGAAAGAGACTTGTCAACAATCACAACATGATCTCTGAGCTAGATAATAGCATAACAAGCCACAATTCATATGAGAAAGACTCTATCTGTATTACTGTCACCTACAATGAAGTGAAGTCATTCTGCCTTGGTTAGAAAAGAAAAGTCAAATCCAGAAGTTTATCCTTTATTGTCTACTGCTTCAGTAGTGGAGACTGGTAAAGTACAGAAACAAACCATACCATGTGAAAATGCTTCTGTCTTTCCTCAATTAGCTTGCACTGGCAAGTCGGTCTGAGGATGCTGACTGTCAATCTACACAAGAGAGTTGTAGGAAGATCATGACTTCATCCTCTATCTGGCCAGTCATCATGCTACTGTTGAAATAAAAGAATGGTCAAACCTACTTCAAAGATAATGTCAATAACATGTTTATACAATATATTATTTGGGTGCAACTTTATATGTTGCTTATGATTCCCTTGTCACTTAAATTCTGTTGCAGTAGATGTAATACTTTGTTTTGCTAACTATATTTACTTGCCTTTGAGCTAATAGTATGCATGGACTTCTGTTATATGTATGTGTGCTATGTTTTACATAGTGATTACTGGAACATTTTATCAAGTGACACTGCAAGGTGCTATGCTAACTTCTAGCAATAGTGATGTATATGTAAACAGACAGAGGGAAATTAATGGGAATGTTGGAACAATTATAGTAGATTCTTGAACTCAGATGATTATGTTTATGGTATATATTTGAGGGTGTTCAAGTTTTCTCATTCAGTTTTTCAGGGATCTGAAAATCTTTCACTGAGAGAAGGAATGTAGCACTGTTATACTATCTCCTGATGCATCTAGTACATATTTACCTCTCTCCCTCCATATCTCCACCCCCACCCCCATTTTCTACCACTCATCAAAGATAGAACAACAGGTATAAAATGTTCAGGGCAAGCATAAAAAGACATTCTGAGGGATTAGGAACAAGATAAATCATGAGAACTTGGGGTATAAGGCTTATTAAAAAAAAAAACCATAGTGTTTCCTCTACCTCTCACTCTTGTTTATTTCTTCAATTTCTATCTCTTCTGTGATTTGAGCTGCAAGTGTGTAGTACTTCAGTGTTCAATATTTCAGTTTGCCTGAGACTGTGAAAGAATGGCTTTTAACAATGAAGAAGATGGTTTGAGCAAACTGAGGTAGAGATTCCCCTGGAAATCAGCTTATGGGTACCAAGCAGTATACTTATGTACATGTTTCCATCCATAATGGACACAAATTAAGAAGAAATGAGGAGAGAAAAGTGAATCAGAGGGTAGGGATCATTCATTGCCATCCACTGAATGGGACAGAGGGAGCCAGGTTATTATGAGACAGTTTTTCACCCTTCCCCTTGTGACTTCACATCTAGGATGCTGATAGTGCTTTTCACCAAGGCATTTGTGTGAATTTCTAAAAGCAGAGCATAGGGTAGGGAGATCTGAAAATACATATTTTAACAAGAGATGCAGTTATAGGTTTATGAGTTAAAAGCCTGAATTGTTACTTTGTTTTCACTATAGTAACAATTCTATTTAATCTATAAGTGAACAAATTATTCTTTTAATTACACTGAGAAGGGAGGAAAAAAGAGTACTATTTAGTTGGATATATGCAAAAATGATCTCAGAATGTTTTAGTTTTATTTGAATATGCATATCCCTAGATGAGAACTAATAGAGAGAAATTATGTTGATGCTTTCACTGGCACAGAAAGGCAATGCTGGTAGGTTAAACCGATCACTACCTAGTGTTTTGTTTAGATGGCTAAGTTCCTTGAGGGAAGACATTATTTCATTTAAATCTTTAATTCCTCAAGAACTCGTTCAGTATTCGGCACATAGTAGATGTTTAATAAATACATGCTGATTTGATAGAGCCAGCCTGCTACAGCAATGGAATTCATTTCTACCCAACTGAATGGACTGGGACAACTCCTCAATAGCTTTTCCTCATATAATATCTGTGTAGTAGCTATTTCAATCCATTGCCTTGAAGTGTGTCTAGTGAGCAGAGTTTTTCATACACGTATTATATTTGGAAAAAGAATAGTCATCTAAGAAGTTGGTTTCAACTCCAAAAGACTCATGATTGAAAATGCTGCCCACATCATCAAAAAAACTGTGAAGTCTGAGTACAGATCCAAGTATATTATTCTCTCTCTCTCTCTCTCTCTCTCTCTCTCTCTCTCTCTCTCTCTCTCTCTCTCTCTCTCTCTCTCTCTCTCTCTCTCTCTCTCTCTCTCTCTCTGTTTCTGTCTCTCTCTGTCCTTTTCTCTCTCCCTCATTTCTTCCTTCTCATGCTTTCTTTCATCGGTTCTAATTCTTCTTTATACCATGACTAATGTGAAAATAGGTTTATTATGAATTTATGTGTAGAGTCTATATCAAATTGCATAACATCTTGGGCTGGGGGAGGAGAGAGATGGGGAGAAAATTTGTAAGTCAAAATCTTGTGGAAGTGAATGCTGAAAACTAAACATAAATTTAAAAATTTAATAAAAAAATAAAGAAAATAAGAAGTTGGTCTCTGGTCTTTGATCTCAGGATAGTGATTTCTGCACTATAGGTTAAAATATAGAAATGATGGACTCTTAGAAAGGGATGCAGTACCTCAAAATGGTTGATAAACACTTATCTGCCTGGAATATTGCCTAGAATTTTCTTGTTCATGATCATTGCTTACCTTTCTAGTTACTCCCAAGTCATGCTTTTATAATGTCTTCTATAACACTGTCAGAAGTCAAGTTTACTGGTTACATGGGAAGACAGTGACTTTGAGTGAATTTGCAACTGGTGAAGACTCAATCAAAAGAATAGTCATTAATGAGTCACTGTTAACTCAGATAAAAGTCTCCAAGATAGCACCTCAGAGAACTAAACTTGACCTTATTCTGGTCTGTAACTTATAGACTCTGCCCTTTTTGCTCTTCTCAAAATTAGGATATTTATGTTGCTCCAATCCTAAGACAATTTTATCATTCTCCAGCATATTTCAGATCCTCAACAAAATATTAGCAATAACATTTTTCAATTTTTTCAGTACTCAAGCATGTATTTCTTCTGACCCTTGTGACTTGAACTCTTTGACACCAGTCAGATATTCTCTAGTTATCTCATTTATTTAAAATTTTAACTCCCTGCTAATCATGTGTCCTATCCTTCACAATCCAAAGATGCCTCTTTTCAAAAGATAGAAACAAAATGAGAGTTGAATGGTTTGGCCTTCTTAACAAAACTAATTATTATCCTATCCGCCCTAAACACTGGATTTATTTCTTTTCTGATCCTCACTCCCCTCTTCCCCCCATATAGGCTCAAACTTTCTTTATATGGTCCTAAACATTTATCATCAGTTTTAGTTTATAGTAGGATATTGGGGAGTTAGTTGGACATCTTAGTTATATAACTTGTCCAAGGTTACATATCAAATAAGTAGCAGAGGTTGAAACTGAACCCAGCTCCTCCAGCTCCAAATACAGCCTATTTCTTTTGTGACACTCTGACCTCATTTTTATTTAGATGAGGAAGAAAGGAGTTACTTTTCAACAAACCATCAGGAAGCATACAAATAATATTTAATGAATAAAGATTCATAGTTGAATGAGAATCTTAGATGTAGAATTGTAAAGGACCTCAGAGTCAGTCTAGTACAACCCACTCATTACATAGCTAGGAAAATTGAGAATCAAGAGAAAAAGAGTGTTATGTCTAAGGTCATCCTAGTAAGGTTTAGGTTCTCTGACTCCCAAACCATCCCTCTTTCCACTGTAACGCAATCTTTTGATGGTGTAATCTATCTTCCCTTGGCTATTCTGATAATAACTATCTTATAGCTGAGCAACTTTGTTGCCCATGGGTTGATGATGATGAGGGTGCTCCGTGGATATGAGTAGTGAGTTGTTTTTGAAGGCTTAGAAAACCAACTGAGTTAAAATGTTGCTGGGCTCAGTCAGTCTCATTTACAAATCAGCCTTAAAAGCCCCATTACTTAAACAAGTTGCCATTGTTAATGCAGTTATGTCCTTTCCAGAGATGCTGCCGCTCCTAATTTGAAACAAATGTTTCCTTTAGGGCTAATTAAGCTGATGAATGACACTTTAAAGAAACACATACTTAAAATGCTCGATATATAGTAAGACTAGAGACTCTGGGGATGATAACTTCGAATTTGTACAAAGAAACATTTTGCTGCAGAACGATGCTGATTGGGGATGAGAAGAAAAACATGCCATTATCATTGTAATTCATATGATGTCAAGGCAAGCACATAATATTAATAAACAGATATGTATACATATATGTATAGAGAGGTAAGTATGTATGTATATAGTGTGTTCTAATCCAATCAATGAAATAATTGTTACATAGAGCTCCTGCTAAGAAATTTATCAATGGTAGACCAGCACCTTCTCTCTAACTTTTAGTCCTAAATAATTTATAGTTGGCACAAAAAGGTTACATGAATTCCCCAGGGTCACACAATCAGTATGTGTCTAAGAGAAATTTGATCCAGGTTTTGACTGAGACCAACTCTCTATCAACTATGCCATATTAACATTAGTGAATCATATTGTATAGTGTATTATAAAATATACATTGGCCTTAGCATTTGCAAAGACACTACTATTGAGGGATAAAATGTCATAGAAGCTACAGTGATAGATTTAAAGTCACAAAGATCTGGATTCAGTTACTGCTTCTAATACTTTGATGATGAACAAGTCAATTGACATCTTTGAGCCTACTTGCATTCATAATAATAATAATGCCAACTAGGCTTTTTGTGGATAAAAACAGCTGATGTTTTTAAAGTGTTTTACAACCTTTAAAGAATGATATCAATGGTAGTTATTATTGTTAGCTATTATTATCTCTTTATAGAATTTATCTTCAGGAAAAATAACAATTCCAGGCTGAAACTCCAAATCACATGGTGGTTAATTTTAACTATGCAATTCAGCAACAATCAGTTCTGTAAAACACCAGAATAAACACCTTCAAGTGTAAAAGGAAAATACATAAAAAAAACCCCACAAGACTATTCTGTGTCCACTAGAAAAAGGAGGAAGGAATGGAATAATGTGTTTTGAAGAGCAATGAAGCACATGTTGTAGCCCATGGTGAACTAACAAATCTAAAATTAACTATCCAGTTCAAAATATGGATATTCAATAATAAAGAAAATTTGAACCATTTTTAGAAGGGGACATATGTAAAATCCACTTCAAGAGGTCCAAAAGTCATACAGATATGTGAGACTAAATCCCAAGGGATAGGTTGAGGCTAGGTACATCAATATGGAAACTATCTGTGTAGAGATGAAAACTCAATCCAATGGAACTGATGAGATCACCAGGCAAAAATGACATAGAGAAGAAGGGATGTCATCTAAGGTCAGAGATTTGGGAGAACACTGGAGGGTATGGATGATTTAGAGGAAGATTTAGTAAAGGGGGAAGAAGAAGTGGACTCTATTGGACTGAAGGCTCAATATGAGTCAACAATATGCTATGGCAAACCAAAGAGCTAATGTGTTGCTTGGTTTCCGTTAAGAAAGGGGAAATTTCCAGTCTTAGGAAGGGTTTATATCTTTTGTATTCGGCCTTCCAAATTCAGACCATAGCAATTATATGCTTAGTTGTAGGCACCACAGTTTAGTGCAGATGTTGATAAACAGAAGAGCATACAGCAGAGGGCAACAAGAATGGTAATAAGTTTGTAGCCTTTCCCTTAAATGGAGCGAGAGAGAGGTCTAGGGGTGTTTAACCCGGAGAAAAAAGACTCAAAAATATAACTGATGATTAAATGTCTTTAAACTCTTGAAAAGCTGTCATGGGGAAGAGGAGTTGAGCTTACTTCCTGACAACCAGAGAAGAGTACTAGGAGTAATGACTGGAAGTTGAAAAGAGGCAAATTAAGGCATCATATAAAGAAAAAGCTTCTTAAAAATTAGTTGTTCAAAAACTGAATGGAATTAGTAGTTTTCTCCTCCTCTTCCTCCTTAATTGGTCTTCAAGCAAAGGCTGGTAACCATATGTTGGGTGTGTTGAAGACATTATTTTTCAGCTATAGGCTGACCTAGTTGCCCCCTAAGGTTTTTCCCAGATTTGAAATCCTCTGATTCCTTGATTTTCTGATTCTAATGAGCTAGTTCTCAGGAGGAAGCTTCCCAAGGGAAGAAGATGGAGTTTGCTTAATTATGCTTTTTATGGGCAACATGAAAAATGTCCAGTCCTAGTTTCCTTTCATTGGCTCTAAAGCTCACTAATAGTTTGCTGTCCTGGTAAAGGCAACCTCTCTTTGGCACATAGACAGCAGCACAGAGCAGTCACAGCTGGAGTCCTCTGGGTTTATGGGACTCTGGTAGATTGCTCATGATCCATTATACCCCTAAATCACATACATTTGGATTTCCATATAGTCTGTTGACAGCTTGGCTACACCCTACCCCCAAATCTCCCCACTTACGACTCTATCAAGGATAAAGGAGTGACACGTTACATTTTTTACCCTCCATAATGAAAATACTACCTATTATTAGTTCAACATAACATCAAGTGAGTGATGGTATTTCAAATAAACATCAATTTGCATAACGCTTAGCATACCTCTTTCTGTGATTTGCTAGACTTTTCCCCTTATTTATTGATGCTTTTAGAGACCAAGTCCCTGGGTGGCTCATTCTACATGCTAAAGAAATTAACAATCTTGGAGAAGACAAGTAAAAGGCAGGCAAAATGTGGCCATTCAGCAGTGAAATTCCTGATGTGAAAAGCTTTAAGACTGGGTTGTATTGGAGCAACCAGATGTTCTCCTTGGCTTACCAGAACATTGCCTGATTCTGTATTTATGGAGAAGCTGGGCTGCCTCTCATCCTGTGCATTGTTTATTTACTTTCACTGGAAAATCTCTACAAGGCTTAAAAAAAAATCTTAAATAAGCCTTTCAATAATGCTTGGCTTGTATATCTGCTGCTATCATGCTTGGATAGGGAATGCTTATTCCTATTCCTTCTGGAATGAAACCTTTTCCAGTCTTGGCATCTGTACTACCCCTCTGATGGGAGTAGTTCATTGTTTTTTCTTTTAGGTAGCTTTGAAGATTAAGGGAAATGTGCTCACAAACTTGAAACCCTCTTGCTTTTTCAAATTTCTTTCTGCCCTGTGAGATTATGGAGTTTATTTGTAAGCCCCTGGAAAAGGGGCCCAGACTGACTTTGGCAAGTACATGCAGAATGATAGAGAATTAGTAATGTTAGAGATTCAATTCAATCCAAGACCTTGTCAAACATGGACCAAGAACTGTGCAAGGCAGGAGATATAAGGAAAATGAAACATTCCCTACCTTCAAAGAGCCAATATTCTATAGGTATATAAGCACATAGATAAATGAAAAGGAATTTGAGGAAGGGTTGGTATAGTGCTCTCTCTTTCTCTTGAAATTAATTTTTTAATTAGGTAAAAAGAGTCACTGAGAAGTAATGTGGAATAGTCAGCCTTGGAACCAGGACAACTATCTATAATTCATAAAACAAAACAAAACAAATGCAAAAGAAAAAAAAAACTCAGTTACTGAGAAGGTATGAACCAATAGTTTTGGGGGGAACTTCTTCAACTGAGTGTCCCCTTGTAATGGCAAGCATAGAAGTAGTTCACAGCTTGTTTCAGCTATTGAATAAACACCTTGTTTCAGTTCAAGTTTCTTTTGAGCCTTGTATAAAATCTGTTAAGAAATACAATGTGTGAACCCCATAACTTGCGAACCCTAGAATTCATGAACTCCTGCAACAGGAAGGGGAGGAGCTAATACCTATATAAGGAAGTGCACAAGCTGAGAAAGTCAGAATTCAGAAGAGGACTCTTGTGGTGGCAGAGTCAAGAAGGAGAAAACTTGTGGTATCCTAGCACTCTGTTTGCTCTGTCTGTGTTGATGTTTGTTTGTGACACTTTGTACAGAAGTGCTGGGACCTTACTGGAAGCCCTGAGAAAGGATCTTCTGGTTGTATGTTTGCCAAAGAGGGTTTTGGAGGTCCTGGGACTTTGCTGATGATTTGTGCTGACCTCTTGGACCTTGTTTGTGGGTCTGTGTTAATTTCTACGTTGATGATTTGTGTTGAATTCTTAGACTTTGTTGGGTCTGAGTAGACTTCACAGGCAGATAGTGAAGTGATGATGGTGCCAGCAATGTGTATGAATATTATTGTGGCTCTGTCAAGCTTTGTCTTCCCAGAAACAGGAAGAGTGAAGGACTTGAAGTGGACTGGACACTGTAAACTTCAATATGGAATGGGAACTGGACAAAGAACTGGACAAGGAGTTGAACAAGGAACTGGGAGCTGCCTGCATTTGAACCCAGGTGACAGTTGAAACTGGGACTGTGGAGGAGGAACCATGGAAGCTGAGGGCCAGCCTCAAGTCAAGCTGAAAGAAGACTTCCCTTGGATACTGTGTACTGACTGCAAAGATTATGATTTACTGTGATGTAGGGGTGGAGAACTTTGACTTTCGTACTTTGTGATTGAATTAAGTATTTTGTGATTGACTAAATGATTGTACTTTGTTGAAAACCATTGTGACCACTTTGGTGAAAACTACGTGGCCATTTTAATCATAAGTCATTGTGAATGCTGTATTTTGATTTTCTGTGATAAGTTGTAACATTGTGAATTCTTTATCTTGATTTTCTGTGAATGTTTTGCTCTGATTTGTAATGGAATAAATGGAGTGTTGGCTATACTGTGTAATCAGGCCCTTAAAAGCTGTTCATAGTAGTGTTCTTCTGGAAAGCTGCTCATGCATGGCATTACACCCCTATACCATTGAAATCATAGGCACTGTCCCTTTCTTCCTTATTTGTTTGCATACTGTGCCAGACAAAGACATAATAAGATCCTTGAAGACAGGGATTTTAATTTTTTTTTTCATTTACATTTTTAGTGCCTAGCATTTACTACCAACTTAATAGATATTTCTTGGGTTAGTTTGAATTCAATTCATTCAGGGCTATCAGAGAAGATTTTAAAAGGAGGTAGTTTGAGGGGGCAGAACCAAGATGGTGGAGTGAAAACAAGGACTCACCTCAGCTCACCCCATAAATTCCTTCAGTTACCTCTTGCAATGTCAATCACAAGCAGCTCTTCTGAGGAATGCTGCTGTGAATAACTTTAAGGATCTAATCACAAAATATATTGAACTCTCTATTTATTCAGCAATAATCTGAAGCAAAACATTCAGGAAACTAAAGCACAACATTCACAACAATATAACATAACAGCTTATTACTAAGGTGGCCAAATAGTTTTAAACAAAACATATCTTTCAGCAAATCACAGTCTCCTCAGTATATAGATAGTATCCAAGTAAAGTCCTCTTTCATCTTGATTTGAGACTGCCTTCAAATCATAAAGCCAATCCTTAAGGAGTAGCAGAAAGTACAAACAGCAACCACTCTTAGGTCACAGTAAGTCACAATCTCATCAGTCAATACAGATTACCCAAGTAAAGTCTTCTTTTATCTTGACTCGAGGCTAACTTTCAAACCCCTTGGCTCCTCTTCCATGGGCCAACTGCTCCCAGCTCTTGCCTGGATTGACCTGACTCTTGCATGGATTCACACATAGGCAGCTCTCAGCTCCTATTCTATATCTCAGCTAACAGGGACTGCTCCACTCCAAGTCCTTCACAGTTTCTGTTTCTAGGAAGACAAAGTTTAAGAGAGCTACAACAATATTTACACAAATTAAGCTTAATAGAGCTACAACAATATTTATACACATTACTGTCACTGTCATCTCAATTTGCTTTCTGTCTGACAAAGTAACACAAATTAACAGAAAAGGAAGTAAAATCCTTAAAGAATCCCATCTCAGAAAAAGAAATTTAACAAGCCATCAATGAACTCCCTAAAAAAAAAATCTCCAAGGCAAGATGGATTTACAAGTGAATTCTCTCAAACAGTGAAAGAACGATTAATTCCAATACTTTATAGACTATTTGGGGAAATTGGCAAAAAAAAAAAGAATCCTACTAAATTCTTTTTATGATAGAAATATGGTGGTGATACTTAAATCAGGAAGAGTAAAAACAGAGAGGAAAAATTATAGAACAATTTCCATCATGAATATAAGTGCAAAAATTTTAAATAAAATATTAGCAATGAGATTTCATCAACTTATCATGCAAATAATGCACTTCGACCAAGTAGAATTTATTCCAAGAAGACAATGCTCATTCAATATTAGAAAAACTATCAATATAATCAATCATATCAACAAAACTAGTAGAAACTATATGATTATTTCAATAGAAGTAGAAAAAGCCTTTGACAAAATACAACACTCCTTCCTATTAAAAGCACTAGAAAGTATAGGAATAAATGGTGTCTTCCTTAAATTCATAAATAGAATACACCTAAAACCATCAGTAAGTATTATATGTAATAGAAATAAGCCAGAGGCATTTCCATTAAGATTGGGGGTGAAACAATGATGTCCACAATCGCCCCTGTTCTTTAATTTGATACTAGAAATGTTAACCATAGTAACAAGAAAAGAAAAAGAAATTTAAGGAATCAGAATAGGCAAAGAAGAGACTAAGCTATCACTCTTTGTAGAAGATATGATGATACACTTAGAGAATCCTAGAGAATCAAGTCAAAAGCTACTGGAAATAATAAATAACTTTAGCAAAGTTGCAGGATATAATATAAACTCACATAAATCCTCAGCAGTCCCATATATTTTTAATGAAACCCAACAGTAAGAAATAAGAGAGGGAAATTCCATTAAAAATTACCGTAGACTTTATAAAATATTTGAGAGGCTACCTTCTAAAACAAACCCAGGAATTATATGGACATAATTACAAAATACTTTTCACAAAAATAAAGTCATATCTAAACATTTGGAAAAACATCAGTTGGTCATGGTTAGGCCAAGCTAACATAATAAAAATGACAATTTTGTCTAAATTAATTTACCTATTTAGTGCCATACCAATCAAACCACCAAAAATCATTTTATAGAGCTGGAAATAATAATAACAAAATTCATCTTGAAAAACAAAATGTCCAGAATATCAAGGGAATTAATGAAAAGAAATGCTAGGGAAGGTGGCCTAGCCATATCAAATTTTAAACTGTATTATAAAGCAGCAGTTATCAAAATCACTTGATACTGGCTGAGAAATAGATTGGCGGATCAGTATAATAGATTAGGTATACAAGACATAATAGTCAATGACTATGGTAACCTCCTGTTTCATAAACCCAAAGACTCTAGCTTCTGGGATAAGAACTTACCATATGATAAAAATTGATAGGAAAAACAGTATGGCAGAAACTGGGCATAGACCAATATCTTAGACTGTGTACCAAATAAAGTCAAAATGAGCTTACAATTTAAATATAAAGCTTGATACCATAAGCAATCTGGGAGTTCAAGGACCAGTTTACCTGTCATATTTATGGAGAAGGGAAGAATTTATAACCCCCCCAAAAATAGAGAGCTTTACAAAATGCAAAACAGATCATTTTGATTACCTTAAATTGAAAAGGTTTTGCATAAGCAAATCCAATGTTACCAAGGTTAGGAGGGAAGTGGAGAATTGGGAAAGAATTTTTACTACCAGTGTTTTTGATAAAGGTCTCATTTCTAAAATATGGAGGGAACTGAGCTAAATTTATAAGAATACAAGTCATTCCCCAGTTGATAAATGGTCAAAAGAAAGGGACAGGTAGTTTTCAGGGGAAGAAATTAATCATACGAAAAAATGCTCTAAATCACTATTGATTAGAGAAATGCAAATCAGAACAGCTCTCCAGTCAGATTGGCTAACATGACAAAACAGAAAAATGATAAAAGCTGGAGATGTGGGAAAATTGGAGCCTGTGGTGGGAGGCTTGTTTTTCAGGAAGGCATAGCTTCTGTTACTTTGTCATCAAGTGGGTCATGAGGGTTGTGATGTTCTCTGACCCTGGAGAAAGCTAAATGTACCTCTGAGTTGAGGTTTTGCTTTGGGGCTCACTTATAGGAAGAGTTGTGTGATTTGACCACATTAGACTCTGGGCAGCCATTGAGCCCCCTGATATGAAAACCCAGACGTTAGTGCTTCTCTCTCTAGTTATTAACAAGGTATTGGATGTAATGGTCAGACAGCTAGAAGCATTGCCTGCTGAATTGTTTTATTTTCTCTTGTAATTTCTGTTTGTATTCTCTGAAGTTCAGGGTGCTGACTTTTCCCCTGGAACTAGGTTTAATGATATATACTTGATGGATTAAAGTAAAATTGTTGACCTTTTCTGAGTTGCTTTCCTTTAGAAGAGTGGATCAAAGAACCTGTGCTAGCAGCCATCCTGGGTATGCCAGGGTGCTTGCTGCTACAGGGTTGCAAACAGATGAATAGATATGACAATTAAGAAATTGTGGATAACTTAGGAAAGATGAGTTCTAATTGAGTGATGAAATGGGAAGACAGACTGCAAAGGACTGAGAAATAAATTAGAGATTAGGAAATGGAGAAAATGAGTACAGATAGCTTTTCCTAGAAATTGTCAAGAAAAGGAGAGATATAGTGCAATATCATCTCCCCTCCCCTAAATCCATCCCTTTGACCAGATTCCCTGTATCTATATCAGCCTATTGGGAGTAGAGTATATTTTCAAATCAGAAAAGGTCCTCAAGTTCAATTTAGGCTTTACTAAGGGGCAAGGAAGATCTTTAAATTTCTATTAACATTACAAACCTTCATCCTTCTCATTCTCTCTGTAGCATTCGACCTTGCTAATGATTCTTTCCTGGGTATCTTCTCTACTCTGAACTATGATAGTATTCTATCCATATTTCCTTCTTACTTGTCTGATCACTCCATTTCAGTCTCCTTTTCTGTCTCTTTAACTACAATCATATCTCCTAACTGTCAGGAAATCCCAAAGTTTTACCCTTGTTTCTTTCTTTTCTTCTCTTGTGGCTTCATCAGTTCCTATTGCCTTCATTTGTCTTCTATTCCATTAATTAATTCTATCATGTCTTTTGTTTGTTTTCTTCAATTTGTCCAAGCTTAGTTGGTTGATTTTCAATACATTGAGGGGCATACTTTTTTAAAAATCTAGTCAGACTCCAATGATTTATCACAGTGTGACAATAAACCTGGGTTCTCAAAGAATGGACCAGGGGAACATCAGATCTAGTAGTTGCTATCAAACTTGGAAAGGCCTTATATTCAGACTAGCATATGAGTGTGAATGTCTGAAATGAGAGGAACTAGTCTAGCTTGGTCCAGAGAAGACCATCACATCAGCCTCAGCATGGTCAACTTCTGGTAATGGTAACTCTGGAATATGAGTTTTAAAGAGGTTGGCATCTGTGTTGGGGTGCACATTCCTGTTTGATCCATCCGACACTCAGCTCCCAAGTCACAGTTTTAGAATGAAAAGGAGAAAGAAGAAATATGGATGGTAAAGTCCAAAATAAATATCAGTAAAGCAAAAGTGTGAAAGGAAAAATATTCAAAGTGAAGAAAAAAATGAAAGCAATGTAAAGTGTAATCAAGCAAAATAGAAAAACAGAAAGAAAAAGGGAGAAAACATACATAGACACATCAAATCACAAAATTCGCATGTAAGAATCTAAAAAGGACAAAAGGAACATATAGATAGAAGGGGAAAATGTACTCTGAACAGAGATACATCTTTCTCTACAGAAAATCTCACTATATTTTATATATCACATGCTGAATATTGATTAGTCCTGATTTCAAGAACTAAGCAAAAGCATCATCACTGAAGCTGTTCAGGACAAAAACATAAATCAGCTAAAGTGAGGACTGATGTTGACAGTTTATAAGAGCATAGATTTTGAGGTTTGCATAGAGGGCTCAGAAATGTATCTTCCTGAAATAAATTGAAGGAATCAACTGCACAGTACTATGCATAAATAGAGTGTTCTGTGACTGAGATCACCCCACATTGATCTCCTTTCTCCATCTCTTAGCATGTGTCGTTTGTCCTTCATTCTCAAAGAGGACCATGACATCAGGAATATAATGTCATGACTTGCAAGCAAATTGAATTTAAGTGAAATAGGGCTGTGCAAAGTCACCAGGCTCATTCTCTCCTCTGGATCCTATCTGTGTCCAGTGGCTCAATATAGATCAGGATGACAGGAGATGGCTCTGGATACAGTGGGAAGCCTTTCTATCAAGCTATTTGTACCAATTCTACTTTGCATTTGTACCAAGCTATTTAACATTCAATTGTGCTCTGTGATGTATTGATCTCTATTTTTTGCTTGTTTCAATCAATCATGCAATGAATATTTGTAAGTACCTACTGATTGCTAAGCACAATAGCAGTTGCTGGGAATACAAAGGCAAAGATAATCCCTCCCCCTCTTCCAGGGAGTTAAATTCTACCAAAGAGAAATGGCATGTACTAATTAAATATATACAAAAAAGGAGGATTTTTACTGGATCTGTGGCTTCAATGATATTTGGAACTCCCAGGAGACGAAACTCTTTCTATAAACATATTTTAGTGCCTTCTCTGTGTAGGCTTAGAAGTTTGCCTAGACACAGCGCTTCTTAAACTTTTTGAACTCTCTACCCCTTCAGAGCTTCCTAAACAGTGTGCTGTAAACCCATTTAAGAGGTGCTGCATAGAACACTAAGACATCAAACAATTTGCCCAGAGTTACACACCCAATATGTGTCAGAGTGCAGGGCCTTCTGACTTCAAGACTGGCTCAGTGTATGAGGTAGTTTTAAAGAAAAACTTCATGCAGAAGGGAGAGCTTGAGCAGAGTTTTAAAGGGAACTAGTATTGCCTCTCCAAGTTCTAAACTTTAGTGGTTCTCAACCTGTGGGTCGCGACCCTTTGGGACTCCCAAGATCCCTTCACAGGAGTTGCCTAAGACCACAGGAAAACATATTTCCAATGGTCTCAGGAACCAAGACACGACTCCTCTATCAGTCTCCAGGCGGGTCCATCCACATGTAGATACGCCCACATTTGTGTATTAAAGGGTCCCCACATTAGGAAGGTTGAGAACCACTGTTCTGGACTAGGATGGAGACTAGATCTTTTATTTCTCAAACACCTTCCACATAGCACCTTGCAAAATGCTGAACACGCAACTACAGCAACAACGATATTGTTTTTAGGATGATTATTTCCAACCAAATACCAAGTAACAAAATGATTTATCAGTGACTTGGAATTTAAAACTGTGCAGTACCAATGAAATAATGAGATTCTTTAATTTTTAGTCATAGTAACTATTGAAAGAAGTTGCCAAAACTTTAGAATCTTTAGAAATTGTCTAGTGCGGTCTTGGCTACTTTAAAGATAAACAGGCTAAGGGGAGAAGTGATTTACCTAAGGCTACAAACCTTGACTTTTTTTTTTTGACTCAGAGAAATTTATAGTCACCTGGGTTTTATTATAGTTACTTTAAAAAGTGAAACCAAACCAAAACAATAACAAAAAAAGAATCAAAGTAGTCCTCTCTTGGTTAGAACACAGTGAGGTAATCAAGACTCAAAAGTTAAACTAATTGTTTTGCTCAAACCTATTCAAAACTTCAGAAAGAAAGAATTATTTACTTAATATGAAGAAACTAAAACTTAATCCATGAGACAAGAAGAGAGAAACACTGTGCAAGTTTGAAACATTATGAAAAAACAGCAGTTATAATATTTAGGGATCTCATTCCATATCTCCCTCTTAACCCACGTCATATTCCAGCCCAAACAACCTTTCAGGTACATGCTTTAAAATCGGGCTTTTAGAATCCACGCTCAGGACTCACTATGTCAGTGTTAGCCTGAAAATCATTTCTTCATTTTGACCCCATCCCCCATGAACATTCTGCAGAACAGGTGGTAAGAGTTGATTGTATCCAGAACAATACTGAAAAGGAGACCAGCTGAGGTGGAGGGAGTGTAGGCTATACCACAGGACATGTCTGTCTTGCCCGGAAACAATCTCTACTCATTCTATTTTTTCCCCTTCTACTCCTTTTAGAAAAGGACTAAAAGCTCAGCTACTGTCCGTTTTCTTTCCTTAGACATTACTTTTGGCAGGAACCCAAGTCCAAACAGAGGAGGGAGGGGGCATGATACCATCACTGACGGGGTGTGGGCCTGAACGCAAGGGTGTGGCAATGAAATGATGATGCAAGCCAGGCGGGAACTACCGGTAGTCCGTTTATTTATTCTGGGGCAAGGGTTTTCATAACAGAGGCAGTTGCATCCAGTTTTCTAGTGGAAAAAATGATTAACCAGCTTGTAGCTAATTATTGGAGGCTGTGAAAACTTTGGGGGTCGCTTCTCGGTAGTTGCTCCGTTTCCTTGGTAGTCACGGAAAGATGGTGAGCCAACACCCTGAGCCATAGTTAGCCCACATGGGGAGTGGGGTCCAGGGAAATCACGATCCAAACTTTACCTAAGACTGGACTGTCTCACATTGGCCCTCCCTTGTGGGGGCAGATCTATGTAGTAGGGAAAAGGGGAGGAATCGATGAGTAAGGTAAGAAAATATAGAAGATATTGGGAATAAAAGAGAAAGACTAAATTAGCAAAAGGGAGAGCAAAAAAAACCCTGAATTGAAACTTAAAGGTACACAATCTTTTAATTATTATTATTATTTATTTAATTTTAGTTTACAACATTCAGTTCCACAAGCTTTTGAGTTCCAAATTTTCTCCCCCTCCCCTCCTTCCCCCTATACTCCCCCCCCACATGAAATTTGATAAAGGTTTTATAAATACCTTCACGTTGTATAGAATAATTATAACCAATGGAACAAACAACGAGAAAGAAGAAATAAAACAAAACAGAGAGCAAGCAAGTAGTTTGCTTCATTCTGCATTCAGACTCTGTAATTCTTTCTCTGGTTGTGGTTATCCTTTTCCATCATGGGCCTTTTGGAGTTGTCATACAGCCTTGGATTGCTGAGATGAGTCCAGTCTATCAAAGTTAGTCATCACAGATACAATGTGTCTGTAATTGTGTAAATATTCTGGTTCTTCTCCTCTCACTCAGCATCAATTTATATAAGTCTCCCCAGGTTATTATGAAGTTTCTCTACACTACATTTCTTTCTTTTTTCCAATTTATTTATTTTTATTTTTCAACATTCATTTCCACAAGATTTTGTTATACTTTTTCTCCCCATCTTCCCCACTCCCCCCACCCCAAGATAGCAAGCCTAGTGAACAGCCCTTCCCCCAATCTGTTCTCTTATATCCTCCCCCATATCCCCGTAACTTTCTACTAGGGCAAAATAGATTTTTATATCCCAGTGCCTCTATATCTTATTTCCCAGTTGAACGTAAGAAACAAATTTTTTAAAAATTTGTTTTTAAAACTTTGATTTGAATATTCTTTCCCTTCTTCCTTCCTCACCCACTCCCACTTGGAGGACATGCAATTCAATATAAGTTGTACATGTGCAGTTACGCAAAATGTTTCCATAGTAGTTATATTGTGAAAGACTAATTATATTTCCCTTCATCCTATCTCCCTCCTTATTCCATTTTCTCCTTTGACCCTGTCCCTTTTCAAAAGTGTTTGCTTCTAACTACCTTCTCCCCCAATCTGTCCTCCTCACAGGGGAGGGCAGATCCTTCCCCGCTCTTATCTCCCTTCCCCTTACTTTCCTGTAGGGTAAGACACACAGTTGAGTGTGTATGTTATTCTCTCCTTAAGCTAAATTCAATGAGAGTAAGGTTGACCCATTCCCTTTCACCTTTCTGCTCTTTCTCTCCATTGTAAGTGTTCTCTTGCCTCTTTTATATGAGATAATTTACCCTATTCTATCTCTCCCTTTCTTCTTCTCCCAATATATTCCTCTCTGTAACAATACTGGGATTTGAAGATCTTCCATGCCCCTTGAGCTTGCTGACGTAGCAGGAAGGGGTAGAGCAAGAGAACGCCAGAACCAAGCTAGTCTCCGTGTGGTGCTGACTGGAAGCGGCGTCAGAGGCAGTGGCTGCGGTTACGAACTACTTTTGCTTTGAGCAGGGCAGAATCTCTGCTAAGGACTCCTGCTGAGGACTGCCTGGGGCAGGTACTGCCAGGGGCCAGAGCTGTTGGGACCAAGCTGCCTGGACGCTGAGCAGTTGCGTGAGTGAGGAGAGGAGGATCTTTGCCTGAGGTAGCCTGTCCTGTTTGAAGGCTTGAGGATGTGGGTGTTTACTACTTTGACCACATGTGCCAACTTCATCACTACTGGGTTGGCTTTGACTTTCTGGTTTTGGGACTCAGTTTTCTGGTATTTAAATGAATACACTATCTATATTTCTTATGTAGAGAGCCGGTTCCATTTTGTGATTAATAACTATATCAGCATATTTATAGTTACTGTAGGCATTGTGAATACTGCATTGCTGATACACTCTCTCATCTCTCAATTTTATTTTTTAGATACCATCCCTTCCTATTCACCTGATCCTGTTCCATCTAAGTATACATGTATACACATATACACACAGTCACATATGTGTTTATATACATATACATCCTCGTATACACACATATACACAGACACATAGACACACATATATATGCCCTTCAACTCTACTCATACTGAGGAAAGTCTTATGAGTTACAATTATCATTTTTCCATGTACAGATGTAAATAGTTCAACTTTAATAAGTTCCTTATGATTTCTTTTTCCTGTTTACCTTCTCATGCTTCTCTTGTTTCTTGTATTTGAAAGTCAAATTTTCAGTTCAGATCTGGTTTTTTCATCAAGAATGCTTGGAAGTCTTTTATTCCATTGAATGACCATATTTTCCTTGGAAGCACAATACTCAGCTTTTCTGGGTAGGCGATTCTTGGTTTTTAATCCCAGCTCCTTTGACCTCCAGAATATCATATTCCAAGCCCTTCAATCCCTCAATGTTGAAGCTGCTAGGTCTTGTGTTATCTTGATTATGTTTCCACAATACTCAAGTTGTTTCTTCTTGACTGCTTGTAATATTTTCTCCCTGATCTGGGAACTCTGGAATTTGGCTATAATATTTCTAGGAGCTTTCTTTTTGGGACTTTTTTCAAGAGGTGATCAGTGGATTCTTTCAATTTCTATTTTTCCCTCTGGTTCTAGAATATCAGGGCAATTTTCCTTGAGAATTTCTTGAAGGATGATTTCTAGGTTCTTTTTTTGATCATTGCTTTCAGATAGTCCAATAATTTTTAAATTCTCTCTCCTGGATCTATCTTCCAGGTCAGTGGTTTTTCCAATGAGATATTTCACATTGCCTTCTATTTTTTTCATTTGTTTGGATCTGTTTAATAGTATCTTGATTTCTCATAAAGTCATTAGCTTCCATTTGCTCCCATCTAATTTTGAAGGAATTATTCTCTTCAGTGAGTTTTTGAAATTTATTTTCCATCTGGGCAATTTGACTTTTTAAGGGATTCTTTTCCTCCTTGGCTTTTGGGCCTCTTTTGCCATTCAGCTAGTCAAATTTTAATGTCTCATTTTCTTCAATCAGGCTGTTGTCTCATTTTTCTTGATTTTCTTACATCATTCTCATTTCTCTTTCCAATTTTTCTTCCACTTTTCAAAATCCTTCTTGAGATCCTCCATGGCCCATGTCCAGTTTATATTTTCCTTGGAAGCTTCTTGATGCAGGAGTTGTGATTTTGTTGTCTTCTTCTGGTCCCATGGCTTGATCCTTTTTGTTGCCCAAAAAAGTTTATATGGTCTTATTGCAATTTCTCTTTTTGCTCATCTTCCCAGTCAATTACTAGACTTTTGAGCTCTTTGCCATGGTAGAACTTTGCTTCCAGAGTGGAGAGAGCTGTGTCCCAAATTGCTGGTGTTTGCACAGCTGCTGCCAGAGCTGTTGTCAGAGATATAAGGAGGATGCTCTCTCTACAGCCACCACAAGTTCTGGCACACTACTGTTCCTTCCACCAGGACCACCACCTAAGACTGGGACCCAAATCTAAAGAGATCAAGGGAAGAAGTTTACCCTCTGAATGGTTGTTTGGTCCCCCTATGATCAACAGGCCAGGAGCTCTGGAGGCAGCCACAGTGCAGCAGCTGCAGCTGCTGGCTCTGCAGCCCAGGGGCCAGGGGCCACACTGTGCTCTTCTCTCACCCTATTCCAACAGAGTTCCCTACTGACTTTTTATTTTCTCTTTGGCATTTATGGGTTGAGAAGTCTCGAAACTGCCATAGCTGCTGGTGATTCACTCTCCTAAAGTCTGCTCTGGTCAGTCTGGGCTGTGGGTTGGGACCACCCCAGGTCTGAACCAGTGCAACTCATGCAGGACTGCGTTCGGCACCCAGCCTGGTGTGATAGACCCTTACCATCAGCCTGCCAGGATGCCTTCAATGGGAAATTTTTTTACTTTGTCTCTTTGTGGGTTTTGTAGCTCTAAAATTTGTTTAGAGTCATTTTTCTTACATGTATTGGAGGTGGTTGGAGAAGGAGCTCAGACAAGTTCCTGTTTTTACTCCTCCATCTTGGTTCTGTCCCTGCTCTTCATTTCTTCTAGCACAATTAGTATTCCATTACATTCATATACCACAGCTTGTTAGCCATTCCCCAGTTGCTGGGCATCCCCTTGATTTCTAATTCTTTGAAGGACAATCTTAACGGAAAGACTTATAAACATACAAGGAAACATGAGTAAAACCTCAAAAAGACCCTGTAACACATTTAAAAATATACTATGAAGAAAAATTAACTACAAGTCTCCCATTAAAATAGAATTTTCTAAAAAAGAGGAAAGATCATGGAAGATAAAAGAGTCTCCAGAATAATTCAAAATAAAACATTTAAAGTAAGATATTAAGAATGAAGTTGTCAGAAATCAGAACTATCAATGTGGTGCTAAGAAAGATGAACAGTAGGTTGAAAATTTAAAACATTAAATTTTTAAAATTAAATCATTTATTTAAAATATTTTAAAAAGTTTTTAACTTTAAAATTTTAAAATGTTGAATCTCTACAAAGAAATAGAGGCTCTGAAACATTAGCTGAGAGATCTGTAACAAAAATTTGTTCTAGGTAATTTGTTTTTCCTGTAAGATAGTTCACATTTTCTTCTATTTTTTTTTCAGTTTTTGACTTTGTTTTATAATCATTGATTTCCCTGAAACTCAATACCTTCCACTTGGCTGATTCTAATTTTCCAGTTAATTTTCAAAGTAATTTTGTGCTCTTTTACCAATATGTTAATTTTGTTTTCACATTTTTCTTGCGTTGCTCTTATTTCTTTTCCCATTTTCCCTCTACTAATCTTTTTTTTTAATTTTTAAATTAACTTTTTTTATTGCTTCATTAGATTTTTCTAGGAATTCTTGTTGGTCTTGTGTTTTTCTTTTCTGCATTTTTCTTTGAGGCTTTGCTTGTCGATATTTTCAAGTTATTGCCTTCTTCCAAATTATTTGGTGCTTCCTTTTCTCCACAGTAGCTTTTTATATTCAAATTCTATTTTTATTTTTTACTCATTTTTCTAGCCTATTTTTGACTTTGAACTTTATATTAGAGTTGAGCTCTGTT
This sequence comes from Pseudochirops cupreus, assembly GCA_028627135.1. NCBI lineage: Eukaryota > Metazoa > Chordata > Mammalia > Diprotodontia > Pseudocheiridae > Pseudochirops > Pseudochirops cupreus. Next base: position 315,983,922 of record CM053581.1, on the reverse strand, counting down.
CACCTCTGGAGATGGTGGTGGGACTAGAATGTTTGACCTGATCTCTTGACTTTTATGCTTGCTACTATCTCAGGTATAGCTGAGGATACATCAATTTTTGGTATCACCTAAGGTGGCGTGATTTGCAGAAGATTCTGGTCACTGCTTTCCTGTTCTGAACTCAGTCCTTATCATTCCTTACAGTCTCTGCTCTTCCATAACTGAAAATGTTCCTCTCTATCCTGAAGTTACAAACTAGAACAGGGTAATGGGAGACAGAGCTGCCAAATGGCGTCCAATCTTGCAACTAGTGTTAGCACAGATATCTCTTGGAATGACTCTTTAGTCCTTTTGTTGTGTTCTCCTAATATTGCTGCCTCTAAGACCTACAGCCAGTGTCACTTCCCTATGTTGTACTCCTATCTAGCCCCTACTCCAGAGTCCTCAGGCTTCTTTTTCTGTTTTTCTGAATTGCTCTGGACTGTAAAAAAAATGACTGACTGTGACTTTGTGTTCCCCCCACCAATTCAGCTTGATGCACACATTAAAGTTATCTAGAGGCATATATTGGGAAAGCTCAGAAAAAAAGGAACACACACACACGCGCGCACACACACACACACACACACACACGCGCACACACACACACACACACACACACACACCTCTGTTTACTCTGCCATTTGCTCCACCCTCCCAAAAATAGCATTTCCTAGTCTTTCACCAGATATGAAAGTGGTGAGAGAATATGAGAGAAAAATAATGGAGGGAAGAACTGGAATGAGAGAAACAAAAGGAAGGAGACTGGGGTCTTACTTTAATAGGGGAAATAAAGGAAAGCAAGTCAATCAAGAACATTGTTATAGTCATAAGGGCATAATAGGTAGGGAAATTACAATTGCCTTGACCTGGATGATTTGTACCTTAGGAGGCCATTCTCTCTGAAAAAGAGTTGTACCTACTAGAATTACTTCTCATTCAAGAAAAACGAATATCATCTGGCACCAAAAATGGCAGATGGGACACAAAACAAGACGTGAAATAAACTAGCTTTGGGAAGAGTGAATGATCATGGCAAAAGCATAATGATACATAGCAATATGCACCTCTCAACAATGCTTTCCCTTTATTTTGCTTCCGTAATAGATTCATACATTCAGGAATAAGGCATAACATGGAGGAAAGTGGAGGAAAGATAAGATTGACAAATACAATAACAAATAAAATAAGATCAACAAGGGAAACAAAATTTGGTATTCCAGAGGCTCTATCCTTGTTATGAAAATAGAGATAATACAGAATGAATAAGTAATCGGATAGTTTATAAATCAGAGCAGAGAATACACAATAGATTACACGGGCAGAAAATTAATGATCAGGGCAAACAAACAAAAAAAAAACTTACTGGAAAACAACATTGTAAAAGAATATTACTTAGATGAACAGGTTGGAGGATTAGGAAAGGGGGAAAGGTTTTTGGAGTAAGGAAAAGAACAAGTCAAAAGAAAGTAGAAACCATAGATCTATGTGGTCTGTATTTGTATCTGTATCTTTTCATCTTTATCTATTCTTATGTTTATATCTCTTTTTCAATATGTATATAATTGATATCTTTATTATATCTATCCCTATATTTATATCTCTATCAATTATCTATCTGCTTCTATGGTTTCTACTTTCTTTTGATCTTTTTGTTTGATAAGTGTATACATATACTTATATATATACACATATCTATGTATATGGGCATGCAAAAACTGATGCATATGTGTGTATGTACAGTGAGAATAATGTAAGATGTGGATATTATTTTTTTCTTACCACTTGGAATGGTTAGCTTCAAGTATAGAGAAACTCATCCTGTTCCAAACCACAAATGTTAAGTCATGTTGGTCACGTGGGCACCTGAATGAAAGTGTAGAAATACTGGGTCATTGGAAATACAACAAAGTTATTCTAAGAGCTTCATTCATATATTTTATTGATGTTCCATCTCTGCTCTTGTCCTTGTACTTGTGAAGCAAGGCTTATCATGGTCTTTTGAAAAAGAAATTAAGAACTGAATCCTAAGTTTACTATCTATTGATGTTGTCACAGATGTCTCTAGTTTCTGTTGATGTTCCTTGTTCCATCTTTTCCAATATCTATCTTAAATTTATAATCTCTTTCAAAATTAAGTATGGAAGTTGATAGGTTATGACATTCTGAAGAGTAGGTATGTTTAGATGATTCTATGGAAATGAATGAGGCAGAACAGTATAACAGATATGCTGAATTCGGAGTCAGAGAGATTTGAATTCAAATATAGGTGGATCGTTACTACCTATATGGCAATAGCAAATCATTTAACCAGCTTGAACTCTTTCCCAATATTTAATAGAGAAGCTCAACTTGACTTCTAAAGTCTCACCCACCTCTCAATCTGTGATTCTATGTGTAAAATGTTGAACATTAGGGGGCCATCTCCAGTCATCCTGATCTATTTCTTTCCACTGGACTAAGATGACTCCAGCATAGAGACTGAGGCTGATGACTTTGCATCACACTCCCTCACCTAGATCCAGTTCACTTTCAGGTCATGGCATCAACTTCTTGGTATTATGGTACTCTTTGAGAAGGAAGGACAAATAACAAACTGTGAGTGGTGGGAGCTACCCTGTGGGGACTGAACTAACCAGTTCCATTTGGGCAATGCAACTCCCTCCCTTTCTCTCTCCTCTCTTTCCCTTCCTTTCATCTTTGTACTCCCTCACTGTTTTTCTCCCTCCCTCTTCTCCCTCTGTCTATGTAGGGTACCATACCCTTATCTGTGGGTACTCTGCCCAAAGAAATGTAAATTTGATTACTGAAATCTTGCAAGATATCTTGGGGTTTATGGGCTAGATTTCTTTCTTAAGGACCATATCTTAAACCCAAATCCCTCTGCCTCCCATTGATTGGCCATCAAGAGATCCCAGGCCAAGTCTCACTTGGTGCTTGTTTGGGCCCTGTGGACCAAAGTGAGTGTAGATAGCAATTGTTTTCTTTGGTGGGGGTTTTGCCCACCCAAAAACTTTTGGGATTTCATGATGTGTTGTGGTGGAACTGTCTCAAAGAATTCGGAGTCAGACCACTTCTAATCCAAGTATAGGTATTCATTGAGATTGACATCTTTCATGAAGTAGGCTAAATTCCAAGAGGAACCAGCAACTTCAGAGAAAGCAAGATGGATTTTTATGGGGTAAGGATGCAATTACATAACAGAAATCATGAATATTAAAAAGGCAGGAGGGGTTTGTTAAAGGATTAGGTAATGGAGGAGGGGTCCCATCTATGGTTTGGTGGTTAAACATTCTGGTTGTGCTGTCCTCCAATTGGCTAGCTATTGTGGTCATGTCTGGTCAAGATGGATAGTTAGAAATGATGGACCTTTCTTGGGTTAGATAGGTGATCTGCTTGTGGTTGAGTACAAGAACACACCTATTTCTGTGGGAATGGGTCTGGGGGCAGTGACTACGTAGAGGCAGTAGCTGGGTTCACATGGACACATCTGCTGTTTCTGTGGGAACTAAGAGTTCAGGGACACACCTTTGTTCCAGTGAGCAGTGAGGCATATATGAAGAAGTTAGGACATTATGCGGTTGCGGGGGGAGACGAGGTAGGGGACTGAGCCTGCTGTTCAGAGGGGCCAGGCCTATAATGAAGTTAAAATATTGGGGCTGGGGGCAGCTTTATTAAGATTCCATCAGTTTCTATTTTGGCAAGAAACCTCGAGGGTCTTCCCCACTCACACTGATTTTTTTTTGACTGGGTAAAAGAGGTCATTCTTTACCTCACTTATTACCTAGCCTTAATCATTGAATAGGCATTACCTCAGTCAAACTGAGAAGTATGAAAAACCTTAATATAAAAAGACCAAGGTCTCCCACTGCATCTGGAGCCATCTCCAGTTGTCCTGATAAAGATCTCGCCAGTGGAGCCAGATGGCTCTGAAGGAAAGAGTGAGGCTGGTGACTCTGCACAGCCCTCCCTCACTTAAATCCAATTCACTTGAAAGTCATGGCATCACCCTCCTGATACCACAGCCCTCTTCAAGAGTGAAAGACAAACAAGTATTATGATCCTTCATTTTCTTCAAAGATATCCTCTTTCAAGAAGTTCATAAACAATCATGGGCCATTTGGAATACTCACACAAAGCAGTGCTAACATAGCAAATTTAGTGTTCAAAATGGATTGTATTAACTAGCTACCATGAATGGATTTTCCATGGGTAAATGATTATCTTTGAAGGAGACAGATGATATGGTAAAATGGATCTATCAATATAATGAAATATGTTGATATGGCGCAGTCAATTAATAGTGACTATTTGTAAAAGTGTTTTTCCCCTTTTTTTTGTTGTTGCATAGCCTTTTATGGGGGGAGACCTGGCTAATAGGTCTTCTCTTGACATACCTGTTGGCCCCTGGAAGATTGTGTTGACAGTGATCCCCTGGATGTGAGGAGAAAACAAATGCTAGCATGTTGTCTTCTCTCGGGGGCTAAGTGTTCTTGGCATGTGATAGAGCACACTGATTAAAGTGCCAAATGGCCCATAATCACATTAAAATGAAAAGTGACCAGAGCTCAGGAAGAAATGGGACATCCCTGTCACCTTTTTTGACTTCTCCTTTAATAGCAATATCTGTCTGCTATATTCCAGTTAATGTGAATGTCTATTCATATTTTGGTTACAATGAGATGACTTGCTTTTGACAGATCTCATTATGGACTGAATAGACCAGTCTAAAATTAACATAGGCTGGTATTAAATGTGATTATGCAAAACTTTTCTGGTGTATGTGTTTTAGGTAGGAAGATCCCATCCTCATATTATCCCACTCCCCTGAGCATTGTTTCCCCCCCTTGTACAATAATATAGGGAACCAACAGAAATGTGACCAATCCTAGTCAAGTTAATAAAGCTTATCTGTAGTAGCCATTTGAAATCATAACCCTAGTGGCCCTGTTTTATTAGGAGTTAAATCAGAATCAGATATTGAGCTCAAAGTGTATGTATTCAGTGGGAGGCTCATGTTCCCCCAAAGCTCAGACAAACCTCAACTAAAAACAGTGAAACAGGTCCTATGCAATATAGTCCTTTCCTTTCTTGTAATGATGAATCAAAGAGCTGCCTGTTCCTCCTTTTGTATTTAGGAAGTTAGCAGGTGAAGGCTGAGTTCAGGAAATGATATGAGGAAATGGAGAGGTTTTACCCAATGATTCAAGTTCTAGAACCAGTCAAAATATGTGCTATGTAAGGTGTGTGGAAACTGAATATGACCTAGTCATCAAGTTACGTGTCCTGAAACTGATACTCTGGGACAATCTACTGGTTCCATAAACATTGGCAAAGTGAAGCAAGTGGAGATAATAATTATCTAGTGATTTCCAGGACCTGATGTATCCAATTTTCTCTCTACATTTATCAGAATCATTACATAACTGGCAAATGTCAGATTCTCTAAGTCTGTATAATCATAGTATTGTCAACACCAATATGTCTTGGTAATAATGTGTGATTCTGTGACTCACAATCATTCAACATCATCATTAGACTATTAGTGTTTTTAAAGCACAGTTTTTGTGTCAAGGAGAAACAGCTTGGTGTCATTAAAAGAACTTTGCAATTTTTGAAAGGCAAAGGTAATTTCCCCTCCTGTTTAACGTGTGGCTTACCTCATGGCCCATTTTCAATGTGTTAGTGTGTCTATATGTATTTGTATTTAGGTATATACATGTATATACATGTACCTATGTATATGTGGAGGGAGGGAGGGAAGGACGTAGGGAAGGAGGAAGGGAGAGAGAAAGAGAGAGAGAAACAATGCAATCCATACAATGCTATTTCTAAAGGAAAGCATCAGAAAGGCCTCACCGAATAAAAGGAATCTTTCTTTGTTTGGACGTGAATTCTGGATTATATTTCAATCATGACAGTAGAGAAGACAATTGGAGAGTTTGTCTCCTTGTTTTGTGTTTCATTTGATCATAACGATCAGAAAATGATCAAGCAAAATTATTTTGTTGCTATAACTTTCAGACAATCTTCTAAATTTTTATATATTCAAACAAAACTCTTTGAGGAGAGCCTTTAAGGTGACATTTTGCTCTATTCATTCATCTGACAAATATTTATTAAATATCTAGTATGGGACAGGCATTACGCTATGCAAAGGGGAATTCAGTGACTGAAATGAAATAATCCCAGCCCTTATGGATTTCATATTCTGTTTAGGGAATCAACATGAATAAAGGTTGGCAAATAAAAGATATACATATATGTTTGCACATATAAAGTATGTCCAAACATATGTATACCTACATTTACACAGACATTAATATATGTAAATATCACACTATTTGCATCCATCCATACATGCATATAAACATTTTGGAAGAAGTAGGCCTTTGTTGCTATAGTTAGTCACTTAGCATTTTTCAAACATTAAAGACAGGTATTGTAACAAATGTTAAAGATTCCAAGACAGCTTCTTCCACCTACCCTCCTAAAACATTTTCCTTGCTTTCAGGGAGCTCAGAGTTTATTGAGGGAGATAATATGCAAATGGATTTATGCAAACAAGTTATTTACTGGATAAAATAGGGACAATCTTAGAGGAAAGGCAATAAGATTAAGGAATACCAGGGAAGGACTTCTTGCAGAAGGTGGAACTTTAGCTGAGACTTGAAGGAAACCAGGGAAGCTAGGAGGTGTAGATAAAGAAGGTGAGAGTTCTAGACAGGTTTCAGCTGTCTAGACACAGTTAATGAAAATGCTCAGAGTCAGGGATGGAATGTCCTTTCTCAAGAACAGCAAAGAGGTCACTGTCACTGGCTCACAAAGGACATTGAGAAGAGTAAAGTCAAAGAAAACTGAGTCATGAAGAGCTTCAAAAGTCAAAATGGGATTTTATATTTGATCCTGGAAGTAATAGGAAGATACAAGAATTTAGTGAATAAGGGATTGTCCTAGTTAAACCTGCTCTATAGGAAGATTAATCTGACAGCTGATTGGAAGATGGATTGGAGTGACTTGAGGCAGGAAAACCAACCAGAAGGATTGTTTAATAGTCTAGGAAAGAGATGATGATGGTCTGCACGCTGACAGTGTCAGAGGAGAGAAGGGAATGAGTTGTATATCAAAGATATTAAGTAAGAAACTATGGGATTTGACAACTGATTAGATATGGGGATTGGAGTAAAGGAAAATGAAGAATTGAGTATGACAGGCAATGAGTCTAACTGCCTGAGGGGATGCTGGCACCCTCAACAATATTAAGCAAGTTAAGAAGAGGGAAGGGTTTAGGTGAAAAGATAATTTATTTTCGGACACGTTGAGTTTAAAATGCATACAAAATATCAAGTTTGAAACCTTCTAGGAATTTGGAGATGAAACAAATTCATTTTTTAACAGTTACAAAAAGCTCAAAGGGATCTCATGCTCTTTACATTTTCAGTATTTGGATGTTTGACTTTCTGACAAATTTAAGGTCATCTACAGATCAATGTAGAGGCAGGAATAAGCAAGGCATAACAAGGAATGATGGAGGAGAAATGATGCAAAGAACATCATAAAAACATGAATAGAAAAAGATGTGATGGCTGTGTTTTGAGAGCATGGAACAGTTGATTATACTCCATTGATATCGTTAGACTATAAAGAGAACATGAGAGTGTCTTGACATATGGGATAACCATCCGTATGAAACTTATGGGAAGTCATACAACATGGGTTGCCTAGGGGGAGTTAAAATTTGCATTTGTGAAAGGAATACCCAAATTGATGACATCACAGATTCCTTGAAATTTTAGTGTATAAGAATGGGTAAGTTAGGTATAATAGTGTGATTGGGGGATTGTTCTTATCTTTGTTATTACTAACACTAGAAGGGACTGTAAAAAACATTATCTACCCGCCTCACAAGTTTGTTGTGAAGAAAGAAGATAAATGATAAATATATAAGTTGACTAACAGTTTGACTTTTCCTTCTATAGTATAGGGATGGGGATAGAGTTAAATTAGAGCTGACACACATTTATTACACATCTCTTATGTGCCAGACACTGTGCTAAGCTCTGGGGATGCAAATAAAGAAATTAGACAATTTCTGTCCTCAAGGAACTCACAATCCAAGAGACAACACACACTGGGGGAAGCCATGATGAAGTCTTGTAGTGGTGTTGGGAAGTGATCTGAGGAGGTGAGAGTTTACAAGTTAATTCATCTTGCAGAACAATATTTCAAGACATAATAAAGTCTAGGAAAATAGCTCTGTGGGAAATGATGAGAAGAATTCCCTGGGTGTCATCTTTGAATAGGGGAAGTTCTGGAAGGAAACCTCCTTTATAATCAGAGGAAGGGAGAGGTCCCTGGAAAATGGAGTGCTGAGGTATAAGTTTCTGACTTGATTCCACGATACAGAATGAAGAGTTTCTGGAGATGATAAAATCTGGGAAAATAGCTGTGTGGGAAATAAAGGGTAGAGATTGGATACTTAATTTTGCTGATATGAAAAAGTCCCAGACAAGGAAACTACCTTTAACAATGCATGTCAATATTTTCTTTGAGACTTACAGCCATAGAAAACTGCTTCAAGTACCAAGAGATTTAATAATTTGTTAATGGTCACAGAGTCAGTGTGTGCAAGAAGTGGGATGTTGGACCCCACCAGATTTTTATAGCCTCTTGGATGGCTCTATATCCACTTCACACCTGAATCATTAATAACAAAAGTCTTGGTAGGATAGAATATTAGTCTGAGGTACTACCTCACACCCTATCAGATTGACTAATATGACCAAATAGGGAAATGATGGATGTTGGAGGAGTTGTGGGAACACTAGGGCACTAATGTACTATTGGGGGAACTGTGGATTGTTCCAACTATACTAGAGAGCAGTCTGGAACCATGCCTAAAAGACTATAAAACTATGCAACCCTTTGATCTAGTAATACCACTTCTAGGTCTATATCCCAAAGAGAGCCAAAAAAAAGGCGGGGGGGGACTGGGTAATGACCTCTCTGTTAAAAAATAATTATAGCAACTCTTTCTGTGGTGGCTAAGAATTGGAAATAAAGGGATAGCCATCCATTAGCGAATGGCTAAACAAACTGTGGTATATGATTTTGATGAAATATTATTGTTCTCTAAGAAATGACAAGCAGGATGATTTCAGAAAAAAACCTGGACAATTTGCATGAACTAATTCAAAGTGAAGTGAACAGAACCAGGAGAACAGGGTACACAGTAACAATAATATTGTATGATGAAGAACAGTGAATGACTTAGCTATTCTTCACAAAATAAAGATCTAAAACAATCCCCAAGAACTAATGATGAAGCATACTATCTGATTCCAGAGAAGGAACTGATAACATTTTAATACAAACTGAAGCATGGTATTTTCACCTCCCTTTTTCATTCTTTTTCTTTTTGGGGGTCTTCTTATACAAAATGACTAATATGGAATTGTTTTACATGATTGCATATGTATAACATATATGGTGGCTTACCATCTCAGGGAGTGGCAAGGGAGGGAAGGAGGGAGAGAAGGATAGAATTTAGAGCTAAAAACTTTAAAAAAAAGTGTTAAAATTGTTTTAACTTGCAATTGAGAGAAAAAAAGTAAATTAAGGAAATATATTATGTTAGTTCTTAAAGGATCAGAAATGGAAGGAAAAAAAACATTTATAAATAGGCATTAATTATCTGCTAGTTTAGAGAAGGGTAAGGAATTGGAATTTGGAAAAGAAGTTATTGGGAAAACAGAAGAGACTTACTAAGAGGAGACATAAATATCCAATAATTCTTGGTTATAATATTTTTTATTTCTGATGGGTGATGAGTAAAGATGTGAATGAATAAAGAGTGATGAGCAAAGTTTTACAAGAAGAAGTAAGACAGAGGTTCACAATTCTTGAAGTATTATTTAGCATCAAACATCAAAACATTCTGTAACTCCCCAAACCCAGTAGTTGTGCTATGTTGTTGGTGATGAGTTATATCCTACTCTTTGTGACCCCGTTTGCTGTTTTCTTGGCAAAGTTACTCAAGTTGTTTGCCATTTCCTTTGTCAGTTCATTGTACAGAGGAGAAAACTGAGGCAAATAGGGTTAAGTGACTAGCCTAGTATCACACAGCTAGTAAGTGTTTGAAGCTTTATTTGGGCTCTGGTCTTCTTTACCCTAGGCTCTGCACTATCCACTGCACCACTTTGCTGCCATAGTGGTTCAATTAGTACTTATTGTTAAAAAAAAATTAAAAAAAGGAACATGATAAAATAATAATGCTTGGTGTAAATATAAACTAGTCTCTTTGCAATTATTTTTTTAATTTCCAGGGGTCTCTGCCTCACAGATTGGGTATTATTGCTTGAGAGTAAAGGAATGATATGGCTTTCATGCTTTAAAAAAAAATTCACATCCACAAAGTGGGCAATGAACATAGGGATTCATAGAAGAAAATGCGGAAGGAGTGTAGATTTCCAATCAACAATACAGTAGTTCTTTTTTTAATTCCCTCTCATGACATGGAAATAACCTGCGTTTCCAAAAGATATACCAAAAAAATTCAAATTGTAGCAGATCTGCCCAAACTGGAAAGGCTTCTGGGGCAAGATTCATGGAATGAACAATGGATTATGTTTTCATTTTCTGATGACAAGTCTCACTATGTCCTGAACAGCTCATCAATAGAAAACTGGTTACAAAGGGATATATATTTTTTCAGTCATAGAAACTCATGAAAATCACATGAAATTAAAACTTACAGGATTGTATTTTTATTGGGGAGATGATCATCCATACCAATGAAATAATTTATTCTTGAGTTAATAAAGCACTGAGGTCAGGTGGAATAATAAAAATAATACTAATAGCCAACATTAATGATGAGAGTTTGTGTGACATAGTGAATGAAAAACTGTTCTTGAAGCCATAAAAACCTGAGTTCAATTTCTACCTCTGACTATACTGAACATATAACCCTGAATTAGTCACCTAACCTCTAAGTTCCCCTAGCAAGTGAGACTTTAAGTTGTCAAGAAATTGACCTTCAGTGGTAGAGAAAAAAATAAGAGTGTGTGTGTGTGTGTGTGTGAGTGGTAGAGAAAAAAATAAGAGTGTGTGTGTGTGTGTGTGTGTGTGTGTGTGTGTGTGTGTGTGTGTAATTTTGTTGTTGTTTGGGAGTTCCTCAAGTCAATGAAATCATATCTCCATCTCCTACCCTATCACAAGTATTTATATATTTGCATGGCAAATTGTCTTAAATGGATATTTTCATGTATGTTTTGATCTTTACAAAAAACTTATAAGGTAGATAGGTGATTAATATCATTTTATAGATGATGGTACTTAGGGAGAGTTTAATTGACTTGTTCCGGGTCCTGAATCTCATAAGCATCTAAGGCCAAATTTGAACTCAGGTCTTTCTGATTCAAAGTTGGGAACTTTACTCATTATCCCAAGAAAGCTGAAGAGAAAGCTAAAGAACTGTTTGCTCAAATTTTACTTGCTAAAGATCCTCCTAGGAGGAGATTGTGATGGGGGTATTTCAAGGGAGATATTCCTCAGGAATTAATTTTTTTGAGATACAGTCCCAAGACTTTAAATTCCTAAATTCTCCAAATCATATGGATATTGAAATTTCTAGCTCCTTTTCCCATATGGGTAATTTTGCCTTTTTCTTCAGGAATAGTGATTTTCTACTTTTAGGAAGGCACACGTTTCAATGGATACAACACCTGGCACATAGCTCGATGTCCTGGATAAGTACTGTTGAAATGAATAGAATTGGATAGAAATTGTGTGTGCATGAGTGGTGGTGGTGGTGGTGGTGTATGTTTTAATTATTGCCACCCTGAGATAAAACTCCTCTAGGCTCTTATCTCCTAGGAAAGAACACAGAAAAGCCTCCCCATTTCTTCTTTTTCACCCATTTATTGCTGTGCCTATCTGTGAAGCAGTAAATATTTACAAGTTTAAGAAGTGAGAATTGTTATATGGTTGGATGAGCGCCATCAATCAATGGTTAATTCATGCAAGGGATGATTGAGGCTGCCACAGTTAGACTACTGTGGTCAGCCTAAGGGGGCAGGATGACTGAGAAATGGCCATTGAATCCAGGAAGAAACACAGAGAGCACATTTTTATTTTATTAAGGCAGTTGTTCCTGAGAGCCCAAGACAAAGATACAGTCAAATTTCAGATGGAGGATGAATTGGACCAGATATTTGAAAGGAAAATTTGCCTCACTGACCTGAAATGTTATGTATCTGCTCCCTCAGCTGGCAACAAAAACCCCACACCATCTGACTCTAGGACAATGGAAGCTTTCTCTGACACATTCATACTTTGAATGCACTTTCAAATGTAAGTTTGAGCCTCTTTGGATAGAAATATGCATCTGATTTTAAAATGACTTAGTCCCATGGGAGAGAGACTGAGCAGTATATCACACCTAGTTACACTTGTGTGCCCTTGTTAACAAACTGTAGGGTTACACTAATCCTTCCCATAGAGGGCACTGCCCCACTTATTGCAAAATTTAGCCTCAGAGCCTCCTGGTCAATACCTGTGTTTGATCATCTAATTAATTTGTAATGCACTGAAGGAAATCCAGATGAGATTGGAAGATTTTCCCCAAATTGTACAAAGAAGTTTTTGTTCCTGGAATACAATCACTTCTCTTACTACCTTCCCTCCCCCTCTTTTATGCTTCTGTTATTATTTGTGGTTAACAATAAAGTTGAATTACATGGAAATATACATCATATTTTCACAAGGGAAGAGACTGTTTAGCTATACATATATGCATGTATGTATTTGTACACATATACTCAGTATATATGCATACATGCATGTATATAAATCCATGTTTATAAATATATATGCATACACATATAATAGATACATACATATAGAACATATACACACCTTATACCTACATCATATATAAGTATGTAATGTACATATATAAATACGTAGATATATACACATGGAAATACATATAGGTACATATGTACATATATATATATATATATATGAATGTGAATTATTCTTGGCAAATAGAGAAGAAATGGAAGCAGTGATAGATTTTATAATCTTGGGCTCAAAGATCAGTACAGATGGTGACTGCAGTCACGAAATTAAAAGACAGTTGCTTCTTAAAAGGAAAACTATGGCAAATCTGGTCAGCACACTAAAAGGCAGAGATATCACCTTGCTGACAAAGGTCCATATCATCAAAGCTGTAGTTTTTCCAGTAGTGATGGGAAGCTGAGAGTATCCTGAGACTAGCAGGAAAGCTGAGCACTGTACAACTGATGCTTTTGAATTCTGGTGCTGGAGAAGACTTTTGAGTGTTCTGTGGACAGCAAGTAGGACAAATCAGTCAATAATTAAAGAAATTAATTCAGTCTATTTGCTGGAAGGTCAAATACTGAAGTTCAAGCTTAAATACTTTAGTCATATAATAAAAAGATGAGACTCATTGGAAAAGACCCTAATTTTGGGAAAAATTGAAGGCAAATAGAAAAGAGGATGGCACGGGACAGATAATATCATGCAAATAATGAACATGAACTTGGATAGACTTCAGTAGATAGTGGAGGATAGAAGGGCTTGACATACTGTGGCCCATGGGGTCACAAACCGTTGGACACAACTGAAGAACACAATTTATGCATGTATGTATGCATATACGTGGATGTATATATGTACATGCATGTTTATATATGCTAGATATAGATGTTTACAAAGGAGAATTGGTAGCAAATATATAACTGTTGTCTGGACTACAAATGCATCACTTCAGGAAATTCTTGGTGAAGAAAATCTTTCTGATGGTACATACTGGTAACTGCTCCACAATTTAAAGTCAAGAGAGTTGCTTGATGTACTAAGAGGTTATGTGACTTGTCTAGGGTTTTAGAGGATCCTGTGTCTGAGGCAAAAATGTGTGCCCTGGCAGATAAATAAATGTTTTAGTTTAGATATGTAGATATTATACATATAAAAAGACATGGAATTTTGGTATATAATATATATGTATATGTGTATTGGGACATATATGCATGTGTGCATATATCTATACACACATGAATGTGCATGCCTTCACACATGCACACACAGAAAAATTATTAACATATTTCAAGAAAGAAAGCCCTAGCATAAATATGAAACCTCTTTAAAAGTTCAGAAGGTAGGGTCATTGTCTTCTTACTCAAGCACAGAATTGCACTAACTCTGTAATTTTGAGCATCGCATACATGTGATAAGTGGTGGCAGATCAAACCTACCCACACTAATAATTTCACTCACTGATTACGGGAAGCAGATAGTACAAAATCATAGAATTTCAAGTTGGAAGTAATCTTAGAGATTACAAAGACCACAGCATCCCTGGCACCTTGAGCCATTTCTCCTTCTGTCTAGATGAATACTATCTTACTGTTTGTCTCTGGTAGATTTTTACTGGTTCCACAGGACATTTAAAATCAGAGGATCTTACTTTTTTCAAACTTTAAGCTTAAATATTAAATTCTGTTTTGTCACTTAGTTCTGTTCCTCAATCCAGATCCTTCATTCTTCCTCGCTCCTCATCTTCTGATTCTTGAGCAATGACTCCTTGGTCAGAAATTATGTGTTATAACAGGGTATTAATTACTACAAGGTATGAATTTTCTATCCCATTGTGTAGCATTTAGGTATTTTGTGAATCATGGCAAAATCGGTAAACTGTTATAAATTTTGCATTAACCTTGGGCCTAGTAAAATTTTCTTTCCCAGTAAAATCCCAGTTCCTCTCTTAGGTCCAGGTCCAGACCGTGTGTTTCCAATGAGTATTCAACTAACTACTTCAACTGTTATCTCTTGATCCAAATGTCTGAAGTCATCATGTAGTACTTTAATGGCCATAGTTTTAAATGCCTTCATAACCACCATCAGTCTTCTGGTACGATAAGTGAGATTAATTACAATCTGGTGCATCATCCAATTACATAGCTCCAATCTCTGATATTGTCTTAATATTTAAGTGCCTTCTAAGGAATGAAGCTTGAGTCCGTGATCAGTACTTACTTGATTGTTAGCTTTTATCACATTTTGTAACCCTTTACCACACTGTTGCTTCAGCCAGCAGTCATTTAAGAAAATTAACACAAAGAGGATTAGTTGAAGGCTACAGAGTTCGTATACACTGATGGCACCCTCTGTAAGTGCTAGTCTCTTGACTGCAAGAATCTTCATTTATAACTAGGAGTTTGTGTCCAGTTGGCAAATAGGATATAACATCTGCATCCCCATCAGTCTTTTCCAGACCATATTGTATTCTGATTTCAGGGTTGGCTAAAGCTGTTATCCGTTTGGTAGCAGCTCGCATCCATCTCAGCACTGGATAAAATGTAAATGGTGGATTTCTATAAGTCCATACTTTAGACTGAGCCCTACACAGAGCTTGAGAAATCCCCCCTAACAATCCATTCAAAGTCAGTAATCCCAGTTTGTGTAAAATATAATGAATCTCAGTATAATTAGTTCTCTATTGGTAAATATAATAGGTTTCTTTTTGTAACTTTTTAGAAAGTTCCATCGATACTTTTTGTTCATATATCCTAGTTATATCTAGATACACTTTTCCCTCAATTTTTCTACTCAATAATCCTTTTACTGTAAAAGAGAAACAAATGGTTCATTAAAAACCTACAGATACAAAAACCATGTGTGATAGCACATGTGACATTCCACACACACAATTCCTCTCCTCTCAAAAAAAAAGGTAGTTAGGCTTATCTTAATCCTCTTTAGGATCTAGGTTGATTATTGCAATTATACTGTATCCAGTTTATTTCTATTGTTCTTTTATGTTACATTGTTGTAGGCATTATGTATATTTGTTTTTTTTTTAATTTTGTTTAAATTTTTACTTTATAAAAATTTCCATGTTTCTCTGAAACCTTCATTTTTCCCATTTCCTAAAATGCATTGATAATTCCATAATAAAATGGCACCCACTTTGTTTCAAATTCTTTATTACTATCACAAATGCTTCTCTGAATATTTGGATATATATGGTACCTTCCTTGTGATTACTGACCTCTCTGAGTTATATTTCCTGTGGTGGGATTTTTGAGCCAAAGATATGGATAATTTTGTGATTCCCTTACATAATTTCAAATTGTTTTCCAGTTTGTTTTGGACAAGTTCACAATAATATATTAGTTGGCTTATTGCCCCATACCCTTCTAACGGTGTCTTCTAATTTTTTACCTTTTGTACAGTCTTATTTTAGTTATCTCTGACTCTTTGTGACTTCATTTGAGGTTTTCTTAGTGAAGATAGTGGACAGGTTTGTCATTTCCTTTTCCAGCTCATTTCACAGAAGAATATCTGAAACAAACAGAGTTAAGTTACTTGCCCAAATCACACAGCTAGTGAGTATCTGAGGCTAGATTTGACCTTCCGAAGATGAGTCTTCCTGACTCCAAGCCTGGCGCTCTCTCCATTACTCCACCTAACTGCCCCAATGCTTTGCCTGTACAGATGTTTGTTCTGTCCTGTATTCCATGTTACTTCCCCTGGGTGACTATCTGCTTAGGCGAGCATCATGTGGGCTAGCTTCCTCCCTTTTCTCACGACATTTTTCCTCCTCCTGAGAAACTTACCATCCCTATCTTTTGTTCAGACCATGTTGGGGGGTGGGGGAGAAGGCAGAGGGAGGAAGGATGCCACATCATATTAATACAACACCTTTTTTTGGCTTTTTGGAGGGGGGAAGACAGGGCAATTGTGGTTAAGTGACTTACCCAAGTTCACACAGCTAATAAGTGTTAAGTATCTGAGGCTGGATCTGAACTCAGGTCCTCCTGATTGCAGGGCTGGTGTTCTATTCACTGTGCCATGTAGCTGCCTTCAATACAGCAGTTTAAATGAAGAAGCAGACCCATTCACTTTTCCTACAACAAAACGCAAAAGAAATTTCTGAACAACTTGATATCAAGATGTGAAGAAGTTTCTCAGGCAAGTGGATATTATTATATAGAGTCTCTACGGAATGGAAGACTGATATTACAAAGTAAACTTTTAGGGATGAGCTTTGAGACTAAGTCATGCCCTTTCATACTATATAAGCATCAAAGCAGTCAGGTTTGGGAAACAATTTCTGTCAATAAAAGATAGAACTAGTTATGCAAGAAGAACATGACTCTAGAAGGAAATTAGTATTCCCTTTTTCTTTGTTCCTCTTCCAAAATACAGCAGGTAAGGGACAGAATTCTATTCTTTTACTTCTGCACTGTCGATCATTGAAAAAGGCATTTTGCAGTGGAGTAAATTCTCTAGTAGAAGATACTATTCCCAATAGCACCAAGCTCAAATAGTTCACCTGTTGAGTCAAGGAGAATCAAAGAAGAACAGAGAGAACTTGGTTCCTGGAATATTTATCCTATTCAGGAGATAATAGGTTTCAAGGCTGTGGTTCCTAGGGAGCCAATCTCATTCAGGACAAGTCTAGGGGTCCCAGAAGGATAACGCATATGAGGTGTGATACATTCCAAGAAAAGTGTAATTTCACGAAAATAAATTAGTGGGGTAAGGAAGACAAGTTGTCTTGTCTACAAGTGTTACCTATATATATTTGATTCTTTACCTATATTAAGTGTGTCTCTTTTTCTCATTGACACTGAGTGCTTATGGGAGACTGCAACCAAGATTTATGATATATATATATACACACACACACAGATATACATGTACATATATATATATATA
>CM053581.1:315945284-315965653 GCA_028627135.1 Pseudochirops cupreus | reverse complement strand
GCGATCTGGATCCAGGCCACTCAACGTGAGAGCAGTTGGCCTCTGAATGATCGCTTAGTCCCCCTGCAGTCTGCAGGCCAAGGGCGAGGAAGCTGCAATGTGGAGGCGGATGCATAACCTCTGCCTTTCACTTTCCTGCCCTGGAGGTGTTTTGGCCAGACAGCTTTTCTCCCAAGACCTCGCAAGCGCCACTGACCTAGTTCTGAACACTGCTGCAGCTGCTGCCAATCCACTCACCAGAGAGGCTCCTTGGCTCCTCTTGTCCAGATGCCCCCGGGGCTTAGCCAAGGCTTCAGGCCAGGCTGGTTTTGGTTTGCAGTGCTGATATGGTTCTTCGTAGCTGAGCTGACTTAAGTGGAAAGTATATTTGTGTGCGTTTTAGAGTTCTAGGATTAGTTTAGAGTCATATTTTATGGGTATTTTGGGGTAGCTATGTGAGAGCTGCAATATGTTGCTGCTCCTACGCCGCCATCTTGGCTCTGCCCTCCAATGAGTCCTCTTTAAATGCCTTGACCAATGGGTCCTCTGGTTTCCAATAAAAGCATCAGTGGGGACCTGGCCACTGTAGTTGTAGGAGGGCTAATCATCAGAATATGTTGAACTTGGGTAGCTGTTCCCTAGGGAAACCAAGCTGTGAATGAAAGTTGTGGAGGTATCCTATAGGGACCCACAATGTCAATGAATAGATAACAGAATTTGAATTAAATATAATAATAAATGTTGGTTCAGAAGGAATTATATTGAAACACACTTCTCTGTGGATCAGTAGTTGAATATAGATGAGGAAATATGCATGTGTTAATGAAAAAAAAATCATTTTTAAGCACTTAACTATATACCAAACACCATTTTAAGAGGTGGGAATACAGATAGAAAAAGTGAGATGGTTCTTCATCTCATGTAGCTCACACTCCAATTGAGTATACCTCCATATAAGAAGGTAAAGCTACAAGATGGATTTTAAAAGTCCCAGCCATTCAAAGGGTATAACTTCATAGAGAATTACAAGACCCAGGCATCCGTAAGGTGTATTAACATGTCAAATCATAATATCCTCTCTAAGTTAAGAAAAACTATATAAGATGTTAACTGCAATTGAAAGAATATATACACACATGTGTGAATGCACATATGTACAAACACATGCAGTATATGTACATGCATTTATGTGCATATGTATACATATACATACGTGGATATATAAAAATGTGCACTACAAATAGACATGCACACAGATTCCATGAATTTCAGTTACCATTTTAGATGGTTTTGTCTAATTTAATTAGACAGAATATTTTGGTATGGGGGTGTGGTTACTAAGAAGTGATCTCAAGGGCCATGTACTCAAATGAAAGTATTTAGAGATTCCCTCTCATGATGGAAATTCCAACCTATCCGTGTCTGCTCATGCCAGGAAGTGGGGGTGAATATGATAGAAAAAGTAAAATGCATCAGCAAAACATTTTAAATTAATAATCAAATGTAGACCGTCTGTTCTAGTCACACTCGTCTTCTGCCCATCCCACTAAGTCTTCATGCTCCTTCCTATTGATGGCTGTTGAGTGAGTCAGATATCCTCTTACTCCCTTTCATCTCCATGGTGATCTTTCACAAAGCTGCAATTCTGCTTACAGAAGACACAAGTTCCCAGATGGAGAGGCGCCATTCTGTCACTTAAGCCTCCAGGTCCTGGGCACAGCCACCTGACCTGCTAATGACTGTAAGGATCCCCGAGTCTTGTCTTTCTCCATGAAGCCACACATTTTGAACATCTGGGATTTTTTAATTCATCCTGTAGCTGCAATCTCTATGTTGCTTTCCTCAACTAAAGGGTGAGCTCCTTGAGAGCAAGAACTGTCTCACTTTTTCTGTTTGTATTCCTGGCTCTTAAAATAGTGTTTGGCATATAGTAAGTGCTTAAAAATGATTTTTCATTCATTCATGCATTAATTCATCCATTCACCAAAAAGGGGTCCAAAACTTTGAGATCTCTAAAAATAGATCTTCAAATAATTGATTGGTGTGTGTGTGTGTGTGTGTGCATGTGTGTGCAATTTCTCTATGATTTAAGTATAGAATGTGACAGTAAAGGAACTTCTACAAGCTATTCTAATACTTTTTAGTTGGGATTCTAAAGCAATCTCTCTTACATTTTACTGTTTCAGCAGATAATTGCATGGGGTTAGCATCAACCTATAATCACTCTGGGGCCTACAGATTTTTCTTTGAGCAAAGGCACCCTGAACTCAACCCTTCCTTAGTGATCTTTCACGCAGGAGGATACCCACAGACTTTTTATCCTTGAAAATATTTCTAATTTTTACATTTCAATGTAGTACTTGTTTCAAATATAATTGCTATTATTAATCCAAGATTCCACTATTAATCAAACACCATTCTTTTTCTTTCAAAAGCACTTTAAGTTTCTTTTTCTTTTCTTGTCTCCTTCCCAAATATTTTTCATCCTCATTATGATTATCTGTTATGACCTGACTATGAAGACCAAATATAATATCATACTAATTAATATCTGACATATGCTTTGTGTGAGGTTTATATTCTGCTCTGGCAAGGGAAGTGACTGATGAGATGCAGCCACCTCTGATTTTCTGTGCTGTATGCAAATTAACAGAAAGAGATGTTCATTCTATAAAGGCTAGGTTTTGCCATGAGACAATCTAAATTGGCCTCATGACAAAGGGCACACTGTGGAAGAAATATTTGGATATTCATCTTATGCCTATGAGCTCTTTAAACAGAATGGATACTGAGGCATTCCATATCTTCCACACACTAAATAAATCTACACTATTAATGAACATTGCCTGGCCATGCACCTGATTGCTGTCTTGTTGTATTTATCCTAAAAGAAATAGCACAGAGCCCAGAATCTGTATGAGCTATTTTGTTTCTGTTGAATCTTGATTTTATTATCTGAACCCTGGGAAAATATGGAAAGTTGTTTCTTTTAAAAGACTGTTATTATTTGAAGAAGACATATAAATAATAAATAAGTAGCAATGATATAGTCTAATAAGATTAACCACAAAGTGGGATTAATCACCCAAATCCAGTTTTATCTATTTGTAAATATATAATATGTGGCCTGGAAAATTATTTGTTGTTATTTTGATTTATGGAACATTTCTCAAATGCAAAAAAAAGTGTTGTGAGATAATCCAAGATGTTGACTCTCTTCCCTCTCCCCAAATCAATCTTTCAAAGGGACTATAGGAGAATTTCTTTTGCCTTTGTCTTGGTGGATTTCTCAGACCTAGAAGCCCAGTACTGCAAAGGTAGACCTGTATCATAAACCCATGTGATCTATCTTATTTTGTCAAAGCTGGATATCATTTGCTCTCAGGTAAATACTAAGATAATAGTTAAGTACGATTTCCTCGTATAGGGTGAATTTAGAAACCTGAGACTGAATGAAGAACGTCTTGATATCTCTAGTGTCTTAATCATTTGCAAAGATTTGACCTCCATAACTTCTTTCATACTTGTCTCTTTTTCTCTACTCACATGGCAATTACCCTAATTCTGGAGGAAGAGAAGGACAGAGGAAGAGGAAGTGAGAGGAGAAGGATGGAAAGAGACAGAGAGATGGAGAATTGAAAGTATGAATCAAAAGTAGAGAACAGGAATAGAATATTGTGAACTGAAGGTGAAGCAGCAAGGGCATTTGAGTGCAGGGGTCCTGTAGCTGATTCTATTTTTAGGTTAAGTGAATGGTTCTTGAGTTGTGTGAATGTGTCAATATGGAGAGAGTGCGTTCTGTGGCTGGGAAGAGGCAAGTATCTCTTAAAATTGTTGAGTGAATGATACAGTTAGTCATGAAAGATAATCCAAATACAAAAAAGTAAAATGACTATGACTACAAGAGATTCAATTATAATGTACTGTAGAAATGACAATTAGGGAACAAACAAAAACCCCACAGCATAACTCCACCCTAGTAGTAGTAGGTTAGGTCTCTAGTCAGGCTACTGCTGCTTCTCCCCTTAGAGCTCTTGATGTATCTCTGAAGGGTTATGGTGAATGCTATTTTTCCCAAGTCTCCCTTCCTGTATTCCCTCAGTATCATTAAACTAGTAATCATTTTCTCAATATCAACTAGACATTGAGTAAAACCTCAATATCAATTTAACCAAGTAACATCAATTAGCTCTTACAGAGGGACATTTACTGAGATCATGAGGCAAAAACAGAAGGACAAATCTGTCTCCCTAAACCACTCCCATAGAGTTAATTTCTGGGTCCAGCTTAACCAATGGTTAAATCACAGTGTTTCTTGCAGGATGCCCTATTTTCACTGCTAGGTTGTTACACTGATGGTTTGGTTCAAGCAGGTTACTTGGTGCTTATATTCCACCAGGCCTGGCTTCTGGGCAGTACTCATGACTGAACTGGATTACAGTTCAATTTCCAAAGAATCATTCAGCTAAGATTAATAAAAATTGAAACAAAATCAAGACAAAAGTAATAGCAGTGACATGCATTTATGCCACCCAAAAGTCTAAAGTACTTCTTCCTCCTCATCATTCAATAGGAGAAAGAGAGAAAGAGGGAGAGAGGGAGACACAGAGACGGAGAGAGAGAGACAAAGAGAGAGAGAGAGAGAGAGACAGAGAAAGAGAGAGAGAGAGAGAGAGAGAGAGTTTGCAAGTTCGTTATTTTACTGCAACAGTCAATTAAAAAGATTTTTATCACCACATAGTAAGCAGACAGGAAATAGCCACACATCTAAACTTGGCCTGAAGTGGGGTCAGAGCCCTCATGAACTACTGAAAGAGGGTTCACCAAGGCTTCACATAGGTAGGCATGAGGCAGAGCACCCTCTACATTCTTCATGCCCAGTTCCCCCTTACAGATTCACTTCATGACAGGCAGATTGAACTTTTCTCGTAAACTGAATCAGTTAGATTTTGGAGTTTAAACTTTGCCCCTCACAATATACTATGGTACTTGAAATGGCATGGAAAGAGCCACCATACAATTTATATAAAAGATACTTGTCAGTAGTTTTAAAGTAAGACAGAAAAAGTTTGGGGGAGGTGTTTGAAAGAATATGCAGAGATATGATCAGAGAACATAAATCACAGAATCATGGAATTTGGAACTGGAAAACCTTACAGGTCAACCCTCTACACCTACATTTTAATACATTAAGAAACAGTCTCAGAAAGGGAAAGCAACTGCTTGAAATTTTCACAGGTGCTAAATGGGAAAACATGAATTCAAACCCAGGCCTTCTTATTCTATACCATCAATCTCTCTTCCATTACATGCTGCCTCCTCTAGGCACATAGCTGGGGGATCTACCACCTGGATTGTGACTGATAACTACTTTTTTATGTAATCCCTTCCTACCTTTCCCTCTATTTCCCTTATTCCTTTTGACTCCAATTCTGGCTATTAAATTGATAAGATAATGCAAATCCCAGGAATTTATGTGATTAGGGAAGCAGTCCGATTTAATCATTCAATATGTATTTATTAAATGCCTACTGTGTGCCAGACATTGTGTTAGCTGTGGGGAATACAAGTATAAGAATTGAAACATTTCCTTATTGCGATGATTTTATGTTCTAATGCGTAAGACAACTAGGATATATAAGAACAAATACAATATAAAAAGAGCTAGTAAGTCCAAATACATTCAAGTAGTTAAATATAAAGTAGATTGAGAGGGAGGATACTAGCAGTTGGAGTAATAAGGAAAGATTTTATGTAGAAGAGGTTGTTTCATCTTCACATAAAGGAAGAGAGGAACTCTACAAAGCCAAAGTGAGGACGGATTACATTCCAGAAATGTGGGAAGGCCAATGGTAAGGTTCACGAATTAGGGATGGTGTATCACATGTAGGAAACAGAGAACGTCGGTTTGTATGGATCACAACATGGATTTAGGATAATGTTCACTATGTCTAAAGAGATAGCTTGGGATTGGGTCCTGTAGAGGTTTTTAACTTGTAAACAGATAATGTAGGACTTGAAATCAGAAGACCTGGATTAAAATTCTATCTCAAATTTCCTGATATTGCGTTTCAGCCTCAATTTCTTCACATGTAAAATGTAAATAACATCAGCACCTATCTCACAGGCTTATTGTGAGGATGAAATGAGAAAATGTGTGTAAAACCCATATATACATAAGTACTCACACACACACACACACACATATACACACGTATGTGTCTATCTATATGCAATGTTATACATATATATCTCCATGCATACACATACCCCAATATATAGGTATGCATGCACACATATAGACTTATAGGCACATGTGAATATGTAGACAAACACATACATACATCTATCTATCTATCTATCTATCTATCTATCTATCTATCTATCTATCTAATTTTCCTGTTCTTGTCCAGTAGGATCTTTGTAGAAGAGTCAGGTGGCTAGTAACTCAACATTCGGAACATCATCCCTGTTCGACATGTAAGCACTTTTACCACAATCTCTACCTCTCCTCATCTCTTCCGCTTAAGGAGAATTGTCTATGAGATTAATCAGGTAGATCAGGAGAAACCCCTCCCCTTGTTTTCAAACAGACTACTCTGAATAGTGTTTTACCGTCTCAGACCATCTAAGGTTTGCTGTTAGGAAACCAGCTCCAAACCCCATATTCTCCTATCAATCTCTCCTCAAAATGGAGTGTTACCTTTCAAGAGAAAGGGTCTCTCTTTTTTCTTTCCTCAGCTCCTTCTCCCTAGTCATTTCTTCTGAATTGTTTCAGTAGCATTGAGGATGGAAAACTAGCTTCAGTGGAATATCACACTTCATGAGGAGAAAGTAAGTGGATAATAAAATAACCTTAGGTTCAGGTGCTGTGATGATGTGACGGGACTGAGCTGTGGATTCGGCTGACTGGCCTCATCTACTGTGAGAGCAAATAAACTCTGGGAGTCATTATCTTCATTCTTTCTTGACATTAACTGAAAAAAATCCCAGTCACACACTGCCTCTTAATCAGTCAGTGTCAGAAAGTGTTACAATCACTAAACACTCCTTTTATTACTGGTCTATTGCTAGCAACTCAGAAAGTCTTTGTCTCTCGCTCAGATCTGATGTGTCCATCTGAATGCAATTTTCTATAGCACCTTCTTCTTGTCACATGACTCTAGTCTGAGTCAAAGTTGTTGAAAAGTCTGACCTCATTTTATTAATGGTTTTTATATTCTAAGTCTGTTTGGGAGAGTCATTATTAAAATTAAGGAAGGCAGAGTTGTATATAGAATGGAAATTAGGCCTTTCTCTGAGGATGACATTGGTTCAAAGCCCCCCCATCTCTTGACACATATTGGCTGTATGAACCTGTATAAGTCATTGTATGACCTTGGACAAGTCACTCAAAATCTTCAGTGACCCACCTTCATTCCCATCCCACCACTACAAAAATACTGAAGATAAGCATAGAAATATTGAGGTATTCCTGTTGACTTCTTGAGTTTCCATGCATTTAGTTTTCATCTCAAGGAAGATTCATATGTTTGGCTCCAATCTCTTCCTTGAGCTTTAGTCCTTCATTAATTACTAACTGCCTATTGAACATATCAAACTGGGTTTGTAAAACAATTACTTCTCTCTTCTCACACAGACGCAATTTTATTTCAGGCCCTATCATTTGTCACTTAGATTATGGCAGGAGTTTCTTATATGGTCTCCCTTTATCAAGTCTGTTTCCTCTCTAGTCTCCAAGACTTCTCAAACTCAATTTATTTAAAACAGAATTCACAATCCCCTCTTCCCAAGCCTTGCCTTCTTCCAAACTTCCTTATTTCTGTTAAGAGATATCACCATTTTGTTCTTTCAGTTTATCAGGTTTATAATCCTATCATCATCTTTAATGCCTCATTCTCTCTCACCCCTAATATCCACTAAGTTGTCAAATCTTACAGATTGTATTTCTGCAAGTTTTTTTATATTCCACTCCTTCTCTCTCCTCATATAGCCACCACTTGATTTCAAGCCCTTATCAAACCTCTCGCCTAGATTATTACAACAGTCTTCTGTATGGTCTTCCATTATCATGTCTTTTTCTTCTCTAATCTATCTCCCACAGAGCTGGCAAAATGTTTTATTTCTTAAACATGGGACTGACCATGTCACTCCCTTGCTCAATGAATTACAATGGCTCCCTATCGCCTCTGGGATAACACACAAATACCTCTCTTTAGCTTTGGGAGTCTTTCAGAACCTGGGTCCAATAGATCTTTCTAATTGCACAATGTTCTATTCCCTCTTCTTTTCTGGATTATCCAGTCAAATTGGCTCTGTTCCTCACACATGAGGCTCCGTTTCTCAACTCTGTGCCTTCACATTGGCTGTCCCCCATACTTGCGGTGTACTTTCTCATCATCTATGCTTCATGGAATTCTTTTTTTTTTTCCAAGATATAGCCAAAACTCTCCATTTCTCCATGGCAGTTATACAGTTCTCTCCAACTACTAGTGCTTTCCCTCTTTAATGAGCT
Organism: Pseudochirops cupreus; assembly: GCA_028627135.1. NCBI lineage: Eukaryota > Metazoa > Chordata > Mammalia > Diprotodontia > Pseudocheiridae > Pseudochirops > Pseudochirops cupreus. Next base: position 315,957,159 of record CM053581.1, on the reverse strand, counting down.
TTATTTATTAATTAAATTTATTTTCTTTATGTTTACTCTGTATATACATACATGTGCTTCTTGTTTCATTTAGAATATAAGATCCTAGAGAGTCGATATCATTTTGAAATTTGTCTTTTGACCTTCAGTTTCTAATATAATTCTAGAAACATTGTAGGCACTTAACCAATATATATGAATTGATTATTGTTGAAATCCTACCCAGCTGAAATCCTCATCAAATTTCTAACTATCACTACCCTTCCTTTATCACTAAGTAACCACTCTTCTTTCTTAATCCTCAGATCCCTTTCGTTTCCTCCTCTCTTTGCTGTTATCATTTTCTCACTTTGTCCTAAACTTATTTGTGTAGTTTTATAATTCGTAATAGATTTTAAGTTCCTCATGGTCAGGAACAAGGTTCCATTTAATTTTATATCTGACTTGGTGTCCAGAGCACTTCTATTCACATGATGGATACTTGATAAGTATTTGTTTCATTCTATATAGTTAATGAATTTTATTGGATTAAACACATTAAATGGGCAAGATAATTTTTCTGACCATTTGTATTTCTGAAAATATAACTCTGGAGTAAAGCTTTCAGGAAGGAATGTATGATGTCAAAGGGAAAGACAAATGAGCCATTTTCCAGGGACCTTTCAAGGGCATGACAGCTGTCTGCAGTAATGAGATGCTTCTTCCCATCTAATAAAACCCTGTTTCTATGAAAGGGCAAATAGGAGGTGGAGTAGGATTGGCAACTTCTGACACCTACTCTGAGAGTAAGGAGACAGGATTTAGAGCAGGAAGAGAGTTATAGATCTGTTTGCCCAAGTTCTTCATTTAATAGAGAAGGAAATTGAGGCAGAGGGCAAGAAAGTGACCACCCAAGGTCACATAAATAGGCAGCAACTGAGCCTGGATTCATGCTACATCTGACATCAAATCCTATGTTTTGTTACTTTGTGTGAAATAGACTGTGATTTAAGTTACCTGTCTTATCAAGGCTAGATATGCAAAGCCAAGCTTCTTAGAGTTGAATTCATCAAATTTTACTGAATTCAAATCGACTAAATAGCCAATCAGTCTGGGCTATTTCAGAGAGGTTCATCTCAACAATACTGGCCACCTGGTCAAGAATTTTCTTTGGTCACAAAAACTCTTGAAGTCATCTTCAAAGAAATAAAATATTTGCAAACCAGAGGAAATATCCATTGAAATCAGAATTACAGAATTACAGAATTTTAGTGCAAGAATGGGTGTCAGTATCAGCTTAGTCCAAATGATATATGAAAAAGAATCCCCCTTTCAAAAAACTTAAAAATGTGTTATCTACCCTTTTTTTTGAAGATTTTTGAAGGAAACTATGTCTTCCCAAGGAAGCCCATTCCACTTTTGGATAACTCTGTTAGGAAGTTTTTTCATGATGTTTATCCTAAATTTGCCTGTTTGAAAACAAAACACTACTACTAGGTCAGCCCTCTAGCATCAAATAGTTCAAATGTAATTCCTCTTCTACATGACAGCCCTGCAAATACTTTAAGAGAGTTGTCATACTCCCCCTGAGTATTCTTTTCTAAACATAATCATTCCTGGGTTGTTAGATTGATGGACTCAAGGCCCTTTATCATGCTGGTTGTCTTTTCCTGGGCACTCTCCAGTTTATGATTGCCCTTTCTAGATGGTGGCATTCAGAACTGAAGACCATGTTCAACATGTAGTCTTACTGAGGCAGAATATATGATTATCTATGCCTTATTCTTGGAAATTATGCTTTGCAATGCAGTCTATGGTATTGTTGGGTTTTTTTGGTCAACAAATATTTATTAAATCCTAATTATGAACCAGGCACTGTGCTTAGTCCTCTGAATACGGTATGGTATGATTCTTGTCCTTTGTTCTTGAGGAGGATGAAAATGATATCACTATGCTAAAGTCAAGTTTTAGTGTGTCTGTGTCTGATCAGACCAATATGAGCTTGGAATGCTCTACCACAGGTCAGGCACAAAGAGTCTGTGTGAACTTTTGGGGCAGATTCTCCAAATTTGTGCATCCTGCATTTTCTTTGAACTGTTTCTATTCAGATTTGCTCATAGAGCTCAGCACCTTCTCTGATGTGGGAATAACATGGTGAGTAGTCCTGTGCCAGTGCTTCTGATGTCTCACAATCAATTCCAAATTTCTTGTGAAAGACCTTGAGAGTGTCCTTTTATCACTTCTTCTGACCACCATGTGAACACTTGCCCTCTGTGAGTTCTCCATAATATAGTCTTTCTGGTAAGCATATGTTTTACATTCAAATCTAAACCAGGTTGAGGATAATCAAAGGATCTCAAATCCATTGGTGAGTTAGGGGGGTGTCTACTCCAAATATGTGAAGACTTCCCCTGGTGGAATGGATGGATGACAACAATATATCCCAATGGTCATAAAGGCAGCTGAAGCAGGTGCTATGGAGTGCTTAGAACTTGGTTAGACATCAAAGATGCCAAGGTCATCTTGAACCGTCACCAGCAATCTTGATTCTGTCCTGCCACTGGACTGTGATGACTCTCGAGGAGAGAGTGAGACCTATATCTTCATGCAACTCTGCCTCACCTAAATCCAATTTACTCACAAATCAAAAGACATCACCCATCACCCATGTTGTGAATACAAGAAGAGCCAAAAGACAGTCTCCACTCTCAAAGAGCTAACAATCTAATAGAGGAGACAAAAAGCAAACAAATAAGTACATTATAATCCATATGCAGAATAAATAGGAAGTGATTAACAGGGAAGACACTAGAATTAAGAGGGATTGGAAAAGACTTCCTGTGGAAGGTGGGATTTTAACTGGTACTTGAAAGAAGCTAGAGAAATCAGTAGGCAGAAATGAGGGGGCAGAAAATTTCGGGCATGGGGGATAGCCATAGAAAATGACTCAAACTGAGAGATGGAGTTATCTTGTAGGAGCAAAATTAAGGAGGACAGATACTTACCTCCAAAAAACCAAAACAAATTTGGGAACAGCAAAAAGATGGGACAAAACTATTTTTTTTTTTTTGCCCAGGAGCCTTGAGGGATCAGCAAAAAAGGTCCCTTTCACTTGGGTGAAAGAGGATCACAGTCTAGGACAGGAAGCATCCAAGGAAGCCAGCAGTTCATCCCACCTCAGCAAACCAGATCCTGAGATTCAGTGTGGTGAAGCAGACAAATGCCAACACCAGGGTACCACACATGCCTTAGTATAGGTAAAGGAACAAGCAGACCCAAGTTCAATGAACCACCATATGCTTCAGTGTAGCCCTGGGCAAACAGCCATCCTCAAGGGGCCAGGCCTCCATGTGCTGCAGCACATCCCAGGCAAATAGGTAGACCCTCAAATCTATGGATACCTAAGCAAACAGACAGGCCCCAGAGGCCAAACTACTATGTGCTTCAGTGTAGCTACGGGAAACACAGAAACACCTCACCAGACTTCAGCACATACCAAACACCACCACTAGGACACCAGCTTAGTACAAACCTCTAGCAGCACCAGCCAACCCCCAACAACCCACTCAGCAGAGCACCAGGCAGGAAGATCCCCTATGGGCTTTAGGACAACTTCAGCACAGCACCATGTATACTGTAAGGGCCTGCCATCACTGGTACAAGAAAGGCTGAGAAAGTGCCCCTTCTATCCCAGCAAAAGCTCAAATTTAAAAGAAAGGAAAAAGCCCTCCCCTCCAATAAAAACAAAAAAAAGATGAGTAGAAAACAACAACAAAGGAATCTGAACATAGAAAGTTATTATGGTAACAGGGAAGACCAAGATACAAACTCAGAAGAGGACAACAATGTCAAAACATCTATGGACTGACCCCCCCCCCCAAAAGTGGGAAGTGGTCTTAAGCCAAGAAAGAAATCATGGAAGAACTCAAAAAAGCTTACACATTATATAAGAGAGGTAGAAGGAAAAAATGGGAAAAGAGATGAGAGCGATGCAAGAGAACTGTGAAAAAAGAGTCAACAGTTTGGAAAACTGCTTAAAAAGTAGAATTGGCCAAATGGAAAAAGAAATACAAAAATCCACTGAAGAAAAGAATTCTTTATAGAGTATAATTGGCCAAATGGAAAAGAAAGTACAAAAGTTAATTGAGGAAAACAATACCTTAAAAGTCAGAAATGGGCAAGTGGAAGCTAATGACTCCATGACACATTGAGAATCAATCAAACAAATTCAAAAGAATGAAAAAAAAATGAAAATACTAGTAGAAAAAGCAATTGACCTTGAAAATAGATGCAGGAGGGCAATATCAGAATCACTGGACTACCTGAAAACCATAATCAAAAGGAGGACCTGGACAGTATGTTTCAAGAAATTATTGAGGCAGCTAGGTGGTGCAGTTAATAGAGCACCACCCTGGAGTTAGGAGAACCTGAATTCAAATCCAATCTCAGACACTTGACACACTTACTTAGCTGTGTGACCTTGGGCAGATCACTCAACCCCAATTGCTTTGTCTTCCCTTCTCCAAAAAAAAAAAAAAGAAAAAGAAAAAGAAAATATCAAAGCTACCCTGATGTGCTGAAACCAGAGGGCAGAATAGGCATTGAAAGACTCCACCAATCACCTCAGGAAAGAGAACCCAAAATAAAAACCCTAAGCAACATTATAGCCAAATTTCCAAACTATCAGATCAAGGAAAAAAAAATATTACAAGTGTCCAGAAAGAAACAGTTATAATACTGAGGAGTCACAATCAGAATCACACTGGAGTTGTCAGTTGCAACATTAAAGGACAGGAGATCATGAAACCATGATATTGTGGAGGGCAAAGGAGCTAGGACTACAACCAAGAATCACGTAAGCAGAAAAATTAAGCATAATCCAATATCAAGACCAAAGAGAAACATAAATAGTTAAAAAAGGGAAAAGAAAACATAAGGGATTTAATAGAGATAAACATTTTATATCCACACATGGGCAGATAATACTTGTAACTCTTAAAAATTTTACCACTAACAACAGTATACATCAGTGGTTCTCAACCTTCCTAATGCTGTGACCCTTTAATACAGTTCCTCATGTTGTGGTGAGCCCCAAACATAAAATTATTTTTGTTGCTACTTCATAACTGTAATTTTGCTACTGTTATGAACCGTAAATATCTGATATGCAGGACGTATTTTCATTGTTACAAATTGAACATAATCCACACAAACCAATAAGGAATATGCTTAGAAGATACGGGTATAAGATAAATTTGAGGGAATGACAGAAAAAAAAAAGTAAGAGATGAGAAACAGGAGTACAATGGGTGCAGAAGGAAGGGAGACAGAATGGGATAAATTATCTTACATGAAGAGGCAAGAAAGACATATTACAGTGGAGGAGAAGATGGGACAATGTGAGGTGGGTATCACTTGAATCTTACTCATATCATATTGGTTCAAAGAGGGAATAATATATATATTTAATTGAATATAGAAATCTGTCTTTATTATCAGTGAAGTAGGAAGGGAAGAGATTAGGAAAAGGAGTGGGTAGGGACTGATAGAAAGGAGGGCAGATCAGGGGAAGTGGTAGACTGAAGCAAAACAAATGGGAGGTGATAAAGAGTGAAAAGAGAAAGAGGACAAACAGGAGGAAGAATAGAATGAATGTATAATACATTTTTCCATTTCATACACAATATGAAATGGAAATACACAAATATACAATAATCATAACTGTGTATGTGAATGGCAAAAACTCTCCCGTAAAATGGAAGTGGATAGCAGAGTGGATCAAAATCCAGAATCCTACAATATGTTGTTTACAAGAAACACACTTGAAACAGAGAGACACACACAGAGAAAATGTAAGGGGCTGGAGCAGAATCTGTTGTAATTCAGCTGAAGGAAACAAAAATGGACAGCAGTCCTGATCTGAGACAAAGGGAAAGCAAAAATAGAACTAATTAAAAGAGAGAATGAAGGAAATTAGATTTTGCTAAAATGTTGTAATGTCAGGCGCAAGCAACTTCCAGATTTGGATTACACACATAGCAAAAAGATTAAGGCAAAACATTCACAGAAAATCAAAATACAGCATTCACCATGTGTAACTCAATAATTTAGTAAATTCTTAATCCAATCACAAAGTGCTAAGGTCCAAGTACTCCACCCATGGGCAGTGCATTCATTTAGTCAATCACAAGGTCTTCTCTCTATTCAATTGGAGATTAGATTCCAATCATAAACAAAGTACATTCATTTGGTCAGTCACAAAGTACAAAAGTCAAAAGTTTTCCATCCATGGATCATAACTGAATTACAATACCATCCATCACCACCAAGCCCCCTCTCAAGAGGCAGTGGAAAGACATCCACCCCTAGGTCACAATTAGGTTACAATATCATCAAGGCATTCAATACCCAATGAGAGGTCTTTTCTTCATCTTGACCCCAGGCAAGTTCTCAGCAGTTTCCATTCCTGGGAAGACACAGCTTAACAAAGACACAATAACAAACATACACATTGCCAGTGTCCTCATCAATTCACTCTCTGCCTGTGAAATCAACACAGAGCCAACAACAAAGTCTGAGGAGTCAACACAAATCATCAGTACAGTCGCAGGATGACTGAAAACATCAGCAAGACCCTTCTCCAGGACTTCTGTAAACATACAAGAAAATCCTCTTTCAGAGCTTCTGAACCAACAGCAAGGTCCTAGGACTTCTGCAACAACAGCAACATCCTCCATCAGCAGACGAATATGACAAAGCAATATCAAAGTAGACAAAACAAATACAAGCACCACAGTCATGCTTCTTCCCGGTTCAGTCCTCAGTTTTCATTTCTCTCCAGCAGTAGTAGCAGCCTCCAGATCCTGGCTTCCAGAAGTTTTTCTGGCCTCTCTCTGCTTGGACCTTCTCTCTGCTTGGGCTCGGCACCAGCTCCTCCCAGTTCAGCCTCCTCTCTTCACGTCAACAAGTCCATCCCACAAGTAGGATTCACAAGCTCTGGGTTTTAACACTTAACCTGAAAACCAAGCCAATACAAGAGAGAGGATCTTTAAATTATATTACCAATACAAAGGTAACATACAGACAATGAAGCAATGAGAAGAGTGAGGAAGAGTCTGCCTTTCAGATCTATGGGGCAATGAAGAATTCATTACCAAACTTGAGATAGAGAGCATTACAAAATGTAGAATAGATAATTTTGAACATATTAGATTGAAAAGCTTTTGTGCAAACAAAACCAATGCATCCAAAATTAGAAGGAAAGCAGAAAGCTAAGAAACAATCTTTATAGCAAAAGTATCTGAGGACTTAGAGAACTGAGTCAGATTTAGGAGAAGACAAGCCATTCCCCAATTGATAAATGGCCAAAGGATATAAACAGGCACATTTGAATAGATTTCAGATGAGGAAACAAAAAAAAAAATATCTATAGTCATATGACGAAATGCTCTAAATCCCTTTTGATTGGAGAAGTGCAAATTAAAACAACTCTGAGATACTACCTCACAACAATAAGATTGAGTAATATGACAAAGAGGGAAAATGATGAATTTTGGAGGTGATGTGGGAAAATTGAGACACTAATGTACTGTTGTAGAGTTGTGAATTGATCCAACCATTCTGGAGAACAATTTGAAACTATCCTCAAAGGGCAACCAAACTCTGTGTACCCTTTGATATAGCAATACCACTACTATGTCTGTATCCCAAAGAGATAATAAAAATGGTAAAAGGACCCACATGTGCAGAAATATTTATAACAACCCTTTGTGTGGTGGCAAAATATTGGAAACTGAGGGGATGTCCATCAATTGAGGAATGACTGAACAAGCTGTGAAATATGAATGTAACAGAATATTGTTGTGCAATAAGAAATAATGAGTAATCAGGTTTCAAAAAGTCCTGGACAGAGTGTGCAAACTGATGCAAAATGAAATGAACAGAACCAAGAAATCATTGTACACAGTGTCAGCAACATTGTCGGATGATTGACTAGGCTTTTTTTCAGCAACACAATGATCCAAGAAAAGCACAAAGAACTCATGAAAGAAAATCCTATCCATATCCAGATACAGAACTGGTGCATTCTGAATGCAGATCAAAGCATATTTTTTTTTACTTACTTTATTTTTTCTTATGGTATTTTTTTTCCTTTTGATCTATTTCTTCTTCTAGAACTGTGATGAATATGGAAATATGTTTTACATGATAGCACATCTACAAACTATATCAAGCTGCCTACCATTTTTAAGAACAGGGGGAGGGAGGGTGGAAGAAAAAAATGCAACTCAAAATCTTGTAAAAATGAATGCTAAAATGTTTCTTCATATGTAATTAGGAAAAAAATAAAATATTAATTAAAGCCAAACAATATAAGGAGACTAATATCACTGAATCAAAGAGTATGTGGTGGGGAGTAAGGTGTTAAGAAGACTGGAAAGGTTGAGAGTGGGGGAAGAGGCTAAGTTATAGAGGTCTTTACACCCCCCAAAAGTGGACTTTGTAATTGATCCTGGAGGTGATAGGAAGCTACTGGAGTTTATTGGGGGTGGTAGTGACATGATTGGATCTATACTTTAAGAAGATTAGTTTGGTGACTGAAAGGGGAGGATAGATCAGAGTAGGGAGAAATTTCTGGCAGGCAAACCCATTAGCAGGACATTGCAATAATCCAAGCATGACTTGATGAGAGCCTGTACCAGGAGAGAATGGTTCATATCTGAGAAATGTTGCAAAGGTGAAATAAACAGGCCTTGGTGATAGATTGGATATGGAAGGTGAAAGATAATGAGGAGTTAAGGATGATAGCTAGGACTGGGAAACTAAGAGGATAATTCTGCCCTTTACAGTAAATAAGGAAGCTAGGAGTGGACAATGGTGTGAGGGGTGAAGATATTAAGTTCAGTTTCAGACATATTAAGTTTAATATGTCTACTGGACATTCAGTTTGAGATATTTAAAAGACAGTTGGAGATGTGAGAAAAGAGGCCAGCAGAAAGATTAGGGCAGGATATGTAGATCTGAGACTCATTAGCATAGAGATGATTATTCAATCTATGGACACTGATGAGATCACCAAGAGAAGTAATAGAGGGAGAAGAAAAAAGGACAGATTCCTTTAGGACATTTATGGTTGAAGGGCATAATCTGGGTGAGGAACCAGGAAAGGAGACAGAGAAGAAGCCATTAGATAAGTAGGAGGAGAACCAGGTGTGGGTGGTGGTCCCTTCCCTTCCTTTCCCTTTTCCTGATGTCATATCACACTGCTGACACATATTGAACTTGCAGTTCACTGAAGTCATAGGTCTTTTGTGATTGACCGGGATAGAGATAAAAACTACACTTTTAATTTCACCGGAAACTTCCTTTACTATGCAGGTCTGTACCTCTCTAAAACTTATATCTCTGTGAGTTTTCTAGGTGCTAAAGCACTGAAATTGACTAATAAAAGACCAAATCAGAAAAGTCAATATGTCCTTTGGGAAATTTGTAGAGGAAAGGCAGTGTCTGTTTTACCAATAGCAAATAAGACAAGGGTTAAAACGAAAGAAAACAAAATAAACAAAAAAAAGTTATTTAGTGCTTTCAATAAATGCTGCCTTTGATCCATCCTATCCAATTCAACTAGAATTTTAAAGAGTCAATTTAATGGAAAATCCTGTGGTAGGCACTGGTAATGTTTAGACAAAAGAAAAGAAAAAGGTCAGTTATTTTCCTTGATTTTATATTCTCCTGGGAAGGGGGGTGGGACAGTTTACAACATGTAAAAAGGTATATATGTATGTGTGTGTGTGTGTGTTTACATATATGTGTGTGTGTATATATATATATATGTATATATATGTTCAGGGTTGTTGTGACACTCAGATGAGAAAATGGGTAGAATACATTTTTGAATCCTTAAAGTGCTATATAAATGCTTTCTCCACCACCTTCTTCTCTTCCTTTTCCTTCTCCTCCTCTGTCTTCATCTTCCAAGAGACCCCCAAGTCTGCTGATGACTTCCTTCCCTGAGCCTTTTACTGCACTCCTACTAAGCTAGAGGACGTTTATAAAATAATACAGGAGAATGGTAAAAATGTTTAACAACTGTATTCTTTGGGGGAAAAGAGTATGATAACCTGGTGCTTGGAAAGAAGAGGTAGAGGTAATAAGAGTTATTTCAGAAGTAGAAATTATAACTTGGCAATTGATTGTGATGGGTGGTGGATGAGTGAAAAGGAAGGGTCAAGAATGATGACAAAGTTGAGAATGTGGATGATTGGAAGAATGCTGGGACCCTTATCAGAAATAGGAAGAAACAAATGGGTTCAGATGCAAAGATAGAGACATATTGAGTTTAGTTACCAACAGGACATACTCAAGAATAAGTTTACTCATAGCCTGCCTATGATGGTCTTTGAAAAAAATCGGTATGTATATATTAATCATCTTCTATATGCCTAGGACAATGTTAGGTATTATTATCATTGAAGTAATCCTTAGTTTCTTGACATGTGCTTCTTTCTAGATCATGAAGGGTTAAGTTTGGTTCACAGTGTTCAATGCAATTCAGTAAGTGCCCACTACATTCAAAGTGCTATGCTAGGTACTATGCAATACAAACGTGAAAGCAAGGAAGAAATGTGCTACAAGTGGATAAAACAAAGACTAGAGTTAGGAGATCTGGGTTCAAATTCTACTTCTGACCCTTTTTACTTGTGCAAGCTTGGGAGAATCATTTAACACTTCAGTGCTCCATTATTCTCATCTATAAAATGAGGGGCCTGGTCTAGATGGTATCTGAGATCTTTTCCAATGCTAGGTATATGATCCCATGTCAAAAAGAAAAAAATAAAAGAGTCCCTACAACCAAGGGATTTATGTTCTATTTTGCCTTTGTGTACTGCAGAATCAGTTTAGTCTGATTCGCTAGGACATATTTATAGGAGGCTATGGTATCCAAATAGCCCTGTTACTTTGAGTCAGTCTTCATCAATTATGTCACTTTTTCACCCTTGGACCTTGAACAGGATCATCTGTGCACATGAACTCAGCATTATGGTGTCTGCTCTGGTTTCTTCTGAAAGAGAAGCTTTTGTTGAAAAGCTGAGCAATTATTTGGCAAATCTGAACAAAGTAAATGGCTAATCTGGTTAATTTCAACACATGCCTCTATCCTTCAAGATTAAAAAAAAAAGATTATTTTTTTTTAAATTGCTCTAAGTCCCCAATAACCACCCCACCCATTAGAATCTTCCTTTTTAAAGAAACACTTAAACAGAATAAACTTGGCTTATTATGTGTGATAATTGCCACATTCTACAGCTTTAGTTAAATTATTTTCTATTTTAAAGGAGGAAGTATGTTTCATTTTTGGCCCCCTGGAATAAAAAATCTTCACTCTATATACACACACACACACGTATGTATGTATATGATACATACATATACATACATACATATATATATATATACATATATATATTTTTTTTTCTTAAGGGTAAGGAAAGGAAATCCCAAGATAAAAAGGTACTAAGCTTATCTCCTTTCCTCGAAAGTTCAATTCATTGCTGAGAAAAATGAAATGCAAACATTCTGTCTTAGCCCATGCGTACACTAATGAACTAAGGTCAAACACTCATCACCCTGTCACACAGTTGTAGAAAGAAATGATGATAGGACTTCCTTACTGAATAACTTTCTATGTGGTAGTCTTTTCATCTGTTTTTGAAGGAGATGGATGTAAGAATGAACAAATTATTAAGCAAAAATGTTCATAAATATATACTAATGGTGCTTAATGAAATCTTCACAGCCACTCTTTGTGGATGACAAGTATCATTGCAATAATTTTTCCCCAAACTACAAGCAGAGCATATACACACATGTGTATGTATATATGTATGCACACATAAACACATGCACACACACACAC
>CM053581.1:315912515-315944784 GCA_028627135.1 Pseudochirops cupreus | reverse complement strand
GGTTCGCAGTGCTGATATGGTTCCTCGTAGCCGAGCTGACTTTAGTGGGAAGTATCTTTGTGTGCATTTTGGAGTTCCAGGATTGGTTTAGAGTCCTATTTTATGGGTATTTTGGGGTGGCTATGTGAGAGCTGCGATATGTTGCTGCTTCTACGCCGCCATCTTGGCTCCGCCCCCCTCTTTTCTCTCTTCTTTTGCAATCTTATTTACTCTTGTGTTTCTTAAAATCATCTGCATGTGGATGAATCCCAGACCTGTATTCTCATTTTTAACTTTTCTTCTTAATTGTAGCATCACACTTATAGCTGCCTGTCTCTATGTGAATATTGAAATCTCAAATTTAATGTGTTGAGAGCAGACATCATTATCTTTCATGAGAAACTGATTCTACCTACCATAATGTTAACAGCATTACCTTTCTTTCTTCCACCAATGCTCAAAATTTTGTAGTTTCCCTCAACTCTATTCTCTCCCTTGACCCTCTCATCCAATCAGATAATGAATTCTGTCAATGACACATCCTCAATATTTTTTAGATCAATACTTTATTTCTATTACTCCTTACCTTCCAAGGTTATTACAGGAAATTGCTTTATATGTGTATGAATGGATAAGTAAATGAAAAAGCACTTATAAAATGCTTATCATCTGAAAAGCATGGTGCTAAGCAATTGAAAACCTGGAAAGAGAATCCCTGCTATCAAGGATCTCACATTCTAATAGGAGGAGACAACACTTATAGAAGATTTCATTGTGAGTCATATTATAAGGTTATAAATTCCCTAGGGTACTGCAGCAAAGCAGTTGTAATGTGTCTTCTTTTTTTCCACTGCTAAGAACTGGTTTCTATTCTGAGGAAATATTCTATTTCTATTCTATTCTGTTCTATTCTATTCTATTCTATTCTATTCTATTCTATTCTATTCTGTTCTGTTCTGTTCTGTTCTCTTCTCATACCCATCAGATTGGCTAACATGATAGAAAAGGAAAATGATAAATTCTGAAGGGAATGAGGAAAAATAGAACTATTAATACCCTTTTGGTGGAGTTGTGAACTGGTCCAACCTTTCTGAAGAACAGTTTGGAACTAAGCCCAAAGGACTATAAAGCTGTGCATATTCGTTGATTCAGCAATTCCACTATTAGATCTGTATCCCAAGGAGATCAAAGAAAAAGAAAAGGACCTATATGAACAAAAATATTAATAGCATTATTTTTGTGGTAGCAAAGAATTGGAAATTGAAGGTATGCCCATCAGTTGGAGAATGGTTGAACAAAATGTGGTGAATTATTGTAATAGAATACTCTTATACCATAAGAAATGATGAGGGGGATGGCTTCAGGAAAACCTGGGAAGACCTATATGAATTGATACAAAGTGAAGTGAGCAGAACCAGGAGATCACTGTACATAGTAACAACAATATTGTAATGATGGTCACTGGTGAAAGATTTGGTTACTCTGATCAATATAATAATCCAAAAATATTCCAAAGGACTCATGATGAAAAACATTCTCTACCTCCAGAAAAAGAACTGATGAGTTCTGAATGCAAATGGAAGTATAATTTCTCAAAACTGATATAATTCTTGCCTTCTCAGTGGGTGGGAGAAAGGTGAGAGGGAGAGAAGAAATATAAAGGTCAAATTAAAACATACAAAAATATTTGTTTAAAAAGAAATATATTGATATAGATATGGATATGTTTCTGCAATTGAATTATATCTTTTTCTCTCCCCCAGGGTACATTGCTACTTCCGTTTGGCTAGTTTCAACTCTCCTAGAGAGTTGAACTTGGTAGGAAATTTGGGTTCTTTCTCTATAGGGGTGGATTTCTCATTAATAGCTATTAAGGTAAGGCTAGAAGCAGGGTCAGTGATATGGTGGCCATTGCCATTTCCAGGGCTCAGGACTCTGGAAGGCAGGTAGGGAACCTGCAGCCTCAAGGCCACTTGTGGTCCTCTAGGTGATCCTTTGACTGAATCCAAATTTCACAGAACAAATCTCCCTTAATAAAAGGATTTGTTCAAAGAAGTATGAATTCAGTCAAAGGACCACACTTGAGGACCTACAGGATCACACATGGCCTTGAGGCTACAGGTTCCCCATCCTTGCCTGGACTGTCTCTGACTGGTACTAATATGATATAGTGGTAGGGGATTGAACCATTTGGCATATGCCAATTCTTTTTTCTCCCCTAGGCAGTCTTGCCTTTTTTGCTTTGCCAACTTGTCTTTATAAACCTTAAACAGTATATAATTATCAATTGTTGCTGTCATCATTCTTATGAATGTTGTTGCTGCTGTTTTTAATAGCACCATCATGTAAGACCCTCATTACTTTTCATCTAGACTATTAAAATAGACTTCTAATTAGACACTCAGCTTCTAAAATCTTTCTATCCAAACTCATCCCACACTGTTGCCATAATAATCCTTCTAATGCCCAGTTTTATTTATTTCTTTCCACTGTTCAAACAAATTAAGGTTCTATCCATTGTCTATCAAATTGGGTCTAACATCTTTAGCCTGGACTTAGATACCCTTTATATTTTGATCCCTGGGGAGCTCTGAGCACCACACCACAGCTGCTACTCAGGCAATCACCATGAGTAAACTGGTAGCAGAAGACACATCAACAAGGGCTTCAACCAGAAGGTACAGAATAACTGGATTTATCCATGCTGCTCAGGGCAGAACTGGCATTTCCTTAATGTCCTTACCTTTATTTTATTCTTACTCTCTTGCTCTCAGGAGAAATGAACCTGTAGTCTGATATTTTTTTTTTCTGAAGAGTTTATTTTGCTTTCTGTATGCTTTTGATTCAACAGAAAATATTTTTATAAGATATTATAAGATATAAGATATTACTTAACTCTGTGTATCATTACTTAAGAGAGGCAACAGATGATTAAGCAAGGGGTGGAGGGAACTTGTGGTGTAATCAAATAAATATTTATCATGTGCCAGGCACTGCGATAAGCACAGGGGATGCAATTAATAAAATTAATAAAAAGAAAGACAGTCCTGTGCCCTTAAGGAGTTACAGTCTAATGGGTGGGGAAATAGCACATACAAAAGAAGCAGGGAAGCCAGGGAGGAGGAGATGGATGGGACAGGAGGGAGCACCCAGCACAGAAGCATAGTTTTTCATGGAGTTGGAACTAGAAAGGGCAGCAGATGCAAGTTGGAGTGAACTGAGAGTGTAGTTCCTATCCTATATAAAGGAAGGCATTGAGAATTTGGCACTCTGCCCTCCAATTAGAGGGCAGAAAAGGCTGAAGGAGATGGTAGGTTTGACTTGAGTTAGCAACATGATAGTAGTTTAGAAGGGATGTGCTTATCCTGAGAGGGGTATCTTGTTCCAAGGCACAACAGCAGATGTCAAGTAGAGTGAATTGTGCTGTGGATAGAGCATTAGTCCTGGAGTCAGGAAAATCTCAGTTGAATTTTGGTCTCAGACATTTACAAACTATACGACCTTGACTTAGTCTCTTACTAGCACAGTAGTACCTACAGAGTACAACTGCTAGTGGTGAGGAGCAGGCTCTCGGAGCTCCCTTGAGCTCTCCTTGAATCTTTGAGATACAGGCTCTGGGAATCCCCTTGAACTCCACTTGATGAGGCATTTGCCTGAGACCATAAGCCTTTCATTATAGCTAGGCCCTAATCTTTTACTCTTACTAGCCTAGCCCTCCATCTACTTCTGACTCTTGAGCCTATCAAAATATCAACCCACCCTCGAACTGGCCTAGCCACCATTGTCTGTGCGCTCCAGGTAGCTTCCAGCATCTTCCCACCCATAATCACTCATTGACCTCATTAACTCCTCCTAAAGACCCTCCCCAACCTCCTCCTCCAGTTTCTCCACCCCTAGATTCTTCCCACAGCCTTTCTGTACATGACTCCTTTTTGCCTCCATATGTGGGAGAATGCTATAACGATACTGGGATTTGAAGATCTTCCACACTCCTTGAGCTTGCTGACGTAGCAGGAAGGGGTGGAGCAAGAGAATGCGGGAACCAAGCTAGTCTCCCTGTGGTGCTGACTGGAAGCTGCAGCAGAGGCAGTGGCTGCAGTTGCAAACTCCTTTTGCTTTGAGCCGGCCAGAATCTCTGCTAAGGACTCCTGCTGAGGACTGCCTGGGACGAAAACTGCCAGGGGCCGGAGCTGTTGGGAGCAAGCTGCCTGGACGCTGAGCAGTTGAGTGCATGAGGAGAGGAGGATCTTTGCCTGAGGTAGCCTGTCCTGTTTGAAGGCTTGAGGATGTGGGTGTTTACTACTTTGACCACATGTGCCAACTTCGTAACTACTGTGTTGGCTTTGACTTTCTGGTTTTGGGACTCAGTTTTCTGGTATTTAAATGAATGCTCTATCTATATTTCTTATGTAGAGAGCCTGTTCCATTTTGTGATTAATAACTATATCAGCATATTTATAGTTACTGTAGGCATTGTGAATACTGCATTGCTGATACAAACGCCATAGAATTTTCTAGCACAGGCTTGTTCTGTGTCCAATACAGTCAAACTTTTAATAAATTTTGCTTTTCATTGGCTGAGAGAAGACTTGAGTTGAATTCATTCAGCAGGACCCGGCGTGTTGGTATTTTGAGGTCTTGAGTAACCCTAACCCTAACCACATCACTATAAGTATAAATTCTTTTGCAAACTTTAAAGTACTGTATAAATACCCATTGCTCATTTTATTGTTATTCCTACCTTAACTTCTGATTGCATGGACAGATTTTTCCTTCACATTTCTCTGTCCATAGGCACCTCTCCCCACACATGCTTTGTTCAGTCTTTTCAGTCACATCTGACTCTTTGTGACCACACTTGGGGTTTTCTTGGCAAAGACACTGGAGCAGTTTGCTATCATTTTATAGATAGATGAAGTGAAACAAACAGATTTAAGTGACTTGCCCCCAGTTACACAGCTAATAAATGTAATGTTGTAATGCTCTCTCTTCTCATCTTCACCTACTGACTTCAATGACTTTCATTTAAATTCCAACTAAAATCTCTTCTTTTATTAGAAGACTTCCCCAACACTTCTTAATCCTGGTGCCTTCCCTCAATTAATTATTTTCTTTTCCTTTTTTGCTCTTTTTTGAGGGGAGAGGGAAGGGCAATTGGGGTTAAGTGACTTGCCCAAGGTCACAAGGCTAGTACCTGCTAAGTGTCTGAGGCCAGATGTGAACTCAGGTCCTCCTGAGTCCAGGGTGGGTGTTCTATTCACTGGGCCACCTGGCCTCCCCAGTTAATTATTTTCTAAAGACCAGCCTTAACTAAAGTCTCTCTGGTCATTGTTTTGGCCCTAATTGGCTCCGAATGAATGTAAACAGAAATTGTTTCTGTTTTGGAAAGAAACCCTGAGGGCCTTTTCCTCCCAGATTTATTTTTTTAAGAGCCCATTCTTTACCTCATTCTTTTTTTATTAAACCTTATTCATTGAATGGGTGCTGCCTGTCAAACAGACTTGTTAAAGATCTAAGCTTGAAAAGGCCAAAGTCCCCCACTGCATTCGGGGCCATCTCCAGTTGTCCTGATCCATATCTGACCCAGATGGCTCCATAGGAGAAAAGGAGGCTGGTGAGTTTGCACAGCCCTTCCTTCACTTAAATCCAAATCACTTGTATGTCATGGCATCACCTCCCTGATGTCATGGTCTTCTTGGAGAATGAAGGAAGAATAGCAGTAATTTATACTGTATGTAGCATGTTTTGTATATATCTCTTTGTCTTTTGTCTCCCGCACTCCACAGTAAGCTCCTTGAGGGCAGAGACAGTTTTTGACTCTTTTTTTTTCCATTTCCCCAGAGGTTAGCATAGTACCTGGAACACAGTAGGTACTTAATAAATTTTTATTGATTGCTTGATTTCCAGGGATTCAAGGCCATGCTCACCTAAGTTCCTGTAGACCTGACTTGATAGAGTCTAATCGGATGAGAATAGCATCAACACCTGGTGCTAAGTTGAGATTCTAGAGAGAAAACTAAGGATGGCTCCTGACCCTGACATCTCTGATGAATGGTTTATGAACCATCTGAAGTCTGGTACAAGAGTAAATTCTATTTTTCAATGACTGTTATGTTGGCAGAGGGAAAATGGGGAAAGCAAATGGTAGCCCCCTCTGCCAATAGCTTCTGGGACCATTTGTTCCTTTGGAAAAATAAATTTGTGCAAAGAGCTCTTAATGGACCAGAAACACAGGGGCTAAGTGGTGAGATGGCTGACCCTTTTTATTCTGAAATGTGTAGAGCCAATTGAAAAGTCTGAGTATTGTGTTTTATTGACTTTCTATTTCATGGAGTAAGTGTATTTTCAACTGTAATGTGAACACTTCCTTTTGGATCATATAAAGTAGGGAAAGAGATAATGTCTTCATAGTGAATTAGACATTAGCTATTTCTTAGCTGTATTTGGTAATTTTATTAGAGTGAATTTCAGGTGCAGGCAAAATTAATGACCCAGACATTAAGAAATGTGGAATTATTGTGTGACATGTTTTCATTTTAAAACTGTAAAGAAAGCTGACTACTTGAAGCAAGGTGGGGCAGAAGGAGGGAGGTAAGTGTCTGCTACAGTTATGGCAATTTCTTAAATTATCTCATATATTGACTGCATTATCCCCAGGACTAGGCTTCCTTTGGGACATCCCTTTGATGAGGCAGATTTTACTTTGTCCATCTTTACTCATGGAGATCAAAATTCTCATATATTCATCACTATCATCATCATCATATTTTAAATTGCCATTTTCTCTCCTTTGTCCCCTTTCTCTCCCTACCTCTTATTTACTTCTCTGTGGATTTATTGTGTCCTCCCTGAATGGAGTGCACTGGGTGAAGACTCCCCAGGAATAGCAAGGGAGAGGTCAAAACAGTCAGGGGAATTCCCAGAGGAAGTGCAGAAATCCAGACCCCCCTCCTCCCTTCTTCCCTTTTTGGTGTGTTATTTTAATCCCTTTTAAGTCTTTCTTTCCTGACTCACCATTCACCTGTAGTTGTACACCAATTTTTGTTTATATATACGTATATATCTATATCTATATCAATATACTTTTCCCTTTTATAATGTGCACCCTATCTATCCCTCATACAAACTAGGATGAGGGACAGTCGAACTTGGAAGCATCTACCTCAGCCAATGACACAAGGATAGTAATGATAAGGCAGGCTCCTGAGATTCCTTTTTGTGAATCCACACCTAAACTGGATGCCACCTCTCAACTAATGGGAGCTGAAGACAGTCCTAAGTCCCACCCTCAGTCCTTTGTCTCTTTCTGGAGCTGAGCTGTAACCCCCGTCCTCAACCAATGAGAGCCAGAGACAGCAAAGAAATATACATCTACAAAATCAGGGTTTAAAAGTCCACTCCACCTTGAGCTGGATGCCTCCTTCTACTAACCCACCTTGGAGAAAGGAAATAAATATTTTCCTGTTCACTGCAAGTATGCCTCTGCTTATTATTTTAGGGGAAGTGGTTCGATTTTTCACCCACACATCCCCCTTAGAATGTAAAGTCCTTGAGGAAAGGGATTGTTTAGTTTTTGTTTTTATATCTCTAATGCCAGGCACAGTGTCTGACTTCACTTAAAGAAATATTTTGAAGATTAAAGTTGTATGGGTAACAATCTATATCTCTCACTAGGGAAATGTTAATATCAATGTGTCCTTAAGTCAAGTTGGGTCAGTGCTAGACCAACCAATTTAGTAAACAGAAATTCTGTAGAGACAAATCTAGAGCTGTAACAAGACTAGCTGAAACAGATTAAAAGAAACCTCGGGAAATATGAGCCTCTGGTTAGGAGAGGAGGAAAAAAAAGGAGCAAGAAAAAATGTATCTAGAATTTAAACAGAAAAATACAATGAATCTGGGAGATACATTAGGGAAAAAATATGAGAGAAGGCAGATAATGCGGATTGGAATGAGGATGTAGTAGAAAGAATTAAGCTAAGTCAGAAGTCAGAAGACTTGAGTCCATATCCTGGTTCTGCCATTTACTCACTGTATGATTTTTACTAAGTCACTTTGTCTCCTTGGGCCTTAGGTTCCTCATCTATGAAAAAAGGAAGTGGGAATTATTGATCACTAGGGTCCCTTTCTGAACTAGAATTATATGGTTCTGTGATGGCATGTTTCTGATTAGTAGTGAAATCTGACACAATCTTGGCTGGAATTTGATCTAAAGATTTCTTAAGCCCAAAAAAGTCTACAGCCCTTTAGAACTAAATCACAATTCCCACAATCAGCCCTAATCAGTTTGGAAAATGAACTTTGCTAGAAGCTTTAATATGAGGTTCCAGCTGCTAATGGAAATAACAGAATCTTCTTCCAGATGCCCAGAATTTCCCAAATATACACCCTTTATTCTTTGAAATGCAAAGCATGATGCTGTCTTTGTATTAGTAGTGCTTCACTTCTGACACATCTCCTACAAGCACAGTGGATAGCCATCTAAGGAGCAAATTGTAATCGGGATTCTGGGTAGCACGAGATCAGAATTAGCTGCCTGTCTAATGCCTTTCTATTTATCTATAAATGTCAGCACTCTGCTCTGGAAGTTTGATAGGGACGCCTCTGTTATTCCAAGCCCTGGAATTAACTGAGTGCCAGGCAGCATGGGAGGACTAATTGAATCACCTTGCATGACAATGAAACTGGAATATGCTTATGGAAGGTCAAAGAAAGTAACAAGTATAACATTGTACAACAGCAGTGATAACTGGCATGCCCATTTCTAGATAAGCCTTTTGAAAAACATCTACCTAAATGCCTTCTGACTACAAGGTATAATACCCGTGGCAAGCAGAGACCAGACAATAAGCTGCAAAAGCAACAGAGTTGAGCTAGGTCTGGCTTATTGTCAAATTCACAATTGACAACCTCCAGAAATAAACGTTAGCATTAAACAACATCTATTAAATGACACTATCTGCCCTGATAACCCAGGTGTCTTTTCATGCTCTAATGTTTTCCAATGGAAATAAGCAAGGCAGGTAAAGAGCTTGGGGCAGCCATTCTTCCTCAATTAGAGAGGAGTGTGGGTAAAAAATAGAAATGAAGGAGTCCTTCCTGATTTCCCAAGGCAGACTCATTGGGAAAGCTGCATAAGCAGCCGATACAAACAAAATGGAACGAAAAAAGACATGATCAGGAAGTAAAATTACTCAACTAAGAAAAGTCAAAACTATGATCAAAATGTTTATCTTAATAGTAGTAAAAAGATTAATATCTTATGTTTATACAGTTTATTGTGATCAGAAAGCATACACACACTCACACTCACATGTGTATATCTATGTGTGCATAATATGTATGAAAAGTAAAATTAATGGATATGTATTTATATATTATATATAGAATATATGTGTTTCTGTACATATATATGTACATATGTATACCCAGTACAATTAAAAAGCATTTATCATCTGCCAAGCACTGTGATAAGCAGTAGGTATACAAGGACAAAACTGAACCGAACTTTATTTTCCTCCTCAGGGGGAGGGGCAGACCTGTGATTTCGTTAGGTTAAGGAACTCCTAATGTATGAACTCTCTCTGCCTATGCAGATCAAAAACCTTCCCCTGACTTCTAGTCTTAAAGAGTTGCTGGTGTCATTGAAAGACTAAGTAACTTACTCATAATCACACAGCTACTGTATGTCAAAAGTAGGATATGAACTTATATCTTCCTGACTCCAAGGATAGCCCTACTTTCCATTAGAACACATTGTCTCTTAATCTCACAGTCAAAGATCTCATTCCCTCACTTTCTGCTAATAGATAAACTCAATTCAGTAAGGTTAAAATGTATTTAAAGATAGACAACTAAGAAGGATTAGAGTTGGAACTTGAACATGCATATTTTGGCTCCAAATCCGGGGCACTTGTCATTCAACCAGAGTGTTCTGAAAAGCACCAGCACTTTTTGGATAATGGTCATGTCAGTACAACAAAATGGTTTTGACTTTAGGCTACACTCACTGTCTCAACTACTCTTTATCCTTCCAGTATCCTTCCTAACTCTGGAGATTCTGCCCACCTAATCCTATCATCCTGTTGTGTTGCTGCCTACCCTGGATTTCCATTTCACAAGAGGGACACACCGTGCTTCCTTCCTTCACCACAGCTCCATTCTTTCTCCAGACTTTTCTACTTCCCTTCAAGTAGCATTACACTAACTTGGATATTCCCTCTCCCTTCCCTTTTGCAGCTCCTATTTATAAGTTGTCATTCTCCATTAGAATATAAATTCCATCAAGATAATGGTTGTCTTATTTGCCAGTATTTGTAATAAACACTTAATAAATGTGTGTAATAGCAAGCACAGAAATAGTTCATACCCTGTTTCAGCTATTAAATTGAGAACTTGTTTCAGTTCCTTTCTTCTGAGCCTTGTATCAAGTCTGTTAAGAAATAGAACATGTGAACCCCACAACTTGTGAATCCTAGAACTCCTGGGGAGGAGCTAATGACCATATATAAGGAGAACCCCAGGCTCCAAAAAGTAGAATTGAGAAGAGGACTCTTGTGGTGCCAGAGTCAAGAAGGAGAAAACTGGTGGCATCCTGGCTCTCTGTTTGTCTGCTCTGTCTGTGGTTGATGTTTGTTTGTGATACTTTATACAGAAGCCATGGAACCTTACTGGAAGCCCTGAAAGAGGATTTTCTGGTTGTATATTTATCAAATCCTGGAAGAGGATTTTGGAGGTCCTGGGACTTTACTGATGATTTTGTGGGTCTGTGTTGATTTCTCTGTTGATGATTTGTGCTGATCTCTTACACATTATTTGTGGGTCTGTGTTCATTTCTATGTTGATGATTTATGCTGACCTGTTGGACGTTGTTTGTGGGTCTGTGTTGATTTCTATGTTGATGATTTGTGTTGAGTTCTTAAACCTTGTTGGTGGGTATGAGTTGATTTTACAGGCAGACTGAATTGATGATAGTGCTGGCAATGTGTATGAATATTATTGCACCTCTGTCAAGAATTGCCTTCCCAAAAACAGGAACTGTGAAGGACTTGAGATGGACTGGACGCTGTCAACTTCAATATGAAATGGGAACTGGATGAAGAACTGGACAAGGAACTGGACAAGGAACTGGGAGCTTCCTGCCTTTCAGCCCAGGTGACAGTTGGAGCTGGGCCCATGGAAGAGGAACCATGGAAGCTGAGAGCTAGCCTTGAGTCAAACCAAAAGAAGACTTTACTTGGATTCTGCTTGCTGACTGAGAAGATTATGATTTACTGTGACATAGGGGTGGAGAACTTTGACTTTTGTACTTTGTGATTAAATTAAGGATTTTGTGATTGACTAAATGAATGTACTTTGTTTAAAACTATGTGACCCACTTTGGAGAAAACTATGTGGCCATTTTAGTGATAAGTTGTTGAGTTGTGACATGTTGATTGCTGTATTTTGATTTTCTATGATAAGCTGTAACATTGTGAATGCTGTATCTTGATTTCCTGTGGATATTTTGCTCTGATTTGTTATTGAATAAATAGAGTGTTCACTATACTAAGTAAACAGAACCTTGAAGCTTTTCATAGTAGCAGTCCTCTGGAAAGCTGCTCATGCATGGCTTTACAATGTTTTATCTGTTACATTAATAATATGTGGCATCTGTATAGCACTTTGGCTTGCAAAGCATTTTACAAATATTATATCATTTGATTCTCACAACCCTGGGAACTAGGTGCTAGTATCCCCATTTTGCAGCAAAGGAAACTGAGGTAAACATGTTGATTGACTTTCTCAGGGTCACACAACTAGTGAAAAAGACTTGAAAGTTAAGTATTCTCAATTCTATGTCCAATTCTCCATCCCCCCAGTTTCATCTATCATCCAACTAGCTAGCTATCACTTACTGATTGATCGATCTGTAATTTCTTCCCAAGAGATGGCTATTTATTTTTCAAACGTGAGGGTAGGAAAGAAGAGAGAGGGCGGGAAAGAGAGGTAGACAGACAGACAGACAGACACAGAGAGACAGAAACAGAGGGACAGAGAGAAAGAGACACAGAGGGAGAAAGACAGAGAAACAGACAGAGACAGAGAGAAAGAAGAGAAATGGGGATGGAAAGATGTAGCAGCAAGCACCCTAGCATACCCAGGATGGCTGCTAGCACAGGTTCTTAGATCTGCTTTTCTAAAGGAAAGCAACTCAAAATGGGTTAACAATCTTACTTTAATCAATCAAACATATATCATTTACCTAGTTCGGGGGAAAAAGTCAACACCCTGAACTTCAGAGAATACAAACAGAATACAAACAGAAATTATAGGCAGACAAAGAAACAGATCAGCAGATGGGCTTCCAGTCATCTGACCATTACATCCATACCTATTCAGTTACCAGAGAGGAAAGCACCAACATCTGGGTTTTCAAAGCCGGGGGACTCAATGGCTGCCCAGAGACTCATCTGGCCAAACCACACAACTCTTTTTATTTTATTTTTTTATATGTCACTCCTTTCTATCCCATCCCACCCCCCCCTTGTTCTATTCTCTACCCTGTCCCTGTCCCTGTCCCTTTACAGAAGTCACACAACTCTTTCAAAGTGAGCCCCAAAACAAAAACTCACATCAGGGTATATATAACTTTCTCCTGGATCAGAGAATGTCATAACCCTCTTGACCCATTGCCCAATCACAAAGTAATAAGGTGTGGGCATTCCTGAAAAACAAACTTCCTGCACAGGCTCCATGTGACCACATTCAGCCTATTAGGGAGCAGAGTATACTTTCAAATCAGGGAAGGTTCTCAGAGTCACTTAAGCCTATCAAAGGGCCTAGGGGCAGGGAAGATCTTCAGATTCCCATAACAAAAGAGAAGAGGAGGGAGAGAGATTTTAAAATTATTATTATCATATTTTACTTGTCACCACTTAGTGAGCTTTTCTGCAAGGACCCTTCTCACTTGAAGGTGAGCAGGGGAATATTAAGAATATTTTCTTGATTGCTGGAAACACATTTCTTTTCTATCTCACTTCTAACTTGTAGCATAGAAGAAAGACAATTGTAAGAATATTGTATTTTCTTTTTTAATGTTAAGCATTTTCTGAATTAAATCTTCTTAGTCGCTCTTCTCTACCCATTGCTCTTTCTATAACTTTTTGCAGTAAAATTTCTTAGATTTTATAATCTTATGTCCTCATTTTTGTGTAAATTTTCCAGGTCATTTATGTGTTTGTTCTAGCTAATCCATTCTTTGTCTCAGTCTTAACAGTAAAGCTGAGCCAACATTTTATAGATTATTAATGTACCCCTAAAAGACTTAAGGAGGATGCAGAGTGTCACAGAATTATGTTTCCCACTATTTCAAATCCATGGAGACTGATTCTCCTCTACTTCAAAAAATATTCAGAAGTAAAGGGAACATAAAAGAGTACTTGTGACTAGTATTTTAGTAACATCTTTTCCCCTTAGAATTCTCTAAAATTGAGTCTAGATCTTCAAAGCATGGAAAAATTGAATTCAGTTGGTATTTAATTAAAAATAAAACACTGGGCAGAGCCAAGACGGCAGAACCTAGGCCTGAACCTAGCTCAACTCTCCTAACTTTCCCCTCCAAAAAACTTTAATGCCTCAAATCAAATTTTGGAATGGCAGAGTCAGGAAAAGGTCAAAGAGAGATTTTTTTTTCCAAGCTAAGACACCTTAGGAGGTAACTGTAACACCAGAGTTGGTATAGACCTGGAAAGGGCCAGAAACACCATCAGGAAGCCTTAAATGAAGTGTTGACAGAAGCAACAGCAACTTTAGGAGCTCTCATCTCAGAGAAGAGAAGGAGATTAGACAAGTGGTTAGAAAGAGATTACAGGAGACCCTTTCCTGACATTTTTTGTCATTGTCACTCACTGGTAACTCTATTGCCCATAAGCATTTCTGAGTCACAGTTGCAGAATGACATGGAGCACTTGGGATTGCTCAAAAGTGAGCAATAACTCTGTTCACATTTCTATGGCTAATAGGAGTGCTAGCATTTGTGGATGCAGGAAAGCAGAACACCTGGTAACATTCAAGAGGAGCACTAGTACTTGGATAAAGTAAAGATTGCAGACCAAGAGAGCAGCAATAACACTTCTCCCACAATAACACCAACTTGAAAGCACTTAAAACTTGCAAACCCCTAGAATTAGCTCTGCAAACAGCAACACAAAACATCCTGAAGCTTGGCAGAGTTCCTCCCCACCTCTAGATGAACAGAGACACATTTTAACATAAATTTCAAAATCAAGAAATATGCTAGGAAAATGAGAAGAAAAAATAAGAATTTAACATCAGACGCTACTACTGTGGCAGGGAAGAACAAAACATTAACTTACTAGAAAAAGAAGAAAAAACGTTCTTTTTTAAAAAAAACTACAAGCAGAGCCTCAAAGAAAAATGCTAATCAGACTGAAGGCCAGCAAGAATTTCTAGAAGAGTTAAAGAGATTAGAGTGGTAAAGGAAAAATTTGGGAAAATAAATTAAAGTTATTCAAGAGACATATGAAATGATCATTTAAAAAATTATCAAAAGATGTACAAAAATAATGAAGAAAACAGAATTTTCCTAATGATAAAAGAGGCTCATAATTTCACGGAAAAAAAAGAAGTTCCTTAAAAGTAGAACTGGACAAAGAAAAAGGTACAAAAACTCATTAAAGAAAATGATTTCTTAAAAATCACACTTGGGCA
Organism: Pseudochirops cupreus; assembly: GCA_028627135.1. Taxonomy (NCBI): domain Eukaryota; kingdom Metazoa; phylum Chordata; class Mammalia; order Diprotodontia; family Pseudocheiridae; genus Pseudochirops; species Pseudochirops cupreus. Next base: position 315,930,093 of record CM053581.1, on the reverse strand, counting down.
AATGGAAGCTAATGACTTCATAAAACAATAAAGTTAAAAATGAAAAAAAATAAAAGAAAATGTTAAATATCTCATCAGAAAAACAACTGAACTAGAAAAAAGATTAAGGAGAGATAATTTATAAATTATTGGACTACTTGAAAGACATGATCAAAAAAAGGGCCTAGACATCATATTTCATGAAATTATAAAACTGCTCTGATAACTTAGGTTCAAAGAATGAAATAGAAATTAAAAGAATCCATATTTTACCTTCTTAAAAACATACAAAAATGAAAACTCCCAGGAATGTTATAGAGAAATTTCAGAGCGCCCATGTCAGGGAGAATATTTTACAAGCAGACAGAAAGACATCTTTCAAATATTGTGGCACCGCCATCAGCATCACACAAAACTTAGCAGCTTTAACATTAAAGACTCAGAGAGCAGGGTGGGGAACATGCAGCCTCAAGCCCACATGTGGCCCTCCAGATCCTCAGGTGTGGCCCTCCAGATCCTCAGGTGTGGCCCTTTGAATCCAGACATCAATTCAGTCAAAGGCCACACTTGGGGACCTAGAGGGCCACACTTGACCTTGAGACTACAAGTTCCCTATCCCTGGAGAATATAATATTCTGGAAGGTAAAGGAGCTAGGATTGCAACTAAGCAAAACTGGGTATAATTCTTTAAGAGAAATTTTTGCATTCAGTGAAATAGAGGACTTCTAAGCATTCTTGAAGACCATAGTGGAATAGAAAATTTGACATTGAGCAGAAGACTCAAGAGAAGCATAGGAAAGTAAACATGACGGAGTAAACATAAGGGATATGATGGAGTTAAACTATTTACATTCTTACGTGGCAAGATGATACATATAACTTCTAAGAACTTTATCATTATTTAGTTCAGTTAGGAGTCTGCATAGACAGAGTGCAATCATCCCAATTATTTTGGGATGATCTCTAAAGAAATGTAGAGTTGAGAAAGGAATACACAGGGAGAAAAGGAAAGGAAAGGTAGGAAGGGGAAATTTTTCTCACATAAAAGAAGAGCACAAGGAAGAGCATTTAGAGTGGAGGGGAAATGTGGAGGGGGCAGTGCTTGAACCTAAAAGGAAAAAAGAAAAAAAATATATATATATATATAAATACTCATTTGGGTACAGAAATCTCTCTTGCCCAATAGGAAGATAGGAGAGAAAAGTGATAAAAGGTATAGGAGAATGATTATAAGAGGGAGAATGATTTGGGGGATGCACTAATCAGAAGCAAGATAGACTTTTGAGGGGGGGCAGATTGAAAAGAGAGAGAAGGATAAACAAAGGAAAATAGGATGGAAGGAAATTCATAGTTAGTGATCATCATAATTATGAATGGAAATGGGATGAACTAACCCATAGAACAGAATTGGATAGCAGAAGGGATTATAAACCAGAATTCACCAAGATGTTGTATGCAAGAGATGCATTTGGAACAGACTGTTGGTAGAGTAGTGAGCTGACCCAAGCGTTCTGGGAAAAAATTTAGAACTATGACCAAAGCTATAAAACTGTGCATAACCTTTCACCTACTAATATCACTACTAGGTTTGTATCCCAAAGAGAACAAAGAGAGAAAGGAAAAGGATTTATATGTGCAAATGTACATACATACACACATAAGTATCAGCTTTTCTTTCGGTAGCAGAAAAAAGATGGAAAATGAGGGAATGCTCAACAATCAGGGAATGATTGAATAAGTTATGACATATGATTGTGGTAGAGTACTAATGTGCTGTGAGAAATGAAGAGGGGAGTGTTTTCAGGAAAAAAAAATGACGAGAACCATATGAACCAAAGAAAACCATGAGATCATTGTGCATAGCAACAGCAATGTTGCAATGTTCAAGTATGCAAGAATTGACTACTCTGATCAATACAATAATCCAAGACAATTCCAAAGGTCTCATGATTAAAAAATACTGTCTACCGTCACAGAAAAATCTCATGAACTCTGACTGTAACTGGAAATCTGTGTGTATGTGTGTGTGTGCGTGTGTGTGCGTGTGTATGTGTATAAATGTGATTTTTGTTATGAGGCTAATTTGGAAATATGTTTTACATGATTTCACATGTATTATTGATATCATACTGTTTGCCTTCTCAGTGAGTGGGGAAGAATGCAAGAGAGGGAGAGAATCTGGAATGCAAAATCTAAAAATGAAAGAATATTAAAATTAAATAATACATATTTAAAAATAAAAGAATGTTAGAAATGAATAATAAATATTTAAAAAAAACACTTCTGCAACAAATTTACAAACTTACCTGAAATATAAAAAATAGATATCAACTCTATGAATGGGCATCCAACAGATGGACAAGATGCCACAGCATCTGGGTTATGGTTCAAATTGAAGATTTTATGTCAGACCTAAATTGTTGTGAATGTAAAGATATTTTGCATAATCTGGCATCAGAGTCTTTTGAGTCTGAAAAATGGGCTTTATAGCTTCATAAAGCAGTTTAAAAATAATCATTGTTAAACATTATTGCAAATTGTTTTATAATTAAATTTAGTTTAACAGAGAAAGTATATATACATGGCCACTGAACCAAAACGTGTTAGGTTGATCTCAAGGTTTTATAAACCCCTGTTTTAGGTTTATGCGTAATCGATACAGCTGATCTGCATATCTGAGCATCTGCTGCAGCATTGGCCATACCTGACCCTATCACTTCACCCAAAAAATCTCCCTCTCAACCAGTCCTGGGTAGAATATTTCTTCATCCCCATTCCCATATTATGCTTCTTCCATTCATAACCAACACTAATTGACATCCTTGTTTCAAGTCTTTCCTCACTTCAGTGCTTTCTCCCAATAGCTGCCAAAGCAATTTTCCTTAAGTGTAGATATCACCATATTATGCTTCTATTCTCCAAACTCTAGTGCTGTCTTTTACCTCCAGAAAAAACATAATAAACCCTCTATTTGGTCCCAGCCTATGTTTCTAGCTTCACTAGATAGGACTTCCCCTCGTATGTGTTTGTTCTAGCCAAACTGAAGTTCTCTCTGTTCTTTTCACATGACACTTTACCTCTGGGGTCCAGGATGTGGACTAGCTGTACAGTCTTTCCTGATTCACCTAACTGTTCATGATCTTCCTCTCTAATTACTTTGCATTTAAATAGCATATGTTTGTTGCAATTATTCTCTTTATAATTCATTCAATATATAATTATACACATTTTTTTACTTCCCCCTTAGAATGTTAGCCCCTTGAAAAGAGATTGTTTCACTTATTGTACTTACTTCTCTAGCACTTAGAAGAGCGGCTTATTCATGGTTGGTGTTAAATAATTGCTTGTTGGTTGATTGATTAATTTCTAGTATCATGAGAATCCTGGGCAATATGGTGCAAGTTGAAGGAGTAATGAATCTGTAATGGAAGGACTTGTTACCTGGGTGACCTTGTACCTCAGGTCACTTTCTTTTCTGGGCCTCTGTTTCCCCATTTGTCAAGTAAAGGAATCAGACCAGATGACCTTTATGGAAGTTTCTAGATCTAAGCATGTGGTCTTACTGTTTAGTGGTCATAATCAAAGACTGATTCTATTTGGCTGAGACTTTTTCCATAAACAATTTGACCTTTTCCAGTTTATTTGAGCCAATCACTGAGCAACTCATCTGACAGTTTTTCAGTCTGTTCAATAAGGTCAGTCTGTGGTACAATCAATTGCTCAATGATTAACCATAATGATGCTTTTCTGCCCCCCAAACTAAATCAACCAAATCAGGATAATTGCATATATATGTTTAAATGTGCCAGGCAGTATCCTTTCTTAAGAATGCTGTTTTATTTCCTTCTTTCTTTCTCTTCCTTCTTCCTTTTTTCCTTCCTTCTTTCCTTCCTTCCTTTCTTCCTTCCTTCCTCCCTTTCTCCCTCCCTCCCTTCCTCCCTCCCTCCTTCCCTTTTTTCTTTCTTTTTCTTTCTTTCTTTCTTTCTTTCTTTCTTTCTTTCTTTCTTTCTTTCTTTCTTTCTTTCTTTCTTTTTTCCTTGTCTCTATTTTAATTGACTCTCAAGCTCACCAGCTGCCTTTTCATTGCTGTCATTACTAAAAATATTAGATACACAAGTATGAACACAAATAAGTGTTGATCAAGATTTTCATAAATTTTGTTTCTCAGCCAGAGACTCCAAGGTTTCTTTTTTTGGCCTACTCATCTCCTAAAGAGAAATTCCTCGGTGTTCTGTTAAGGTGTATTCATTCTTATTTATCTTTCAATTTTGATGTTTGGATCAGAGTATGTTTGGCTGTGGCCAAAATCAGTTCAAAACAAATTCTAAAGGCTCTACCACAGGTCAGGAACAAGTAGTCCATTAGAATAATTCAGATGTAGTTGTCTGGGTTTGTACACCTCACATTTCTTTTGTGCTACTGTGATTCTACTTTACTCATGGAGTACAGCACCTTTGATGTGAGCACATCATTCTGACTGGTCCAGTGCCAGAGTCTCCCATGTCTCAGAATCGATCCTAAAGTTCTTCAGAGAGACCTTGAGAGTATCCTTATATTGCGTCTTCTGACCTGCATGTGAGCAATTTGCCTTGTGCTAGGTCTCCATAAAATAATCTTTTAGGTAAGAATGCATTTAGCATTTGGGCTATGTAGCCAGCCCATTGGAGTTGCACTTTCTCTACAGTAGAGTTTGAAAGTCTTGTGGAAGGGGCAGCTAGGTGGCACAGTGAATAGGGCACCAGCCCTGGAGTCAGGAGAACCCAAGTTCAAATCTGGCCTTAGACATTTAACACTTACTACCTGTGTGACCTTGGGCAAGTCACTTAAACCCAATTGCTGTGCTTTCTCCCCTCCAAAAAGCCAAAAAAAAATGTCTTGCAGAATACTGAATGAATGAGAATCATAGAAAGTTAACACTGAGAGAGACTTCAGAAATCCGCTGATCTTAGTCTTATCTCTTCCTTCTGGATGAATTATTCAAGCTCCACCCACACAGAGCCTCTGAGACCAGCAGAAGCAAGGACCTGGCTGTGTGATGGAGGAAGATAGAGTGAAGTTTTAAAAAGAAGACTGAATTAAAATGAGAAGACATTGGGGAAATAATACTGTGCATAACCACTCATATTTGTGCTCTTTGTTTCTAGTTTCCTGGCTCAGACAATGATGGGTAATAAGGGGTGGGGGGGTTGGAGAGTTAAGTGGTGTTAAAGAGACAAGAATGAACTTAAATAATTCATCTGAAGCAAGAGAGAGACAGAGACAGAGAGACAGAGAGAGAGAGAGACAGAGAGAGACAGACAGTTAGACAGAGAGAGACAGAGAGAGTGAGAGCTCAGGATTAAATAGCAAAAGCAGCAGGATCACTTGAAATGGGTCCCCCAACACACACACACACACACACGCACGCACGCACGCACACACACACACACACACACATACACAATGTGCTATTCTGACCCCTCGTGCCCTTCAAATCATGCTGCAATTTTTAACAAGCATTTATTAAGCTCCTACTATTTGTCAGGATCTGCACTAAGTACTTCACAAGGTTCATTTTTATCCTCACAACAACCCTAGGATATAAGTGATCTCATTATCTCCATTTTATAAGTGGGGAAAAATGAGTCAGTCAGCAATTAAATGACTTGGCCAGGGTCACGCTGCTACTAAGTGAATGAGTCCACATTTGAACTCAGGTCTTTCTGAATTTAGGCAGCTAGATGGTACAGTGGATGGAGTATTGGATCTGCAGTCAGAAAGACATGAGTTCAAATCCAGATTCAGCCACTATTTCAACCTGAGGAAGTCACTAAACCAAGTCTGCCTCAGTTTCCTCATCTGTAAAATAAGCGGGAGAAGGAAATGGCAAACTACTCCATTATCTTTGCCAACAAAACTCCAAATGGGGTCACAAAGAGTCAGACCAAACTGAAACAACTGAACAACAACAACTTCCCAACTCCTGTCCAACCAGCTCTATTCACTGTTCTACCTTCCTACATATGTGAATAATCATCCTTATTGGCAGACCCGGCTCCTGTCCCTCCCCAAATTGAAATGAACTCAGTAAGGAGGGGTGGCAGAAGTTTGGAAGAAGAATTAGCTTATATAGCAGGAGTGGTATACACACCATTCCAGATCCATTCAGAAATAGCTACTGAGAAAAATAAGACTTATTTTCTTAGCCTCTACCTTCCATCTTTTCTCACTGATGATTTTAAGATGTTATTTTTTTCTTCTTTTCAATAAATATTCTCAAGAGGAAGAAAAAAATTAGCCTGCAAGTGTAGCATTCTCAGTCAGTGGTTTGATACAGTTTCTGAGTCCAATAGCACATGTGCTCCCAATCCTAAAGCTATCCATCAAAAACTTTTTTTTCAGTAACTGTCACCGTTCCTGTACTTTGCTCACTGTTCTATTGACTTAATTTACAAACTCCCCTTATATGGGTATTCCTGTAAGCCTTATGTGAGAAAAATTTCCCACAGGAAGCTGGTTCAGAGCTAGCCAGACACGTGGGGGAGAAAGAACATTCAGGCAAGGCATAAGATAAGCTCCTGAGTAAATATTCATCTTGTATTGGTTTGTGGGAAGGCTGAAGGATGCTGTGGCTCTCAGTGTTATTATGACATCTTAGTATCTTTGGTACTCTAATGGAATTGGCTTACTGGTTTTGGGATTGGATTTTCTGGTGTCTAAATAAGTTTTTCAGTTCTTTTCTCTGCCTGGAGAGTTTGACATATTTTGCAATCGAATGTCATGTGATACTTATAGTCTTGGTCTTTATCATGATCATGGGCTCTGTAAATATTGCATAGGCACTACACCATAGGAAACACAATTATAGCTAAGGCTCTTATAACTCCACTATTGAAACTCTGAAACATAATTTCACTACTTTGCCATTTGCCTAAGCATGGGAAATGTCACTGACCGTTAAAATGCAATATCCAACATTATCTCTGGGTGTTCTCATCTGGCACATTGATAATGGGATCATAGATTTAATGCTGGAAAAAGTTTAGGGGTCATCAGTTAAATACGTCAGTCCACAGGGATTTATGAAATATTTGCTATGTGTCAGGCACTGTGCTAAGTGCTAGGAATACAAAGTGAAGCAAAAACATGGAACCTGACCTCAAAGAACTCAAATTCTAACAGGAGAGGCCAGTCACTACGTAGATACACACAAGACATATAAAGAGGAAATGTAAGATAATTTGAAAGGGAAACACGGTAGCAGTTGGCAAGACCAAGAAAGACTTCCTGCAGGAGGTGAGATTTCGGTTGAATTTTGTAGGGAACTGGGGAAAATAAAAGATGAAAGCGAAGGAGTTCAGTATTTCAGTCATGGGTGACAACCATTTCTAAGGAGATAGAGTGTGACCCTGGGCAAGTTCTTTGAGTGCTATCTGCCTCAGTTTACTCATCTGTAAAATGCAGATAGTAATAGCACCAGCCTTACAGGGTTGTTGTGAGGATAAAATGCGATGATATTTGTAAATCATTTTGAGAAACTTAAAGTACTATATTATTATATTCTAAGAAAACTAGGGCCTAAAGAGGGTAGAGAGCTTGCCTAAATTTATAGGATAATATATGACTCAGTTGGAATCTGGCGGCATGTCTTGCGACTTCAAATCCACTATTCTTTTCACTGTACCTTGTAATGAGTATAGTACTACACTGCCTTCATTTGGAGACTTTTGGAATACCTTAATCTCTTGCTTTATTAGCACTTAATGCCTGACATTCTATGTACTGAGCTTATTTAACATCAGCAGCCTTCCAGCTTCAAGTTTTAATTATGCCCATGATTCTTCATCATCACATTCCTTGATCAAAGGGTGAGACACCACCATTTCTTTCTTCTAATTAAAGGGGCCATCCCTTGACTCACTTCTTAAAGAGGCCTGTTTGCTGAATGTGTGTTACCTCACTCTAAGTGAGTATCATTGTACAAACACTGCAAGGAATGTTCTAACTCACATTCATGCTGTAATTTATTTCCTCTTCACCTCATGGGATGTGAGTTATGCCCCAGAGCCCCTGGGAAATCTTAGCCAACACTGCTGTTGATTCCCAGCTGTACACCCTCCAAGCCATAGCTTTTTGAAATGACAAAAATTGTTAGGCCAGAATGCCAGCTCTGGAAAAGAGCACAAAAAGATGGCACCTCTCCTTTTGGGTCAGCGGCTGTTACTGTTGTTTTCACACCTTTTGATTTCTTTCTCCTCCATGCCAAGTTGCTAAGTATTATTTTATGGAGCAGCCGTAGAGAAAATTTTGAGAGAATAAGCACCTGTCAATTCTAAAGTTTTGGGGTGAGGCTGTGATTTTTTAGTTGGCATCAAGCACAAGTGTAGCAGGTGGACACTTTCCCTAGCTCTTTAATTAATGTGAGGACCCCTTTGCCTTCCAGCTTATAATATAAGTGGCATGCTTAATGTCCAAGTCTATGGCAGCTGCTTTGGGATTTAGTGGTTTTCACAGGAGAGAGAGGCCAGCCAGTGTTGCTAAAAGGAATAAATCTATATTATGATGCATTTCAATTGATAAGAAAAGCCTTTTGGTCTAACTTGAGATAACTAGGGGCATGAGAAAAGGAAGCAGGGACTAGAAAAGAGGTGTCCAGGGGGAAAAAAGATGCAGCTGTGTCTCAATCACTGGAGAGATCAGAATTCAACCAGAACTTAATCCGCAGAAGGGACAGAATACATTTGAGACACAATAGCTGATGAGTGTTACGGGATTTGGATTGTAATTCGAGCTACAGTAGGAGAAGAAAGGCAATCAATGATTCTGAGAGTGGGACATTTTTTTTTTGGAGTTGACCTTATGCCAGCAAGTTATGCCAAACTCCTATTGCTCCTACTTTGGTAGGGTTACATCTTTCCCCTCAGGTCTGCTCAGAAATTTGAATGAGCCCTGAAGGTTTTATAAAGTGGGATGGTTTCTATCAAATAAATCTCATTTATTTCTCACTTTGACATTACACGCAAGGTAATATAGGAAGGTCTGAACAGTAGTAACCTCTTAGTTGGATTCTGTTTGGTGATAGAATGTGATATTCACTAGTCATTTAACAGTTGACAAAATGATGTTTACTTAGTTCTAAAAGCAAGGATATTCAACAAGGATATAATTGGCACTTATCTTCTATTGCCTCTCTACCTCATCTCTATACGGAATCCTTTCTGGTCATTGAAGCAAGGTATGTTCATCAGACAATACCACATAGGTGTGCCTTTTTTTTTTTTGCTTTTTTTTTTGGAGGGCAGTTGGGGTTAAGTGACTTGCCCAAAGTCACATGGCTAGTAAGTGTGTCAAGTGTCTGAGGCTGGATTTGAACTCAGGTACTCCTGGCTCCAGGGCCGGTGTTCTATTCACTGTGCCACCTAGCCACCCCTAGGTGTGACTTTTATACCTCCAGTTAACCAAGAAGGTGCATCAAGGGATACAGGGACCAGTCAGGTCATAGGGATAGCTTTGTCACCTTATAGGAAAAATTAATTGAAGTAGGGAGGAAAGACAGGACCTAGTAGATATTAGTCTTGTCACACAAAATATCCACCAGGTCCTATACATTTTATCACTCGTCTCTGTACCTTTGTATTGCCTATCCCTCATTTCTGGAGTAATTGATCCTTTCACCTTTAGTTTTTATAAAAACTAACCTCCTTCAAAGCTTTAGTTAAGTTCCCCTCCCCCTTTCCACATGTAACACTGTCTACTATAGTCCTCCCTTCCCCCCAGGGCCTGAAGGCCAAGTATGTAACATTTTACTCCAACCTCAGGTTTCTTTGCTGTTATTACATGGGTGGGGGGGAGTGTTCTCTCATTTATAAGGGGTAATCCTCTGCACCAGTTCAATTTATCCTTTAACAATCAAGAGTTTCACACAGGATCTGGCACACAGTGGGTGCTTAATAAATATTAGTTGATTACATTTTACATTGAAATATTCTCATCAAAGATATAATACTATATAAAGTTCAGCTTATTTTGTATGGATCACAATCCCAAGTTTAAAATCCAAAATCTCCTTCAGGTTGAAATCATAGGCAACCTGGATTCTTAACAGTTTCCCTCTTGAGCTGACTGGCTGAAACATCCACTAACAATCATGGATTAAATTCCCAGTCCAATGAAATCACCATCTGCACCTCAAACTGTGAAAAGTGAATGAAATCAAATTAAAAAAAAACCCATTAATAGGGTCTAAGAGAAGGGGGAGAGGAGGCATTCCTCTTTGTAGATCAGTTCATGGTTCGTATACTGTAAGTGAAATTTGATTTTCACTCTCTGGATGCAACAAGAAAGAACATATATTAATAGAGAAACTATACCAATCTGACTGCTTTTAAAGACACATAGACTTTTATGGCTGAAGTCATTTGTCCTTCATTTTTGAAGTGGACCAATGATATCACAATATTGGGGTGAGGATCCAGTGGGTTTGGCTGTGGTTGATCACTTCAATGAAAGTAGGAAAACTCTAACACAGTTTGGGTCCAAGAAGTCTGTTGAGTATTTGGGATGGAGAAGTATCAGGATTTACATAGCTCACATTCTCTTTATGCTACTGTGATTGTCCTTTGCTTATGGTGTACAGCACCTCCTTTGAAGTAGACAAGCCATGCTACGCAGTTTTGTGCCAGTGTTTCCCTTGTCTCACAATAGATGCTAAAGTTTTTCAGAGAGAGTTTGAGAGTGTCCTTGTACCCCTTCTTCTGACCATGGTGTGAGGACTTCTTTTCTATGAGTTCCACAAAAAATAATCTTTTGGTAAATGCACATTTGGCATTTGGACTATATGGTCAGCCCATTGGAGTTACACTCTCTGCAGTAGAGTTTGAATGCCTGGTAGTTCAGCCCAAGAAAGGACCTCAGTGTCTGGTACCTTCTCCTGCCAGGTGATCTCTAGAATCTTCCTAAAACAATTGAAGTGGAAGCAATTCAGTTTCCTGGTATGGCACTGGTATACTGTCTAGGTTTCATAGGCATATGACAGTAAAGTCAGAACAATGGCTCTGTAGACCTTCAGTTTGGTATGCAGCCTAATACTGCTTGTATCCCACACTTTCTTTCAAAGCTTCTCAAGTGCTGAGCTAGCTCTGGCAGTACATGCATCAACCTCTCATCCCTGTGGACATCCCTGGAAAGTATATTGCCAAGGTAAGCAAACTTATCAACAGCATTCAAAATTTCTCCATCTGCTATAACAGATGGTTCCATGTATGGACAGTTTGGTACTGGCTGGTGGAGAACTTCTGTTTTCTTTGTGTTAGTTGTCAGGCCAAAATTAGCATAGGAGGCAGAGAATTTATCCATTCTCTGTGGTATCTTGGCTTCAGAGGGTGCTATGAGTGCACAATCATTTACACACAAGAAGTTGTGCACCAAATTTCCTTCCATTTTGTTCTTGATTTGTAACCTTTGCAAATTAAATAATTTATCATCAGTGTGGTAGATGATCTTGTTGCTATTTTCATTCTTGTTAAAGGCATCTGACACCATTGTGGAAAACATTGTGTTAAAAAGCACAAGAGCAAGCACACAACCCTGCTTTATTCTCTTGGTGATTGGGAAATTGTAAGGGTAATATTGTCTTTCATCCAGAACAGTGGGAGCATGCCATCATGATAGTGGCATACAATACTGATGAACTTCTCCAGGAAACCAAATTTTAGCATAATTTTCCACAAGCCCTTATGACTGACATTATTAAAGGCCTTGGTTAGGTCCACAATTGTATACATACCTCTGTTCTGCATCTGGTAATTTTTCTGGAGTTGTTGAGCCGCAAACACCACGTCAGCCATTCTTCAGCCCTTTCTGAAGCCACATTGGCTCTTAGTCAGATGACCATCTTCCAGGTGAAAGATCAGTCAATTTAAGAGGACTCTGGCAAAAAAGGCTGCCAGCATTGACAAGACATAGATCTTTTTCCCTTAAAGAGATAGACAATAGAGGCATCCTTGATCTCCTGGGCATAACTTTTTTTGGCATATAATCTGGAAGATTTCAATCAGTTTTTATATGAGCAGTGGACCCCCATGCCTTTAGATAACTGATGCCATGGAGTCTATACCAGATATTTGCAACTTGAGAGAAGCCTGATGACATTAAATTCTTCTTCAGTTGGAAGTTCAGCTAGAGAAGGATTGACTCCAACCTGAGGTATGTGATCAGTGGCTTCAGCATTGGTTGATGGTGATCTGCTAAGAACAGTATGGGAGCGTTCAGTCCATCTCTCCAGCATCATGTCCTTATTACTGATCAGTGTGACTCCATCTGCATTGGGAATTGAGATGCACCATAGATCTTCGGCCCATAAAGTCTTCATGGAATAGAAGAAACACTTTGGGTAGTTGCTGTTGGTGTAAAATTGAATCTCACCTGCCTTCTTACTGATGAATCCCTCATCTCTCTCAACTTCTCCTGCACTTCATTTTTGATGGAAATAAATGTTGCCTTCTTGGAGATAGATGAACTGTCCTTTTGGCAAATCCTATAGAGTTCATGTTTCTCATTTAAAAGCTTCTGACTATCCCCATCACTTTCATCAAACCAATATTGATGTTTGTGAGTGCTCTGGCTCTGATGAGCAAATGTGGTGCTGTACACCAAGTCTCTGAAAGCTTCCCACTCCTTTTCTGCTCCACTGTTGCCAATCGTGTGCTGACTCAGTCTTCTCTCTAGGTCAATAATGAACTGTTAACACATGAGGAAGAGCTCTAATTTGTTGGCATTGAGTCTCCTGACATTTGCTTTGCCTTGGGGGCCACCACTTTTGCTGAATGTGAATGTTTAGCTTGGGGAGGATACATTCATGACAGGCACAATGCTCTGTGCACACATTGCCTTCATCACTCACACTTTCTACTCTCTCTTCTCCTTATAGTGACATAGTCTATTACATTCCAGTGCTTTATGCTAGGGTGCATTCATGATATTTTGTAGCAGGTAGGTAAATAGAAGACTATGTTGGTGATGAGGCCATGAAACACACAAGTCTTCCTTAGTAGATGACCATTTGTTGTTGCTTTTTCTGACTCAGTTCTTCTCAAGGACTACCTGCCATGTGTCTGTACCTATTCTAGATTTAAATCACCCAGAATAACAAGCTTGCCCTCTTTTGGCACACTGATGATGATGGTCTCCCAAGTTTTCACAGAATTTTCTTTGACCTCATCAGTGTTTGTCATAGTGGGAACATGCACACTGGTGATGGGGGCATAGCATTTTCCTATAAGTGGCAATGTGTTTCAACTGCAGAGTTGGCTAGCCACTTCATGAGGTAAGCAGGTCAGTGTTGAATCAAGCAGATGTTTTTAGGACACCTATTGTAGTTTCTTCACATGCCAGGAGGTGAGCAATGCAGTCCTTTAAAAAAGCTGCTGAAACACCCAGGAGGCTGCTGAATCCTGTTACTGCTTCAGTCCAGTGACAAGATGATCCAGAGCCCTGGACCACCAGTATATAAGGTTGTGGCTACAGTTCCCAATGTATCCGCACCTACTATTTCATCACTTCCGTTGCCACGGGACCTCAAGGTAGGCAAAATAGCAAAATAGTAAGATAGTAAAACAATAAAATAGTAGACGATGGGTGATGTCTTGACTTGTGCATCAATTAAATTTAGGTGAGACAGAGTTGCTCAAATTTGCCCGCCTCTCTCTTCCAGTCACCAAAGTCCAGTGGTAAGATAGAAGTCAAGAGGATTGGAAAGATGCAGTGGTTGACCTTAGCATCATTGATGTCTGACTAAACTCTAAATACTCCATGGTGTCTGCTTCAGCTGCCTTCATTGGAACAAACTTCTCAGCTGCCGTTCCAGCAGGGAAAATCTTTACATGCTTGGGGCAGACAGCTCCCTAATTTGCTCACCTACTTGAGGCCTATTAGTTACCCTCAGCCTTAGCCCATTTGTCAAGGGTGTGGCCACTGAACATGCTTCAGCATCTTCAAACCCCAGGCAAGAGTTCGGTGACAGGTAGACACCAAAGTTGCATGAGAAGCCCTGAATAGTACTTGGCAGGTCCTCACAGCAGAGGTGCCAGTCCTCCCTGAATACCTCACATACCCATACAGTCAGTGAAAGGAGCCTACTCCCACCATATCAGAACAAATGTGGGATTCACGTGAAGATAGATGATATGATATGTAGGGCAAGCTCCCTTACACATTTTCCTCTGCTCCACATCTCCAAGTGTCTATTGGATATCTCAAACTGAAGGTCTTACAGATAAATGTCTTAAGTTCAATTCAGCTTAGACTCCAAAACTGAACTCATCTTTGCCCTCTAACCCAGCCTCAGCCAAAGTCCCTTGCTCCTCTTAAAGGCACCATTATCCATCTACTCGCTCAGGTTTGGAACCTAGGACTCATCCTTGATCCCTCACTCTCTCTCAATTTCCAGGTCCATTTAGTGGTCTAGTTCCATTAATTTTACCTTCACATCACTTCTCATTTGTGTTCCCTTCTCTCCTCTAACATTGCCACCTTCCTGGTGCTTGACTTCAGCAGAACATGCCTAGATTGTTGCAATGATGTTCTATTTGCTTTCCTCAAGTCTCTCTCCATTTGTTCCCATCCTTCACTCTTATCAAAGTGTCACAACTTTATGCCTTGACACCAAATGCTAGCTCTTTGTTATCATCAAAATCAAATATAAATCCTTATATTTGTCATTTGAAGACCTACATAAACTGAACCCTCAACACATTTCCAGTCTCATTTCACTTTATTCAACCACCACATACTGTACATACTCTATGACCTTCCTGCTGTTCCTTACACAAAACATTGCCTGAATCTGGGCCTTTACATTGGTTGTCCAATAAATATGGAATTCTCTCCCTCCTCACCTCTGCCTCTGACCTTTAAATCTCAGCTAAAATCCTACCTTTTGCAAGGGCCTTTCTTAATGCTAGTACCTTACCTCTGACATTACTCCAAGTTTTGTATGTATGAATACATGCACATCTATACACGTGGACATATGTATACATGTATAGGTGTATAGTATGTATCCCTAGCCATCCGACCTTGAGTATATAACTTAACCTTTGTTTGCCTCAGTTTCCACATCTGTAAAGTGGGGATAATAATACTACCAAACTCCCAGGGTTGTTGTAAAGACTAAATGAGGTGATTGTTAAGTGTTTAGGACAGTGAGTAACACATAGCAACCATGATATAAATGTTATCTATTAAAGAATTATTTCCTAGTTATTTTGATGTTGTCTTTCCCATTAGAGTATGAATTTCTTGAGTATAAGAATGGTTTTTGCCTTTATTTCTATCTCTATGTCTTTGCATAGTGCCATGTACATAGTAATCTCATAATAAATCTTCATTGACTATTAAAATCATGACTCTCCCCTTTATTTCTGTGTGACATTGGAAAAGACATTTCTCCTCTCTTGGCTTCAGTTTCCTCATACATAAAATGAAAGAATGTTTTAAATATTCTTTAAGGTCCCATCTGATTCTAGATCTCAGAGATAACAATCTAAATATTTCTTCCACCTCCCAGGATCTGTTATTTACCAAAGGTTTTAAAGCTGAAAGAACTTTGTTCCTAATATTTTATTTGCTAACAATAAAGACTCAGAGGGCAGAGCGAAGATGGCAGCATAGGAGCAGCAACATATCGCAGCTCTCACATAGCCACCCCAAGATACCCATAAAATATGACGCTAAACAAATTCTAGAACTCCAAAACACACGCAAATATACTTTCCACTAAAGTCAGCTTGGCTACGAGGAGCCATCTCAGCCCTGCCAGCCAAAACCAGCCTAGCCTGAAACCACGACTCTGTCCCGGAGGCAGCTGGATGAGAGGAGCCAAGCCCTGGCTGGAGCTTCAGGAGAGCGATCTGGGGCAGCTGTGGCAGCATCCAGAATTAGGTTAGTGGAGCTCGGCGAAATCGGGGGAGAAAAGCGGGTCTGGCCAAAATGCCTGCAGGGCAACAAGGCCATAGAAGAGGAGGTTTTGCAGCTGCCTCCATACTACCTGCTTCAGAGCTCTCAGCCTGCAGACTGCAGGGGGACCAAGCAATTGTTCAGAGGCCAAGTGCTCTCACATTGAGCGGCCTGGATCTGGATTGCGGTCTTGGGCGTTGGTCCTGCGTTTGATTTTTTTTTCAGTGAGCCGGAGTTGGGGATGGACCCAGCAGCTTCCTAAGGGTTCCAGCAGCTGGGAAAACCCCAGCGATTTGGGACAGATCTTTCCCCTCTGGAAGCAGAGTTCCACAGAAATTAAAAAAAAAAATCACGGACTGACCAACCATGAATAAGAATAAGCATAAGAAGCAAAATAAGAACAGCAACCAAATCCTAGATTCCTTCTTTGGGGAAAATAAGGATCAAGGCAGGGAGCAGGAGGAGGACAGCACAGTCAGAGCTCCCTCACCAAAACCTTCCAATAAACATGAAGATTGCCTTAAAGCTAGAGATCAGCTGAAGAAGGATTTTGAAAACCAAATGAGAGAAGTGGAAGAAAAATTGGGAAGAGAAATAAGAACGTTGCAAGAAAATCGTGAAAAGAGAGTCAGCAACCTGACTTAAGAAATTAACACTTTAAAAAACAGATTAACTCAAATGACAAAGGAGGCCCAAAAAAGCCAACGAGGAGAAGAATGCCTTAAAAAGTCAACTTTGCCAGATGGAAAAAGAATCTCAAAAGCATTCTGAAGAGAATAATTCTGTCAAAATTAGAGTGGAACAAATGGAAGCAAATGACTTCATGAGAAATCAAGATACTATAAAACAGATCCAAACAAATGAAAAAAATAGAAGGCAATGTGAAATATCTCCTTGAAAAGACCACTGTCCTGGAAAACAGATCCAGGAGAGACAACTTAAAAATTATTGGACTACCAGAAAGCCATGATCAAAAAAAGAACTTAGAAAGCATCCTTCAAAAAATTCTCGAGGAAAATTGCCCAGATATTCTAGAACCAGAGGGCAAAATAGAACTTGAAAGAATTCACCAAGCACCTCTTGAAAAAGATCTCCAAAAGAAAATTCCTAGAAATATTATAGCCAGGTTCAAGAAACCACAGACCAAGGAAAAGGTATTGTAAGCTACCAGGAAGAAATAATTTGAATATTGTGGAAACACAATTAGGATAACTCTGGATCTAGCAGCTTCTACATTAAGGGATCAAAGGGCCTGGAATATGATATTCCAGAGATCAAGGGAGCTTGGATTAAAACCAATAATCACCTACCCAGCAAAATTGAGTACAGTGTTCCAGGGGAAAATATGGTCATTCAGTGAGGTGGAGGACTTTTAAACATTCTTGCTGAAAAAACTGGAACTGAGAAGAAAGTTTGGCACTCCAACACAAGAAGCATGAGAAGATAAACACGGAAAAGAAATCATAAGGAACTTATCAAAGATGAACTATTTGCATGACAACATGGAAAAGTGACAATTCTAACTGATGAAACTTTTCTCAGTATGAGGATAGGGGAAGGGAATATAAATGTATATATATATATATATACATATATATATATATATATATACATACACATATATTTATATAAGAGGGTTTACATTACAAGCGCATATCTGAGGAAA
>CM053581.1:315889441-315912415 GCA_028627135.1 Pseudochirops cupreus | reverse complement strand
GAGGTGAGAGAGGATTAGATTGAGAGGAGACAGGGAGAGACAAAATGGGGTTGAGCATCTCATGGAAGAGGCAAGAGATAATTGTTACAATAGAGGGGGAGAATAGGAAGGCAAAAGGGAAAGAGTCAAGCTTACTCTCACTGAATCTGGCTTAGGGAAGGAGTGACATAAACTCTAAATTGGACATCTTTCCACATAGAAGAGTAGGGGGAAGGGGAATGAGAGGTGGGGTGACGGAGGGGAGGGCAAGGTGGGGGAAGGGTTGATGAAAGTGCACACTTCTGTAGAGGGGCAGGGACAGGGTAGAGAGTGGATGGGGGGGCGGGATAGGAAGAAGGGACATGTAATCAGACTCTCACAATATGCCGACTGTGGAGAGGTTCTGCGTAATTACACATGTACAACCTGTATTTAATTGCTTGTCCTTCCAGTGTGGATGGGTGACGAGGGAGGAAGAGAAAGAATCAAGAATTTAAAGGTCTATAATCAAATGTTAAATATATGTATATGTGTATATATATATATATATTTATTATTGTTATTATTATTATTAACTACATCCAACTGGAACTTGAGATACACAGGCACTGTGGTAGGGAGATCCATCCCTCCCTACTGGAAAGTCAGAGGGGGGAGGGGGGAAGATGTAGGAGAGAATAGATTGGGGGAGGGGGTATACAATGGGATGGCTGTTTTGGGGCGGTGGGTAGGGGAAAGATGGGGAGAAAATTTGTAACTCAAAATTTCATGGAAATGAATGGTGTAAACTAAAAGAAAAAAAGAAAACAAAGAAAAAACAATAAAGACTGGAATACTTAAATGGATATATGATCTTATGGATTTGGATATTCCTTTCAGTGATAGATTGCATCCATTCATGTTTATTCATGTTTTATATCACTCTTGTCTGCATCTTCCCACTTTTCTATAGGGCAGCGGTTCTCAACCTGTGGGTTATGTTCAATTTGTAACAATGAAAATACATCCTGCATATCAGATATTTACATTATGATTCATAACAGCAGCAAAATTACAGTTACGAAGCAGCAACGAAAATAAATTTATGGTTGGGGGTCACCACAACATGAGGAACTGTATTAAAGGGTCATGGCATTAGGAAGGTTGAGAACCACTGCTACAGGGGATTTTTCCATCTTTCTGGGTTCTCTTCTTGCTTTCTCTTGATGTCACAAGGATACCTACTCCTACCATGTGAACAACCTACTTTTTTTTGTCAATTGTCTATTTTTATAAATGACATCCTTTACTCCAGTTCTTCTAAATTTCCTATTTGTTCTATTTTGTAGCCTTCTCACATCCATCACCTGCCCTTCTGTCACCATCCATTTCCTACTTACATCTACTTTTTCAGAGACTCTGGTGTGCCATAGAACTACCATAGAACATTTCTCTTCAAAAGATTTTTTATTTGTGTGTTTCTTTCTGAATGAAGTTTGAGATCATTAAATGTGATTTGCAATTTCCTCCTGTTTAATAATGGCCCTATTTCTTATCCTTCTGTATTGTCTTAGTCCTATACATTGCTCGTCTGGTTGCATTTTATAATCTGGGCAATGGACAATTTTGATTTACCTTTTTTGCCTGTGTGGATAGTTGGGTCAAAATGTTTTGTTGTTTATGAATCTCTTTCAAGAGATTCTGTAATGTTCCAGGACTAGGTGCAATAATTCCACATCCTTTGCAAATAGGAACATGGGGACAGCAATACCATCTACATGCTGAAGATGAGAGAGACACAGAGAGAGACAGACAAGGGGAGAGGGAAGGAGAGACTAAGGGAGAGAGGGAAAAAAAAAACACCTTAACCCTTGGTTTCACATTAATATACAATAAAGTTGAGACATAGAACAGTTAGGTGAATGCTCTTCCTTTCTTTCATTTATATATTTGAATAAAGCATTTAAAGGGAAGCATTTGAGGAGGGGGGATTGCTATGACCCAGTCCCAGTGTACATGACAAACAAATATAGCTGCATCTGGAGTACTCTTTGGGATCCTTCAGTTTTTTCTATATATAACAAATTTGTGCAAATCAATATTTTAACTATCTCATATTCTGAGATAACCTTTTTCTCTCCAATGTGCCCTTATCTCTAGATCACCAGGTTTTTAATATCTCCCTCTTATGAAATTCTGATAGTGTCATTACATACCAAACATCTGGGAAGCGTGCATGAGAAAATAGAGTGAAATAACAAATCCCTTGGGCTGAAATCTTTTCATAGAGTTCATTTGCATTGTAATTTCATAAAGACTGAGCAATGTTAAAAACCCCATTTACATCCCTCTTCCCCCAAAACACACTACAGTGTCTTTAAATACATCCTTCAGATTGCATTGTTCTCCCTTTTTGGGATAAACATTATTAGATGAAAACCACAAGTTCCTAAAATACAAGGTCCTTTTATCTAAGCCTAGGCACAGTCTGCTAGGCATAGAACTGCCCTCCCCAAGTCCTTTCCTTCACTTGTCTCAGTCCTTATTCTCTCTATCTCAATTTCAATGTGGATCAGGGAAATTGCCTAATTTTTAAAGCTTATTTTATATTTGACTTCTTTGCAAAAATCTAAGCATATCCCTACATCTGACTAATTAAATATTGCTATTATTACATTTTGACATCCAAACAAAATACCTTATGTATTTGATAGTCAATCTTCTCCAGCCAGGTTAGGATCTTGCGTCTTAAAAAAAAAAACAGGACGACAATAATTTTCTCCCAAGAAAACCTTAATAATAAATCTGAATCAATGTTTTCTCCATTGCCATCTTGTGAGCTCACCCTGATGTGCCTCTATCCTATATCATCATGTCTTTCAAAGGACATGTTATTTTTAAACATAGAATCAATGCTGTTCATTGAGGCCAATTTTCTTTTCTTCTTGCTTGATTTAAGAGCTGCATGTGACTCAAGGGCTGTAGGTGGCTCACTCCTGCTGTAGTTGGTCCTGAATCTAAAATTGCTTCCAGAAGATACCACACTTCTGGTAAATTTCAATAGTCCAAGATTCTTTGAATTTATCAATATGTATTCTTCCTGTGCTGAAACACATCTGAAATAAAAACTCGAAGAAGTTCAAGTGATGGGTTGAATCCTTCATTCATCTGGGTGAATGTAAGCCTAGAACATCTGAGACTCACCCACAGAAGACATTGTTGCCTTTTTTCTCTTTGATTTTATCCAAATCTCCCAAATAAGCCAGTTTATTTTTCTTAGCTAAAGAGTTGCCTTCCTTGCTTATCAAAATTTTGTTTTGTTTTTGGTCTATTATTTTTTTCTTTAAATAAATTTACTAGAAATTTTGAATGCCTCAAATTATTCTAGAATTTTCCCTCCTTGACTGATATTACTGTGCTGGTTTAAAGTCTGAAAGGAATTTAACCTCTTTCATTATATTTATTCCTCACAATTACCCTGTATAGTAGGCAATACAGGTATGATTATACCCATTGCTGTAAGTCTGGCTTTAATGTTAACATAATCAATTCAGGCTAGATTTTGGGATGAAATGCGGTGCTCAAGGTATTATTGACTATGTAACAAAGGAGTTTTACTATGCTCAAGCATAGAAAAGATATAAATCAAGGATGAATGACACTTATGTTCAACTTTGGTAAATGTGGCCTTCCTCTCTTCCTCATAGAAACACTTCTGATCAGCAGGTCTACAGAATATGATGACTCCTGTGGTCTTAGAACCCCAGCAATTCTGAGAGGGACCTTCTAGACAGAATGGGGGACCTTTTGTGTCTCATATCAGAAGCTACCTCAAGGAATCTGCCTCCAATCAGATTGTATGGAGGAAGGAAGCTTTTCAGAGGCAAGGAAGCAGAGTCCAGAAAGTATTGGTCCTATAATACTCACATTATATAGGAACAACTGAAGCTTAAAGAGGTTATATTACTTGTCCAAGGTCACATAGCTAGTTCAAGACAGGAATAAAAGTCAGATTAGCTGACTCCCAGTTCAACACTCTAGTCATTGCTCCATGCTAATATCTATCACCTCCTCTACTAACTTATATTGGGATTCCTCAACATAGAATGGTGCCGACCTGAGTTCTTAGACATTGTACCAAAAGAAGATAATGTCTGGCACAGCTTACAAAGATTGGAAGGTTCTAATCATGAGCATGTCAATTATCTGTGGTCAATGTCTTGTGAAACAACCTAGTTACCATTCAAGTGTCATCAAAGTAATTTTTTTGGTAACTAGCTCTCAGTGACTTTCTATAAAGTTGTAAAAAGGTTTGTGACCTGCACATTAAGGTCAATAGTTAGGAAATCCTTGAGTTTTTTGCAGTATTTGTTATATATGTTATAGTCTCTGCTTCTATAGCCAGCGTTCAAAGCTTCCTAAGAAAAATCTGAGTCACGGGGCAGCTTGGTGGTGCAGTGAATAGAGAACGGGCTCTGGAGTCAGGAGGACCTGGCCTCAGACAATTAACATTTACTAGCTGTGTGACCTTGGGCAAGTCACTTAACCCCAATTGCCCTGCCAAAAATCAAAGAAAAAAAAAGAAAAATCTGAGTCACTATTAGACATGCTCATAGGGCATGCTGGTAAATGTTTAACAACCAGCTTTCCAGAAAGAATACACATACACATATACACACATAAGCACACATGCATACATCTATATACATATAAATACACATATATGCATATATATTCTTTTAAATTATGTATAAACTTTAAATGTTAATCTATGTTATTTGCAATAATATTTCATCTTTCCACAATTACATGAAAAAAAATTTAACGTTTAATTTTGTAAAAGTCTTGTGTTCCAAAGTTTCTCCATCCTTTTCTCACTTCTTCCCTCCCTGAGAAGGTAAACAATTTGTCATAGGTTATACATGTTCAATCATGCAAAACATAATAATACTGTAAGAGTCATACTGTAAAAAAGACACATGTAAAGGGATAAAAAAACACAAAACATACAGAAAGTGAAAAATAGCATGCTTCCATTTACATTGAGGCACCACCAGTTCTTCCCCTGGAGATGGATAACAATTTTCATCCTGAGTCCTTTGGAATTGCCCTGGGTCACTGTATTGCTGAAAACAGCCAAATCAAGCACTAGATTTCTATGGAAATTTACTACTGCATACTGTGTAGCAAATTTATTTCATTTATCCACCACTCTATTTCTTAGCCAATACGAGTTAGTTCTGATGATTACCACTTTATAATACAGTTTGAGACGTGGTATTGCTAGCTTACCTTCTGTCACATTTGTTTTCATTAATTTCCTTCATATTCTTGACCTTCTATTCTTCCAGATGAATTTTGTTATGATATTTTCTAGCTCTACAAAATATTATTTTCGTAATTCAATTGGTATGTCATTGAATGAGTAAATTAGTTTAGGTAGAATTGCCATTTTTATTATAATGACTCAGCTTACTCCCGAGCAATAAATATTTTTCCAGTTATTTAGACCTGACTTTGTGTGAAAAGTGTGTTCACATAGTTTCTGAGTCTGTCTTGCCAGGCAGACTCCAAAGTATTTTATATTGTCTACAGTTATTTTGAAAGGAATTTCTCTCTCTGTCTCTTTCTACTGGGCTTTGTTGGTAATATATAAAAATGTTGATGATTTGTGTGATTTAATTTATATCCTGCAAATTTGCAAAAGTTATTAATAATTCCAACTAGTAAGGAAAAAAAAACTGTGCATAGAACCAATCCAGGGAACTCCCCCAGCACATCCAGTACCATGGCATCTGGAGTAGAAGTCCTGTGATTCCAGCTCTGGAGCATGAGGCTGCTACCCTTCAAAACATGAACCCACTCTGGGCAGAAGAGTTGTCACTTCTGTGTTGTCACTATTGTGGCCGATAGCCTCAAGTTCCAGGGCCACAAGGTAATCCTGGCAGCCTGCTCCCCATTTCTTTGTGACCAATTTCTCCTCAATCCCAGTTCAGAGTTTCATGTCTTGCTAATGCACAGTGCCAGAATCGTAGCAGACCTCCTCCTCTCCTGCTATACTGGTGCTCTGGAGTTTGTTGTCTGTGACATTGTCAAATATCCGACTGCTGCCTCCTATCTCCAAATGGAACATGTGGTAGAAAAATGTAGAAATGTCCTGAGCCAATTCATTGAACCCAAGTTTGGCCTAAAAGAGGATGGAATTAGTGGAGGGATTGGATTGGATTGGACTGGATTGACTGGGCTCAGCTCTGCCAAGTCACTCCTCCCTCCAAACCCCAAACCCAGCTTGCAAACCCCCACCACCATCTCCTCTACCTCCTCTTCCTCAATCAGTGAAGCTAGAATTTCCCCTAGATGAGGATCATGAGCTAAAGGCAGAAGAAGAGGAAGAGGATGAAGAAAAGGATGTATCAGATATCTGCATTGTCAAGGTAGAATCAACGTTGGAAGTGGCACAGAGGCTTAAGCCCCATGGAGACATTGGGGGGAGCCTTAGACTTGGAAGGTGTAATGATACTGGGATTTGAAGATCTTCCATGCCCCTTGAACTTGCTGATGTAGCAGGAAGGGGTGGAGCAAGAGAACGCTGGAACCAAGCTAGCGTCCATGCCATGGTGACTGAAAGCAGCAGCAGCAGCAGTGGCAGCAGCTGTGGTTATGGCAGGAACTCCTTTTTTTTGAGCCTTCCAGAATCTCTGCTAAGGACTCCTGCTGAGGACTGCCAGGGACGGGAACTGCGGGGGGCCAGAGCTGCTGGGAGCAAGCTGCCTGGATGCTGAGCAGTTGTCCTGAGTGAGGAGAGGAGGGTCTTTGCCTGAGGTAGCCTGTCCTGTTTTGAAGGCTTGAGAATGTGGATGTTTACTACTTTAACTACATGTGGCAACTTCATAACTACTGTGTTAACTTTGACTTTCTGGTTTTGGGACTCAGTTTTCTGGTATTTAAATAAATGCTTTAGCTATATTTCTCATGTAGAGAGCCTGCTACATTTTGTGATTAATAACCATATCAGCATACTTATAGTTATGATAGGCATTGTGAATACTGCGTTGCTGATACAGAGGGAGCCTTGGTCTTAGAGGGAACCTTAGCCGTGGAGGAGGTCTTGGTCTTGGGGGAACTAGTAGACTTTTCATCAACAAAGTTGGAGAAACTATTGATGCCCCTGATGATAGCACAGCACCCCAGGAGGTGGTGAAGGCCTGCTATAGCCTTACAGAAGACACAGAAGGGGAGGGTCTGTTACTGTTTCCTGGAGGTCAAGTAGGGGAGGGCATTACCCTTGGACTGGGAGATGAAGCCCTAGCAGCAGCTACTATGTCCCGGAGCAGTGGAGTTAGTGGGAGTTAAGGGGGAATGAGGAGTCCTATACCAGGGGGCTCCCCAGTGGGAAACCCATTGAAGAATATCAGGTGTACCAAGTGCCCAGAAGTGATTCAGGGTGTGAAAAAACTTGTGTTCCACATGAGAGCCCAACACTTCATCTTTATGTGCCCTCGATGGGAAGCAGTTCAATCATAGCAGCAACGTCAACTGTCACATGAATGTCCACCAAGGACACAGTCCGGTGGTGTTTGTGGCAAATGCTTCATGCAGAAGCCTACCCTACATGACCACCTCAGCCTTCACTCTAGGGCTCTACCCTACCATTGTTCTTACTCTGATGTGCTATTTGCCCATAAACCTGCCATGCGACGCCACCTCAGGGAGCAGCATGGCAAGACTACAGCAGAGAATTTCCAGTGTGCCAGTGTGCCAGAGCTCAATGCCCTCCTCCACTAGCTGGGGTAGGGATAACTAGGGGAGGGTATGAGATGAGGTGAGGAGATTGCTGGTGGAGGGGGGTGATGAAGGATCTCTCTCCCCAAGGGGAGGAAGTTTGAAGGGGAAAAGGGCTTTTCTGTTTCCCAGAGAGTTAAAATACATCCTGGGGTTAAAGGCAGAACAGCTGTTCAGGTCTTCCTCAGGCAGTAGGAAGGGGTTAGATCTTGCTGAAGGGATTAACAAATCTTTCCTTGGGATCATAAGGAAAGAAAAGGTTCTTGTATTCTAGGATAAAAGGGCCCAGGAAGAGGGAAGGCTCTTTTGTGGAATAGGTAGGTTATCTAGTGAGGATGGTGTGCAGGGTGTAAGTAGTAAAAAGAGGAATATAGGGAAAGGTTTTATCATAGGGTAAGAAAGCTGTAGAGAAGAACTCAGTTGGGGTATGGTGGGTGGGAATTGGGAGGGAATCTTACCAAAGCTATACTTGTCCTTGGGTGGGAATAGAACAGGGGAAACCTCTTAAATTCATAGGAGAGCAACTCTTATGAAGAAAAGGATATCAGTCCCAAGGAGAAATGGTAGAGAATGTCTTTGCATGTTAGGGAGGAGGGGAAGGGGAGTGGGACAGGCTTTTGTCTCAGGAGACAAAAAGTGACAAATACTGAAAAAAATGAAAGAAAAAGGGAGAAGAATGGAAGTAGACTAGAAAACAAATGGAAGCAAAAGAAAGAGGAAAATCAGAAGTAGTAAGGGTTGGGGAGTGGACATGGGGAAAAGAGGAAAATACCTAGAAAAGGGCTTTTGGGAAGGGGAGGGAAGCAACGGGAGGGAAAGGATGTGGTAGAGACATAATAATATTTTTTAAGGAAACATTTTTCAGGAGTTTTCTGGAATCTGAGGTCTCAATTTCTGCTTTTATTTTCCACAAAATTTAAAAAAAAAGTTTTTTCTTTTAAAACAATAATTCCAATTAGTTTATTTGTTGATTCTTTAGAATTCTTTAAGTATACTATAATATCATCTGCAAAGAGTGATAGCTTTGTTTTCTCATTGTCTGTTCCAATTCTTGCAATTTCTTCCAACTCCTGTTTTTTTGCTATAACAAAAATATTCATTATTGAATAACATTGGTGTTATTTGGTGAAGCATCTTTGCTTCACCAAATAATGCTTGTTGATGGGTTTAGAAAGATA
Organism: Pseudochirops cupreus; assembly: GCA_028627135.1. NCBI lineage: Eukaryota > Metazoa > Chordata > Mammalia > Diprotodontia > Pseudocheiridae > Pseudochirops > Pseudochirops cupreus. The sequence goes on along the minus strand of CM053581.1, from coordinate 315,903,497 downwards.
CTATGTGTGATTTTAAGGAAAGTTCTATTTATTCATATGTCCTCCAGTGTTTTTAATAGGAATGAGTGTTGAATTTTCTCAAAAGCATTTCTGCATCTATTGAGATAATAATATGATTTCTGTTGCTTTTATTATCAATTTGGTCAATTTTAATAATACTTTTCCTAATATTGAACTATCCTTCTAGTCCTGGTATAAATTTCAATGGTCATAGCATATGCTCCCTATGATATATAGCTTTAGTGTCCTTGCTAGCATTTTGTTTAATTTTTTTTGCATCAATGTTCATTAGGGAAATTGGTCTAAAGATTTCTTTCTCCATTTTGACTGTTTCTCTTTTAGCTATCAGCACCATATTTGTGTCATAAAAAGAATTAGGTAGGACTCCTTCTTCAACTGTTTTTTGAATTAGTTTATATAGTATGGGATTTAATTGTTCTTTAAATGTTTAGTCTAATTCACTTGTGAATCCATTTGAACCTGGGCTTTTTCTCAGGGAGTTCACATGATGGCTTGCTCAGTCTCTATTCTAAAATGGGAGTATTTAAGTACTCTATTTTCTCTTCTGTTAATCTGGGAAATTAACATCTTTCTAAATATCCATTTAATTTAGTTTGTTAAATTTATTGGCATACAGTTGGGAAAAATAGCTACTAATTATTGTTTTAATTTGCCTTTCATTGGTGGTGAATTCGCCATTTTCATTTTTGGTACAAGTAGTTGGTTTTCTTTTTTCTAATCAAATTAAACAATATTTTACCTTTTTTAAAAATAAAATCAGCTCCAACTTTTATTTATAAATTCCATGATTTTATTAGTTTCAATTTTATTCCTTTCTCCTTTGATTTTCATGATTTACATTTTAGTGTTTAATTGAGAGTTTTATTTAGTTCTTTTCCTTTTTTTTTTTCAGTTACATGCCTAAATCTTCTATTTCTATATTTTATTAATGTTAGTATTTAGTGATACAAAATTTCCTGGAGGTACTGCTGCGGCTACATTCCACAAATACTGGTATATTGTCTCATTGTTATTCTCTTTCATTAAATTATTGATTGTTTCTATGATTTGTTGTTTGACTCACTTTCTTTGGGATTAGATTATTTAGCTGCCAACTAATTATTAATATAACTTTCCGTGACTTTTTATTAAAAGAAATGTTTATTGTGTTGTGATAAAAAAAAGATGCATTTAACATTTCTGCCTTTATGAATTTGATTGTGAGGTTTTCATGCCATAATATATGGTCAATTTTTGGGTAGGTTACATGGACAACTGAGGCAAAGGTATATTGCTTTCTATTTCCATTCAGTTTTCTCCAGAGGTCTATCATAGCTAACTTTTCTAAAATTCTATTCACCTTCTGAATTTCTTTCCCATTTATTTTGTGGTTAGATTTATCTAGTTCTTGGGAGGGGGGGATTGCAGTCTCCCTCTAATATAGTTTTACTCTGCATTTCCTTCTGTAACTCAATTTCTTTACAAATTTGTATGCTTGACCAATTGGTGCATATGTGCTTAGTATTAATATTACTTCATTATCTAGAAAGATATAGTTTCCTTTTTTATCTCTTTTAATTAGATGTATCTTTGCTTTTGCTTTGTCTGAGAGCATGATTGTTAGTTCTACTTTTTTTTTTTTACTTCAGTTGAACCACTCCAGTGTGTTTCTCTGCTTGAAAATGTACTTCTCGGTTATGATTTGTGTGTGTGTGTGTGTGTGTGTGTGTGTGTTTCAAAAATTTTATTTATTTATTTATTTATAAGTTTTAACATTCATTTCCACAAATTTTGAATTACAATTTTTTTTTCCTCCTGGTGCTTCCCGTACCCCCACCTCCAAAATAGCAAGCCTACTGGACACTCCTTCTCCCAATCTGTTCTTTGTTATATCCTCCCCTATCATCCCCCCTAACTTTCTAGTACGGCAAGATGGATGTTTATACCCCAGTACCTGTATAATTTATTTCCCAGTTGCATGTAAAAAAACAAATTTCTTTTTAAAACTTTGAGTTCCAGATTTTTCCCTTCTTCCCTCCTCAATCACTCCCACTGGGAAGATAAGCAATTCAATATAGGTTGTACATGTGTAGTTACCCACATTATTTCCATAGTAGTTATATTGTGAAAGACTAACTATATTTCCCTCCATCCTATCCCACCCCCCACTTTTTCTATTTTCTCCTTTGACCCTATCACTTTTCAAAAATATTTGCTTCTAACTACCCTCTCCCATAATCTGCCCTCCCTTCTGTCTCCTCCCCTCTTATCCCATGCCCCTCTATTTTCCTGTAGGATAAGATACCCAATTGAGTGTATTCCTTGAGCCAAATTCAGTGAGAATCAGGTTGTCCCATTCCCTTACACCTTCCTGCTCTTCCTCTCCTCCTCTCTGTCACTTTGTGAGTTCTGTAGCTCTAAAGTTTGTTGAGAGTAATTTTTTACATGTATTGGAAGTGATTGGAGTGGGAGCCCATGCCAAGTTTGTGCTTCTATTCTGTCATCTTGGCTCCACCCTGTCATAGGGTTATGCTTTTTAATCCACTCTACTATCCACTTCCATTTTTGGGTGTGTTCACCCATTTCTATTCAGTTATGATTACTAAATATTTATTTCCTCCCATCTTATTTCCCCCATATCTCTCTCTCTCTCTCTCTCTCTCTCTCTCTCTCTCTCTCTCTCTCTCTCTCTTCTTTCCTTTCACCCTATCTCTCCTCAACAATCTTTTGCTTCTGACAACCACCTTCACAAATCTGTCATCCCCTCTCTCAAGCCCCTCCACCCACCTTTTCTTGTTCCCCTCCCCTCCTACTTCCTTATATGGTAAAATAGAGAACTATATTCTACTGAATGTGTATGTTATTACCTCTTTGAGTCAATTGCAATGAGAGTAAGGTACAAGTAATGCTCACCCCATTAATATTTTTTTCATTCCATTGTAATAAATCTTTTTTTAACCTTTCTTTTTTCAATTTATTTACTTATTCATTTTTGTTTTCAACATTCATTTCCACAAGATTTTGAGTTACAAATTTTCTCACCATCTTTCCCCTACCCCCACCCCAAGACAGTGAATCTACTGAATACTCCTTCCCTCCATCTGTTCTCTCTTATATCCTTGCCCATCCTCCCCTCTAACTTTCTAATAGGGCAAGATGGATTTATATACCCCAGTGCCTGTTTATCTTATTTCCCAGTTGCATATAAAAAAACCCTATATTTTGCTCCATGCAATCCTGCCCCCCACTTGTCCTATTTGCTACTTTGACCCTTTCCCTTTTCAAAAGTGTTTGCTTCTAATTACCCTCTCTCCCAATCTGCCCTCCTTTCTATTATCGCCCCTCTTATTCCCTTCCCTCCTACTTTCCCATAAGGTAAGATACCCAATTGAGTGTGTATGTTATTCCCTCCTTAAGTCAAATTAAATTAGAGTAAGTTTGACCCATTCCCTTTCACTTTCCTGCTCTTCACCTCCATTGTAACAGTTTTCTCTTGCCTCTTTTATATGAGATAATTTATCCAATTCCATCTCTCCCTTTCTCCCAGTATATTCCTCTCTCACCTCTTAATTTTATTTTTAGATATCATCTCTTTATATTAAACTTTTCCTCTGCTTTCTCTCTATGTATACATGTACACATGTACACACACTGACATATATATTTTGTACACATATACACCATTCTCTACATACATATATATGTGTATATATATACATATATATAAATACATATACATATACATCATATACATATATGCACACTTACATATTTCTTTCAACTATTCTCATACTGAGAAAAGTCTCATGAGTTACAATTCTTATTTTTCCATGTAGGAATATAAATATTTCAACTTTAATAAGTTCCTTATGATTTATTTGTCCCTGTTTACCTTCTCATGCATCTCTTCCTTCTTATATTTGAAAGTCAAATTTTCTGTTCAGCTCTGATTCTTTCATCAAACATGCTTGAAAATCCTCTATTTCATTGAATTACCATATTTTCCTCTTAAGCATTATACTAGTTTTGCTGGGTAGGTGATTCTTGGTTTTAATGCTAACTCCTTTAACCTCCAGTTAGTAGTTATATTGTGAAAGACTAACTATATTTCCCTCCATCCTATATGGATATCATATTCCAAGCCCTTCAATCCCTTAATGTAGAAGTTGCTAAATCTTATATTATCCTGATTGTTTTTCCACAGTACTCAAATTGTTTCTTCCTGACTGCTTATAATATTTTCTCCTTGACCTGAGAACTCTGGAATTTGGCTATAATATTCCTAGGTTTCTTTTTGGGATCTTTTTCAAGAGGTGATCAGTAAATTCTTAAAATTTCTATTTACCCTCTGGTTCTAGAATATCAGGACAATTTTCTTGAAAATTTCTTGAAGGGTGGTTTCTAGGCTCTTTTTTTTTTATCATGGCTTTCAGGTAGTCCAATAATTTTTAAATTATCTCTCCTCTATCTATTTTCTAGGTCAGTGGTTTTTTCTCAATGAGATATTTCACATTGCCTTCTATTTTTTTTTTCATTTGTTTGGATCAGTTTTATAGTATCTTGATTTCTCATAAAGTCATTAGCTTCCATTTGGTCCAATATAATTTTTAAGGAATCATTCTCTTTAGCAAGTTTTTTAAATTTCTTTTTCCATCTGGGCAATTTGGCTTTTTAAGACATTCATCTCTTTGTTGACTTTTTGGGCCTCTTTTGCCATTTGAGTTAGTCTATTTTTTTAAGGTGTTACTTTCTTCAGTCAGGCTGTTGACTCATTTTTCATGATTTTCTTGTGTTATTCATGTTTCTCTTCCTAATTTTTCCTCCACTTCTCTTACTTGGTTTTCAAAATCCTTCTTGAGCTCCTCCATGGCCTGTGACCAATTCATATTTTTCTTGGAAGCTTTTGATCCAGGAGTTTTGACTTTGTTATCTTCTTTTGGTTACATGTTTTGATCCTTTTTGTCCCCTCAAAAAGATTCTATGGTCTAATTGCACTTTCTCTATTTGTTCACCTTGGCAGCCAATGACTTGATTTTTGAGCTCTCTGCCATGGCAGAATTCTGCTTCCAGAGTGGAGAGACTCTGTCCCACATTTCTGGGTTTTTTGCAGTTGTTTTCAGGGCTATGAGGAGGGTGCTCTCTCTATGGCCCCCACAATCTTTGGCACACTGGCATTTCTCACCCCAGGAGAACCACCCAAGACTGTAATCCAGATCCAAGCAGGTCAAAGCAAGAATGATTATCCCTCTGAATGGCTGCTTGGCACCCCTACAATCTGCAGTCCAGGAGCTCTGGAAGAAGCTGTATGGCAGCAGCTGTAGCCACCCTACCGCCGCCCCCTCTGCTGCCCCGGGGGCAGGGGCCAGTCTGTGCTCTTCTCTCCCCCCATTCCAACAGACTCTCCTACTTACCTTTTACTTTATCTTTGACTTTTATGGGTTAAGAAGTCTGGAAACCTCCACAGTTGCCAGTGACTCATTCTCCTGAAGTCTTCTCCGGCTTGTCTGGGCCACAAGTCAGCTAGTGTGGCTCCCAGCTCATGCAGCACTGCACTTTGCTCCCAGTGTGGCACAATAGACCCTTCCTGTTGACCTGCCAGGTTGTCTTCACTGGGATATTTGTTTCTCTCTGTCACTTTGTGGGTTCTGTAGCTCTAAAATTTCTTTAGAATAATTTTTTTACAGGTATTGGAGGTGACTAGAGTGTGAGTTCAAGCTAGTTCCTGCCTTTACTCCACCATCTTGGCTCCATCCTGTAATAAGTCTTTCATATCTCTTCTTATGAGATATAATTCACCCCCATTCTACCAATCCCTTCCTTCTCTCAATGTATCCCACTTTCCTGCTTCTTTTTTTCCCAATATCATTCTGTCTTACTTAACTCACACCTATGCCTTTTGTGTATGTATACTTCTCATAACTCTCCCAATAACAAAACATTTCTTGGGAGTTACTAGTATTATCTTCCCATGTAGGAATGTGAACAGTTTAACCTTATTGAATCTGTTATGTTTTTTGTTTCATGTTTACCTTTTTATGCTTTCCTTGAGTCTTGTATTTGAAAGTCAAATTATCTGTTTAGCTTCAGTCTTTTCTTCAGGAATGCTTGAAAGTCCTCTATTTCATTAAATATCTATTTTTTTTACCTGAAGATTTATACTCAGTTTTGCTGGGTAGGTGATTCTTAATTGTAATCTGAGTTTATTTGCCTTCTGGAATGCCATATTCCAAACTATCTGTTCCTTTAACGTAGAAGCTGCTAAATCCCAGGTAATACCGACTATGGCTCCTCAATAATTAGATTATTTCTTTCTTACTGTTTGTGGTATTTTCTCCTTGATTGGAAAGATCTAGAATTTTTCTATAATATTCTTGGGAGTTTTCATTTTGGGATCTTTTTGCTGGTCTGTGGTTTTTCCAATAAGATATTTCCTATTTTTTTCATTCTCTTGATTTTGTTTGATTGATCCTTTTTTGAATCCATTTAATATTTTCCCCCAAGTTACATGTAAAAAGATTTTTAACATTCATTTTTAAAACTTTGAGCTCCAAATTCCCTACATTCCTCCTTCACCATTCCTCTTCATTGAGAAAGCAAGCAATTTGACATAGGTTATACATGTGTGGTCATGAAAAACAATTCCAGATTAGTCATGTTGTGAAAGAAAATATAGAACAAAAAAAAATTCAGGAAAAACAAAGTAAGCAAAAAAAGTATGCTTCAACCTTTATTCAGGTATGAGAAGTTCTTTCTCTGGGAATGGATAGTATTTTTCACACAACTTCCTCAAAATTCTCTTGGATCATATTGGATCATCAAATTCCTATTGCTCCCCCTTTTTCTTATCCTCTTCCCCTCCTACTTTTCTGTAGGGTAAAATAGATTTATATAATCAATTGTGTATATATGTTATTCCCTCTTTGAGTCAATTCTGATGAATTAAGTTTCACTCATTATCCTTTTTCTCTCTCCTCTTCTCTCACTGTTAGAGCTTTTTCCTGCCTTTTATGTGAGATAATTTGCTCCCATTTTACCTCTCTCTTTCCCTTTATCCCAATACATTCTTCTCTCACCCCTTAATTTTATGTTTTATGTATCATCACTTTATATTGCACTCAAACCTGTGCCCTCTGCCTATACATACTCCTTCTCTTTGCCCTATTAATGAGAATGTCCTATGAGTTATAAGTATCATCTTCCCATTTAAGAATGTAAATAGCTTAAACCTATTCCATCCCTTATGATTTCCTTTACCTGTTTATCTTTTGTGAGTTTTTTTGTTTTGCTCTTTGGAGGGGGAAAGGCAGGGCATTTGGGGTTAAGTGAGTGGCCCAAGGTTACATAGCTAGTAATTATTAAATGTCTGAGGCCATATTTGAACTTAGGTCCTCCTGACTCCAGTGCTAGTGCTCTATTCACTGCACCACCTAGTTGCCCCATCAGTTTATCAATTTATGCTTCTCTTGAATCTTGTATTTGAAAATTCCTATTCAGCTCTGTTTTTTCCATCAGAAAGGCTTGAAAGTCCTCTCTTTTATTAAATATCCATTTTTCTCCTGAAATATTATACTCAGTTTTGTTGGGTAAGTGTTTCTTGGTTGTTTTCCTAGCTTCTTGCCCTCCGGCACATCATATTCCAAATCTTCTGATCTTCAATATAGAAGCTTCAAAATCTTGTGTTATCCTGACTGTGGCTCCATGATACTTGAATTATTTCTCTCTGGCTATTTGCAGTATTTTTTCCTTGACCTGGGAACTCGAATTTGGCTATAATGCTTCTGAGAATTTTCATTTTGGGTCTCTTTCAGGAGGTGAACAGTGGATTCTTTCCATTTCCATATTACCTTATGGTTCTAGAATATCAGGGCAGTATTCCCTGATAATTTCTTTAAAGATGATACCTAGACTGTTTTATCATAGCTTCCAGGTAGACCAATAATTTATAAATTATCTCTTCTGAATCTATTTTCCAGTTGAGTTGTTTTTTCAATGAGATATTTCTCATTGTTTTCTATTTTTTTTATTCTTTTGATTTTGTTTTATTATTTTTTATTTTTCATAATGTCATTAACTTCTAACAGCTTAATTATAATTTTAAGGAATTACTTTCTTCAGAAAACTCTTGCGCCTCCTCTTCTATTTGGCCAATTCTACTTTTTAAGGAGAATTTCTCCTCAGAGAAATTTTGTACCTCTTTTACCATTTGACCAGTTTTACTTTTTTAGGCATTGTTCTTCTCACTGGTTTTTTCTACCTCTTTTACCACTTGGCCTAGTCTGTTTTTTAAGGTGAGATTCTCCTTATTATTTTTGTTTGTTTGTTTTTTTCTTCTTTACCAAGGTTTTGACATATTTGTCATTATTTCCTTTCCTTACTCCCACTTCTTTTCCTATTTTTTTCTCCACTTTTATTACTTGATTTCTATAATCCTTTTTAAGCTCTTCCATGGCCTGAGGCTAATTTATATTTTTCTTGGAAGCTTTGGATGTTGGAACTTTAACTTTCTTGTCTTCTTAGTGTTTGTTTTAATATTCCTTGTTACCATAGTAACTTTCTATGGTCAGAATTTTTTTTTGATGTTGTTTGCTCATTTTTCCAGTCTATTTCTTGACTTTTAATGCTTTGTTAAACTAGCATCTCCTTCCAGGGTAGAGGGTGTACTGTTCCAATCTTCAGGGATTTTGTATAGCTGTTTTCAGAGCTACTTCTAGAGACCTTCAAGTTTTCAGTTCTTCCAAGGTAGTACGATCTAGGGAGAATTGTTTACTACTCCCCAGGCCAGTGCTGTGGTCTGTGGGTAACCACAACACTCTTTTCTGCCCAGCAATTATGACAAGATTCCCTATTCCACTGCAGTCACAAGTGCTGATGTGCTAGTGGTCCTCCTCACCCTGGGACTTCCACCCAGGTCTGTAACTCAGATCTAAGTATGGGCAAAACCACAAAGTCCTGCCTCAGTACTAGCCAACAGACCTTTGTAATCTCATTCTGACCAGTTGTTCAACAACCTTACCATCTATGGCCTGAGAGCTCCAGAAACACCTGCTGTCACTGATGATTCAGTGGCTCCCAAGGCCTACTTCAGTTTTGCTAAGGTTAGGGTTGGGTCTGTTCTGACATGGGCTATGCTGGGCTGTGGTTCATTTTCACTCAGGTGCAACAGACCTTTCTTGCAATCCTTCTAAGTTATCTTTGGCACCAAGTTATTTCACCCTATCCTTTTGTGTCTTTTATTGCTCCAGAAATTGTTTTATGCCATTATTTAAAGGTTGTTGAAGGGGTTTTGGGGAGAGCTCAGGCAAGTAACTGCAGTTTCTCTGCCATCTTGGCTCCTCCCTCTATTCGACTGATTCTTGATCTCAAATGTAGTCATTAGCTTCCATGTCTCCAGTCTAGTTTTTTAAGGACTTATTTTCTTCAGTTATATTTTGAACCTCTTTTTGCATTTGGCCAATTCTACTTTTCAAGGATTTGTTTTCTGCAGTGGATTTTTGTACTTTTTTTCACATTGACCAATTCTAATTTTTAAGGAATTCTCTTCGGTGTATTTTTTATAAATTTTTTCCCACTGTTTGTGCTTCCTTTACTGATCTATTGACTCTTTTTCATAATTATCTTGCATATCTCTCTTTTTTTTCCCCTAATTTTCCTTCTACTGCTCTTTTTTTGACTTTTAAAATCCTTTTTGAGATCTTACAGGAAGACTCTTTGGGCCTGAAACTTATGTATATTTCTTAACATGTAGGCATTTTGACATAATTGTCCTCTTCCAAGCTTGCCTTTTGATCTTTTCTGCTACCATAGTACCTTTATATGGTCAGAGGCTTTGTTTTGTTTTGTTTTGCCCTCATTTTCAGTGTATCTCATGACTTTTAAAGTTGAGCTCTCCTGTTCATAAGTTAAAGGGGGCAGTGTCCCAATTTTTTTTTTGTACCAGGCACCAGGGGCCTGACCACTGGCCTGCTGCACTGAGGTCTTTGAGCCTGATAATTTGCCTTCTGTGTCAGAGCCTCTGGGCCTGGTGACTCACCTACCATGAGTTGCCAGGGCAGCCGGGCCTGCCAAGATCTGGATGCAGGCCTGCTGTGCCACGACTGGAAGCCTCACAGTTGACCCATTGTGTTGTTGGCCTGCTGTTCAGTGGTCATGGTTCCTCAGTTGCTGACCCATGCTAGGCTATGGATCTCCTGCTGGCTTGCCCAGACACTGCCTGTGCTAGGCTATACTCCTTTTTTGCCCAAATGAGACAGAAACTTTCCTGCAGTTTTTCTAAGTTGTTTTAGCTGGAAAATTGTTTCACCCTGTCCTTGTGTGGGTTCTGCTGCTCCAGGATTTTTTTTTTTGAGGGGCTATTTAAAGTTTTTCTAAGAAGGGAATTTGGGAGATTTCTGACAAGTCCCTGCCTTTTTCCCACTCTCTTGGCTCCAGCCAACCTAATTCATATTAATTAAATGATCACTTTTTGAAGTCTAGACAATAAAAAAAAATCAATCTCTGATTTGTAACATTTGCTGATTTCCAGAGTCCTAAACTCAAAATTTAATAATATATTTTAATTTGGTATGCCTAGCTTCAGTACATCCCTGTCTTTTCCTAATACCCTTGGAAGAGTTTATAACGGTCATTATCTTGTCCCTTTGAAAGATCAAAAAGTTCCATACAAAGTGCTAGTATGGGAAAGAAAAGATTCTCCATTTACTTAGGTTTTATTTTTAAAATTAATTTCCCTTTTCTGTATTTGCTTGCATAGACACTTGTCCTCACTATTTATCTCCAGTAATCATGGTTGTTAATGTGGTTGTAGTTTCCATCCCCTCACCCCCCCCACCGTGCTTTCACGTAATCCTTCAAATTAATATTCATTTTGATTCTCCCTTAGCAACTGAGCAAGAAAACTGTTGTGAAGACTTATATGCAATAACCTGGAAATCCATGTAGCAAGAGATTGCAAATATTTCTCTCCCTGGCATAAGGCCATGCTTTTTGAATACATGTCTTGTCTTTCCCCTTTTTTTGGATGCTTCTATAAGCAGCCCTACCTAATTTGAATAATCTCAGATAGCTACATAAATGTAATTCGTGGGAAATGAGAGGCAATTTGGAAGAGACCAAGCATATCTCTCATGTTTCTAAATGCATGGAAGGTACAGGGTTGGGTAGAAAGACTATACCCAAGTACTGAGTGAGAGAAGATATTTTATTCTAATTTCAACTTGGCATGACATGTCAGGTGAAAGCGTGAAAGGCAAGGGAGTTCCTTCCCCTTATGGGAACTCTTATGTGAAGTCAGAGGCCGTAAGAAATGGAACATGAGGAAAAGATGAGATATAGACTCCACCTGTTCTGAAGCAGCATTTGGCTAAGTATCATCTTCTTTATTTTTAACTAGGAATGTGAACAATTGATGCCATCTTTGGGAACTGAAAAGAATTGCAGGCAAAGTTACACATTGAACCGTACAATACATCAGAAGATGAAATTTACTTCTATCTGCTTAAAGCTATACTGAGAGGCAATTTGAAGATCAAAATGCCAAGCAGTATAGGATAGAGGGATATTAAAGGGAGCAGAGAATGATTAAGTGTATTAGGCACCGAGAACTATGGGAAGAGGGAGCTTTAGTCCAAGCAACTCTCAGCAGATGACTGAACTCTGGAATGAAGCACAGTTGTGAATGTATGATCCCAGAGGTCCCCTACAGATGACTAAGCCTACACGGGTTTCTGGTAAAAGCTGGTCATTAGAAAGTATTGCTCTTTTACACAGTCTCTAATATGACGCCTAGTTTTGGTACATGACCTATCCATTTTTTTGTTCTTTTAGTCCTGTGAATAGCGTCCTTGCAAGAGGAGTTGTTGCAAACAGATAAAGTCATACAGAATTTTCCAAGATTATTTGGATGCAAGCAATGAGTGAGGAGAATGAAAAGTCTCCCCAAGGGGTCCCATGCCCTTTGACACAAGAATCATTTATGCATGAGATTCTTTCACTGATCGGACAATTTAGCTCTAACTCCCTGAGAAAATGGGATTTTGCTTTAACTTTTATTTGTTGTTAATATCTAGTATTCTGTGACTTTAAGTCATACTCACCACCAACTTGTTCAAGTTATACACTAGCCTCCATATAACTCTTCAGGTGCTCTATGACTGACACTAGCTTCAAAAGCCCCTTGTTCTCTGTTTTACAGAAAAAGAAAAATCTATTATTGACTGACAACAGCCTTTATGAAACTTCCCACAGTTTGTCATTATCAGCCTCCTCCATGTTATGTGTTATAGAAATGTGCTTAAAATGTCACTGGCTTCTCACCTTCTGTTAGTCTGTAGCAGAAGGAAGTTAGATCTGTTGGGTATTCAGCATGACCTGATTGCTGTGAAGGGCAGCAAAAATCACAGTGAGAAATGGCATCTGCCCAACCACCTTAAACAGAGTCTTGTCTATTTTCAATTACTCGTTGTCAATTACTATTTATTCAATTACTTATTATTAGATGTAAGCTGTATAGGAACAATGTTGATTTCATTTGCCTATTTAAGGTAATTCTTTCTTCCCAGAAACAGCTTAAAATATGTATTTCTTTTGAAATTTCACATAAAATCTCATAAACTCAAGAGTCTCACCTCACTTCAACTCCCAATTTTCTGGGACGATAAGGTGTGAAGAGAAGTGAGGAGTAAAAAATTCAGTATTTAAAAAATAGTAATATGAATTCCTTATTTTGAGTTAAATTAGGCAAAATTTTCCCTCATTCTATTCTCCTAGGAGGAGCGTATTTTCAAGACAGTGCCTCATCTTTTTCTTCTAGCCTTAAAAGTAAGGAAGAAAACTCAGGCCACACATGTCTTGATAATATAGGAAACTGAACAACATACTAGTAAGAGCAAGAGATTTGTAAAGCTAATCATTCTAAGTAGTGCTAGAATGGATTGTAGCTCAGATTGATATTCAAATATGCTGTCTTAAAGCTTCATACAGAGATTCAAGGAATGCTTTGGGTTAACCTAAAGGGAAGGAAGGAAGGAAGGAAGGAAGGAAGGAAGGAAGGAAGGAAGGAAGGAAGGAGGTGAGGAAGGAAAGAAGGAAGGAAGGAGGTGAGGAAGGAGGGAAGGAAGGAGGTGAGGAAGGAAGGAAGGAAGGAGGTGAGGAAGGAAGAAAGGGAGGGAGGAAGGAGGGGAAGAAGGAGGGGAGGAAGGAGGGGAAGAAGGAGGGGAGGAAGGAAAGGAAGAAGGGAGGAAAGGAGGGAGAGAGGAAGGGAGGGAGGGAGGGTGGGAAGGAGAAAAAGAAGAAGAAGGAAAGAGAAACTTGCAAGCATGTATCAGATGTTTCTTTTACCAATTCAAACCAGAGAACACATTAATTTGGAGTCAAAAAGAACACTGACTATTTGATCACAGACAAGACACTTAACCTAGTAGTATACCAGGCAACTCTCTCAGTTTATAAGGTACAGATGAAGTGCCAGTTTATATGAGGGAGGGAATTTTCTCACTAAATTCTCCATATCAATGAAATCGCATGTCAGAATATCAAGAAGTCTAGTACTTTTATTAAATTAATTTTTTAATAAACAAAAAATATTTTCTCTCTTTACTATCCTGTTGTTCATTGAAAACAGTAAAACAAAAACTTATATTTGTAGTCAATTGAATTCTCTCATTGTCCATCTCCTAAACAATGCATACGGTTCATTCTGTAATTTCAGTCTATCTTCTCCCCTTTAGGGGGTAGATAACCCAATTTGAATCTAGTTAAAAATTGTCTGTTTCACTGACAGTTTGCCCTTTCTAATTCAATACTGAGGATTTTTATTTTTTTCAGTCCATAGTATAGGTTGAGATATATAACAGGGTAAACGCTCTTTTTTAGTTTTGGAGGCAAAATGTCCCTTGTTATTCTGGAATTTCCTTGTTTTTTTTTTTTTGGTATTGCATTAAATTTGTAGATAAATTCTATCTTTACTGTAATAGATGAATCTAAAAATCTAAGTATTTGTTTTGAATGTTTCACTAATTAATTGCTCCTTTATATTTTACAGCTATATTTATATAGCTTA
>CM053581.1:315868616-315888941 GCA_028627135.1 Pseudochirops cupreus | reverse complement strand
AGATGAGCCCACTCTGAAGAATGTTCCCCTGAAACCAGGCACAGGGTCATTGCTTCTTCATACAAAGTCCTTCCTTTGACACATTGTTGCTGCTGTTGCTGTTGTTCATTTGTTTTTCTGTCATTCCCACCCTTTGAGACCCCGTTAGGGGTTTTCTTGGAAAATATATTGGAGTGGTTTGCCATTTCCTTCTTCAGCTTATTTTACAGATGAAGAACTGGGACAAATAGAGTTAAGTGACTTGCTCAGGGTCACCGAGCTAGTGAGTGTCTGAGGCCAGATTTGAACTCAGGAAGATGAGTCTTGAGTTCAGGCGCAGCACCGTTTCCACTGAAACACCTATCCACAGAGCACCCCCAAGCATAGTGTCAGCATGTTGGCCAAGCTTATACTTTCACATAGTAGAGAATTGCTTTTATGACATGATTTCAGGGATTCCAAGAGGTCCTCCTTTCTCTAAAATATTGCTTTCTATTTTTCTTTAAGTTTTACTTTTAGAGGTCCATTACCTCTGAGGACCATTCCAGTTCTAAATCTATGTTCTTGTAATCCTTTCATTGTATTCTGGCATCTTCTTAAATTGTACCCCCTTTTTTTTAGTGGTGGTAGTTCAAGACCCGTGATTCATTTATGCTAGAAATTTCCAGCATGGAAACTCTTTCCACTGATACGTATTGTCAACTCACTTATAACATAAAACAACTGCATAGACAATGACAATTTGAGGTCATAACTGCTCGTATATGTCAGACATGGGACTTAGTGCAGGTCTTCCTGACACCAAAACACAGCTTTCTAATCACTATGCCTGATACCTCTCAAAATGCAAATGTTTCTGGAAAGTACCTATGACATTTATTTAATCTCCCTCTTTCCTCTCAGGTCCAGTTGTGCATACTGACTAAACTGCTCAGTGTCATATTCATAAAGCCAGAAAGGACTTCCTAGGGTGTCTGGTCCAACCCCTTAATTTTATAGATCAGGAAAGTAAAGCCAGAGGGGTTATTTTGTTCATTGATTGAAAATTGAGATCCAATTTGTTAACCTTCAAAACCTTTTTACTGATTTTTACCTTGTCATTGCAACAAAGTCGACTTAATCTAATAGCAACTTTCCCTTGGTTATGTCACAAGGCTACAAATATTAGACTCTCATGATCCTCTCGAGAGGATTAATGTACAAGCAATCCAAAGAACATGAAAAGTTATGCAGAGGACAAGGCAGGTATGACATTTTAGGTAGGATAAATCACTTCTATGGAAAAATATACAAAGTATATGTATATCCAGAAAAGAAAATGAGCTGGTTACCTAAGTGAGCATGAGAAACAAGTGGACAGTTCAAGTGCTCCATGCTTTACCCTAAGATATTTGAAAAAATGAAAAGGTCTCCAGGAGAGTAATGTGTATGCTTTATGGGTGAATGTATGGAAAAGTATGGAAAAAATCACATAGGATGGTAGAAAACAAATGGAAAGGAAGGGGAGTGTTCTTCACTTAGGGGAATGACTGAATAAATAATGATATATTAATATACTGGATCATTAATGTTCCTTAGGAAATGGCAGAAGAGATAGTTTTAGGGAAAAAAAAACTTATGAAGATGTGTATGAAATGATGCAAAGTGAAGTAAGCACAATCAGAACACCAATTTATATTGTAACATTATAAAATGAACAATTCAGAAAGACTAATGAATTCTGATCAACAAAATGACCAGACATGATTCAAGAGGAACAATGATAGAGAATACTAACCGTCTGCTACCAAAGAAGTGATAGACTTGATATCCAGAATAAGTCACACATTTTTTTTTGGACATGGCCAATATGGGAATTTGTTTTGTTTGACTATGAATATTTGTCATAAAGATTTTGTTTTTTCTTTGCTCTTTTTCCTTCTTCAGATAGGCTTAGAAAGCAAGAGGTGGGAGAAATAAAAAAATGAAGGCTTGCTAATAGAAAAAAATAACCTTAAAACAAACAAAAAACACCTAACAGGATAAGAAGACATAGAAGGGATGCTTATCTACGCTAGTAAATTGAGTGTCCACATTGATGGAAAAACAGATCTTTCACTATGTCAAATAATAATAAACATAATAATTCACATTCACATAGAACTTTAAAGTTTACAAAGCTCTTTACACATATTCTCTCATATGATTCTCATAACAACCCTGTGAGACACTTATTGCTATTACCACCATTTTACAGATGAGGAAACTGAGGCACAGAAATGTTTAACGATCCCACACAGCTAAATAAGTATTTGAGGCAAGATTTTTAACCAGATCTTTCTGACTCCTGGTTCAATGCTTGCTTAGCCATTATTCCACCTAACAAAACTACATTTGCTAAATACTTCTAACTTTCTGTATACTTTGGGTACATTTTGTTCTGTATCTTTGGTAACGCCGGGGAAAAAATTAAGGAAATGGACAGAAAACTTCACCAAATATATCACGTAGTTATCCTTCCTGGCCTGGCACAGATTCTTTCCTAGCCTGCCTCAAGTGATTTTCATTATGTTGATTTCATATCCAACAATGAATGGAAGGGCATGACATTCCCTCACATGGGGTAGAACAGATCACCATCTCTCTACCTCCCCTCAATAAAATATAAGCAACCCTTTCTTAAGCACCTACACATACTGTGTACAAGGCGCTGGGGTACAGGACCTTTACTTTTTTTCCTCCCTGTGCAGTTAGACTTTCCATGAATATAACAACCTTATTTGGGGCCAATATAGGAGACAAGTTTTAAAAGGCACACTGACTTTCTTTGTGGAAACATGCAACTGATGATTCCATGTCCTTAGTTAATTAAAAAAAAGAAATCTTAAGATTCACTGGGATGCCTCTGTACTGTGCTGTGATAAGAGAAAACCAAGTGGCTGTTCACATGACGCATGACTTTTTCATTAAATTCATATTCTACTATTTAAGACATATCTGTCATTTACACATTGCCGGCAGGCTACTAATACCTGGAAGTCTGTTTTGACCTCCCTTTCTATCACTGTTTATATTTGTTCTGCTGTCTGTCTTAAATTAGAATTCTTAAAATCTCCAAAGAAGTAAATCATCTTGATGGCATAAATATACATTATTAAGCAAAAGGCCATCCCAATCCAGAGAAAGAGGTAAGGAGGCAGATTTACTTTCTTAAAGCAGAGAAGTGGGGGACTTCTGGTATAGAATATTATATACATTTGTAGACATAGTCTCACTTCCAGATGGTTTTGTTTAATTATTTTTCTTTGTTACAAAAGAGGATTCAATATGGAAGAGAGGGGAATTTGAGAAATTCGTTTATCAACCACTTGTAAGTATTTATTAAGTGCTAATCCTGTGCCAGATGTTATTCTGGGTACTAAAGCTGCAATCCATAAATGAAAATGTTCTTCACCTTAAGGAGTTTATATTCTAAAGGGGGTGATAACACGTACACATATTAGTATATAGAAAATATTTATCAAATAAATAGAAATTGGAGAGGGCATGTGGTATAATACTTAGGGAGATGGTCTTGGAGCCAGGAAAACTGGGTTTTAGTCCCATCAATGGCATGGCCTTATCGTGTGATCTTGGCAAAATGACTTAACATCTCAGTGCTCTAAGACAACTCACTAAAAATTTTAAGTTGTAGAGAAATTGCTGATCTGCACTGGTAATGGGAAGAACTCTCTCAATTTGAAGGAACTCTCTCAGTCTCACTTCAAAGTATAATCACATAAATTTTCTTTTCTGGACTCAATGTATTAATGACGTTATCTAGATTTGAAAGCGAATGATACTTTCTCAAAAGAAAACTCATGTGATAATACTGAAGTGAATCCAGATGCCCTAGGTATCTAACTCTTGATCCTAAAGCTCAACTAGAAATAGAGATATGGATATATCTCAGCATGGTGACTTCCTTTCTATCCATACTGTCTTAAAGTAGGTCAGATGACAAATATCATTTTGCTTTGAAATAGAGATAAAGGTAATGATAAGGATAGGGATAGAAACACTATTAGGGATAGGTACAAAGATAAGGATAAAGATAAAGAGAGGGAACAGGACATTGTAAAGGCCTGTTGTTGTCTAGCCATTCACTCAAATCTGACTCTTCCTGGTTCCACTGACCATTACATACCAGGCTCTTCAATCTTCTAATATCCCTCATCAATGAACTCCTTAGAAAAAAATTTCCTTAGAGAGCATAGGAATAAATGGAATTTTCTTTTAAATCATAAGTAGCATCAATTTAAAACCATCAACAAGGATTATATGTAATAAGGATAACCTAGAAGTATTTCCAATATGATCATGGGTGACACAACGATGTCCATTATCACCACTATTATTCAATATTGTACTAGAAATGTTAACTTTAGCAGTAAGAAAACAAAAAGTAATTGAAAGAATCAGAATAGGCAATGAAGAAACAATGTTATCACTCTTTGCAGATGATCTGGTGGTATACTTAAAGAATCTTAGAGAATCAACTAAAAAAACTACTTTAAATAATTAGCAACTTTAGCAAAGGGTAAATTATCTCATATAAAAGAAGCAAGAGAAAACTGTTACAATGGAAATGAACAGCAGGAAGGTGAAAGGGAATGAATGGGACAACCTGATTCTCATTGGATTTGGCCTAAGGAGGGAATAACATACACACTCAATTGGGTATCATACACTACAGGAAAACAGGGGTGTAGGGGATAAGAGGGGAGGACAGAAGGGAGGGCAGATTGGGGGAGAGGATGGTTAGAAGCAAACATTTTTTAAAAGGGATAGAGTCAGAGGAGAAAATAGAATAAGTTGGGGGCAGGATAGGATGGAGGGAAATATAATTAATAATCTTTCACAATATAACTAATATGGAAATGATTTGGGTAACTACACATGTACAATCTATATTAAACTGCTTATCTTCCCAGTGGGAGTGGGTGAGGAGGGAAGAAGGGAAAAAATCTGGAACTCACAGATTTAAAAATAAATTTTTCAAAATGGGTTTTTTACATGCAACTGGGAAATAAGATATACAGGTACTGGGATATAGAAATCCATCTTGCCCTACTAGAAATTTAGGGGGGTTAAGGGAGAGGATATAAGAGAGAACAGATTGGGGGAAGGGGTATTCAGTAGGCTTGCTATTTTGGGGTGGGGATAGGGGAAATGCAGGGAGACGACAAAATGCCACTCAAAATCTTGTGGAAATGAATGTTGAAAACTAAAAATAAATAAATTAATTTTTAAAAAAAGGTTTTGCAGAAACAAAGCCAAGCCAAGATTCTAAGGGAGGCAGAAAAACTGGGAAACATTTTTTTTTTTGCTTTTGGAAGGGGGAAGGCGGGGCAATTGGGGTTAAGTGACTTGCCCAAGGACACAAAGTTAGTAAGTGTTAAGTGTCTGAGGCCAGATTTGAACTCAGGTCCTCCTAATTCCAGGGCTAGTGTTCTATTCCCTGTGCCACCTATAGCCACCCTAGTGGGAAACAGTTTTCACAGCCAACATTTGATAAAGGCCTCATTTCTAAAGTATATAGAGAGCTTAGTCAAATTTATAGGAGAACAAGTCATTCCACAAATGATAAATGATCAAAGGATATGAACAGGCAGTTTTTAGATGAAGAAATTGAAGCTATCTATAGTTACATAACATGTTCTAATTCACTATTGATTAGAGAAATGCAAATTAAAACAACTCTGAGGTACACATATCACATCCATCAGATTGGCTAATGTCACATAACAGGAAAATGATAAATGCTAGAGAAGATGTGGGAAAATTGGAACACTAAGGCATTGTTGATGGAATCATGAACTGACCCACCCATCTGGGAAAGCAATTGATAACTATGCCCAAAGGGCTATAGAACTATGCATACCTTTTGATCCGGCAATACTATTACTAGATCCGTATCCCAAAGGGTCATAAAAAAGGGAAAATGACCCACATATACAAACATATTTATGGCAGTTGGTGGTAAAGCATTGGAAATTGAAAGAATGCCCATCAACTGGGAAGTAGCTGAACAAATTGTGGCATATAAATGTAATGGAATATTATTGTTCAGTAAGAAATGACGAACAGGTAGATTTCATAAAAAACCTGGAAAGGCTTATTTGAACTGATGCTGAGTGAAACGAGTAGAACCAGGAGTACATTGTATGTAGTGACAGCAACATTGTTTGATGACCAGCAATTCAACGATCTAAGACGATTCCAAAAGACTCATGGCAGAAAATGCTATTCACATCCACAGAAAGAACTACGGAGTCTGAATGCAGATTTAAGAATATTATTTTCTCTTTTGTTGTTGTTTTTTGTTTTTTCTTTCTCATTTTCCCCCTTTTGTTCTGATTCTTATTTTACAGCGTGACTAGTGTGGAAATATTTTTAATATGATTGTACATGTATAACCTATATTGGATTGTATGCCATTCTGGGGGGGTAGGGAGGAGGAAAAGGAAGGGGAAAATTTAGAACTCAAAATATTATGAAAATGAATGTGGAAACTAAGTAAATAAAGCCTCCACTGTCTCCCCAATACTTTCCAAGCTCATCCTCATTGCTTTTATAACACAATCAATCCATCTCATTCTCTGTCATCTTCCTTTCTTTTTGCCTTAATTCTTTCCCAACATCAGGGTTTTCTCCAGTGAGTCCTGTCTTCTAATTATGTGACCAAAGTATTTAATCCTAAGCTCCAGTATTTGCCGTTCCATTGAGAAGTCTGAATTAGTTTCTTTAAGTATTGACTGATTTGATCTCCTTGCTCTTCAAAGGACTCTTAAAAATTCTTTTCTAGAATCACAATTTGAAAGTGTTAGTTATAGGGCACTCAGCTTTCCTTATAACTCAACTCTCACAGCCATACATTAGTACTAGAAAAGCAATGGCTTTGACTTTACAGACTTTGTTTGGTTTTTACTATGCTGTCCTGACTTGCTTTAGCTTTCTTTCCAAGAAGCAAGTGTCTTTTAATTTCATGTGCTGCTGTCTTTGAGCCCAAGAATATAAAATTTGACTGTTTCCAGTTCTTTTCCCTTTATCTTCCAGCAAGTGATGGAACCAGTTGAAATGATCTTAGGGTTTTTTGTTTGTTTGCTTTGTTTTTGTTGTTATTTGTTAAGAGATAAGGTTAGAGAAATGGATAAGAAAAGGGATTGATAAAAGGGAAAGGATAACAACTACATCTGTGATTTCGCTGGTATTAGATATTCCCTAGTGAGGAAGTTGAGCCTGTACCAATGTAGGCCAGCACCTTATCTATGACTTACAGTCTTAGAGAGTTGCCTAGAGTACTGAAAGGGTAAGTGCCTTGTCCAGGATCATATTTCCAGAACAGTTCAAAAATGGAATTAAACTCAAGTCATCTCAGCTATGAAACTGACTTTCTATCTACCACATGATATATCTTGGTAAATTAGTGCATCATCAACACCTCAATAACTCAACACTTACTTAAGCATTGATTACATGTGGCATTATGTTAGGTGCCATAGAAGGAAATAAATACATAAAAATCTCTCCTCGCTTCATAGAGTTTACAGATTCCTTGAGGCTGTTGAACTCAAGCATTCATTCAAGAACCAATCATTCATAAGCCCTCTACTAGCAAACCATAAATTACATCCACAACTGAATTTTTGCTGCTCATCAACAAGGCAGGAAATGAACAGCATCATTATAGCAGATAATAGTTGAGGACATGAGTCAATCTATTGACATTCCACCCAAATGATTTATTGAGAACTTAATGATCTGGTCTCTCTGGTCTGTGGCTTCAGCATATTTAACTCCCTTGTTTGAAAGGAGGAAAAGTAGCCTGTAACCTGTAAACTCTGTATTGGTTATACAGGACATCCTGGGAACTTTCTGTGGAGGTTAGACATGTAATAAGAGATTGTAACACTACATTGTCCCTCATCTTGTTATCTGGTACAGCAAAAAGCCCAAATAGTGAGTGTGCCTTATAAAGATCTCAGTGACATGAAATTATGAAGGATAAATGAATGACTTTAATTATTGCTTCCTTTTACCTAGCACTAAACACCAGTATCCTACATACAACTAACAATCTATTGGTCCCTTAATTCATAAATTCAGAGAAGAAACTTTATATGATGGAGACACTTCTCAGGCACTCATTAAAATATATATTCTGAAAGATGTATAACTATGAAGCAGAAAAAAAAACAGATTATGCAGACAGTGACAATATCAATACAATAAGAAAAGTGAGACAGGCTGACAACATATTATATCATAAAATGTTTAAATCTCTGGTGGAAAAATGATTTATGGATTGGCAGAATTACACTTCTGCAAATGTCATAAATCAATGGAGAATAACTGGAATTATTTCACTCACAGTGGTAGCATGATTCTCAGTTCAGAAGATTCCAGAATTTGGCAGCATGAAAAGAAAAAGAAGGGAGTTTTGTTATTTTGTTTTTCACAAAATGTAGTAGAGTGAGAGCATCTCAAGTGTTAGAATTAATAGCCATTGCCTCCTAGTCCAATCTCTTAATGAAAAAGAATCCCTGATATGACATATGTGAGGAGTAGTCATCCCCTCTCTAGACGTCCAGCTTCCTGAAGCAGACTAGATCCCCTTAAGCAGCTCTAATTGTAAAGCAAGGTTTGGTTGTTCGGGTTTTTTTAACCTTTTTCTCCCTCACATGTTGCCTAAGTTTATCTCTTTGTTATTTTTAGTCATTGCTACTAGTCATGGACAATAGTCAATAAACATTTATTAAGAGCACCTACTATGCTCCAAGCACTGTACTAAGTGGTTGAAATACAAATAAGCAAAAGAAAGCAGTCCTTGCCTTCAAGGAGCTTCCAACCTAACAAGGAAAGACTATATACAAAAGGAAGTTGCAAGGGTGGGTGAGAAGCAGACATTTGGTCAAACCTGATACAGAGATATGCTGCTTGTGAAGTTGAAACCAGTATGAGTTACTGATGGAAAATAAAGAATTACCTGGAAGCTTTCTATAAAGGAAAGCTTTGGGAGGAGTTTATTGTTCTATCCTCCAGTTCTCCGAGCACAGGGTGAGGCAACTGAGGGGACTGAATATCAAAAGTTGAGTCGGTCAAGGAGATGATGATGGAGGAGATGGTTTTTCCTAAGGGTGGTATGTTGTTCCTGGAGTCAAAGCAGAGTCAATGACGGAAAATGAAGAAAAGTCTGTTTTGGGGGACCAACAAGATTGAGTCAAATTCCTCTTCCAGAAAACATATACCACATGCAGAGGAGTCAAAAACCAATACAACAATAAAGGCCCATCTCCTCAAAAACATAAGAAGGGCTGAAGTGGACCATTAATACACGTGAGCATACGTTCTTTGCTGGACACATTGATTTAAGATTCATCAACAGGGCACTAATTCTAAGCGTGGAGCAAAGAAAGGGTCTATTAATATCTATAGTCTTCAGCTATTAATAGTCAAGGTATAATGTTTCCCAACGTGGAAAGTTTCAAGGCATATGAGAGCATCTAAATCAAGAATGTTTTCACTTGCTCTAAGAGGGAGACAGAGACAGAGACAGACAGAGACAGAGACAGAGAGACAGAGAGAGAGAGAGAGACAGAGAGAGAAGTTATGAATAGTGGGGTAAAAAGCTATACTGTTAGACTATCAGTGACATTGTCTCTGAGTGTCACAATGTATAGATTGCTAGCCCTGGAGTCAAAAAGAACTAAATTCAAATACAGCCTCAGATACTTACTGGCTTTGTGATTCTGGGCAAGTAGACCTCTTTGCCATGCTTCCCTCTAACATGAACAGTTCCATGGAATTTCATGGGTTTTCTTCTTAAAGGGTGCATGGAGGTTATTTCACAGCTTGGAGGCTGTGCTTTACATAATACCACAACTTGAAGAGGAGAGCAATCAGTCAATCAGGATCGTTTTGCCTACAAGACACCAAAGGACTAGTTGGGCTGATTTTCTTTCACTGAGCTTGTATTGACACAAACTGGTCAGAACAAAAGGCTCAGCTGAATTCAGTCAAACCACCAGTTACCTCAAAAACAACAGATTTGTACAACAGCACATTTTTTATTTGACTGAATCCAGTTGAATGATTTGTTGGATTTTTTTTCCTTTTTTCTTTTTCCTTTCTTTCCTTTTCTGTCATTGGTTATGCTGCAGTAAGCAAGGGCCCAATGAGTTAAGGCAAGAAGAGTCATTTAATGTCAGAATAAAAGACTGAGACAATCTCTCAAACTTTCCAGCCTTATCTAATATCGCTCTCCTCTATGGACCCTTTGATCCAGTCAAATTGAATTGCTGTCTGCATTGCTTCACCCTGCCCTCTCCCTACAAGCTTTCTTACTTCCCTCTTCCCTAGCTCAGGCAAAATTCTCTCTACCACTTCATGTTCCTGGTCATCCTTTAAAGCTCAATTTAAATACCTATTCAAAAGAAGTACCATCTTTTCTAAGAAACTATCCCTGGACCTCCAAGTTCCTAAAAATTGTCTCTCTCAGGATTCATGTAGCAGTCTGTTCTATATCTTTACATGGGACAGTAAGATGGCACAATGGATAGAGTGCCAGGCTTAGAGTCAGGAAGAACTGAGTTCAAATGCATCAACAGATAATTAACTAGTTATGTGATCCTAGACAAGGTATTTAACTTCTATTTGCCTCAGTTTCCTCATTTGTAAGATGGGGGCAATAACATCATGTACCTCGTAGTATGGTCATAAGAATCACAGGTAGTGCTTGAAATGTGATGAGTGCCATATAAATGTTTATTATTTTGCAACGTTATATTTTAACCCTCTAGGTGATTTTAAGCTACATGATGGAAGGGATTTTGCTTATCTAATCTTTTTATTAGATATTTAGATATTAAGTATTTGTAAATAAAGTTTGTTATATAAATGGATGGATATTTGAATGAAGATGAACTTTTCCCATTGACCAGAATGCAAGTTCCTTGCATGTTGAAGTTCTTTCTTGTTTCCTTCTTTGTACTTGTATTTATAGTGCCTAGAACAGTGACTGGCCTTATAGTAGGTGTTTAATAAATGCTTGTAGCTTGATGAATGTATCTATGAATTTAAAAATAGTGGAAAAAAGAATGAAGTGTTATTCATCAGGGATGACAAGTTCCTGCTGTGATTTCATAGGGAGCAGTCATGTGCATCCAAATCACTGGAACCTTGAGGTAGAGTAATTAGGGTTTAGCTCAAGGCACTGGAATGTAGAGGACATATACATTTAACATATACACTGTCTGAGCATCACAAGAGCCACTAGTTTAATTAATCCTCCCCCAGGCTCTACTTAATTTGTTTTAATTACTTGCATTGTTTTCAGATCATGAATTACAAAATTGATATGAAGAATTCTTCATTACTTACTACAGATGCTCAAATTGTTATTTCTAGCTCTTTCAGGGGAAAAGGGGTATAGTGATCATCAAATTAGAAAAGGAGAGAGGAGTTTCCTTATAAAGAAAGAACTGATCTAGATTCTCTGTAGTCAACCAAGCCGTAGCCTATTTGAAAGGAGTAGTATATAGGAGGGGATTTTGTTAGACACTCGGGCCATATCCTGGTCAATTCAATCCACTCAGAAGAATTATGCCATGAGATTCATTTTGAATGTGAGGAGTCTGGAATTCCTACATTCTCAAAGTTTCTTTTCTGAATCTGATCATAGTAACCATGGCATAGCAATTCATTTGAAGAACTGGTTATTCCAAAAGAAGAAGTAATGGTAACTAAAGATGAAGAAGTTTGCGCAAATTAAATCCTGAGAATGTTTTATTTGTCTGATCCTCTGCAAAATAACAGACAAGGATTTTTCATACTAATTTATTATAGAGCCTTCTCATAGGAAATACATTATAGATGAATATGATGCCAAGCTTTTTAAAGATTCCTATCTCCTTTTTGAAAGATTGGGGTCAACTTAGCTGATAAATATTACAAATAAACCTCGAAAGGAGATAGATAATAAGATTGCCAATCGAGAAAATTAAAATTGTCTAATGGAAAAGAAAACACTTGGATCTCCCCTTCCCCGCTCCCCCTCCACATACCCAATAAAATGATTGTGAAATGCAAAATTTTTAGCAGAAGGTGATAAGCAATTAGCCAAAAAGAAGAGAAAAGCATTAGTAAAAGTGGAAGGGGGGGTGAACTACAAAAGGAAAATGGACATTTTAAGACAAAACAATTAATTACAAAGAAGCTAAGAGAAAGTTATAAAATAAAAAAAGGCTTGCATGGAAATTAGCATAACAGTTATGATATTTTTTTCAGCACAGGCTTTGCTGTGGAATAATCAGAAAATTAGAAAAGAGAGCTTACTAACAAGCATATAGAACAGAGATAAGCCTAATGAAGGTTCCAACTTTGGCTCAGAGGCATGTATTTCTGTTCTGTCTCAGGATATTATTGGTAGTGGGACTTGTCGAGCTGGGATAAAAAAATAAACAGAATGCTCGCGATTCCCTTCACTGGTTAGGTATTTGTTTCAGGACAGATTTGGTTTTGTACGACCCTTGTTTTCATTACCCTTTCATTAAATAGAGCCACCAAATAAATTTTCACTATTTTTCCTGCCCGCTTAATCCCCAGGTTTTCATACAGATAAATCTCATATAATTAGCTGAAGCTTTGGAAAATGGGGCTGCCTGGAGCACATGAAATGAAGTTTTATATTCTGAAGAAGAAAGTTGCAACCTGTTGTGGGAATACAAGTAGTTGTCTGGGAATCCCTGTCTAATTCTATGCTTAGACATACAAGTTGAGAGTTGGAAACTGAGGAAGTTACACAGTTAATTAGAGCTGAGGGGATTTTGAGTTGGAGTTACTTGGATATTCAGACATTGGGTTTTGGGGATCTGTATTATCCAGGTAGGTATCTCAACTTGCCATTTCCTTTTGTTTTGTTTTGTTTTGTTTTTGCCTGAAATGAAAAAAAAAGTTTTTGCCTGCTTCAAAAGTTTTCAAAATAATGTCAGACAGTTTTTTCCCTCTAAGTGATTCTGTGTTAACTGAGATGAAATGGGGAATATTGGATTTAAAGCCAGAAAATACTGAGAATATAACAGTGATCTTGGGTAAGTCATTTTAACTCTATAATTCTCAATTTTCTCATTTGTAAGATGAGGAAAATACTTTGATGATCTCTTCCATAAGGTTGTTGTAGGAAAACAGATTTTTAAATGTTAGCACTCTGCAAATGTGAGCCATTATATTGTTATAGAAGCATTACATTATTTAGTCGTTTGACAGAATTCCATCTTTCTGCAGCTTTTAGCCATGCTGTAGACATGCTACATGAGAAGCAGTTTGGAATATTAGACATGGAGTTGACCCTAAAGGCTGGGCACAGCCAAATGAGTATGTTTATTCCTGTTTCACAGATGAGGAAACAGACATTACATGACTTTTTAAGCCACGAAGTTCCTTCATTTTATTTTTTAATGTTCTATTGTATTTTTTATTTATTTTTAAAAATATTTCACAATTGCATTTCAATCTGGTTGGACAAATAGCATATTTGATCCCTCTGATCTTGAACACTGGGAGATTAAGTGACTTGGCCAGGTTCACACAGCTTATATATGTCAAATATGGCATTTGAACGCAAGTTTCTTGGCTTTGAGGTCAGCTATTTAGACATTACTTCAACATACTGTTTCTAACATCATTATACAGATTTTTTAAAATAACTTTTTCCCATATATATTAACAGCTGGCTGAGTACTGCATAGTGGCTTGGACATTTTTATTCTTTTTATTTAAAAAAAATAATATTTTATTTTTCCAAATTAGATGTAAAAATAATTTTAACATTCTTTTATTTTTTTAAATTGTGAGTTTCAAATTCTCTCCCGCTTTCTCTTCCCTCCATTGAGAAGGCAAGGAATTTGACATAGGTTACCCATGTGTAGTCATGCAATTTCCAATTCTTTGCCACCAGTAGAAGAACTACTAAAAATACTTTTTGTAGACATAAATCCTTTTCTGTTCTTTTTTTTTTTTTAATCTTTTTTGGGATACAGACATAGTAGTGCTGTTGCTTAGTCAAAGGGTATGCACAGCTTTATAGCACTTTTGGTACCATTTGAAATCGCATTCCAGAATGGCTAAATCAGTATACATCTTCAAAAGTATATTAGTGTTTTAATTTTCACAAAACTCTTCCAAAATTTGTCATTTTTCTTTTTCGTCATATTAACCAATATGTCAGGTGTGAGGTAGTAACTCAGAATTGTTTTCATTTGCATTCTCTCATCAATAGTGACTATAGATAGCTTTGATTACTTTGTTTGAAAATTGCCTGCTCATATCCATTGATCATTTATCAATAAAAGAATGCCTTTTATTTCTATAAATTTGATGTAGTTTTCTATGTGTTTGAGAAATGAAGTCTTTATCAGAGAAATTCATTGTAATTTTTTTTTCACAGTAACGATTACCAACTATTTATTTCCCACCATCCTATTTTCCCCGTTTAGCCTTCTCTTTCTCCCTCTCTCTCTTCTTTCTCTCTCTTTCTCTCCATCTCTCCCTTTTTTCCTCTCTCCCTCTCTTTCTGTCTCTCTCTGTCTCTGTCTCTGTCTCTGTCTCTCTGTCTCTGTCTCTGTCTCTCTGTCTCTCCTTTTACATTGTCCATTCTCAAAGTGTTTTGCTTCTGACTTTTACTTCACACAAACTGCCCTACCTTCTATCAGTTCCCCCCTCCCCTTCTCTTATCTCCTTCCCTTTCTACTATCCTTAGTGGTAAAATAGATTTCTATACCCAACTGAGTTTGTATATTATTCCCTCTTTGAATCGATTTTGATGAGAATAAAGTTTACGTGCTGCCCTCCCTGCTTCCCACATTTTCCCCTCAACTGTAAAATCTCTTTCATGCCTCTTTTATGTCAGATAATTTATCCAATTCTACCTTTCCCTTTCCCCTTCTTCCAGTTCATCCTTTCTCATCCTTAATTTTTTTTAGATAATCATACCTTCACATTCAATTCACACCTCTGCTTTCTAAGTATATGCTTCTAACTGCCCTAAAATGAGAAAGTTTTAGAAGTTATAAATATCATTTTCCAATGTAGGAATGTAAACAGTGTAAATATTTATCAAATACCTTATGATTTCTCTTTCCCATTTACCTTTTTATGCTCTTTTTGCATTTTATATTGGAAAGCCAAATTTTCTATTCAGCCCTGGTCTT
Organism: Pseudochirops cupreus; assembly: GCA_028627135.1. Lineage (NCBI taxonomy): Eukaryota > Metazoa > Chordata > Mammalia > Diprotodontia > Pseudocheiridae > Pseudochirops > Pseudochirops cupreus. The sequence goes on along the minus strand of CM053581.1, from coordinate 315,873,735 downwards.
TTCATCATGAATGCTTGAAAGTACTCTATCTCATTGAATGGCCATTTTCCCCCAAGAATGATTATATTCAGTTTTGCTGGCTTGGTGATTCTCAGTTGTAATCCTTGCTCTTTCCCCCTCTGGAATGTCATATTTCAAACCCTCAGATCCTTTAATGTAGAAGCTGCTCAATGTTATGTTATCATGAATGTGGCTCCATGATCTTGGAATTATTTTATTTATTTGGCTGCTTACAGTATTTTCTCCCTGATCTTGGAGGTCTATGATTTGGCTATAATATTTCTGGGAGTTTTCATTTTGGGATCTCTCTTAGGAGATGATCAGTTAATTCCTTAATTTTTACTTTACTGTCTGGTTCAAGAATATCAGGGCAGTTTTTTCTTGATAATTTTTTTTTTTAATGATGTATAGGCTTTTTTTTATTGAGTTTCAGGTCATTCAATAATTCTTAAATTATCTCTCCTGGATCTATTTTAGAGGTAAGTTATTTTTCTAAAGAGATATTTCACATTTTTCTATTTTTTTTTCATTCTTTTGATTTTATTTTATTTCTTGTTGTTTCATAAAGTAATTAGCTTCCACTTGCCTAATTCTAACTTTCAAGGAGTAATTTTCTCCATTAAGCTTTTGTATCTCCTTTTCCATTTGACCAATTCTACTTTTCAAGACATTCTTCTCTTCATTGGATTTTTGTGCCTCTTTTACCATTTTGGCATTTAGCCTATTTTGTTTTTTAAAATGTTATCTTCATATATATATGCGTGCATACACACACACACATATATGAAGATTCATATGTGTGTGTGTGTGTGTGTGTGTGTGTGTGTGTAAGGTATTTTTTAATAGGAGGAAATACAGTAGATATGCCTAGGTATGTTCTTGATAGTATCCTTTCTTTTGTGCCTCCAAAATAGGATGAAGAATTCCTCGTACAAAGTAAATTCTTTGAAAGAGTATGAACTTACTTTGTCCTGGAAGAATCCTTGCTTCACTTACTTCAGGCCCTTACTTCACTACTGATGCCTATTTTTGATGAAGAATAAGTTCATAGATAGTTCACTTACTAAGATACACCCTTGGACTTGGTTTTTAAAGGGATAAAGCTGTAGAGGAAGAAAAAGAGGAAGTTGTAGTGTCTAGCACAGAACAATCTCTATTCCCTTGTAAGGGTCCTTCACAAACACATATCAATTTAAGTTAACGATATGCATCAAGGAAAAGACATCACATGGTACTCGGTATAGTAAGAAATTGGTTATTGGCTGGTATAGACAAATGTGGATTAAGAAATGTAGAGTATTGTGGGCACAAGCACGCGTACACTGAGATGTAGAATAAGGCCTGCATAACCAGGAAAAAAAAAGGAACTGCTAACAGATGAATACAATGATTGATGAATTCCTAAAAAAAAAAAGAGAGAGAGAGAGAGAGAGAATGGATTCCAGCAGGGAGCAATAGGAGGCAGAGCTAAGGATTAATGAAGTGCAGAATCACAGACAGGCACACACACACACACACATACACACACACAAGAGAGAGAGAGAGAGAGAGAGAGAGAGGGAGAGAGAGAGAGAGAGAGAGAGAGGGAGAGAGAGACAGAGACAGAGACAGAGACAGAGAGACAGAGAGAGAGAGAAAGAGAGAGAGAGAGAGAGAGAGAGAGAGAGAGAGAGAGAGAGAGAGAGAGAGAATCCTGAACTTTATTCTTCCCTGGTATAATTTATCATGTTGACTATGCAGGACATAGAAAAGATCAACTCTCTAATGACTTTGAGTCTTTCTCCCAGATTCAGGGACCTCATGCTCAAAGTATTATTTTAAGTTTGAAGAAAGTGTATAAATCCCTGGGGATGGTTAGGTACACTGGAGAGGAGGGATCCTTTACACTTTAAAATTTTTCAGTTCTTCCCCCGTTAAATCTATCCCACTATAAATCTAGAGACTTGTGTAATGGGACTTAACCAGAGGGTAGACATGTCTGACTTGATATAGTTCAGTGTGGATGAGATGATGTTAATTAATGATAAAATGATGCTTAATTATTATTTCTCTTATGTTTTTTTTACCAAGAACAATAATTTTGATACTAGAAAGATCAAAACAAAAATTTCTAATACAGACTTGATTTGCAAGAAAAACCAGGCAGGAATATAATTGCAGAATATCAAGTTATTCCTATTGAGATGGCACTACAACTTAGGGTACTGAAAGAACTAGCACATTATTTTGCTGAGCCATGGACAGTCACCTTCGAAAGATAATGGAGGCCAAGAAATAGTCTAAAAAATGAGGGAAGGATAAATGTTGCCCAAATTTTCAAAAAAAAAGGGTATAGGGAAGAAAATAGAATCTCCAAACTACAATCCAATAAGTCCAGGCATATTTCCGAATTGTTTTCCAGAATAGTTGGATTCACTTTTCATTTCTGATTCTGGTAAATTCATATTCTTTTTTTTAAATTAAATTAACCAAGTAAGAAATGGCATATTTATTTTATTTTTTTCATTAAGCCATCTCCTATTTTTATTTATTAGCTGGATATTTTTTTCTTTCAATTTTATTAATGTCTCCTTTGATTTTCAGGATTTCTATTTTGATATTTAGTTGGAAATGTTAAATTTGTTGTTTTTTCTTCTAGTTCACTTTAATTGCATGCCCAAATCATTGATTTACTCTTTCTCTTTTTTATTAACATAAGCATTTACAGATATAAATTTTCCTTTAAGTCCTGCTTTGGCCTAAAAATTTTAGTATGATGTCTCATTGTTGTCATTATCTTTAATGCAATTACTGATTGTTTCCATGGATTGTTCATTGACCTACTTACTCTTTACTATTAGATGATTTAGTTTCCAATCAATTTTTTTTAATTTTTCCATAGCCCTTTATTGAATTTAATTTTTATTGTATTATGGTCTTAAAATACTGCAATTAAATATCTCTGCCTTTCTGCATTGTTTGTAAGGTTTATATGCCCTGAGTAAATTTTTTTGAAGGTGCCATGAACAACTGAAAATAGGTATGGTCCTTTCTCTTTCCATTCAATATTCTACAGAGGTCATGGGGTGGGTAGGGGGTACAGTGAGCAGAGCATGGGCCCTGGAGTCAGGAGGAACTGAGTTCAAATCTGGCCTCAGACACTTAACACTTACTAGCCATGTGACCTTGGGCAAGTCATTTAATCCCAACTGCCCTGCCCTCTCCCCTCCAAAAAGGAAAATAAAATATTCTACAGAGGTCTATCATATAGATCTTTTTTTCTAAAATTCTATTCACCTCCTTTACTTCTTTTTTATTTATTTTGTGATTAGTTTTATGTAGGTATGAGAAGTGTAAATTGAGATTCCCCATTAGTATAGTTTTATTATTTCTATCTGTAATTCATATAAGGTTTACTTTAAGAATGTGGGTGCTATGTCATTTGATACATATATGTTCAATGTTCATATTAATTCATTTTCCATGTAATTTTAGCAAAATTTGGTTTCCCTTATTATCTCTTTTAATAAGGTCTATTTTTGTTTATGCTTTATCTGAGATAGTGATTGCTCTCTTGGCCTTTTTTACCTCAGCTGAATCATACTAGATTCTACTCCATGCCTTATTTTTAATTTTGTGCTTGTCTTTCTGTTTTAATCGTGTTTCTTGTAAACAACATGCTGGGGGGGGGGAGCAGAGCCAATACGGCAGAGTAAAAGCAGAGACTTGCTTGAACACTCCCCCGAACTCCTCAAAATACCTGCAAAAAATGACTCTAAACAAATTCTAGAGCCACGGAACCCACAGAACACTAGAATGAAACAAGTCTCCAGCCCAAGACAGCCTGGAGGGTTGATGAGAGGGTTCTGTCCTACAAGGCTGAGAGTGGAGTGAGGCCCAGGTTGGGTCACAGTGGCACAGATAGGGCCAGAGCAGGCCTTCAGGGGAATGGGTCATTGGCAGCTGTGGCAGTTTCCACTGACAAACATCAAAGACAGAAGAGAGTCAGTGGGAAAACACTGTGGGACCTGGGTGAAAGAGCCCCAGATCCAGGGTGGCAGAGGTGACAACAGCTGTAGTGGTAGCAGTAGTGGCTGCTACCAGAACTCATGGCCCCACAAACAGTGGGGGATCAAGTGGCTGGGACAAAACCCCTGCAGCCTGGGACAGTACACCCATCACCACCACCACACGCACTGGAAGCAAAGAATTAGAAAGTCAAATGTTTGACTGGGAAGGTGAGCAATCATCATAAGAAAGCTCAGACTATGGAATTTTACTTTGGTGACAAAGAAGATTAAAAAAAAATACAACCAAGGAAGGACAAAAGAGTCAGAATTCCTACATCAAAATCCTCTAAGAAGGATATGAATTAATTGCAAGGCATGAGGGAGCTCAAAAAAGATTTTGAAAATCAAGTAAGAGAAGTAAGGAAAAGATTAGGAAGAGAAAGACAAGCAATGGCAGAAAATCAAGAAAAAAATGAGTCAACAACTTGCTAAAGGAGACCCCAAAAATACTAAGAAAAATCGCACCTCAAAAATTAGGGAAGAAAGAAGAGAATTTGCAACTCCATGTTTTAAAAACAAATGTTAAGAAATTGTTTTTACACCACACAGCTTGGAGATAAGATATACAGGCAATAGGGTTTAGAAATCTATCTCGCCTTACAAGAAAATAAGGGAGAAGAGGAGAAGAGGGAGTGGGCTGATAGAAGGGAAGGCAGACTTGGGGAAGGGGTCATCAGAACGTGTGCTATCTTGGGACGGGAGGGAATAAAGAAATAGGGAGAGAATTTGGAACTCAAAATCTTGTGGAAATGAATATTGAAAACAGAAATTAATTTTTTAAAAACATGCCATTCGAATTTTGGTTTCTAATCCATTCTTCTACCCTCTTCTATTTCACATGTGAGTTCATATTATCCATAATCTCAGCTATGATTTCTATCTGTATGCTTTTTACCATCCTATTATCTTCTATTTATTATTACCTTTTTAACCACCTATCTACTAATCAGAATTTTTTCTTTTGCTTCTATGCAATGCCTTTCTCAATTTACCCCTTCCCTATCACCCTCCTCCCCCCATTTCTTTAGCCCTTCCCCTTCTACTTCAATAAACTATTTATTTTTATTACC
>CM053581.1:315838326-315868116 GCA_028627135.1 Pseudochirops cupreus | reverse complement strand
CAGAAATTATGCCCATTTTTTGCCTCATTTCTTGCTTAAACTTAAATCATTGAATGGGTATTGCCTCAGTCAGACTGAGACCTGGGGGAGACCTCCATTTAAAAAGGACAAGGTCTTCTACTGCATCTGGACACACATCCAGTTGACCTGATCTTTATCTAGCCACTGGACCCAGATGGCTCCCAAGATGAAAGTGAGGCTGGTGACTTTGCACAGCCCTCCCTCATTTAAATCCCATTCACTTACAAGTCATTGGCATCACCTTTCTCATGTCATGGTCCTCTTCAAGAAAGGGCAAACAACAACAACGTACCCATCTATCCCTAATTTACTCCTCTGATTTCTGCAGAAATCTATAGGAAACTACAGAAAAGCAGACTGTAACATAATTAGTTAGCTAATTGATTAATTATTTAATCAGTTTGAGAGTATAGTATGGGGTCACTAGGTGGTACAGTGGGTACTAATCACCTTGAATTCAAATGTGGCCTCAGACACTTACAAATTGTATGACCCTAAGCAAGTCACTGTTTGTCTCAATTTCAGCATCTGTTAAATGAGCTGGAGGAGATGGTAAATGGCAAATCACTCCAATATCACTACCAAGAAAGCTCTAAATGGAGTCATGAAGAGCTGGACACAGCTAAAAAGGAACAGAAAACATAATTATAGATTCTAGCCACCAGGTTGCACTGCATTCAGGCTATCATGACATGACCAGGCATGAGCTCCCTTTCCCAGACGCTCCAGCATCCCCACTCCTTATCAGGGGCAACAAAGTATATGCTTCTTTACTCTAGTGTCCTACCACCCTCACCTTGCCAGGTTTCTTGCTGTGCTACTGCACTGAAGTTATTTATAGATTTAGGTGGGCAACGTAGAGGAATACTGCAAAGACAACTAAAATCTCTCATCTCTATTTGCTTCAAGAAAACTATTTCTTTTGTTGCTAGGAGACATAGTGGTTAGACATTTGGACTTAGAATTAGTAAGACCCAAATTTGAATACTTTGAAGTCTCAGATTCTTACTAGCTGTGCAATGGAGCAGTTCACAGACTCTCTGAGCTTCAATTCATAATAATATCACTTACCTCACAGGTACAGGGAGCCAATGAGATAACATGTAAAGTTTTACAAACCTTCAAGAACCATATATATAATATTATAAACATGTTATCATAATCCTTCATAAAACAGACAACTGAATCTTGTTGGCCATGTGATTAATTAAAACACCAAGAGAACTATAAAAGGGTAGTATCAATTAACTATAAAATGGTGGCAACATAAAAAACGGAAAGATGAAAATAAGATCTCTGATTACAAAACCGCAAAGAAATTGCTTGGTCCAATGAACTCCTCGTTTCCCACACTTAACTCAGAAAGTAGGTGGCAAAGAATGAGTGGAATGCATTCATAGAATCATAGATTGAGAGCTGGAAGGGTCCTTAAAGATCATCAATTTTCACACTCTCATTTTATAGATGAAGAAACTAAGACTAAGTAGTGGTGTCTCACTGATGTTCATACAGCTAGAGTAAGTACATTAGGCAGGACAAGATTCAGGCCTTCCTAACTCCTAGTCGAGAGCACTCTCCACTGCGTCACATAACTACCCCTGAGCCCTTGAATAAAACAAGCAGAAAGCTCCTGATTCTGAATCTAGCTCCTGCTCAATCCAGTTGCAATGAAGGGTTTCATGGAAATAGATAATCCTGTCCAGTTTTGCTCTGATGTGCTCAGAAGTTGCTCTTCCATCTCCTGTCTCCTGTGACGTTGCTTCACTATGGCTCTAGATCTCCATGGGGCCTTGTCACAGCTCTCCACTGTCTGTGTTAGTTCTGCCTCATAGCATGGAGGAAAAAAGAGAATAGTATTTCTTAACAGCCAATATGTGTGAGCCACTGTGCTAAGTACTTTAGAATATGATCTCATTTGAAACTCACAACCACTGGTGAGAAGTAGGTACTACTCCACCCCTCATTTTACAGTTGAGGAAACTGAGGCAGACCAAGGTTAAATGACTTATCCAGGGTCACACAACCAGGAAGTATCTGAAACTGACTTTGAACTCAGGTCCAGTGCTCTATATCTAATGTACAACCAAGCTGCCCAGCTTGAAAAGCTGTGAGGCCAGACTGACCTCCATCCCTGACTCATACTTCCAAGCATCTAAGAAGTCTCTCTAGCCCTAGAAGGAAGAGCCTGGAAGGTACTAGAAACCTCTTATAGGGGAAAATAGTTTAGTGGACAAAGCTAAAATGCCTGCCTACTAGCAAAATATCTCTTGCTTCATTTTGGTCTCAGCTTACACCTAATTGTTAACTATAACCCTTCCCCTACGAGGACTGGTTGTAAAAGAATCAAAAATAAATTTTAAAAAATTGAAAACAAGGAGGTGGCACTTTGCTATAAAAAGAGTGCTGAGCCTGGACCCAGAAGACTGGGGTTCGAATAGTCTGTGTGACTTCAGGCAAGCCACCTCACCTCTCTGAGCCTCAGTTTCCTCCACTGTAAAATGAAGGGGGTTAGACTAAATGACCTCCCAGATCTTTTAGCTTTAAATGAATAATACTATTAAATACTAGCTTATTAAACAAAAAGAAAGGGGTTCAAGCTTAGATCATAAATTTAACAGCAGATGATGTAGAAAATTAAGAGGCAGAAGAAAGGAATTGGAGAAAAAAGATCTATTGCACTTCTCTGTCTAGCTCCTCCCAGAATGAGATCATCTCTTCTAAACTCACTACCATGCAGCTAGCTCAAGCCTCAATTAAGTCCATCTCTTTCAGCCTTCTTTCTTCTCTGATTGGACAACTGGGTGAGTACCAAACTCCCCCCAATGCCTTCATTGGGCCGAACTGGACTTTTTCAGTTCCTTCTACTGCAGATCTAAAACAATATGCTCCCATGCTAGATACCACCTGGTGTCCTGTCCCCTCCCCCAACACCCTTGCTTTCTTGCCTTTTTGTGTGTGTGTTATCTCTCTCTTTAGATTGTAAGCTCCTGGAGGGCAAGACTTTCTTTTTATGTATTATATCCCCAGCACTTAGCACAGTGCCTGGCACTTAACTTCCTAAGCTCTAAATAAATGTTTATTGAATTGGGTGGAATTGGAAAAAGAAGATGAAGATGACAGAGGAGGGTTAGACACTTGAAAATGTTTAATTAAATTGAGAGAAAAAGAAAGGGGATACAACTAAATCAGTATTCTAGGACCTAGTTATTAGGTGAACTAGATAGAGTCCATGGCAGCTCCCAGTAAGCAACGGTTAATAGCAACTACTTGCCTTTAAAGATCTCATCTCTTCCTGAGAACTTTAAATACTTGCAGTTGAAGTGTTCCTATTTGAAAATGTTGGTGCCTCTACAATATCTCATTTGGGAGCATAGACATGGCCTACACAATATTTGCTTAATGTACTTCATTCTTGAGTCATAGGATAGTAGGAGTCTTACCACCTGTTTCACAATTAATATTGTGTAAATGCCTTGCACTCCTTTGGGAAGATGCAGGAGCCATGTAAAATAAGGTGAATATCAGTATAAAGCCCTCTATATTCTAGAATTGGCATCTAAATTCATTGGGTTCTTAGGTTTGAAATAAGTTATATTATTCAGCACTGCAAGTGTACTCTATTCACCGAATTGCAAAAAAAAAAAAAAGATACCACCAAAGTATCTCTTTGTCATTTCTTCCTTGTTTACCAAAAATTCCTGGAAGCCTGAGAGTGCCATCTGGTTCCTTATCAAAATTTCACCCCCATGATCACAAGCAACTACTGTTGCCTTTTTTAATTGTAAGGTTGCCTAGAGACATCCCGACTGTATTCACAGGTCACCCCTGCCACTGTGCTTCTCTATAGGGAATCTTAGCTACGTGCCTCTGTAGAATGGTAAAAAAAAAAAAAACAACAACAAAAAAACAAAAAACAAAAAACAAAAACAAAAAACTTCCAAAATTATGCTTTGTAAAATTCTTGGGCAGCTTTATAAAACTACCAAAATAATGTTTGTACCACAATGTTCCATATATTATACATATGCCCTAGGAGATACTACATGTGTGACCCAAGTGATTTACAACATCAACATTTTATTTTAAGGAACTGGTCTTCTTCACCGTCTCCTATCATCATAGAGCATGTGTGGCAAGGGGTGGTCAGCTTGGTTATTTTCAAATCATTTGAAAAATGAGGCAACTGGCTCAGCACAGGATAGCCTCAGGAAGGGGTTAATGGTCTCGATGCCCTTGATTCAACCTCAGAAGATTGAACTGAAAATGAACACTCTCAGAAAGATGGATTTCTCAAATAGCAAAGGGATGTCATGATGCCACTTTTCTAAGCAAAGGAACAGGAAAGAACCAGTATTATAATTCTATTATATTCAGTGGAATGTGGAATGGAGTGATTCAAGTATGGTCACTGGATGGCAGACAGAATGTACATCCTGGAATAAAAAGGTGCTATCTGGGGGGAGACATGGTACTAGCTATGTTTATACAATGAAAAGCACCAGATCTGAAAATATAGCATGTTTTGGTCACTCTTTACTCCAATAAACAGTTTATCATCAAATCAAATGCCTTAATATTTCAAGAATCAATGAATGTAGGGCACCCCCTCCCCCAAATGAGATCACAACACCAGTACAGATTTAGCAAATGTTCTTCCAGCATTGCAATGGACCAATAAATTTGAAAACCTGCAGCCAATCTGATGGTAGACCTCTCTGTGCTTAGATGGGCAGATGTTGGATGAAAGACATACAATCTACCCTAGAGGCATTCACAGAGTATGGGCCAGGTGTCTTGGCACTCCCTGAGATGAGCCTTCTCCCTGAAAGTGAAAAGGCTACTCAGGATAAGAGTGTGCTGGTAAATGTTTAATAACTAACTTTCAAAAAAACATACCCAGGGTATACTTTTTAAGTCTAATCTGTATTATTAACATTTTCTCCATCACATTCTTAAGTCTAAACAGTAAACCAAACATTAATTAAAGATCTGATTTGTAGTATGGTATAAATTCTCTCTCTAAAAACTAATAATCTGCTTTGCAGGAAGTAATTAAATGTTGACTCCAACCACCACTTCCTCCCAGACAAATAATTATGAAAGTTAAATATACCTTAAGGGCATAAATATTTGACCATCTCCTACTTCATTTGACCCTGAATCAGCTGGCTCACTTGTTTCACCTGAAAGGGGCTAAAAACGGTTAACCTCTATGTAGCCCACCCTGCCTGTTTTCCAAAGGGTCTTGACAGTATAGCCTTGAAAACTCTTACTGAAAAGAAGAAACATGAGCTATAGGCAGTGGGTGCCCAGAGGCATATGACAGTCAAATTGGTATTATTTACTTAACACCAGCATTATATCCAACTGAATATATAGTTAGACAAAGCTGTACAATTTCAGTTCTAGGATCTTAGGATCTAAGAAAGAGAAAACACAATGCCAGCATCTGTGGGTGGAGAAGAGCTGAGAAGGTGATTTATCTCAATTATGTTTCTGATTTGGTTTCTCCATCCTCTGTTTCCTTTGGGGATAAGCTTCAAAGAAAGGGCAGGTATCCAGTTTAAGCTTTTTCTTCAACATAGAACAGCTGACCAAAAAGCCTGCCTGCTGGTGAGAGAGGGAGAGGGAAGAATTCTTCATTTTTGCAATTGTCTTGTTTGGCCAGGGAACAAAACATGTTTTCTACTCCTTTGAAAAGAGCTGAAACAAGAGACCTGGTGAAAGGTATCACATGGCCTGCTTATTCAATATTAAAGGCAGGGGCTTTGGGATGGCTGAGCTCCAGTCCCACTGTTTTAGAATGGCAGGGCTTCTGTGTGTGAGGGTGGTGTAGGAAAGGAGCCTGGGAGTTAGAAGACCTGAGTTTGAGCTTAATTTTTGCCTAGATGGCATTGTGTGAGTCTTTTAACCTGAGTTTCTGGTTTTACATCTAGGAGAATAAAGCAATTCTGTTTGTCCTGCCAACCTTACAAGAGCTATTGTCATAATATAAAGAAATGACACGTATGTAGACTACTATAGCTATAAAGAAAAATAGGAACATAAGCTATGGCACTATCGAGTGCCTTGCTTTCTGTTGTTCTTTTTTTGGTGAAGATGTCCATGGTGGCTCATGGCCCTTGGAGGTGGGGTACTTGGAATCTTTGATTCTTAGGAGGTTGCCCCATTTCAAAATGGGGGAAAATGAAAATTCAGACTTTATGCAATATAACTTTACCCATGCAACATCTACCAGTACCACCTTGACCTAAAACAAGGGTTCTTAATCTGGGGTCCATAGGGAGATTTTAAGAACCCTATAACCTGGATGAGGAAAAAAATCACATTTTTATTTTCAATGACTTCTAACTTGATTTTAGTATTTCTGTCAATTATTAATTAGCATAGGTAATAAACATTATTCTGAGTTGAGGCCCATCTAGAGAATTCACCAGAATGCCAAAAGTTCTCCCTCTCTCTCTCTCTCTCTCTCTCTCTCTCTCACACACACACACACACACACACACACACACACACACACACACAAAGCTGAGGGAGGTGGGAAGGTGAAGTCCACAGAAGCAGACTTGTTATAAAGAAAAACTTATTTTTTTGATACTGGATCTCCCTATTTCATCCAGGGTGAAAATACAGTGGCTACTCACTACCCAATCCCACTACTAATCATCAAGGTAACCTTAACCTACTCCATTTAAAACCTGGGATGGTTCACCCCTGCTTAGGTACCTTGGTTCCTCACAATTCTAGACAGATAGATAGAGATATATATGCATACATACATACATACATATATGTGTACATATATACACGTACACACATATACACACATATACACATTTTTGAGGAGGTGGGGAGACAACCAAGGTTAAATGACTTGCCCAGGGTCACACAGCTAATAAGTGTGTGAAGCTATCTTTGAACTCAGGTCCTCCTGACTACAGATCCAGTGTCTATCCTCTGCACTACCTAGCTGACTTTGTATTGGTTTTAGACATAGTACATACACCTCACTGGCTTTAGCGCTAGGTCAGAACTTCAGTATTCAAGTGATACACCAGTCTCAGTATCTCCTACTAGAAGGACTTGTAAACGTGTGCCACCACACACTGAGCATCAAGGAAATATTTCTTAACAGAGACTCCTAATGCCTGAAGTTATTCAAATATTCAGGTATTCAAGTAGAGGCTTCTTGGGGTATTCATCTATAGGTATGGACTGGACGAGAAGCGTTTTTTGAAGTTCCCTGTAATTTTGAGATTCTATGACAATGAGTCAATATTAAGAAGTCAGATGCAAAGAGGTCAGCCCAAGCTGGAGTGTGCACAAGCAGAAGAGTTAGAGCAAACAGTTGAAGGAGTAGGCAAGCCAAGTCTCCAGTGACCTGTAAGATCAAAGCAGATGGTCAGAAATCAAGAAGTTTGAAAAAAACTAGGAAGGGAAAGATCAAGACATGGAGAGTCACAGTTGGGAATCAGGGAGAAATAAAGTTTCCCATGTGAGGCAGCTTCTATTTCATTCCCAGAGGCACTATTACCTTTCCAGATCAGTTCCTGAAAAGGTCTAGCCAGAAAGCTTGTAGGGAAAGGCAAGTGGGGACACTTTGGTGGGTGAAGAATGCAGAGCCAGAAGGTGCCAGAAGCCAGTCTTGTCAGGAACAAGAAGATAATTTTCCATATCTTGATCCTTTAGACTACAATCCGATCCCCTCCCCCTTTCTACACCATGGTAATACTTTTTAACAACTTTTTCCTGCATTATTCAGATATTTGCTTCAACTCTTCACTGTCAGTGTAATTTTAATAGCTCACATTTCTACTGTGTATAATGATATGATTGCAATAGCTCTGTGAAATAGGTAGTACAGGCTATTTTCTTGGGGGCAGGGAGCATCCAAACATTCAATTTCATTGGAATAAGAAACTCCCAGTGGGGAAGATCCCTCTACTAAAGCAGGTCAGCAACTGTTCTACAAATCATAGTCTTAGAAAATCACTTTCATCTGGGGGCACTAAGAGATTAAGGCACTTGTACAGACAGATTATACAAGATCTGTCAGAAGTTGTCCTCTTCTCTCTAACTCCCAGACCAGTTTCTATCCACTAGCTTACTCTTACTCCACAGCAAAACAGGACAGGCATTATTCTCTTAGAATTTATAGATAAGGAAACTGAGGCTTAGCGAACCAGGGCTTACTGAAATAGAGAGAGTACTAGGTTTGGGATCAGAGGACCTGTTTTCAAAACTGAGTGCAGCAATTTTCCATCTGTATGAACTTGAACAAAGTCACTCCACCTGGACTAAATGTTTTATTTTTTCAAAATCACCCTTCCAGCTCTAAATCTATGATCCAATAGTAAAGTGGCTTACCCTCAGTCACAAGTAATATAAAGTATCAGAGCTACAAAGTTCTGTGTCAGCCATAAAGTGTCAGAGTTAGGATTCAAACTGAACGATCTCCAAATTCAGAGCTCTTTTTATTCTACTAAAGTTGCCACTCTAGTCTACCAACTTCCTTAGCAACTGCATTACAAAAAAGAATGTTTTTAAAAATATATATGTTATACATATATAATGAGGATTATATCATTTGTCTTCTCAATGAATAGGGGAAGAGAAGAAGGGAGAGAGTATAGAACTACAAATAAAATTTTAAATATATGTGTGTATATAATATCTATATGTAATAGAAATAAAAAAGTTAAATATATATATATATATTTAATTCATATTTATATGTCCAAATTCAGTATATATCCCAAATACATGAATTTATATATATATATATACACATAGTATACATGTACATATACATGACATACATCCATACATACACATTGTATATATATATGAATGTATAAATATCAGAGGGAAATCTTGACTCTGGAGCCAATCTTGGCTCCGACACAATCTCCCTGGATGTTACTTTCCTTAGCTCTTCACTCACAGCCCCATTCCTCACTCTCATTTTTCCCACCTCCTCCCAGCAACCTTTGCACCCTGGAGATACCTCTGTCCTGAACCCCTCTAATCAAGTTGGTGAACTGTTGTTTCATGAGCTGCCCAAGTCATGCATGTTCATTTCACTCCTGTCTCCATTTGTTACCCTTTCGATTTCTCTTTTTCCTAGCCAGTAACCTTGCACATGGAGATCATTTTGTCCCCTTCTTTTCCAGCTCTTCTCTGTGTGTTGTCTCCCACAATTAAAATGTAATCCCCTTGAGGGCAAAGGCTGTTTTTTGTTTTGCTCATGTTTGAATTCCCAGTGCTTATCACAGTATCTGGTATATAGTAAGAAATTAATAGATGTTATATCATCTATCTATAGATCCATCTATCTAAAATGAAGTGATTGGAATAAATGATTTCTGAGGGCCTTTTCATCTCTATGGCTATGATTCAAAAATCTTATGTATTATATGAGGTTTAGTAATGTGATAGTTTAAGCAAACAGTAGGTGCAGTTAGACTTAAGATAGTAGTAGTACATAGTTTGGTAGACTGAACATACATAACAGTCTCACTACAATTTCAGTCCTTCAAAACTGTTAAAAAGACAATTTCCTTACACACAGAGAAAGAATTCCAAAGCTCTGATTTCAAGCAATATTAGAGACAACACGATTCTAGCCTGCCACAAGTATTTGCACAGCCCCTTTTAGTGTTTCATGTACTTGGCTCTGACCTCAATTGTGCCTTTGTGCATCTGATAATCTCCTCTCCTCGCTTACCTACACAGGATGTCAAGGCACATTCAGAAATCTTTTCCTAAATGAGATTCTTTTTTCTCTTGTATTTGCCCCTGATTGCCCAGTGTCCTTACAATCATTTATTCTTTGAAACTCCTTACTTGGGTCAATTACCTCATCTCATCATAGGTATTGTCCTCCACCAGTGACTCACTTTCCTTTTAGGAACTGCCTGGAATCTACTCTTCAAAGCTTTTCGGGTTGACTGATTATCTCAATACCTCTTACATACACCACATGGTATCTTTTAATAAATGTAAAATCTGTAAAAAAAAAAATATATTTAAGGTGTACAATTTCTACATCATCCTTTTAAAAGAGGGCTTCAAAATGCAATAGGTAGATAAGCTATGTGTTGTAGAGAAAAGAGTGCTGAAATTGGACTTCCAGATAGCCAGTTGAGAAAAGCACTTTGTAGACCTTCGTGTGCTAAAAAATAAATGATTTTTTTTTTTTTACTTTGTGAACCTTTGCATGCTAAAATTTTGGAGATTGCAATGTTACCTTATATATTGCAAATCTGCTTTCCCTCATCTGGATAGTAGCAATGGGTGAAGGGACTACAAAAACATGACATTGGATCAGAGCAACAGTTTAATATGTCCTGGGAATAATTGCTTTTGGAATCTAGCTATGAGTAAGCAGAATGGCAAGTGATTTGAAATCCCCATAAACAAAGGAGGTTTCTTCAAGCCTTCCTGAAAGACTCATTGCTACTGATTTTTTTTTTCTGCCACTGATAAATCTTGAAAATATCAGTCCTTATTTTAGGAGTAATTCTGCTTTCAGGAATAACAAAACCTCTAGGATTATATGAAGTATGTTAAAGACAGCATGGGGTAATGTTAAGAACACTGGATTGAGAGTCTAGTTAGAAGTCCTGGGTTCTAATCTTGGCTCTACCACCGATTCACTGTGTGATCACCTTGGTCCAAGATGACCAATCTTCTCCCTCTATTTACATACACAACAAGTTAAACAGGTAGAAATGTTGCATTGAAATGGTTTATGACCAGTTTTTCTGGGCCATTAGATGGTTTTCACCATTTAAAGATTGCGTCTGTAATAGGTGTTATATAACGTGTATATATATATGTGCATGTCTACATATGTGTAAATATACATAGATATGTAGAAATTGTATCTGTATATCTCTCTCTGTATATATGTTATATATGCACATTCATATAGGTATATGATACACACATATATAGTAAAGAGATCTCCATACTTATCCATGTATATATGCACACATACACAAATATTGCACATACAGGCATGTGCATATACACATACACATGCATGCATATATACATATAGATATGTGCATAAATGTATGCATATGCAGATTTATGTATAAATGTGTGTGCATGCATGTATACACATGTGTTTGTGCATTGTTGCTGTATATATATGTATGTGCACATTTTGCTATATGCTTGTGTACACATGCATACATATACATGCATGCATGTATGTGTATATATGTATATATACACACACATGTATATATATAATATATATATGTTACATGAATATCACCATCCGGACTATTTATTCTAGATTGAATTATCTAGATAATTGCCTTTGTATGTGAGAATTTAGCTAAAAAATAATCCCTGATTTGTGACTAAATCCAGTGTGTGATTCAAAACCTATTTTTTCCTCATTCCCCATTCAGTATCCCTGTCCTCATTTACAACTTGGCTTTTCAAATCAATTCAAATTTGACTAATTAGTATATTTTTATCATTCTGTTTGATTTTTCTCCTTTGATGATAATTTTCCACAGGGTCACAGAAGAAAGAGAAGATGACTTTTCAAAGGTCTTGTCCTTATCACATTCCTTGGATAGAAATCTTCTGTGGTATATAATGCCATTTGTTTCTCGAATTAACCCCCTCCCCGCAACATACACAATCACAAACACATGCATAAATACAGACACTGCTTCTGATATGCTGATGAACACTGGGGATCCTTTGACCTATTTGAGAAGGGGAAAAAGTACAGTGTAGCATTAGGAAGTTAGTGCTAAAATGGGCAAATAATGAAATTATTTTCATATTGGAGTTTTAACTTCATCTGAATATCTTTTCACTCTAAGTTGATTGCCTCCTGAAGCAAAAAGCCCTTTCTCAGGTTGTAAGCTTGAAATCGTTATATGAGTAACTCAAAGATAAGAAGGAAGACATATCTCACTGGGACCTCAGCTGCCAGGGTCCAGACACTGAGCATGTTATGCATGCAAAGGCACAGGGGAACATGGCTTGGATGTGCTATGTGTCTTCCATGTTGTTATTTTCAGAGTCACCAATCTCTTGAAAATCACCACCTTTCCTTTGATTTAAATCAGACGTGGAGAACCTGCAGCCTTGTGGTCAGATGTGGCCCTTTAGGTTCTCAAGTGTACTCCTTTGACTGAATTCAAAGTTCACGGAACAAATTTCCTTAATAAAAGGATTTGTTCTGTAAAACTTGGACTCAGTCAAAAGCTGCACATGAGGATCTAGAAGGCCACATGTGGCTTCGAGGCTGCAGGTTCCCCACTCTTAATCTAAACTATCACGAGGTAGCTAGGTAGCACAGTGGATTGAACTCCAGGTCTGAAGTCAGGAAGACTCATCTAGCTGAGTTCAAATTTACCATAGACATTTACTAGCTTTGTGACCCTGGGCAAGCCACTGAACTCAGTCACAGTCACCTCAACTGTAAAATGAGAAGGAAATGGCCAACTACTCCAATATCTCTGCCAAGAAAACCCCAAATAGGGTCATAAAGGGTCAGTAAAGACTAAAACAATTGAACAGTAAATATCATGATTCTATTACCCACAGATATCTCTTAAGGGCTTCTTAAACTTTTTTTTTTGTTCTTACAGAAAAATGTAATCTTTTCTTTATAATCTGGATATTCCAGGCCTATTTTTTTCTCCTCTAAATTATTTGGATAATTGCAAAAGCACTCACTTTTCATGGTATAGACATAATATGATCCTTTTCACACAGTTCCATAAGCATATGAAATGGGGCATAACTTGCAAGACAATTTATTATTATGTTTATGCACCTCTTGTTTTTTGCAAGTTCAAATAAAGTAATTTCTTTTCTTGAGATATTGCTCCCAGTTTGCCACAGATTCATTTCTATTCCAGATGACCATTAGATCATAAGTTCCTTGAGGGTAGGGACCATCTTTTGTCTTTTCTTAATCCCCAGAATTTAGTACAGTGCCAGGCACATAGTGTTTAATATTGTGTGTGTGTGTGTGGGTGGGTGGGTGTGTGTATACACACACCCATACACACACACAAACAGAGAGAGAGAGAGAGAGAGAGAGAGAGAGAGAGAGTTTATTACTTAGTTGATAAACAACATAAAACATGACATGAAGAGATGGGAAAGAAGATATACCTTGTCCAAAAGAGGGGATGTAGATGCCGCTGAAGAGAATTCTCTCGAGGAGGGAAGACGTTTTCTGTGTGTCCAAGGCAGAAGAAAGTGAATTCATGCCAGGCTTATTTAAGAAGGATTTTGGGCTTAGGAAGCACACTTTCTCTAAGAGAGTCTTGCTAATCTATGTGGTCAGCATTCTATTGCAGAAAAAGGAATATGTGCATTTTTAGAAAGAGGTGCCATTCAGAATGAGGATGGGGATAATATACAACATAAAACAAGAGATAAGGTGACATGACTTTGTGATAAGACATCAAACTCATGGGAAGTCAGGGGATGATGTTGGGGTATAAGATTTGAAACACAAAGTAACTTCTGTCATATGTCCTTACTTCTATTGCTTCCTTTATGAATTGGTATTTCTAAATTATGCATAGCAAATAAGAGAGGATGAGTCAAGATCTGCAAAGACAGTAAGGAAAATGAGAGACACGAGGGAGCTTAGGGTTGTTATTTCAGATGTTTTAACTGTATAAGAGATACAAAGGGAATGGAAGAAGAACAAATCAGGATAGAGTCCATGTGTCAGAAGTAAAATTCAGAATATACTGATAGGAAAGAGAAATGATGAAGAAGACAAAGCAGAAAAGAAAAGCATGGTACAATGATGCAGTAAAATAGAATTTCTTTAAAAACAACAGAGTTTGCAGGGAGTTTGGGAAATCAGTTCAAGCGGGGGAAAGGTGACAAAAATAAGGAAAACAGAGATTAAATTAAAAAAAGAATACCAACTGAAAATTTTATTTCGTTGGTTCACATAACTTCTAGATGAAGAAACTACCTCTACCGATGAAGGTCGGCATCACACCACTTGGAGCTGTAACTATACTAACCATAGACTACTGAGAGGTTAAGAGATTTGCCCAGTCATAGAGCCAGTATGTGTAAAAGACAGGACTTGAATTCTTGTCTTTCTATCTCTAAGACTAGCTCAATGTCCACTGTACTACCCTACTCCTAGAAGATGGTAAAATAAAGGAATTAACAGTTTAAGTAAAAACCCAAGAAACTGGGAAAGGGTAGGCAAAGAGGAACACAGCAAGAGGAGAGGAACTTTAGAAAGAGATTAATATAAAATATTTTAAGCAAAACTAATCTCAGGGGGAAAGTACTAACTTTTAAAAGATAGAGGATTAAAAAATACTGAAAAATAAATTGGAGGAAATGCAAGTTTAAAAATCATTACTTTGAATGGATTAAGCAATCTAATAAAACAAGACTGAAAATACAGATAAGAAAATTAAACCCAAGACTCAGTTGTATATGTGAAATACATCTAAAATAACACACACACACACACACACACACACACACACACACACAATCAGAATGAGAACATGGAATAAAATCTACCATGCTGGGAATGCAAAGAAGTAGAATCAGACAAAGGAAATATAAAAATACACCTTTCCTGTCAATATACCAATAGTACAGATATTTATATGATAAACCATTGATAAATATCATATAGTACTTATTCAGGTACTATAGACAAAGAACCAATGTCAATAGTCAACATACATGCACAAAAGTCATTCCATCTTAAGTATAAAAAAGACAAGTTAGCCAAAGTACAAAAATAGATAGATTTTAAAATAATAATAACAAGAGATGTTCATATTCCTCTCAGATGATGAATATAAAAGAAAGACAAATGAAAAAGAAAACAGAATTGAAAAAAATATTGGAGAGTTTAGGAGTAAAACAATTACAGAGTATTAAGTCATTAAAGACTCTACATATTTCTCAGGATCACATGATATATGTAATAACGGAACCTCTGCAAGAGTACAATGATTTAAATTTTTTAAAAGCAGAAATGCCAAACATATTTTAAGGTCATGATGCAATGAAAATAATAATTCAGAGAGTACAAGCAAAATATATAGAACTAAAGGTAGTCTTAATAATCAGAAAAAAAGCAAACAAAACTAAACAGAATTATTAAAATCTGTGAAAAAGAGTATTTGTTGTACCCAAAACTGAATCGCAGGTCACTATACACTACCTGACTTGTGGCCCACCATTAAGCTCCTCTTATATTTCTGTCTTTGGCTCTGTTTTATATTTTATCATAGTTTATCTGTCATAGCTTATAAATATATTATATTTATCATAGCTTAAGGCATGTCTGGGCATTGCTCAAGGTGTAGTTCCCTGACTCCTTCTCCGCTAATCAGTATTTCATATATTCTCCTTGAATCATTATAGTGTACAAGGCTCATTATGGTGCAAGGATCTTATTTAGGTACCATCCTGTTCTGCTCTGCTGACCAAGAAGGGCCCCCACCCCCTTCACCCAGAAAATGACCCTGGCCTGCTCTGAGGAATTCCAGTCCCCCTCATCCCATGACCCTCCACCCTGCTCTGGAGAACTGACTACAGCCCTCTACCCTGTACCCTCCACCCAGTTCTAGGAAAGACTCCCGCTTCACAGGAAGGTTGGACACTTGTACCCTTGTGCCTTACTCCCAAGTCACAGATTTTAACCAATGGCTGTTCTTTGCTTCTGTACATCATAGCTTCCGCTAGCTCCCCTTCCTATAGTGGTTTTTTGCGATTTTAACCTTTATAATCAAAGTCTGTACCCAAAGATCACTGCCGATTTGAGTGGTGAACACTCTGGTAGTCACACGCTTAATCAATAAATCCACACCTAAATTTATCTTGAACCCAGGTCTTGGCTTGCTCTTATTCTCTGCACAACATATTGATGGTGAGGGTGCATGTCAAAATTCCTGTGATGAGGTTGAAAAATAATTACATCCATGGAAATACAAGGTTAACCAAATTTTTTTTAAAAAAAGGAAATGATAGAGGATTCTGGGAAGATGACAGAGTAGGTCAGAAAACTTTCCACTCTCCAAACTTCCTCCAAAGAAAAAGACAGAACGTTGATTCAGAGGGAAAGTAGAATGGCAGAAATAAACAAAATTCAGGGAAAGCAGTTGTTCTCCCAAGAAACCTAAGAAGATCCCAGGAAAGACCTGATCTCTAGGGGCAGAGAAACAGATGGCAAGCAGAAATAAGCATAGTAAAGTCTTAGATATATGTGTATGGATGTGTATGTGCACATATGTGTATGTTTACAGATATCTATGTGTATATATACACATGTGTGTGCCTTGTGTACATATATGTGTACATATATGTGGAGAACATTTAGAACAAATGGAAAAAATTGAACAAATCCGGACCGTAAGAAGGCAAAGAAAAACTGGACATCTTTGAAAATACTGGGTAGGATTTATTATATAGATTTTCTTGAAATGGAAATGTATTGCTTTGTATTGAATCCTCTCTTATTTTCTGCTCTGTACATATCAATTTCTTTTTAGTTTCTTATTTTCTACCTGTTTAAAATAAAAAAAAATAGAAAAAGGAAGCAAAGAAAAAGAAATATTGCAGATAGAGAAATAGATCAATTGAAAAACAAAAGGAGAACCAATAAACAATAGTAAAAGCTCATTCTTTTTTTTATTTGCAGGAGTTTTGAATTTGTTGTCTTCTGATTCCATGTTTTGATTCTTTTCGTCTCCAAAAAAATGATTTTATGGTCTGACTGTGCTTTCTCTGCTTGCTCATCTTGCCAGCCAATTACTTGACTGTTGAGCTCTTTGCTACAGTAGAACTCTGCTTCCAGAGTGAAGAGAGCTGTGTCCCAAATTGCTGTGGTTTTCGCAAATGCTGTTAGAGGTCTGAGGTGGGTTCCCTCTCTACAGCCACTACTGTACACTGGTACATTGGCCACATACCCCAGGATGACCACCCAAGACTGAGGTCCAGATCCAAGCAGGTCAAAGCAAGAGCAATTACCCTCTGAATGGTTGCTTGGTCTCCCTACAATCTGCAGACCAGGTGCTCTGGAGGCAGCCACACAGCAGCAGCTGCAGCTACCAAGCCTCCACCAACTCTCTCCCCAAGGGCAGGGGTCAGACAATGCTCTTCTGTCACTGGGTTCCTATAGAGTTCCCCACTAACCTATTACTTTCTCTTTGGCATTTATGGGTTGAGAAGTCTGGAAACCACCACAGCTGTTAGTGATTCAGTCTCCTGAAGTCTGCTCTAGCCAGTCTGTGGACTGCCCCAGGTCTGGGCTCAGATGGCTCACACAGGACTGTACTTGGCTGCCAGCTCAGTGCGATAACCTCTTTGTGTTGGCCTGCCAGACTGCCTTCAGCTGGAGATTTGTTTCTCTCTCTCTTTGTGGGTTCTGTAGCTGTAAAATTTGTTTAGAGTCATATTTTACAGGTATTGGAGGTGTTTGGTGTGGGAGCTTAAGCAGGTTTCTGCTTTAACTCTGCCATTTTAACTTCACTTCCCAAAACCTCATTCTTTTAAAAGATTAAAATTTAAAGTAAACTTATTGAAAAGAAGATGGAGTAAAATAAAATTACCAAAGATTTTTTTTTATAAAGCACAATGGAAATTGCAAACAAAGAAATATGCAGAATTATCAGAGAACTTCTAATCTTATCATCAAAAGTAACTCTCAGGAAGCACACACTTTCTACTAATCTAATATTCTATACATCATAGTCTACAGTTGTCTGGGTAACTCAAAGGTTAAATGACTTTTTCAGAGTCTCACGGTCAGTATGTGTTACATACATGTCCAGAACACAGGTCTTTCTTATAAATATGTGACCATGGGGCAAATCACTCAATGCTATTTGCATCATCTGTAAAATGAGCTAGAAAGCAGTGGAAAAATGGAAAACCACTCTCGCTCTTTGCAAAGAAAATACCCAAAAGGTGTGGCAAAGAGTTTTGCCTGAAAATGCCTAAACAACAACAATATCCCATTCTAAATAAATTTTCATAATTATTTTATGAACCTTGGAAGAATTTATTAAATGGAAAGACTGAGGATAGTTTTTACATAGACAAAACCTGGAACTGACATAGCTCTGTAAAAAAGTGGGCAGAATGTGCCAAAAACTAAAGGAATGTAATTCTTTTAGGCACTTACTACAACCCACATCCAATAATTCCATCGCATTTCTAGCAATTCGTAGTCATGTAGCATCTATTCAATGAGAGGGGTCTTCCATTTACTTCAGCTTCAACATATTCACTAAATTGTGATAATGTTCTTATTCTAATGTGCACGTGTACCTCTTTTAAATGAGAAAAACAAAACAAGACTATGTTTACTTTCTATCTTTGACATAATAATCTCATCTGTTATCTTTTATATTTTCCATCCTTATAATCAATACTTATAAATTTTTGACAGTCAATAAGCATTTAGTAAATCCTTATTGTGTTCCAGACACCGTGCTAAGTGCTTCAGATTCAAAGTACTTGCTCTCAAGGAGCTCACAGTCTAATGTGAGATATGACATGTAAACAACTGTTTACAAACAAGCTACATTCAGGATAAGCCGTCGATAACAAACATAGGGAAGTCATTAGGGTTCAGGGGCACTAGGAAAAGCTTTTCATAGAAGATGAGATTTTAATTGGGACTCAATAGAAGCCAGGGAAACTTGGAGACAGTGATGAGGATGCAGGACATTTCAGACATGAGACATAGCCAGAGAAAATGCCTGGAGCTGAGAGATGGAGTGTCTTGTGCAGCAAATAGCAAGGCAGCCAGTGTCACCAGCTCACAGTGTATATATGTGGAAAGAGAGAACAGAAAGTGTGAGGTGAGAAAAGTAGAAGGGCGGCAGATTGTGAATGACAAATAAAATAATATAAAATAAAATAAAATTTTAAAAATGTGCATTTTATCCAACAGGTGATACCTATCAGTAGGCTTTGAAATTTGTTGAAGTGCAGGGAGGGAGGGATGGCAATGCTAGATGGAGAGCTCTGTGCTTTAAATTAATCTGTTAATTAATTTAACAGCTGAGGGAGGATGGACTAGAATTGGGAGAGACTTGCATTTCCCAAAAGAATACTCGCTCATACTTAAGCAAAACTGTTTAACAGTAGTCATGGCTGATTTTAAAAGTAACTTTCCACCTCCCCTTTCTATAATGTTCTCCTTTCCTTTGGTAATACTTCAAGGAAAAACAAATGACTTAAAGAAAATGTGCAGATAACTAAACAAATATTAAATGCTGAAGCCAATGACACAGGAAATAGAAATCCTAATATTTCATTACATCATTGAAGTGTGCACTTCCTCAAGTAGTGCATAATGGAGTTCATCCACACGTTTTTCTACTATATTACTCTTGGCTATATCCTCTCACAAAATCCCTCATCCAAGAAGACAAAGACTTTCAAAGGTCTTTACATGCTACCGAGTGGTTGGATTGTTTTTCTGTTATACCTTCTGGCACAATGTGACTAGCCCAACTATGTTGCTGTACTTTTTTAATAATTTCTTTTGTACTATTTTGTATAATTCTTCCTTGGCAATATGCTATAACCTACTCATGATCACCACCCATCCTTCCATTGGCATTTGGGTGACCAGAAATTTTAACTATTCAGAGACTAGGATATCCCAAGCAGTCATATAACAACATTATAAGGGCATTGGTGTTAAGTAGAAGAATCTTAATTTGGAACTATGCCCCAAAAGGTCACTAAACTATGCATATTCATTGACCCAGTGATACCACAACTAGGCCTGTATCCCTAAAAGATTAAATAAAGTGAAAAAGACCTACATGTAAAAAAATTATAGCTATTTTAAGTTTACCAACAAGTTAGAAACAAATCGGCAGTGGCTCAACAAATTATAGTATGTGACTGCAATAGAATAACATTATACTATAGGCTATGACAAAAGGGACAATTTCAGGGGTGAAATTAAAAAGACTCATCATGTAAACTGAAGTATAGTAAAGTGAGAAAAATTGAGAGAACAATTCAAACAATAATAACATATCATAAAGACAAATAACTTAGAAAGGCTTAGGAACTCTGATCAAGATGAGGAATGATGAATACTGAGGAGCATTTCCAATGATAAAGCATACTATGCATCTTCTGACAAAGAGGTGATGAATCTGAGGGGCAGGATGAGAAATCCATTTTTATGCATGGCAAATTTGGCTTGACTATGCTTATTTGTCATGAGGATGGTATTTTTCCCTTTATATATGGGTGTTGGAAAACTGCAGAAAGAGTGGGGGAGGTAGTCTTGGTGTTGCAAAAAAAAGAGAAGAAAATAAGTTAAGGATGGTCATTGAAGTCTCTTAAACATTCATAGAAGAGAATGTCATATAACAATTTGTATGGTAACTAAGTCAGGGTTTTAGTAGATTATAAAGTTAACCATAGTCAATGATGTAATGTTGAAGCAAATAACAACAGTAACAACATTAATTACTATAATAATATAGGTTTCATTAATTACATCAATGTTTCCAAAATGAAGGAGATGAGAGTCTTGCTGTACCTTATCCTAGTCTATGCCCAATAACCAGTATTACATTTTAGAAAGGATATTTAAAAGTGGAACTGGTCCCTAAAAGATAGTGGAATGACTAGAGAGCATGACACAAAGGATCAATTTACGAAATTCAGGGTGTTTAACCTAGGGGCAGCTATGTGGTTGTAGGGTTAATGAAATATAAGATCCTCCCTGTCCATTAATAGACCTATGTGACCACATTCTTGTAACAGAAGCCATGTTCATAGGTTTAAAGGTACACAGGTATTTCAATCATGGATGTATTGCTGCTTTGATTTTTGACCCAGTTCACACCTGTGACACATCCTGAGTCACATAGAGCCCATATAGATTTATATTACCTTGGTGGAGGAGTTCACTTAGGGGGAAGCTTACTTATGGGGAGGCTTGCTTACAGGAAGGCTTTCACACTTTTTGGTACTAAGTCAATTAGGCACTGAGTCACTTGGTTTGTGATGTCTTCTGGCTCTGGGTCTATTGGTCCAAACTATACATATTCTGGGAGGTTGGTATTTTGCTTTGGGGATCACTCATGGGAAGAATGTTTCTGTGTGATTTGGCCAGACAAGACTCTGGGTAGCTCTTGTTAAGTGCCCCTCACACCCAATCTGGCTTTGTGAACTCATATGTTAGTACTTCCTGTTCTAGTGATTATGCATTTATCCAACTGTCTAAACAGACAATGGAAGCCCTATTGGATTCTTTCTTGAATACTCACTTCTCTCTACTTATATGTCTTTCTCATTGTTTAATTTAGGTAAGATAATTAACCCCTTTTAATATGTCTTTCCTTTAGAAAAGTAGATCAAGAAGCTGTGTCAGTAGCTCTTCTGTGTGCTCATGTTATTTGTCTTACACCTCCACAACAGCTGCGAGTATAATTAATGATACAGTGGTGCAATGAATAGAGCCTAGAGTCAAGAAGATGCATCTTCCTGAGTTCAAATCTAGCCTTAAACACTTACTAGCTGTGCAACCCTGGGTAAGTCACTTAACCTTCTTTACCTCAGTTTCTTCAACTATCAAATGAGCTGCAGAAAGAAATGACAAACTATTCCAGTATCTTTGCCAAGAAAAACCATTAAAAAAAAAGAGTCAGACACAACTGAAAATGAATGACTGAACAACAACCTGGAAAAGACAGAGAGGAAAATGTAGCTGTCTTCAAGTATTTGAAGGGCTATTATTTAGAAGAGGGATTTGAGTTTTTTTTCATCCAGTATTCTCCCTCCTTACTTCCTTCTCTTAAAATCCCTGGTTTCTTGCAAGATTTAGCTGAAACACTATTTTCTATAGGAAGCTTTTCTTGATCTCTCCAGTTACTAGTATCTTTCTATCCAAGGTTTCATTGTGTCAGCTTTCTGTGTCTATTGTATATACTTATACTGTATATGTATGTTTTCTTTCCTGTCTGAATGCAAGTTCCTTGCAGGAAGAGATTGTCTCCCTTTTATCTTTCTGTCCTGAGAACTTATCGCAGGGCCTGGAACATAGAAGGTGCTCACTAAATCCTTGTCAATTGCTTTGTTTCCTGATAATTAGATCTCTCCAAAAGTGTAATGACCAGCCACAGAGGTAGTGAGTTGCCCATTATGAAAGATATCTAAATGGAGCCTCAATGACCATTTCTCAGCCAATAAAAGTCTATAAATGTTTTTTTTCTTTAAATTGATAAAAAAAAATTAACCTAAAACTATCAGCAAGCATTATTTGTAATGGGGATAAGCTAGAAGCCTCCCCAGGAAGATGAGGTGTGAAAGGATGCCCACTGTCACCAATATTATTCAATATTTTATTGGAAATCTTAGCAATAGCAATAAGAGAAGAAAAAGAATTAGAAAAAAATCAGATGAAGGAATGGAGTAATAAAACTATCTCTTAGACAATATGATGATATACCCGGAAAATCCCAAAGACTCAACTAAAAAGTTATTTGAAACAATAATTTTAGCAAAATGTCAGGATATAAAATAAATCCACATGAATCACCAGCATTCTTATATATCACAAACAAAACAATGCAAGAAGAGATAGTAAAAGATATCTCATTTAAAATAACTCTAGACAGTATAAAATACCTGGGAGTACAAATATCAAAAGACACCCAGGAAGTATATGAACAAAAGCATAAAAAACATATATACAAATAAAATCAGATTTAAATAATTGAAGAAATGTTAATTGTTCATGGGCAGGCATGACCAGTATAATAAAAATTACAACTTTACCTAATCTAATTTATAAATTCAATACCATCCCTATTAAATTCCAAAAAAAAAATACTTTACTGAATTAGAAAAAATAACAAAATTACTTTGGATGAACAAAATGTTAAGAATATCAAAGGAACTAATGAAAAAAAAAAGGAAGGAGGTTTAGCAGTACCAGATCTTAAACTATATCATAAGGCTTTAATTATCAAAACTATTTGGTACTGGCTAAGAAACAGAAAGGTAGATCAGTGAAACAGAGTAGACCTACAATTTTTAGCATCAAACAAATATAGTAACCTTGTATTTAAATTTAAAGACAAGTTTTGGAGATAAGAATTCATTATTATGTAAAAAAAGTATTATAAAACCTGAAAAGCAGTCTGGTAGAAATTGAGCAGAGACCAATATCTTACACTATTTGCTAAGATGAGATCACAAGGGATACATGACCTAAATATAAAGTGAGATTTTACAAAAAAAAAAAAATGAAGAACATAGAATATATTACATATCAGGCTTATGGATAGGTGAGCAATTTATAAATAAATAATAGACAGAAGGCAGTGTGAGACATAAAATGGATAATTCTGATTACAATAAATTTTTAAAAAGTTTCTGTACAAATAAAACAAATGTAACCAAGATCAGAAGGAAAGCAGAACATTGGGGGAAAATATTGACGGATTCTCAGATAAAAGTCTCATATCTCAAATATATACAAAGAACTTTGTCTAATCTATAAGAATATGAATCATTCCCCAATTGATAAATGGTCAAATGATATGAACAGTCAGTTTTCCAATGAAGAAATCAAAACAATTTATAGTCGAATGAGAAACTTCTCTAAATCATTGATCAGAGAAATGGAAATTAAAACAACCTTGATACATCAGTTTATATCTATCAGACTGGCTAAAATGGTTGAAGGTAAAAGCAACAAATGTTCAAGGGGATGTAGAAAAATCGGGACACTAATTGACTTTGGGTAGAACCGTAAATTTTTCCAACTCTTTTGGAGGGCAATGTGGAATTATGCTTTGGGCATAATTGTCATTAAGTGTTATTAAACCACTTACATCCTTTGACCCAGCAAAACCATTACTAGGTCTGTTTCCCAAGATGATTAGGGAAAAAGGAAAGAACCTCTATGTCCTACAGTATTTATAGTAGCTCTCTTTGTGTTGGCAAAGCATTATAAATCGTAGAGAAGCTCATCAATTGGGGAATGACTGAATAAGTTGTGGTATATGATTGTGATGGAATATAACTGTGCTATAAGAAATTATCTTGATGATCTTAGAAAAACATAGACAAGCTTGCACAAGTTAATAAAGAGCAAAATGAGCAGAGCCAAGAGAATGTTGTATACAATAACAACAATATTGTTATAAGAACAACATTGAGTAACTAATTCAATTTGATTGTTATAAATACCCAAATTAATGACCGAAGACATATGAAGATGCTATCAGCATCCAGAAAAAGGACTGATGAATGAATACAAGTATGAATAGAATGGTTTTACACACATACACACACACACACACACACACACACAATCACACACACATTTGTATCTACTGGTAGCTATTTCTGGGGTGGGGGGAAAGGAAGAAAAAAGAAAGATTCATGATAACATTATTACATATTTTAAACAAATAGCAAGTTGTGCACAATAGATTTACAGTTTCATGTACAATCATCTTTTTATCTATTTTACTGTGTTATGGAAATGCTTGTTTTATTTCTTTAAGTTCAAAATACGATAAATAAAATTTTCAGAAGTCTATAAATATGTTATTATTACTAGATTGGAACTCAGATGACATCCTGTTGCTGGACCCATACCTGATACCTTTACAGCTTGCCTGTCAAAACTGGTTCTCCAGAGCCCTTAAAAATTCAGGCATTCAGCACAGTGCCAGTAGTCACTGCTATGATTCTTTTTATGGGTATTTAATTGAAATGATCCTTCCTCCTAACCAGTGGTACAAGCTTAACTTGTATCCATGTAACACAAGGTTGGTATCCACTAGCCAAACTCCCACTCAGTCTGGCAAGTATAGTTTGGAAACCTGACTACTACATGTCCCTTTCAGCTTCCATGAGTTTCTGGAGTGGAAGCCCTACCAATGTGTTTTTTTCAATTATTATGAGTACATATCAATTAGTTAACAAGACTTGATTAGCTTTTCAAAAGGTATATTCACTAAGATAGCATAGTGTTAAGAGTTATGACATGTCTCCTGCAAAAAAAAAAAAAAAGGAATCTGTGATATATTCTCCCAGGTGAAAGCCAATTGAGGTTTAAAGCACACATATATATTGATGGGTCATTTCACAGCTCCCATTTTATGGAAGCCTTTTTGCTCCTTTAAGAAACTTAATACAACATGCAGCTTTATATTAGATTCCTTATAGGGTTTTCAAACTTTCCTTATATGGTGTGCCTAGTTTGTCTCCAGTTCCCAATGCAGACCCTGTTGCCAACCACTGCTCTCCTCTAAGTGCCACTGGGAAATCTAGAGCCTCTAACCTTCTAAAGGTCAAAATGCTATCCTCTAATGGAAGGATGCAAAGGCTCTTTCTACTCCTCTCTCCCTACATGTTTTACTGTCAAGGGCTTGGCCAGACTCTTCTCTGCTCTAGCCTGTCAAGTGCTGTAATTCTGAGTCCGAAACTGAATTGTTATTTTATAGAAGACCTGTGAGATATGACCAAGTTTCATCAGTCAATCCTAACACATTTCTTGTTGCACCAGGAGCCAGTTGAAGTAACTAACAAGATGCTATGCTCTAATACCTTTACCAGGTAAAACTCACTTATTCAACTAATCAATTTGAGGTATAAGCTAAGTGAGGACAAGGTTAAGATATTTACATTGAATCAACCAATCAATCAAAGACATTTCAGCTAGTTGCATCAGGAAATGTGGTATGATTGGCTGAAGAAATCTGGTCATATCTCACGAGTCTTCTAAAAAGTAACATCCAAGTTCAACTGAATCTTACTCATACCAAACTAAAAGGAAAAGAACAAAAGACACACTAGCATATGCTGGGTCCTGAGTATTGAAAGACAAAAATTAAATACTTCCTGTCCTCAAGGAGCTTATATTATATGGGAATATAAACTTGTTGCCTTACTTGAATATAAAACAGACTACTTTGCTTGATAATTCCACGAATTCTCGTGAAATTAATTATCATATCTATCCCCATGACTCTCAGATCTATTTATCTAACTCTAACCTCTCTCTTGAAATCTAATTTCCTATCTCCAACCATCTATTGTGCATCTTGAACGGAATGTCCCTAAGGCATCTTAACTTTGACATGTCCAAAACTAAACTCCCCTCTTCTTAACTTCTCTATTACTGTCCAGGACACCAACATTGTCCTGGTCACCCAGGCTCACAACTTAAGGCACCACCCTGAGCCATTAATTCTCCCTCACCCTCCTTATCCAGTCTATTTCTAAGTCATGTCACTTATATCTTTACAAAATCTCTTCTATGATTTTCCTTCTATCCTCTGATCTTGTCACCAACCTGGTGCTGATCTTCATCACCCTTTTTTTTTCTTCATTACCCCTAGAAAGAGCCTTCTAGTCTATCCACTCCAGTACATCGTTTATTATTAAATCATTTCATCTTGGGCCTCATTTATGGGAAGAAAGTCTAGTAGCTCTACCTAGCAGGAAATGGACTTAAATAGAAATGCAACAGGTACTGATGACAATGCAATGGTACCTAAGCTTTTGTTACTTATGTTCTCCGTTATGCCCATTTGGTAATGCAAACATACCAAAATCTTCCATTAAATCAACCATGAACTTGTGATGTATTTATACATTTATTTATATGAGAACACTTTAGGAAAAGAGAGACAAGAAGAAAGAGAATTTCTTGTCTTGTAAGTGTATTTAATTGGATAAACACTACCATGCCCCAATACTATAAGGCTTTTGAATATGTTATGCCCTGGATTACATTGCCTTGTGATGTTGCTCTTTTTTCTCTTTCCAAACTGAAAAAGTGATTCAAAAACACATTAACACACTGCTTCCATGAAAAGCATCCTTAGGCCAGGTTGGCAGGCCTGGCTCAGTGTGGTATACTGGAAAAAAAGGCCTATGTCTCGAGTCAGAGAAGGTAAGTTCAAATCCAGACTCTAATGCTTATTATTTCTGTGACCTTATGGAAGTCACTTGATTTCTGTGGGCCAAAGTTTTTTCATCTGGAAAATTATGGTTCCAGTTAGAGGGACTTTGAGGGTTCTTACAGGTCAAGTGCTATGATTTTAAAATCAGGAGAAACACCTTATCTTATATATTGTTATACCAGGGGCTTGGGTTCTGGGGGGATAATTATGTTGCATTGTGTAAAAGACATAAAACTCCATGCACAGCTTTAGTCACAAATATCCAAAAACATAATGGGGAGAGACTAAATGCACTGAGGCCCGTTTGGAGGAAAATCTTATATAAACTGGTAATGAAGAGAATCTAATCTTAAATTTCCTGGAACTGTATAATGTTCTTTTATCAGTTATTGTTAACTGATGGGGAATCGACCAGTGAATGGAGAATTGGAAAGCTGCATCCCTACATATGCGATGTTTTTGGTGTGTGTGTATCTGTTTAGTGTTTATATTCAGTAATTAAATAATATCTAATCCCTCCAGACTCAGAACTTGAATTTGAAGGCTATCTTGTGCCTTGCCTAAGATAGACCTAAAAACCCATTTTTTCTCATCCCTGGTACTGTTTTGCTACATATTCCAAGCACAACTAAGAATCTTGAAATCCTAAGAAAGCTACTCATTCTGCCTACAGAGATAGAATAGTGATGTTTCAGAGTTAAACAGACATTAAGTGACTTCAACAATGATGATAAAACTAAATTCCAAATTATTAAAATCTACTAAAAATGTGCAGTTAGAAGAGACGGTGATTTTCTAATTCCCCTCTTTTCCCTCCACACACACACACCCCCTTCTACATGGCCGCTGACCCTGAGAGTTGATCTTCTAGCCTCATCTTGAAAACTTCCAGCATTTGAAAGTTCAATCCTGCATGGAATGGATCATTCCATTGCTCTGAGATGGTTTGTTTGCTTGTTTGTTTGGTTTGGTTTGATTTGGTTTGGTTTGGTTTGGTTTGTTGTGTTTTAGGGGGTAGAACTGTGATTGTATCTTTATTATGAACTCCTGAGCCTAAAACTAACCATGATCTTCTGCTAATATAGAAGAGCACTTTCTCTCTTTGAGTAAGGTTTCATAATTTGGGGGTGCATGAACTTTTTAAAAAATGTAGTTGTATAAACATTTCAATATAATTGGTTTCCTTTGTAGTCCTATGCATTTTAATTTATGCATTTAAAAACATTATTCTGAGAAGGGGTTCATAAGCTTCACTATCCTACCAAAAGAACGCATTATATACATATAATACACATCCACATACACAAACACACACACACATACACACACACACACACACACACACACACACACACACACACAAAAGGTTAATAACCCCTGTCTAAAAAAGTTGCCAGGGTTGCTGAGAGATTGAACAACTTTTCCAAGATCAAACCACATGAATCAGCAAATGAACCTATGCAAGACTGATCTTTCCTCCAACACTTTTTAATTATATAATTGTAGGCAAGTCAATTAACCTCTCTGAGGTTCAGTTTCCTTACCTGTGACATAAGCTGGATTGGACAAGCTGGTCTCTAAGATCTCTTTCAGCTTTAGTGCTATGATCCAGTAATTCATTGTATGATTATCGTCAACTTTCTCTTCACCTTTTGTTGACATTTTCATTAACAGTTGCGTATCTTTACAGTCTGGAGATAATACCTATAATATCTATCTCACAGGTTTTGAGGATCCAACAAAAAAATGAATATAAAGGAATTTTAAAAGCTCTAGATGCTATAAAAATATCAGCTACCAACATCACTACATAAAAAAGCATTTATGTAGTACTTTAATATTTGCAAAGCACTTTTATCTCATTTAATTCTCACAACATCTCTGGAAAGCAGGTGTTATTATTATCTCCATATGCATCATCATCTTCAAGAACAATGACCTAAGATACTACAGGAAGCTCAGTCATAAAAGAATTAAATTCTGTTCAGTTATTATGTATAAATAACAGCAGGAAAATATACTAATGTGTTTGGGAATTTTTTTATACCTTTGCAATGAAAATGACAGAACTAAATGACTAAATGTAGTTGGTACCCAAGATGAATAAGGAGAATATAAAGTAATACCCATTTGTCCTTGATAAAGTCACAATCCCTGACTAAGACCAACTATATCCTTAAGTTGCTATTGTCCAATCGTTCTCAGTTGTGTCTGACTCTCTGTAACCCCTTTGGGGTTTTCTTGGCAAAAGATAATGGAGTGGTTTGCCACTTGTTTCCTTTTCCAGCTCATTTTACAGATGAGGAAACTGAGGCAAATGAGATTAAGTGACTTTCCCAGGATCACACATCTAGTGTGTGTCTGAGGCCAAATTTGAACTCAAGAAGATGAGGCTTCGTGATTCCAGGCCAAATACTCTATTCAACTGTACCACCTAGCTCCCCCTATATCCTCAATATGGGAAACAAATAAACCAACTGGAAGATATGATTGCTGAGCCACCCTCAATGATATTTGGAAAATCATGAGAAAGAGAAAAAATATAACTAGATTAAAAAGAGCAAACGGTGTTTCAGTTTTCAAAAAGGGGAAGATAACTAAATGTTACACTAAATGCTGAAGATATTGATCTCAAATATAAGGAAAATTCTAGACAAAGTAGTTATAGAGGTGATTGGTGAATATCTAGAAAGGAGAACAGTTATTACAAAAAATCATCATGGCTTCATCAAGAATAACTCATGTGGAGGGGGTGGAGTCAAGATGGCGGAGTAGAAGCAGCACAAACTCTGCAGCTCCCCCCCATAACTAC
>CM053581.1:315816149-315837826 GCA_028627135.1 Pseudochirops cupreus | reverse complement strand
CTCTGTAAACAGCTGCATAAACCCCCTGAAACCTGGGACTATATACCCAACCTGACTCACACCCCTACTGGCAGAAGAGTGCTATCTTGACAAAGAGTTAGAAAGTCAAATAAATGTCTTGGAAAACGAGTAAACAATGTGAAAAAAAAACACTCAGACTATAGAATCTTTCTTTGGTGACAAAGAAGATCAAAAGATACAATCAGAAGAAGACAATAAAGTGAAAGCTCCTACATCAAAAGCCTCCAAGGAAAAATATGAATTAATTGTAGGCCACAGAACAGCTCAAAAATGATTTTGAAAATTAGGCAACAGAAGAAGAAGAAAAATTGGGAAGAGAATCGAGAGTGATGCAAGAAAATAATGAAAAATGAGTTGACAGCTTACTAAAGGAGACACAAAAAAATACTGAAGAAAATAACACTTTAAAAATAGACTGACCCAAATAGCAAAAGATGTTCAAAAAGTTAATGAGGAGAAGAATGCTTTAAAAAATAAGATTAGCCAAATGGAAAAGGAGGTACAAAAATTCACTGAAGAAAATAATTTCTTTAAAATTAGAGTGGAGAAAAAAAGAAAATAGCACAAAAATTGCCACATGAAGCCTTATAAAATTCTGGTTCATCTACTGTGATGTTCTGTTTCTGAAAAAGTATAACAGCAAAAGATGTGTTGAGTAACAATGAGAGGATTGCATTTCAAATGAAATTACAAGACCAAATTTAAAAATTTCGAGATATCTTCCAAACATTCTTGACTTGTCATGAATCTAATTTATTACTATACTAATTCACAGTGAAAAAATGAATTGAAAAACTAGGTTATTAAGTTAAAGAAGGCTGTCACCTTGTCAATAGAGAAGATTCCTAAAACTTTATTCAACCATAATAGGGTAAGATGGTCATCCCTATTTATATGCCAGCTTGTGGTTTATCCAGCCAAATTTATGTTGTATCAAATAATGAGGTAACTTCATCTTCTAGAGACGAAATGTTCATTGGGAACACATTACTTTCTACTATCCAGGAATTCTCATAGACATATTTTCTTAATATCATCTCATTTGTCCAAAACTTACTTTCTATGACAAGCTTAATAGTTTTCCCTTGCACCTCTTTCTTTCTCACTATTTTTAAGCTGGTCATTGATCATAATTATGTTCTCCCTTCATTTGCCAAGCTATGGGATCAATTATCTCCTTTCATCACCTCTCATTCCTTATACTCCAATTATTTTTTTCTGATTTTTTTTTGTGGGGAGAGTATGTGGGAGAAGATTGGTGAGACTGACCTTATTGTCATGTAAGTGGAAGGGAAGACACATGTATCTTTTCAGGAAGGAAAATTTCTGGTGAAAACCTTCTTATTAGTTATTGCTGAGTAATGGATCAAAGCAGTCTGGACACACACATGTGTATATATACATACACACATACATGCATGCATAAGTACATATATACACATATGAACATATATACATATGTGTACATATATACAGACATATGCAACATAGAATCTGGAAAAGATCAAGTTTCCTTTTTTTAGAGAAGCTAGGTGAAGAGAGGCAATGTAGCATAGTGGAATTAGTGCTGGAATTGGCTAGGGGACCTGAATGTTAGTATTGGCTACCCATATGACTTTGAGCAAGAATGGGCCTTCCATTCCTTTTCTATAAAATGAGGGTATTGGACTAGGTGATTTCTGTGGTCCCTTCTTATGTGATAATCTTATACAATCTAAAAGAGATGACATGTAGATCACTTAAAGGTATCAACACAACAGAAGGAAAATGTCCAACTCAGATCTGAATGGAATGAAAATAAAGTGAGGAAACAGGGTTCAGATGAATTAAGAAACTCTGTTTCTGATGTTAATTTCTATTGTATTAAGCTGTGAAACGCTGGCAAAGGGAACAATGCTACTTTTTTTCTGGCAAATCCTTTGCCCATTATAGAGGAAAACCCTAGAACTTGGCTATGACTTCAGGATGGCTAGAATTCCAGAGTAAAAGATTTAAAAAATCACCAACCTTAGTCAATCACCTGCTTATTTTGCCTGTATGATCATGACCATTCATGTATTTGGAAATCAAACAACACTTGATTGCAGTTTTTAAACTTTTCCTTTGAACTTCATCACACAGATAAAACTTCAGCCTGTGTCACCCAGACAACAAGGTGAAATGCAAAAAAAAAAAAAAGTCAACCGAATGTTTGTTTACATGATTCCAAACATCTGATTTAGCAGATTATTTTTTCACTGAATTGACAGGTTGTTTTGGCATCATCCAAATGCAGACTTGGCCTCTAGAACGGCTTGTTTTAGCAGGTGGATAGATGAAATGATTAGCCATGGTTTGGGCCTTTTCCACTTTTAATTTCAGTCATCATTACTGGCAGAAGGCAGGCAATATGCAGCCTCTACTTCAGGTGTGTTGACATATTGCAATTAAGAAAACTCACTTACTCTTTGTCACCCAAGAGGAAAGATGATTGATCGTCAAAGTGGAAAATGGGTTCCTACTTTCAGTATCAAGTACAAACCTTTTCAAAATTATCATTACTTTAAGGAGAAAATGGGATTCACTAACAACCAAAAACATCTAATTCAGAAAATTTGGTCCAAGGAAGGGAAGAGAAAAAGCCTAATTAGTTTGTAACAGAGAAATATATTCTTCTGCTCTCCCATATTAATCCTTGTTTTAAATAATTGCTCCAATTAGGACTATGCAAATACAATGCAGAGGCCTGGATAAATTTAACTTCAAAGTGATATGAACATGATTTTCTTTTGACAGAAAATATGCATCCAAATCAAGCTGAAAGAAGATCCAAGAAAGAATAAAAAATACAGCTCAAAAATGACTGCCATCAAAACTATATTTTGAGCAACAATGGATATTGTCATTGGAATACTTTGTTTGATGGCAAAAAGAATAATAGCTCTACCGCTTCCCCACCATACCACCAAAGCTACTACCAGCCGGTCTCCCACAATCATTATCCAGCATAGCAACCTTTGTAGAATTGAGATGTTGTACTACTTTTACTGGTGCTGTAGTCCAGTTTCCTTAGCAGTCATAGCAACTGAAGATGTGGAAAAGGAAGGTCCTTGGAAGAATCAAATGGTTCAACCTCAGAAACAGATAATGGTTTCATCAAAGGAAGGAACATTAAAGAAGATGAATTATCATGTACTCTGTTGCTGCATCCTGAGAACCACAGGTCTTTCCATCTCACTTGTACCTGAAACCTCCTATATGCATTTGTTCCCCCATTAGAATGTAAGAACCCTGAATGCAAATATTGTCTTTTCTGTTTGTATTCCCAGTATTTTGCATAGAGTAAGCAACTAATACATTTTTAATAATGCCTTCATTTATTCATACATTCACATGCTAGCAGGCTCTCCTGAAAATTTTGACTTAGAAAACAATAATAATATTAAAATTGTAGTAACTATTACAACAATGCCCGTGTCTATGTAGGGTGTGAAACCTCTCAAGATGATTTCACATCTGTTACCTCTTAACTTTCATAATAACTTCATGAGGTTATCAAAGTCATTTCTTGAAGGAGCCACTATGATAGAATGGGAAGAAAGGAAGGGGTAAGCATTTATATACAGGCATAAATCATCTAATTGTGCTTCACTTTATTGCGCTTTGTTTTGTTTTGTTTTACAAATTGAAGTTTTGTGGCAACCTGCATTAAAGGAAGTATAATGGTGCCATTTTTTCCAACAGTATGTGTTTACGTTATGCCTCTGTCACATTTTGATAATTCTCACAATATTCCTAATTTTCTTCATTATTATAATATTTGTTACGGTGATCAGTGATCTTTGATGTTACTACTGTAATTGTTTGAGGGCACCATGAACCACAATCATATAACATGGCACACTTAATTGGTAAATGTTATATGTGTTCTGACTGCTTCATCAACATCATCCCATCTTCCTCCCTCTCCTAGCACCTCTCTATTCCTGGAGATACAACAATATTGAAATTAGGCCAGTTGATATCCCTACAATGGCCTCTAAGTTTTCAAGTGAAAGGAAGAGCCAATCTATGTGACAACTTCATTGTTGTTTCATTTTCAGAAATTGCTACAGCCAGCCTAACCTTCAGCAACCAGCACCCTAGTCAATAAGCAGCCTTCAGCATTGAGGCAATACCCTCCACCAGCAAAAAAAAAAAAAAAAAAGGTTACTGCTCACGAAAGGCTCAGATGATGGTTAACCTTTATTTTAGCAATAAGATAATTTTTAGTTAAGGTTTATACATTTTTACGTAGTACTATTGAACACTTAATAGAATGCAGTATAGTATAAATAGAACTTTTATATGTATTGGGAACAAAAAAATTGAGCAACTCACTTCATTTTGATATTTGCTTTATTGCAGTGATCTGGAACTGATTCTGCAATATCTCTGAGGTATGATTGTAATCTCTATGCTTTTGTAGGCACCATGCTAAGTGCTTTTTACAAATGTTATTTCAGTTGATCTTCATATCAACCCTATGAGGCAGACGCTATTGTAATCCCCATTTTGTGGGTGAGAAACTGAGATAAACAGAAGTTTTGATTTTCCTAGAGTTATACAAATAGTAAAGATCTGAGGCTAGATCTGAACCCAAGTCTTTCTGAATTTAAGATCTGAACTCTTCCCCCTGCACCTACTGCCTCAAAGAAGTGAAAGAGACAGGGAATACTTGGAGTTAGAAGCATTGTTGAGTTAGAGGACATAGGTTTGAAATGTGGCTTGTCACCTTACTAGCTCTGTGACCTTAGGTAAGTTATTTCAAGTCTCTGGGCCTCATTTTCCTTTGGTTTAAAACTGGAATAAAATATTTGCCTGTCTACCTTTTATAACAGTATCAAATGTAATTATATAAGTAAAATGACCATAAAGCTCTATACAAATATTGGTGGTGGTTGTACTTCTATCTGGTAAAGTCTAAAATCTAATTACTGATTATGTAACTCATGATTATATTAGCATTGCTGGCTAAGTGGTCTTTGGTTTCCTGATAAGAGTTGTTGACTATCAGAGAAAAATAGCAGTATTATGAGTAAAAATAGCTCACAGTTATGTAATAGTTTAAGACTATCAATTACTTTCCTCATAACAACCTTGAGAGTAGCATAGGTATTATTAGCCCTATTTATGGATGAAGAAGTTAAGGTTTAAGGATGTTATATGATTTTGTGGAGTCACTGCATCTGTGAGCCAAATGGATATCAGATATTGTGGAGTCTGACTTACAGGTAAATGAGCATCTAAGAATCCTTGCTACAAATGCCCAATGCATGGGCATTCAGCATTGCCTTCTGAGGGAGCCCAATGCAGATTTAGGAAGGCTTGGGAAGTAAGGCATGATTTCCTTACATTAAGTCTAAATCTCCTTTCTGCACCTTCTATTCATTTAGTTTTGTCCCGTCAGGACAAAGATAAGCACTTGCATAGCTCTTACATAGGACAGTTTTTCAAATCCTTGAAGATGCCTCTCATAGACTAAGTTAAGTCTTTTTTTCTGTCAACATAACCCAGTTCTGTCAATCAATAATAATATGGCATAACACCCAATCCACTCACCAAAAATGCATGCATGCTCCTGGTCAAGTTTAATTTTCTCAAATCCCTTAATGAATTATGCCACCCAAAACTGAACGCAATGTTCTAGTGTACTACAGTTCTAGAACAATGCCTAGCAAATAGTAGGTACTTAATACATGATTATTAATTGATATCACCCAGAGAGATTATAACATATGGCTTCACCTAATTCTTTTTTTTAATTAACTTTTTGTTTATTTTTTGGTTTACATCATTGATTTCCACAAGATTTTGAGTTACAAATGTTCTCCCCGTCTTTCCTCTACCCACCATCCCAAAATAGTGATCCCACTATACACCCCCTCCCCCAATGTGCTCTCTCATATATCCTCCTCCATCACCCCTCTGATTTTCTGGTAGGGTGAGATGGATCTCCCTATCCCAGTACCTGTATATCTTATTTCCTGTTTGCATGTAAATAACAACAACAACAACAACAATAATAATAATAAATGTATCTTTTTATCATTTGATTTTAGAACTTTAAATTCTAGATTCTTTCCAATCCTCCTTTGTCACCCACCCTCATGGGAAAGACAGGTAATTCAATACAGGCCGTACATATGTAGTTACGCTGCACATCTCCACAATGACCATATCGTATAACATTGACTATATTTCCTTCCTTTCTATCCCTCCCTCCACTTACTCTATTCTCTACTTTGTACCCATCCCTTCACACAAGTGTGGGCTTCTAACAACCCTCCCCTCCATCATCCCCCCACTCATCCCCTTCCCTCCTACTCTCCTGTCGAGCAAGATACCTGATTTAGAGTGTATGTCATTCCCTCCCTAAGCCAAATTCAGTGAGAGTAAGGTAGACCCATTCCCTTTTTGCCTTCCTGTTCTTCCCCTCCATTGTAACAGTTATCCCTTCCCACTTCTATGTGAGAGGGTTAACCTCATTTTGTCTCTCCCTGTCTCTTCTCATTCTATTCCTCTAGCACCTCTTAATTACTCCTTTTAAAATATCATCCCTTCATATTCAATTGGTCCTGTGCCCTCTGTCTACATACACATAAATATCTGCACTCATATATGTATTCATATGCATATGTGAAGGGATAGGTACAAAGTAGAGAATAGAACAAGTGGAGGGAGGGATAGAAAGGAAGGAAATATAGTCAATGTTACACAATATGTTCATTGTGGAGATGTGCTGTGTAACTACACATGTATGGCCTGTATTGAATATATGTGTGTATATATATATGTGTATATATATATATATATATATATATGTGTGTGTGTGTGTGTGTGTGTGTGTGTGTGTGTGTGTGTGTGTGTGTATACACATTTATATTCCCTTCACCTATCCTCATAAGGAGAAAAGTTTCACAAGTTACAATTCTCATTTTTTCATGTTGGCATATAAATAATTCAACTTTGATAAGTTCCTTGTGATTTCTTTTCTATGTTTGCCTTCTCATACTTCTTTGTTTGAATGTCAAATTTTCTGTTCAGTTCTGGTTTTTTCCTCAAGAATGCTTGAAAGTCCTCCACCTCATTGAATGATCATATTTGCCTCTGAAACTTTATACTCATTTTGCTGGGTAGGTGATTCTTGGTTTTATTCCTAGCTCCCTTGATCTCCAGAATATCATATTCCAGGCCCTTTGGTCCCTTAATGTAGAAGCTGCTAGATTCTGTGTTATCCTGATTGTGTTTCCACAGTATTCAAATTGTTTCTTCTTGGAAGCTTGTAATATTTGCTCCTTGATCTGGTAACTCTGGAACCTGGCTACAACATTCCTAGGAGTTTTCTTTTGGGGATGTTTTTCAAGAGGTGATTGGTGAATTCTTTCAAGTTCTATTTTGCCTTCTTGTTCTCAAATATCTGGGCAATTTTCCTTGAGAATTCCTTGAAGGTTGATTTCAAAGTTCTTTTTTTGATCATGGCTTTCAGGTAGTCCAATAATTTTTAAATTGTCTCTCCTGGATCTATTTGCCAGGTCAGTGTTTTTTCAAGGAGATATTTCACATTGCCTTCTATTTTTTTATTTGTTTGGATCTGTTTAATAGTATCTTGATTTATCATAAAATAATTTGCTTCCATTTGCTCCACTCTAATTCTGAAGGAATAATTCTCTTCAGCGAGCTTTTGAGATTCTTTTTCCATCTGGCAAATTCTACTTTTTAAGGCATTCTTCTCCTCATTGGCTTTTTGGGCCTCCTTTGCCATTTGAGTTAGTCTATTTTTTAAGGTGTTATTTTCTTCCTTCAGGTTGTTGCCTCTCTTACCATGATTTTCTTGTATTGTTCCCATTTCTTTCCCCAATTTTTCTTCTCAAATTTGGTTTTCGAATTCCTTTTTAAGCTCCTCTATGGCCTCTATCCAGTTCGTAGTTTTCTTCGAAGCTTTTGGTGTGTGAGTTCTGACTGTGTTGTC
Organism: Pseudochirops cupreus; assembly: GCA_028627135.1. Classification (NCBI taxonomy): domain Eukaryota; kingdom Metazoa; phylum Chordata; class Mammalia; order Diprotodontia; family Pseudocheiridae; genus Pseudochirops; species Pseudochirops cupreus. Next base: position 315,829,815 of record CM053581.1, on the reverse strand, counting down.
TTCCTCCTGTTCCATGCTTTGGTCCTTTTTTTCCCCAAAAAAGGAATCTAAAGTTGGTTTGCTGCATTTGCTTTGCTTTCTTTGCCTGCTCATGTTACCAGTCAATTACTTGGCTTTTGGGCTGTGTAGTAAAACTCCACTTTCAGAGGGGAGAGCTGTGTCCCAAATTGTTGGGGTTTTCACAGCTGCCAGAGCTATTAGGAGGCCACTGTTTCTGCAGCCCCCACCAGCTTAGGCCCACTGAAAATGCACCTCAGGACCACCACCCAAGACCGCGATCTGATCCAGGCAGCTCTAGGCAGGAGCACTTAGCCTCTGCATGATCACTTGGCCAGCCTGTAACCTGCAGGCCGGGACCTTCAGAAGCTGCCATGTGGAGGTGGCTGCTGGTCTGCTGCTTCAGACTGCTGCTAGCTCTGGAGGCAGTTCTGCTGGACCCTCTTCCCCAAATTTAGCCAAATTCCACTGACCTTTTCCCTTTGTCTTTGGCTCTTGTGGGTTGGTGATTCTGGAAATCACCACAGCTGCTGATGATCCATTCTCCTGAACACTACAGCCCCAGCTTCTCCTGGACACCCTGGGGTGGAAACCTCATGGGGCTGGGCTCTGCTTCCAGTGCATTGCGATGACCACCTGCCACATTGCCTTCAGCAGGAACTTTGTTACTCCATCATTTTTGTGGAGTCTGGAGCTCTAAAATTCGTTTAGAGTCATATTTTATGGGTATTTGAGGTAGTATTGGGAGGTGCTCATGGAGTTCTAGTGTTTCTATGCCTCCATCTTGACTCCACTCCTGACTTCACCTAACAGTATGCTTCTCCTAATATAACCTAATATCCCATTATTTTTTTTTACTGATATCAATTGTTGACTCATATTGATCTAATCTCCTTCCCACCCCTAGATCTTTTCACACAAATTGTTATGTAGTCAAATCTCCTACTTCCTGTACTAGTGAATTTTTCTTCTTTAACCCAAATAAAGGGTTTTGTATTTCTTTCCAATCAAATTAATTACTTAATTTGACCTGTCATTCCAGCCTGTCAAGCTCTCTTTGGATCCTAACTCTGTCACCCAGTGAATTACTTATTTCTCCTAACTGCTGTCATCTTCCAACTTGATAAGCATATCATCTATCCTTTCATCTACATGACTGATTAAAATGTTAAACATTACAGAACCAAGGACATATCCCTAAGAATCTCCACTAGAAATGTCCTTGTAAGTTTATATTGAATCATTAATGCCCAATCTATAGCTTCAGTCATTCAAGCCCTCTGAATTTAACCAATGTTGCTCTCATTTAGTTTACCTTTTTCTCAGGAATATCCTAAGTCATTCATTATGTGCCTTCCTGAAATTTATCTATACTGTGTCTATAACATTCAACTTATCTCAAATCATTAGGAATTTTTAAAGTACTTATGTGTAAGATACTGTGCAAAGCTCTCTGGGTACAAAAATAGACACAAAACAATTCCTACCCTAAAGAAGTTTACGTTTTATTTGGGTGATACAACACATGTAAAGATAAGCAAGTACAAAGTACAAGATGAACCTCTATGGGAATCAAGATTTCCCGGAGATGAATGTGACAAAGGACAGCATGGCAGAATGGGAGACATACTTTGTAAAGTCACAATAGAAGAAATGGAATTGCATACAGTATATGAAAAATAGCATGAAATCGTTCTGGAAAGAGATATTGGAGCCAGATAGTGAAGGATATTCAATGCTAAACAATGAAGTCTGTATTTTGTCCTGAGGAATTATTGAAGCGCTGAAACTATTTGAGCAGGTAACTGATACATCAGTCATGCCTTAGGAATGTCAATTTGGTAATCATTGGGGTAGATCAACCCTATATGCCAAGAGCCAAATATTCGATTATGTAGAGTGGACCAGACTGGGTGTGGGCCTCCTTCCACCAAAGGCCTGGTCTTGGCCTCTACTTGTCTATATGTCACTCATATCCTCTCTTTCTAACTTGTTCTTAAACTAAGAACTCTTTGGATGCTTGACTATGAGACAAAAAATGAAAACTCCCAACTATGAGACTTCTTACAATCTTTCCTACCACTGATCCTTAAGGACCACACTGCCTTTATATCTGCCCTGCAACTGAAGTCTCCTCTATTTGTTGTTCCCCTTATTTAGAATGTGAGCTCTTTAAAAGCAGAAAATGTCTTCTGTTTCTATTTGTATGACCAAAATTTACCACAGGGCTTGGCATATATGTAGGGCTCAGTAATGGTTTTTCTTTTCTATTCTATGTGTAGAATGGATTAGGATTGAATAATAGATAAATGATAGATTGAATGATAGATTGAAAAAAATTGAAACTACAAACCAGGTGAGAGCAATAATGTCCCAGTCTAGGGTGATGGTCATTTCAGTGAAGGGGATAAAAGTGAGAGATGTTATAGTGAGAGAGTCAATAAGAATTGGCCACTGAATCTATATGGAAAGTGAAAGAGAATGAACAATTGAGGATTACTTTAAAATTGGGAATATGGTTGACTAGAATTATTATCATGCCTTTGATATAAAGAAAGAAATTCAGAGTCTGGGTGAGTATGAGGGGAAGATAATGAATACTATTTTAAACATTCCCCATCTTAGATACCTATTGGGCATCATAAAGACATTTAGCACACAGATGGCTATAAAGGAGCTCAGGAGAGAAATGAAAATATTAAAAATTGGTATTAACTTTATAAAAAAAGTTTGTAAGATTCATATGGCATGCCTGTTCTTAGATGAAACCATGCTGTCTCTTAGAGATCCATTGTTGCCCATGTATTCACAGACTACTTAATAAAGTGCGTTTCCCATTACTTCAATCAATAAGTATTTATTAAATGACTGTTATGTTTCAGACTCTGTGCTAAGCCCTGAGGATAAAATGACAAAAGAAAAACAGCTTTTCCCCTCCAGAAGCTTACATTCTAATAAAGGGGGCTATCTGCACATAGATTTATAGAGATGTACAAGAAACATTCAAAGTAGCCACAAGATAGCATAGAATGAGAAAGCTCTAGCACTTGTTAGATTCCCAGAAAAGGCCTCCTGCAGAAGGAAGGTTTGTGCTGAGTCTTGATGGAAAACATGAATTCTAAAAGGTGAATGTCAAAATGGAGAGTAATGAAGGTAGGGAGGACCCCTGTTGCAAAGGCACAGAGAAAGGAGATAAAACATATTTTCAGAGGTCAGAGAGTAGGCCAGCAGGGGGAACTATATAGTTAGTCAAAGAGATTAATGGATAAAAAAAAAAAAGACTTATAGGAAGGAGTCAGGCATTGTAATATAACAACAACAATATCAGTAGCTAGCTTTTATGTAGCTCCTTAAGGTTTGAAAAATACTTTAGAAATATTAACTCATTTTATCCTAAGAAGTCTGAGAGGTAGGCATTATTAGTCATACTTTAAAGATGGGGAAACTGAAGCAGACAGAGATCAAGTGACTTGCCTAGGCTCATACAGCTATATCTGAGGTTGGATTTGAATTTGTCTTCCTGACTCTTAAGATCGTAACTCAATAGAGTGTGTCACCTCAATGAAGAGTTTTAAATACCAGAGAAAGTTACACAGTTAAGATTAATGTGAATTTGAATAATGTGAAATTTGATTTAGAGTGAATTATAACATAATTCTAGATCACATTTAACGTGAACTAAAATTCAATTAATGTGATTAGTGTGAACTGGTCAAGGGTTTTAACACACTGCTGTATTATTGGTCTAAACTTGCCAATTGCTGTGTGTGGATTTCATTTAATGCTGGATAGCATATTACAAATAATTGTGTTAATTTTTTTAAAAGAACACTTAAAATAAAAAAAAAGAAAGAATACTTCACATGGAAAATTGGCAGCACAAAAGAATTTGATTGTTACATTAAAATAAAAATGTGATATAATTGAGTGGCATGAGTGTGGTCATAGTATTTTTAAACTAAGGAAAAAATCTAGAAATACTTAACTCTACAGCACAGAATATAATAAAACATGCAGACAGAATAGAAGAAAAAGGCAAAATTGTGCCATCTTTTTATTGTTTGCAAACAACCACAAAGAATAGAAGTGTTTTAATGATAAAAATGGAGCATCCTTTAGCTGTCTTAAGATTGCATTCAACAACACGTTCTCTTAGGAATAAGTCAGACAATAAGTATTTATTAAGTGCCTACTCTCTGCCAGGTACTATTCTAATTTCTGGGTATTCAAAAGGAGGCAAAAGACAATTCTAACCTCATAATCTAATGATAGTGACAAAAGCAAACAAATACATACAAACAAGATATTTTTTGTTGTTGTTTTTCAGTAATGTCTGACTCTTCATGACTGCATTTGGGATGTTCTTGGGAAAGATACTGGGATGGTTTGCCATTTCCTTATCCAGCCCATTTTATAGATAAGGGACTGAAGCAAACAAGGTTACATGACTTGTCAAGGGGTACACAGCTAAAGTGTGATAAATGCAAATTAAATAGGATATAATAGAGAATAAATACTAAAATTAAGAGGTATAAGAAAGACTTTCATTAAAAGGTATGATTTTAATTGTTACTTGAAGGAATCTAGGGGAGTCAAGAGGTAGAGATAAAGAGAGAAAGTATTCCAGGGATGAGAGATAGCCAAAGAAAATTTCCAGAGCCAAGAGGTATAATGTCCTGTGTAACAAACAGCAAAGAAGTCTCTGTTACTAGATCAAAATGTACATCATGGGGAATAAGAAGACTAAGAAGGCAAAAGAGAGCTACATTATGAAGGGCTTTGAATGACAAGCAGAGAATTTTGCCTTTGATCCTGGAAGTGATAGGGAGCCAATGGGATTTGTTGAGTAAGGGGATGACACGATTGGATCTTGATTTTGGGAAAATCACTTTGGTGACTAAATGGAGGATGGACTAGAGTGGAGAAAGACTTGATGAAGTCAGACTTACCAGAAAGCTATTGCTTTCATGTAGGTGTGAGGTGATGAGGGAGTGCTATATAATGATGGCTCCATCAGAGGAGAAAAAGGAGTATATTCAAGAGATGTTGAAGAGGCACATTTGAAAGACACTAGTAAGCTATTGGATATGGAGGGTGATAAATAGTGAGGAGTTGAGAATGTCTACTAGGTTACAAAACTAAAAGACTTGGAGAATGGTGTTGCTGTCTACAGTAATAGGGAAGGTTGGGAGGGGGAGAGGGAAAGATAATGATTTTAAGATGTCTCCTAAACATCCCATTAGAGATGTCTGAAAGGTGATTGGACACACAAGATTTGAAAACAGTAGAGGGGTTAGGACAGGATAGGTAGATTTGAGAATCATCAACTTGAGAAAATTAAATTCATATGGAGGTAATGAAATCAGCAGTTGTAGTATAGAGGAAGAAAAGAAGAATATTGACTACATATACTTACAATTCACCTACTATTAGCAGGCATTACCTGGATGAGGAACCAATAAAGGAGAATAAGGAGTAGCCTTACAGATAGAAGACAAACTCAGAGAAAGTAGCATACTTAACACCTAGAGAGAAGTGTGCATCAAGAAGGAAAGGACAGTGTCAATGGATGTAGAGAGGTCAAAAAGAATGAGAATTATGAAAACAACATTGTATTTGAAAACTAAGAGGTCTTTAGTAACTTTGGAGAGTGCAGTTTCAATGGAATGATAAGACTGGAAGTCAGATTGTAGGAGGTTAAGTTTATGTATGGGCTTATGTTTAAGTCTAGTAAGAGTACAGGAGTTGTAGAGAAAAGAACAATTGTGAGCCAGGGACTGAATTTGTTGAGGACAGAAGGGGAGAGACCTGGAAATCTGTAAACAACAACTAATGAAGATTTTGATTAGATAGTAGATTTCTATTGTATGGACTTCAAAAAGTGTTTACTGAGTGATGGGAGCAGAGAGAGGACCTAGAAGTGATGATGAGGAACAAAGAGTATTCCAACTCTCCCACCTCTACCAGTGAGCCAAGGGTAATGACTGGTAGTCCTTGGGAAATGAGGTTTGGATGATGACCTAGAGGAATTCAGAATCACTGGGCTATGTAAGATATGACCACATGTGAGTATAGTATGTTAAAAATTGAGTCAGAGGCACCACTCCTCTTTCCAGGGGAGGTTGGAGTTCAGGAAGGAGACATTCACAGGATGGAACCTGAGATCTAAGGAGCACAGTCAGACAGGAAGCCCCCATTCATTTTCCTTTTTCCCTCCCAAAGCTTGAGGTAAGATAGGAGATTCACATTGACTTTCTTCTTTCTCCTATCTCAGGTGACAGGCACAGGGGGAGATGAAAGACTTACATTTAGAGGGAATGTTGACCTGTTTGAGACACAGAGACATCCTTTACTGAAGAAAGTAGGAAAATCAGCTGGTAAGCAAAGTAGGAGCTGAAATTACTGGAGCAGATAGGATTTGGACCACCTCTTGCTGTCTTCTATCAGTGAAATTTAGAAGGAAGTTGCTCCTTCATAACAGAGCAAACCATTCAGGTAAATGTTTCAAGTTCACTTAGATAGTGAAAGAAAAATGAAATAATGTGGATAATGAAGTAACTTTTTATGCAAGAATTGGTTGGCTCAATAACTTTAAAAAATCAAGTTTAACTAGATGCTGTTAAAATGACCAGAGAGGTAACCAGTATAGATGAGGGTGAGACAGTTAAATATCCTGATGTTTTGGAAAAAAAAAATCAAAGAAAGCATAATATTGACAAAACAGGAAAATTTGTAGAAAAGGCCTTCAAGAATTTAAATTTCTAAGAAAGAAAACAATTCAACTTGGATTTAAAGGTGTCTAAGATTTGTGTAACACTTATTGGGAGGGATTTTTAAATTCTGAAAAAAATTAATTTTAAAATTTTAATTTTTTTAAATTTTTAAATTTTCAAGAAAATTTTAAATTAAAACAAATGTTTCTTTATCTGTCTCACCTTAGAGAGTCTAAAATCATCAATTACTTACAGTTTTTTGCTGGCCAAATAAGAAAGTGTAGGTGACTAAAGCCATTAGTTGAAGACTGGTTTTCAAACTATTTTAGCTCTACTGCCAAAAAATGTTGCAGGGACAGCAATATTCTGTTTAAAGCATTACTGTTTTGGGATAATGCTGCAGGTCATCCAACTATACTTCATTCATTGTGTGAGAATATGAACATGTAAATTCACCTAGATGTGGATTACAGGATTGACAGGTATCTCTCTATAATATAAAGAGTTTAAGAAAGGGAAGACAGTTCAATCTATGCTGTTAAAATATTTTAGATGACAATGACATTTTTGTCATATTGCCAGTGTTGGCTTATCTTGGGTACAATATTCAGTAGTTTAGTTTATTTTTTAATTTTTCTTTCAACAACTTCATTATTCTGTAGTTATCTTGAATCAGAAATATATTTTTTTTCTTATTTAATGCTATGTTAACAGAAAGAAACCTCATTTTTTTTAAAAAAAGCAGTGATTAGATACATTGGGGTAGCATCAATTACCATATCTGGCATAGAATTATAATATCTAATAACAGGGATTTGAAAAAGGTGATCAATTCCTGGGGATCATTTTTCATGCTGATTCATTCCTGATTCTATTTGATCTAGGGGGAACAGGAAGCAAATAAAGATTATTGGAAATAGGGGAGGCCTCAAATTCATTGGCCAATGGCTTGCATACACTACTCTTTTCCATTAAAAAACAAATAAAACAATATCATTACAGATCAAATGGAATAACTTTTGCCCTTCTTTAGTTTTGAGTTATTTCTTCATAATCTTTCAAGGTCACAGTCACATAGACCTTCCCCTCTCCCCCTCCCCAATAGTAACCTAAGATGGTTAAGATGAGTTTCACTAAATTGATTAAGGGAAACCAAATGATCTGTTACCACCTCTCTACTCATCTAAAGCAGTGGTTCTCAACCAGTGGACCACCACCCCTTTGGGGGTAGAATGGGGTCACCTAAGACCATCGGAAAACATATTTCCGATGGTCTTAGGAACCGAGACACCACTCCTCTATCTGTCTCCAGTCGGGTCCACCCACGTGCAGATACGCCCACATACAAGTATTCAAGGGTTGTGGCATTAGGAAGGTTGAGAACCACTGATCTAAGATTTTAACTTCCTGTTCTGTTTTAGTTCCAAAATAATTTTCCTTGGAAGAAAAAAAAAAGAAATAGGTACTTGTGATGTCTTCTTTTTGTTGTCCTTTATGAATATTCCATCAATCCTGAGGAACAACTATATCATTTCCTTGATTTAAAAATGTGCAAATCCCCAAATATGGCTTTAAGAATATTGGTGTACTTTCTGTCATCCTTGCTATTAATTACCAGAATCTGCACACTCTAATCTTTAGCCTATCTGACACTATTATTCTAGGTCTACACCACTATTTTTTTTAATTAACCATCTTTTACTTGCCAGTGTTTCCAACTTACATGTGTCTTCTTAAAAAGAAAAACTAACCTGATTAGTGAGTTTACTCTTTGTCCACATCAGTGTCTTAAGACTGACTTATCTCCTTTGTTTTTTTTTTTTTGAGGGGGGAAGGTGATGTAAGTCGGGTTAAGTGACTTACTCAATGTCACACAGCTAGTGAGTGTCAAGTGTCTAAGGTCAGATTTGAACTCAGGTCCTCTTGACTCTGGGGCTGGTAGTCTTTTCATTGTGCCACCTAGCTGCCTCTCCTTTCTTTCTAATAAGAAACTTCTGAGTTCATGTTTATGGGATTTCATTCTTGAGAGCTTTCTATGAATCTCTGGTTGTCAGGCCACGGGATTCCATGAGATTCTCCATATTCTTAACTGAACACTTTGAAACCTCCTCTTTTAAAATATAGGGTATGTCAGATTATCTATGGATTTTTTCTGTTTTGTCAAAAATTCTGATACAGAGATTACTTCCTCCCAAGGTTCCTGTTCTGTTTTTTTTTTTTAACTTTAACAACCAGTATTACCCTCTCCCCCTCCCAATTGTCAGAATGAGGTCCAGGCTAACAACTCTCTTCATTACTATGAATATAAGCAACACACATGGATGATGACAACTTCTGAAGAATGAAATTACCATTAAGACAAGTGAAGCATTTATTGTATCCCCTATTTTCAACAGAGTGAGCTTCTTCAAATGTCCAGGCAGCTGAAGTTCCTCATAGAATCTGGATCACACCTCTTTGGTCAGGCTTGAGATCTACTTCCCAAAATGCACATCTACTTCTCCCTTTTAGACATGTGGTATATGCCACATTCCATGACAATATTGTTTTTCTTTCTCTGTTCATTTATTTAACCTTACCAAAAGAATTTCCACTGCAATTCCTGATCAGATTCCTGGATTTCCTGTAGTTAATAGGACTACGTATTTTAAAATTGTATTATATTGTTCCACGTTTCTCCCTTTGCTTAACATGTTTTCCCCCACTCCTCTCGAATGAAGTATTCCCTTCTCAAGCTAGATTCCAAACATTGATCTTGTTCTTCCAATCTCATTGATTCATATGAGAAAAAATTGTTAGAATGTGTTAGGATATTTATTTCACTTCATTTTTCCCCATGCTTATTGCACTTCTATATAGACATCTGAGATCATAGGTTTTACTGCTAGCTCTCTTCTTAGATAATATCTATTGTGAATTACTGGTCCTCTCTGCTGATATACTTCTTCTTAAGTTATAACTGTTATTTTCTGTGATACCTACCTTGGCAGAAATATATGGACAATTTTAGGCCTCCTTGTCTATTTTCACTTTGGGATGCAATCCATCCCTCTCCAAAATTCTCTCATTCCTAAGTCTTTATCCATGGTCCATAAATCCAAGTCCCATCTTCAGAGCTATTTGCTCACTAATTTTAGCTTTTTCTCATACCCTGACCTTTAATACTGCAACTATTCTGAAAATATAACCTCTGCCCTTAAAGTTTTTCATTGTTGTTGTTGTTATTGTTTTCCCAGGAGGTAGATAGAGAGAGATGATAGATAGAAAGGTTGATGAAAGTTAAATGATAAAGATAGAAAAAGAGAGAGAAAGAGAGATCGAAATTTGTATCTATATACCTATATATTTATACTCAGGATTGATTCTGGAATGCATGAGGTTGGGGCAAATATTTTTATGGGTCCTTGTTTATATAAATATTAATATAATATAAAATATAAATCTGATTAAAATGTATCACAAATTCATGACTCCATTTGATATATACTGATTTATCAAGTAAGATTTAGAATAATGGCTACACAAGGTGTACATATTAGTTTGTTCATTGCCAATCAGTGCAAGTGGATATGCTTACTATAGTTCAGGTGGGTTCATGGGGCTTCAAGATGATCAAAGAGAGCATAGATCAATCTCATCAGAGAGAAGGTGGTCTGATCAGATGATGTTTTGTCACTAATCTTCCTCAACTGGTGAGTAAGGCTCTCAGATGCAGTGCTGAGATTCCAGGGTTACTGTCAGTGGATGGGAAGGTCTGGAGGGTTGAGCCTATTGACACCCTGGAGGAGAAGGAGGAACCAAGTGGAGATAGGAAATTCCTCCCCCACAACAGGGGTCAGAAAAGGTGGTAGAAGTCAGTGTGGAAATGGAAACCAATTTTTGAAGCCATCCCCTGAAGTTAAAGCCAAAAGCTCCAGGGAAGGCAGGATATCAGGGGATTTACTCTTTCAGCTATCTGTTAAACACAGGAGCACTGGATTCAAGGCTAAGATGAAGCATGTCATAATAATAAAATCAAGGGTTGGTGATAATGTCCTTGTCTGAGTGGATCGTGTTTCCTAGAGACAATATTAGTCATTGAGACTCTGAGAAACTGTTGCTTTTCTACAAAACTGGTAGAAGTAAGACCTAAATAAAGCATCTGGGCAAGGGCCGTGATTGACTAGGTCTAAATGTGGTACTCCTGATACCTCTACCTATACCTACATCTATCCATCTATTTAGCAATCTACATGAAGTGAATACTAATTCAGATCAGCAAATATTGTGCAATGTAGAGTCTTAGAAATTTGTTCCCTGTAAATCTTAATAAAGTGCTCTCTCTCTCTTTGTCTCTCTCTGTCTTTTTCTCTCTCTATTTCTCTCTCTTTATCTCTCTCTTTCTTGTCAGATTCTTTAATTAATTCTTTCTATTTCATTAAAATTTTCTCAATTACATAAGAAAAATTTAATAATTTTTTTTGATTTCCGAATTCACTTCTTTTGTTCCCCTCTTCCCCTCTCCTTAAGAAAGCAAGCAATTAGATATTAATTATACATGTGAAGTCATGTACAACATATTTCCATTATTAGCCATGTGTAATGGTATTGGGAATTTGAAGATCTTCCCTGTCCCTTAAGAGGCCAAATGTAATCACATGGAACCTAAGTGGGGAGGAACTTACTGAAAGGGTGGAACAGGAAGGGTGGAGCAAGAAGGAGAAGGAGAGAGAGCCAGACAGCTGGGAGCAAACAGTGTGGAGGATGAGCAACTATCATGAGTGAGAGAGGGACATTTTTGCTTAAGGGAGCCTGTTTTGTTTTGAAGGCCTGATAGAAGGAAGGCTTGGGAATGTTGGTGTTCATTTCATTGGTTATGTGTACCAACTTCTTGGTTGCTATGATAGATTTGGATTTCTGGTTTTGGCATTTGCCTTCTTGGTATTTGAATAAATGTCTTGGTTCTGTCTTCCATATGGAGAGTCCCTTACATTTTGTGATTCACAACTACACCAGCATATTCAAAGCTGCTGTGGGCATTATGAATATTGCATTGATGTTATATCCTGCTGAAAAAAAAACATTAACAAAATAAAAGATAAACATAAAAATGTAACCAAAAAAGGCATCCTGCAATTTATATTTGAAGTTTATCAGTTCTCTTTCTGAAAATAGGTAGCATTGTTCATCTTGGGTCCTTTGGGATTGCTTTAGATCACTGTGTTGATCAGAGTAGCAAAGTCTTGCACAGTTGATTATCCTTTCAATATTGTTGCTGCAATATACAATATCATCCTGGTTCTCCTCACTTCCATTTACAATAGTCTTCCTAGGTCTTCCCAGGTTTTTCATCAGTTATACCACAATAGTATTCTAACACAATCATATACCACAACATGTTCAGTTATTGCTGAATTAATGGAAAGTCCCTCCATTTCCAATTCTTTGTTGTCACAAAAAGAACTGCTATAAATATTTTTGTTCAAATAGATCCTTTTTGATTTTTCTTGATCTCTTTGGGACACAGATCAATGAGTGATATTACAATGTGTCAAAGGACATGTATAGTCATATAGGTCTTTGGGCATTTTAAATTCTTTTCTAGAATGGTTGGACCAGTTCACAACTCCACAAAGAGAAAATTAGTGTCAGAATTTTTTCACATTTCCTCCAATGCTTGCCAAACAACATCTGGTCTTCTCCAGTGTAATCACAGGGCTCCCTTGTAATCTGTTGCTGACCAGTTTTCAGTTTCCTTACCACCTCTAGCTTGAGAGGCCCTGAAGCTGTTGCTAATTCTGTCACCACCACCTAGTCCTTTCACTGGTGTTTCATTCATGTGGGCTCTTGGCCAGCCTCCACTCATACATCTCTTTCTGAATTCCTAAATCATCTCATGCTGGAAGAATGTCTCACTCAACTTTTATTGGCTTTGCCATTCCAGTAGTCAATTTGAAGCATTATCTTAAAGTTGTTTGGAGAAGAATGTTGGGAGAACTTAACTGAGAGCTTCTCTACTCTGTCATCCTGACTACCCCTGAAAGTGCTTCCTGGAGTTTATTGTAAAGTTTTCTTGATTGAAACCTTAGTCCTCACATAAATCATCTGTGGTGAATCCTAGTAATTGCTGGTTTCACAAGTCTCATATCTTGAATAACTGATTTCTCTTAATACACACTTGCATGCACACACTCTCACAACAGACTTACATATGATAAATTTAAGTTCTACTAGTAACCACCTCAGCACTCCTCAGCATATAATAACTACCACTATTTTCTTCATTTTTTGATTGTTATTCCTTGTGAAGAAAAAAAAATCTTTGTAATACATCTCAGGTAGACATGAATTATTTCAATTCCCTTGAGTGTAGAGTTGCCAACCATGATGATCGTGTGTGGTATAGTGAAAACAGTACTGTATTTGGAGTCAAAGGGCTGGGGTTCCAATCTCAGCACTGCTACTTGTTACCTATCTGACCTTGTGCAAATTATTTCACCTATGTATGCCCCATGAGAGACTAGATAATCTTTAAAGTCCCTTCCAGCTCCATATTCATGATCCTATAATTCCTTATTCTTGTGATTGTTACTGGATCACCTCTGTCTCATTGACAACTGTTGATGCACATTATCTTTCACTAGAATGACAAAAGTTATTTTCTCTTAAGAGAGAGCAACTTCCCATTCAAACAAATGATATCTACCACAAAGTGTTCTCTTTATCTTCTTTCTGTCATATTCTTCCACCACAAAACATCCTGAAAGAAAGTTGAGGGCAGAGAATATTTCATTCTTCTCTTTATATCCCCAGTTCCTATCACAATGTTCTGTACATTTGTATCGGCAAGCACCCCAGCACAACCAGGGTGGCTGCTAGCACAGGTTCTTAGATCTGCTTTTCTAAAGGAAAGCAACTCAAAATGGGTTAACAATCTTACTTTAATCGATCAAATATCATTTACCTAGTTCAGGGGG
>CM053581.1:315783634-315815649 GCA_028627135.1 Pseudochirops cupreus | reverse complement strand
CCTGAACTAGGTAAATGGTATTTGATTGATTAAAGTAAGATTGTTAACCCACTTTGAGTTGCTTTCCTTTAGAAAAGCAGATCTAAGAACCTGTGCTAGTAGCCGCCCTGGGTGTGCTAGGGTGCTTGCTGATACAGATACTTTTTTCAGCTTTTCCAAGGTGGTATGATCAAAGGCAAGGTATTTACTCCTTTCCTGCCCTGTGCTCTGGTCTATGAATGACCACAAGCACTCTTTTCTGCCTTGTAATTGTGAGGAGGTTTCCTTCTCCACCACCACCACAAGGTCCACCCCACCAGTTCCCCTCCTCACCCCAGTACCACCATGCAGAACTGCAACCCAGACCCAAGCAGGACAAAGCAAGAGAATCCTGCCTCAGTGACAGCAAAGTGATCCTCGCAACCCCTCTGATAAACCACTTGATCCCCACACCTTTTGTGGGCCCAGGGATCCAGAATCAGTTGCTGCTGCTGCTGCCGCCACTGCCACCACTTCCACTGCTGCTACCTCTGATGCTGCAGGGCTGGGACTGGCCATGCTCCTCTTTTACCCAAGTCTGACAGAGTTTTCCTGCTGACCTTCTATGCTGTCTTTGGTGTTTGTGGGTTGAAAAATCTGGAAACCACCATGGCTGCCAGTGATTCAGTCTCTTAAGGCCTGCCCCAGCCACATTTGTGTTGCCATGATCCATGTTAGACTGCTTCATTCCCAGCCTGGTCCAATAGACCCTTCCTGTCAACCTTCTAGGCTATCTTGGCCTGGAGATTTGTTTCACTCTGTCATTGCGTGGGTTCTGTAGCTCTAGAATTTGTTTAGAGTCATTTTTTACAGGCATTTGGATGAGTTTGGGGAAATCTGAAGCAAGTTCCTGCTTTTATTGCACCATCTTGGCTCTGCCCCAACATTCTCCACTTAAACTCTTTTAATTTCAATATCTTCACATATAAAATTCTGTTAATAAAAGCACCATGTTTCCAGGGTTATTTTAGGGATCAAATGAGATAAGATAGATCAAGTGTTTTGCAACCCTTAAAATCCCAAATAAATATTAGCTATTTTTATCCATTCAAAAGAACCAATTGCCCATTTATCTTCATGCAGAAAGAAAAGAATAAGTAAATTTATTATTTTCCAATGGTGTTTTTATGTTGTATAGACTCAACTTTAAAAGCTATGCATATACATGAATATGATACATATATTTCAGATTGAGTTGAGTAAATGTGAAGCCTCTCTCATTTCTAAAATCTCTATTTGGTTTGGTGCTACATTTGAAGGCAAGACTCATGAATGAAACAGCTATCCATTAGGAGCTAATGGCACCTATTGATTTTTTAAAGAGGTAAAAGGAAGAATGTCTACACAGGCCCACACCTGTCTAATCTGTCTCTCTCTTCTATCATATCTTGGTGATTACCATAGCCCTACTCAACATGAAATGAATTAAATGCTGAAACAGTAAGTAGGAGTAAATTCACTCCATGGCTGTCTGCACCTATAGTGGGTGTGATTTAACTGTGATGCTTCAATGCTTTTCAAAGTGGCATCTCACTTAGTCAGAAAAAAATGCAATAGATAGCAAGCCAGAGGTCTAAGGCAATGTGTCAATGTACTTTATAGAGCCAAAAAAGCTATAAAACAAAACAAAAAAAGAAGAAAGAAAAAAAAACACTGACAGCTAAAAAAAATGGTCTGCTTCAAGCAGCATTCATTCTGCTTTCATGATTCAATGTCCTTCCTTCTAAAATATATATTCTTTCTGGAACATAAAAGACTCATGTAGAGGTTAAGGGTGTTTCCATTTCTGTGCTTTTTTTTGCTAGCTTTTATGTTTTCTCTCTCCCCCCCGCACTGGTGTATGACCTGTGCTTTGTGGAGAAAGAGGCAATGTATCATTAATAAAATATACTGGAAAATTTAGACAGCACGTTTATTTTAGACTGATGAGGAGTACTTCCCATTGATAGTCAATGTATCATCCCTCTAACAGATGATAAAAAGTGGTTTGAGAAGTTGTCTATGCTTTTCAGCTCTCTACCTCAGTGGGCTTATGGTAAGGTTGATACCACAGGTTATGTGAAAAAGAGAAATGAAGATAACTGTGAAACATCTTAATGTCTAGTTTTTGGATAATGGATGTAACATACATTCATAGTGGCAAGTGATTCCAAAGCCCCATGAATATACTGATCAAGTTTGAGGCTAAATCAGTTCTGGAATTTGGTTGATTTTAGAATTAATGGGTTTTTTTCTTTAGGATCATTATTTCATAAGGTTACAGGATTTAGAGTAGGAGACCAAAAGGTCAGAGGTAATATGGTCAAACCCCTCACTTTACAGGAAACTGAAGTCTAGAGAGTTTAAGTGATTTACCCAAAATCATGTAAGTAGGACCAGACTTTTCTGAGTAAGGAAGAGATTAAAGCTCAGTCCAGTGATAGAAATTCAGCCAAAACATTTGTACTCTGACTTTCAAACTGATGGGCCATGTTCTGTCTGGATTATAATTTTATTTCTGTTGATACTAGGAAGATAGATCACTACTGAGGTTCAACCAAAAGTTATGGATGAAACCATTCTACAGCCATTCTTAACCACTCCTTAATTATGAACAAGGGTCCCTCACATAGGAGATGCTTTTTAATATTTTATTTTCCCATTTGTCAACATGATCAGCTCTTTGTTTTCTCTATATATTTTGCATTCCTTTTTCCTAGCTCAACTTTTCTTCCCTTTTTATTCTTTGTCAAATCTCATTTCTTATGCAGAAATCAGTTGTTATGATGTATATAAAACTCTGCTCCCCAACTCCCTTTCCAATCTCCTTTTTCTTTCCCTCAACCAGATCTAAATTGTACCAGTTGTCATAAAGACCCCTTGTTGACAATCAGAATTAAAACCATTTCTGATCTAGGCAATTGCATTTGCTGTAAATAAAATATCCTGAAAATTTTTAATTGAGGATATCCCTTTGGTTCACATCTTCTTCTCACACTGATATTACCCTAATAGATTTGGCACTTTTGGGTAGTATGGAAAGTGATTCATCTTTGTGTATCCTAGACATGTAAAAAAAATAAAATAAACCACCAACCTAGAATTTCCTTAACAATAAATCACTGAACTTTTTAAAAGTGAAACTTCTATGAAGAGCTCTCATTCTGATAGATTATTTTTCTTGGTTAGAAGAAACCTAAAGGGCTTTAGCATAACATTAATATAGTTACCTTTAATATACCTTTCTTTGAAAAATAGTAGAAAAGAAACTCTGATGCCACTTGGCCTAAGAACAAGAGACTAGATGTTTTACTGAATGTTTTGTTTGTTTCAATTCTCTTTTCCCAGGCAATATTGAATGAATCACCCAACTACCACACATTTAAGTGTAACATAGAGGGAAAAATATATATAACAGATGTCCAAAAGCCCAGAACTTAGAGAAATTAGGTAGAATATAAGGTAATTCACTGCAGGAAAAGGATATTTTGAATACAATGAAAAATGTGTTGTACCAGTCTTAGGACAGATTATATCATGAAAAACACTATAGGTGCATTCCACATTGTAAAAGTGAAGAGAATTATATGAATTATTTTAAAAAGTCATGTTTGAAGCAAAAGCCATATATATGTGTGTATATGTATAGAAGTACACATACATGTGTATACATATACATACACATGTGTCAGTATCTTGTGTACACATATTTTGTATATGTGTGCATATTATGAAAATATATATCATATGTATATATAATATGCAAATGCATGTGTATATGTGTATATAAATGTATAGCCATATACACATGTCAGGGACAGCTTTAATAAAGGTAACTATATTAATGTTTTGCTATAGCCCCTTAGGTCTTTCCTAACCATGGATTACTTTTAATCAATAAAAATGAAAGTCATTCATAGAAGTTTCATAAATGATTATTTAATTTACATGGATATATTTATATATCCATCTATATATAAACGGGTGGGTGGGTATATGGGTGTTTTTCTATCTGGGGTTGCTGGGTGGCACAGTGAATAGAGTACTGTTCCTGGAGTCAGGAAGACCAGACCTGAGTTCAAATCTAACTTCAGACCGTAGCTGTATGGCCCGCAGCTAGTTGTTTAACCCCATTTGCCTAAATATCCTCATCTATAAAATGAGCAAGAGAAAGAAATGGTAAACTCTTCTAATATCTTTGCCAAGAAAACCTCAAATAGGGTCACAAAGATTCAGAAATTGCTGAAAGCAACTGAACAACAAAGACAACAAAATACTGTCTTCTACATAAAGCAGCTGATTTGAAAGTGACAAGTTTAGTCAATTACCCTTTTGATTTTTAGGTATAATAGCAAATAATTTGATTAATTAACTTTCTCTGAATGTGCTTTAATACTAGATAGATAGAGACTAATAAAATTATGTCTTTTGCAACCATTTGGAATTGTGTTGTTGTGGAATGTGTATTCAGATAAAATAGTCTTTACATTTTGGCCAATATAGGAAGCTGGGTTGTGGAATGAAAGGGTAGAAACAGCAGAGCAAATGCACTTAGTTAATGTTAATTAATGTAAATGTTAATGAAGGCTGGTATGATTAGCACAGATATCAGAGTTCATATATATCATATAGTTCAGTGGTGTCAAACTCAGATAGAAATGTGGGCCACTAAAATAGACATAAGGATCTCTGAAAGCCACATAATGACTGAGAAAACCACGTATTAACATTCTTTCTGTTCTATAGCATTTTTTATTTATTTGGTTAAGTATTTTCCAATTAAATCTTAATGTGGCTAGAACTACATTTCATGATGGAGAATGTTGTGGGTAATCTGCTGGTAGTAAATATAGTTCCCAACTTGGAGGAAGGAAAAAAAATGGACTCAGTTTACACCTCTGATATTAATTAGCTATGTAAGCATTGACAAGTGAGTCCCTTAATATACTGAATCTCAGTTACTTTATCTAACAGTTGAGAATGATGATATCTGCAGCATCTACCACACAGAATTGTTGTGAGACTCAAACAAGATGACGTGTGTTTAGGGTCTTGCAATATTAGTCCCAGGCCCAAAGCTCATTGGTATGGAACTTTGTCTTGGTTGATCAATGTCTTGTGCCTGGTGAGAAGTGTAATAAATTGGTAAGACCAGTTATGAAGACTAGGTTTAGTTCTATGATTTCAAATGATACTGAATTTAAATTGGGCTACAGCTTAACAAATAGCTTAGTATTTTTTCCATGTAATTCATCAGGAAAAATAAAAATATAAATGTTTCATTTTAATAATTAGAATTCAAGTAAGGGATTTCCAAAGCTGTTTTTTTTCTTTTAAATTTGTTTGTTTGCTTGATTTTTTTGAGATTTGCTTAGAATCCATGATAGATAGGCCCTACATTTTATTCAGATTGAGTGGTAAATATTTATTTTTTAATAGTCAGCCCAATCAGAAAATTTGAACTGTTTAACTATATCTACTCCTATCCATCTCAATTTTTAAAAATGATGAATTGGACAAATATTTGAGGCAAAACATGATATCCATCTCCTAGAAGAAACAAAGTTATAGTTTATTAGGTCATCAATATATTATGGCAAGGAACCAGCCAGTCCAAACCCTTTATTTTATAGATGAGGAAATTGAAGTCTAGGAAGGCTAACACACTTGTCCAAATTCATCTAGATAACACCTGGAGAAGTCAGATTTTGAAATCAGGTGTCTTAGAGTTTCTTCACATTAATATGGTTAGTTTGCAACTAGGCCTACTGAATGTTCCTTTCTCATTTCTGCTTTAAATTTAGTAATGAATATTATGTTTCTCTCAAAAGGAGTCCTTATCCTGCAGTTGTCTATTCAGAGGAGGGCTAGTTCCTTTAGAAGCCTCAGGAGAGATAAGAAAAACTCTCTGCTGAGTCTCCATAGGTTGGCTGACCTTTTGCTCAGCATGAAATCAAACAAACTCTTACTTTTCTGGTGTGTAATTTTCAGAACATTTGGTATCTGCATTGGTAGAGGGAGTTCTCCCACTGGAAGTAGCCTACACCAAAGAAATCATAGGTTTATGCATATGTGAAAGAGTATATGTTATCCATGCATATCTGTGTATGTGAGCACATGTGAATATATATATATATATATATATATATATATTTATATATATGTATGTATGTATATACATATATGACATTAAGCTTTGTGTAGTGACTAGATTTCTTTGTGACCATAGGCTTTTGACATGTAATAGCTCTATGACTGATGCAGAATATAAGTGACAGTGGAAGGGGAAAAGATGGCAGAAAAGAAACAGGAACTATTCTAAGCTCCTCCATGAATTCCATTGCTGAACTTTAAAAAGTGAATCTGAACAGATTTTAGAGTGACAGAATCCAATGGGAGATGGAGCATGGCAGATTCCCAGCCCAGGAAAGTGCCCATGTAGGTCTGGGCAGGGAGAGCAAGGAGCACATGGGGGATGTACCAAAGAGCAGATTAAAGCAGATTGAGAAGGACCCCCTAGCCAGTGGACTCACCCACCACAAGGACAATTCGCAGCTGTCTCACCACAGGATGGAGGTTTGGTCGGAGCTGGAAAAGAGAAAGCACAGGGCCCACAGCAGCTATAGCAGCTTCTTTTGGGGCTGTCAGCCCACAGCCTGGAAGTTTAAAAATCACCCATCTGAACTTCCCGAAGCCAAGATAGCAGAGTAAACCCTAACTGCTCCAATTAAC
This sequence comes from Pseudochirops cupreus, assembly GCA_028627135.1. NCBI lineage: Eukaryota > Metazoa > Chordata > Mammalia > Diprotodontia > Pseudocheiridae > Pseudochirops > Pseudochirops cupreus. Next base: position 315,808,920 of record CM053581.1, on the reverse strand, counting down.
CCCTCCCCGACCCAGAAAATCCAAAGATAAATGTCCCACCCAGAATAAAATCCTGAAAAAGTGGAAATAGCCTCAGGCTTAGGAGTCATTGAGAAAGGGTATAACTGAGGCATTAAGGAATATGAAGTGAATGGCAGAAGGGGTCCCAACAAGCCCCACCTCAGCTGAACAGCAGGAGCTCCCAAAACCCAGGGTTGTAGATCCAGCCAGCACTAAAAACACAAGCCCAGGTGGACCTCAGCACCACCAGAAGAATCTGCAGACACCAGCTCTGCTAGCTGCTGGCTGCTGAGCCTGCCTGAGCTATAGCCCAGGGGCACAGAGGCAGAAACCTGAAGTGACCAGATGACCCCTCTCCTACTGGTTAGTCTGTGAGCCTCAGAGTAATATATATATATATATATATATATATAAATATATATATATATATATATATATATATATATACACACACACACACACACACACACACACACACATATATATATATACATATATATATACACACACATATACATACATACATATATATATGTGTGTGTGTATGTGTGTGTGTATGTATATATATGAATATATGTACATATACATACAAATATATATTCATGCCTTGCCCTCAGTCTATAGCACACAATGTCAACAACCATGCCCTTAGCTTCAGCCTAAGAAGCAAGTCAGGAAATAGGCAAACACAATGGGAAAGAAAGAAGCTAAGAAATCAAAAGCAAGAAAATCTATCTGATTTTAGCATAGCAAGCAAGAACAACCAAATACAGAGAACACCACAGACTCTACACTCACACCTGAGACCACAGAAGGAAGTATGAACTCCTCTGAAGCCCAAAAATCAGTCTTGGAGGAGCTCAAGAAAGATTTTAAGAGTCAAATTAGAGAGGTAGAAGATAAATTTAAATCTACAGTGAGCAAACGGGAAAAAAAATCTCACTGAAGAAAATAAATCCTTAATGAGTAAAATTCATGAACTGGATCAGGAGGTTCAACATCTAACTGGAGAAAATACCTCCACCAAAATGAAAACTAAACATATGGAAAAAGAGCTTCAAACACTAACCAAAGAAAATAATTCATTAAAAATTAGAATCAGTCAAATTAAAAGTAAGGATGCTATGATGCTATGATGCATCAAGAGTCAGTCAAACAAAACATGAAGATTGAAAACTTAGAAGAAAGTGTAAAATATCTCACTGGAAAAAACAACTGACCTAGAGAACAGATCCAGAAGAGATAACCTAAGAATTATTGGCCTACCTGAAAGCCATGATGAAAAAAAGCAGCCGGGACAACATCCTCAAAGAGATTGTCAAAGAAAACTGTCCTGAAGTTCTAAAATCAGAGGGTAAAATAGTCATTGAAAGAATTCACCAGACTCCTCCAGAAAGAGAACCTAAATTGAAAACTACAAGAAATATAGTAGTCAAATCCCAGAATTACAAGGTCAAGAAGAAAATATTGCAAGAAGCCAAAAAGAAACAATTTAAATATTGTGGGTCTACAGCCAGGATGACACTGGACCTAGCAGTTTCTACATAAAATGATCAGAGGGGTTGGAATTTGATATTTTGTAAGGCAAAAGAGCTAGGACTGCAACAAAGGATCAAGTACCCAGCAAAACTGAACATAATCTTTCAGTCTAGGAAATGGTCATTTAATGAAACAAGGGACTTCCAGATTTTCCTGATGAAAAAGCCAGAGCTCAATGGAAAATTTGATCTCCAATTACATGACTCAAGACAGACATAAAAAGGAAAACAAGGAAAAAACACTCACACATACACACACACATGCACACACACGCATGTAACTTTGGATTCAATAAGAACAAACTGTTTATATCCCTATATGAGAAGCTGATATCTGTCAATATTGAAATTTATATATTTATAATGACATTTAAAAGGGATATACATAGATTGAGGGTGTGGGTATAAATGAACTAATCTGATAATTAAAAAAATAAAAACCTTATTAAGAGGTCCAAAGGGGCTGTAATTAGAGAAAAGGAAAGGATGAGGCAGAAAAAGGTAAATTATGCCACGTGAAGATGCATCAAAAACATACTATAGTGGAGGGCAAGGAGGGAGGGAGATGACTATCATATGAATTTATTTCTCATTGGTGCTGATTCAAAGAGGAATCAACATAATCAGTTAAGTTTAATATTCTAATGTGAAAAGACACCAAAACTCATTATAATAGAGGGAAAGGAGGGAGGGAGAGGAACATTGTATGAAATTTACTCTCATTGGTTTGGGTTCAAAGAGGGAATAACATACTCCTTTAAGTATAAAAATCCATTGTGCCTTACAGGCAGTAGGAGGGGCAAGGGGGTGTGTAAAAAGCAGGGGTTGTTAGAAGGGAGGAAAATGGTAGTAAGGGGAAAGGGTAGGTAAGGAGGGGGGGTCACAGGGATGGAATACTGAAGGAAGCAGTGGTAAGAAGGAAAACTCTTAAGGAGGGGAAGGGAAAAGGAAAAAAACAAACACATAAATGGGGAGGGAATTGGATGGAGGGAAAGACGCAGATACTAATCATAACTGTGAAAGGGAATGGGATAAAATCTCCCATAAAATGGAGGTGGATAGCCAATGGATAAAAAATCATAATCCTACAATATTCTGTGTAGAAGAAACACATTTGAAACAAGGGAATATGCACAGGGTAAAGATAAAAGGTTGGAGTAGAATATATTATGCTTCAGCTAAAGTAAAAAAAAAAAGCAGGGGTAGCAATCTTTATCTCAGATAAAGCAAAAGCAAAAATATATCTAATTAAAAGAGATAAGGAAGGAAACTATATCCTGCTAAAAGGAACCATCAAGAATGAAACAATATCATTACTTAACATATATGCACCAAGCTGCATACCATCCAGATTCCTAGAGGAAAAGTTAAGGGAATTAGAGGAAGAAATAGATAGCAAAACTATACTAGTGAGGGACCTCAATCTCCACCTCTCTGAACTTGATTAATTTGACCTCAAAATAAACAAGGAAGTAGTTAAGGAGGCACGTAGAATTTTAGAGGGGCTAGATATGATAGATCTCTGGAGAAAAATCAATGGGGGTAAAAAAGGAATATAGCTTCTTCTCAGCAGTACATGGCACATACACAAAAACTGACCATGTAGTAGGGCATAAAAACCTCACAATTCAGGGCATAAAGGACAGAAATATTAAATGCATCCTTCTCAGATCATGATGCAATAAAAATCATATGCAATAAAGGGCCATTGAAAGATAGACTAAAAACTAATTGGAAAGTAAATAATTTAATCCTAAAGAATAAGTGGGTCAAACAAGAAATTGTACAAACAATCAGTAACTTCATTCAAGAGAATGACAATAATGAGACGTCATACCAAAACTTGTGGGATATGGCAAAGGCAGTCCTTAGGGAAAGTTTTGTATCCCTTAATGCATACATGAATAAATTAGAGAAAACGGAAGTCAATGAATTGGGCATGCAATTGAAAAAACTAGAAAAAGAAAAAAAATTAAAATCCCCAATTAAATACTAAATTCAAAATAATGAAAACCAAAGAAGAGATTAATAAGACTGAAATTAAGAAAACTGTTGAATTAACAGATAAAACTAAGAGCTGGTTTTATGAAAAAAAACCCAATAAAATTGATAGACTTTTTTTCAATATGATAAAAAAAGAAGAAAAACAAAGTACAAATATCAAAAATGAAAGGAGTGAATCTACCTCCAATGAAGAGGACAAATAGATTTGACAATCTAATTGAAATGGATAAATATTTACAAAAATACAAGTTCCCCAAAGAGGAAGTAAACTAATCTCAAAAATAATAATAACCTTATCTCAGAAAAAGAAATTAAACAAGCCATCAGCAAACTCCATAGGAAAAAATCCCCAGGGCCAGATGGATTTACTATTGAATTCTATCAAACATTTAAAGAAGAATTGATTCCAATACTTTACAAACTATTTGGGAAAATTAGTGAAGTAAAATTCTTTATATGACACAAATATGGTACTGATACCTAACTCAGGAAGAGACAAAATGGAGAAAGAAAATTACAGACCAATTTCCCTCACAAATAAAGATACAAAAATTTTAAATAAAATGATAGCAAAAAGACTACAACAACTTATCACAAGAATAATGTACTTTGATCAGGTAGGATTTATTTCAGTAATGCAAAGATGCTTCAATATTAGGAAAAGCATCTGTATAATTGATCATATCAACAATAAAACTAGCAGAAACCATATGATTATCTCAATAGATGCACAAAAGGGTTTTGACAAAATACAACATCCATTCCCATTAAAAATACATGGGGGTGGGGGGTTGGAGCAAAGATGGCAGTGTAGAAGCAGGAAAACTCCATAGCTCCACCCTAACCACCTCAAATATCAATAAAATATGAATCTAAACAAGTTTAGAGCTACACAACCCACAAAGTGACAGAGAGAAACAAATCTCCCACTGAAGGCAGCCTGGCAGGCAGGCAGGAAGGGTCCATCACAGCACACTGGGAGCCGAGCCCAGCCCCACATGAGACCATGGTTTTAACCCCAGGGTGGCCCCGAACAGCAGCTGCAGTGGACTTGGACTTCAAGAGAGTGGATCACCAGCAGCAGTGGTGGTTTCCAGAATTATCAACCCATAAGTGCCAAAGAAAAAGTGAGAGGTAAGTGAGGAACTCTGTTGGAACTTGGCGGGGGGGGGACAGATAGAAGAGTACATCCAACCCCTGGCCCCAGAGCTAGAAGTGGTGGAGGTGCAGCAGCCCTCCAGCCACCTCCACATGGCTGCTTCAGAGCTCCTGGACTGCTGATCATAGTGGGGGCAAGTGAACATTCAGAGGGTAATTCCTCTTGCTTTAACTTGCCTGGATCTGGATTGTGGTTTGGGTGGTGGTCCTGAGGTGTGTGACCAATGAGCCAGAGTTTGTGGGGGCTGCAGATATGGTGACTTCATAATAGCTCTGGCAGCTGTAAAACCCCCAGAAATTTGGGACAAATTCTCCCCTCTGGAAGCAGAGTTTTACTGAGGCAAAAAGCTCAAAAGTCAAGTAATTGAGTGGCAACACGAGCAGGCGTAGGAAGCAAAGCAAGCAGAGTAACCTAACCTTAGATTCCTTATTTGGAGACAAAAAGGATCAAAACATGCAATGGGAGGAAGACAATGAAGTCAGAACTCCTTTACCAAAAGCTTCCAAGAAAAATATGAATAAGTTACAGGCCATAAAGGATCTCAAGAAGGATTTTGAAAATGAAGTAAGAGAAATGGAGGAAAAATTAGAAAGAGAAATGAGAATGATGCAAGAAAATCATGAAAAGAGAGTCAACAACCTGTCTGAAGAAAATAGCACCTTAAAAAAAAATAGATTAACTCATATGGCAAAAGAGGTCCAAAAAACCAATGGAAAGGAGAATGCTTTACAAAGCCAAATTTGCCAGGTGGAAAAATAATTTCAAAAGCTCACTGAAGAGAATATTTCCTTCAGAATTAGATTGGAGCTAATAGATGCTAATGACTTTATGAGAAATCAAGATACTTTAAAATAGATCCAAACAAATGGAAAAAGAGAAGGCAATGTGAAATATCTCACTGGAAAAACCGCTGACCTGGAAAATAGATTCTGGAAGGATCATTCAAAAATTATTGGACTTCCTGAAAGCTATGATAAAAAAAAGATACTAGAAATCATTCTTCAAGAAATTTTCAAGGAAAATTGCCCTGATATTTTAGAACCATAGGGCATAATAGAACTTGAAAGAATTCACCAATCACCTCTTGAAAAAGATCTCAAAAGAAAACTTCTAGGAATATTATAGCCAGGTTCTGAGGTTCCCATGATCAAGGAGAAAATATTACAAGCAGCCAAGAAGAAATAATTTTAATACTGTAGAAACACAATCAGGACAACCCACAATCTAGCAGCTTCTTCATTAAGGAATCAAAGGGCTTGGAATATGATATTTCAGAGGTCAAAGAAGGTAGGATTAAAACTAAGAATCACCTACCCAGCAAAACTGAGTACAATGTTTTAGGGCAAAATATGGATATTCAATGAAATAGAGGACTTTCAAGCATACTTAATGAAAAAAAAAACAGAGTTGAATAGAAAATTTGGTACTGAAATACAAGAAGCAAGAAAAGCATAAGAAGGTAAAAATGGAAAAGAAATCATAAGGAACTTATCGAAGTTGAACTATTTACATGCCTACATGGAAAAATGATAATTGTAACTTATAAAACTTTTCCCAGTGTGAGGACAGAGATATTGGAATGGTTTGCCATTTCCTTCTCTAGTTCATTTTATGATGACGAAATTGAGGGAAACAGGGTTAAGTGACATGCCCAAGGTCATATAGTTAGTAAGTGTCTAAGGCTGAATTTGAATTCAAGGAGAAGAGTCTTCCTGACTCCATGTCCTGCAGTCTATCCACTGTGCCAGTTATCTATACACACAGTTACCATATTGCAGTTTTTTGGGGTGAGGGGTGGTATAGTTCCTGACTTTGCTGTTGTCAGTGTGTAGAATCCCTAGTGTGAAACTATACTCTCCTGTGCCGATCAAAAACTCTTATGAAATTTATAGGCTTAAAATATTATCTGGTGTATGATGAGTTTAAATGATTTGTCTTTGTTCATGTAGGCACTGCATTATGGTCAAGATTTGAATCAATTAGTCAATCAAAAAACATCTATTATATTCTAGGTACTGTGCTAGGCAGAAGGGATACAAAGTCAAAAAATGGGAAACAGTCCCCGAACTGATAGTCTAACTTTGAGTACATGTTTTCCTCACTCCAACAAAATTTGATTTAATATACTAAGACATTAAGCAAATTATGTATTTATCATATGCATAAAATATATCACAATTACATGATACTTACCCAATCATTAAATAACACATATAATGTTCCTAGAATCACTATTAAAAGTGAATGGAGTGTTTCAGAAAGATAGCATTACAATGTAAGACCAAGAGCTATTGCCCCAATTGATAAGTAGTCAAAGGGTATAAATAAAAATGAGTCAGTAGAATTGTTAACTGTCAATGGTCATATGATAAGATTACTTCAAATCAACAATAAGATAAATTAAAATCAAAACAAGCCTAAAGTTGGCCCTCATATCCAACAGATTAGCAAAAAACAGATAACAAAAGAGAGAGAATGATCAGTATTGGAAGTATTGTAAGAAAATGGTCACATTGATATGATATTGATGAAGCTGCAAGATAATTAATATTTTTTAACATTATTGGAGAGAACTACTTCATAATTATGTTAAGAAAATGTCCTATACAGTGAACCATAGATTCTACTACTAGACATGTATCCAAAGGAGGCAAAAAAACAGAATGAAAGGAATTTTAATAATAGCACTCCTACTAGTATCAAGGAAATAGTAACTTTGTTAAATATCCATTGATTTGGTAATGGCTAATCAAGTTATGATAAAGTTATGTAACAGAATATCACTATACTGCTGGAAAAATGAAGGTGCAGAATTAAGAGAACTATGAAAAATATGAACTGATGCAAAATAAAATAAGCATAACCAAGAAAACAAAGACATAATGGCTACAATAATGTGCATGGAAACAAGAACTAAGCATTGTAATTATAATGACAATATTCAGTCTCAAAGAGAAGATAAGAAAAAGGGTTTCTTACTTTTTGTGCAATTTTATCAATCAAGCAAACAATAGGATTGTATTCAGTACTTCCCATATTCCAGATATTTTACTAAATGTTTGAGGTAAAAAGACAAAAATTAAATAATCCTGTGTTCAAAGAGCATACACTCTATCAGAGGTGAAAAAATGTATGATTATAAACATATATGGAATAAATATGTGAAGAATAAATACAAAATAAACAAGCTAATTGGTGAGGGAGGGCAGCTAGGGGGAGCAGTGGATGGAGTACAGGACCCGGAGTGAAGAAGGCTTGAATTCAAATCAAGTCTCATACACTTACTAGCTGTATGACTCTGGGGAAGTCATTTAACCATGTTGGCTTCAGTTTCCCTACCTGTAAAATAAGTTGGAGAAGGAAATGGCAAACCACTCCAATATCTCTCCCAAGAAAATCCCAAAAGGGATAATGAAAACTTGGATATGACTCACTCAATATGACATGACAACTCAACAACAGCTATTAATGAGAAATGGCACAAGTAGCTCAGATCTGTAAACATATTGTGCAGAGAGAGTATTTGTCCTGTGACTTGAAAGAAATAAGGAACTGAAAGCAGAGGTGAAGAAGGAACATATCTCAGAAGTGGGAGATGATCTGTGAAAAGTCAGAGTAGATGAGAGATAAAAGGACTGTGTGTAAGGGCTATTGGTGCATAGCATTATACATACATATATATATATATATATATATATATATATATATATATATATTTATATATATATATTGTTAAACTTCATTGAGGTATTGGTTGGTTTTGCTAGACTACTTTATTTTCTTTTATTCTTTGCTATAAGGGATGACTCTATAGTTAGGAAAGTATAATATAGATGCAGAAATAGATGTGTGTATATATAGATAGAAGAAGAGATTATTAAAAAAAACAACCTTAAAATAAAAATATATATATATGGCACTGAAAAGAAAACATACAAGTTGCCACAAAATTGAGTGCATAAAGCAAGAGCAAAAAGAAATGTATTTCTCTGAAAAACAAAAATCATTCTTCACAAACTAAAGAGGTCACCAAACACAGAAGTCTTGACAATGGGTAAATAGTCACTGGTGTATTTTTTTTTTCTTTTTTCTTTTCCAATTCAAAGAGATAAGATCTATTCCAGAAAAAAGAGAAGGGGATTACATATTTTTGTTTGCACTGAGATGTAAAGCACAAGTACTGTTTTATTCTGTTTTTATCATTCTGAAATAACATGATTCTGAAAACTTTTGACATAAAGAGAAATTCTACTCATATTGTATAAGGTACCCAGATGTATGTGTATGTTGTTGCTACTTAACTGTTTTAATAGATATTGTATTAATCAGCTCTATCTCCATCATATAACCTATTAAAGAGCTAAGAAACCTGAAATTTGAAAGAGCCCTTCAAAATTGTGAAGTAGTTGAGGTTTGTCATTGATAGACTCCTACTGTCAACTCTGGTACTTTTTCTTCTTATAACAATCTTGCACAGCATTATCCTTTACCTGGAATGTTTGTGAACCTCAGAGGAACTACCATAGAATTCCAATTAAGAATGGCCTCTTAAGACTTACTCTAATATTATTCCTCCTTCCTGGAAAACACGAAACCAAAAACAAACCTTCTATTTCTGAAGTTCTCTGTCTCAACTCAGATATCATACAGCAGAACCATCTCATAAAGTAACTAACATCAATATTTTTTATTATTTTTTAAATCAATTTTTAATTAAAAAAAAGTATTCATGTTCTTTCCCCTCACTGTAGTGCCAACAAAATATTCACAGCACTGACGTTGACTGTAAATATGCTGGCATAGTTCTCAATCACAAAATATAACAGAATCTCCATATAGAAGACAGAAGCAAAACACTTATTCAGACACCAGACAACCAAATCCCAACACCAGGAAACTGAATACATCATAGCAACACAGAAGTTAATATACCACAGTGTATCAGAGAGCCACACCATCCTTTAACCTTCCCACATACCAACACTCACAAACCTAGCTGTCTCCCTGGGTGTGTCCTCTCCCACCAGCTAGCTACTCTGACTCCCAGTTTACTGTGGGCTGTGCTGCACCCTTCAATGAACTCCTCTCACCACAGACTCTATGTGATTATATTCAGTCTATTAGGGGGCAGGGAAGATCTTCAAATTACCATTACCATTACCATTAGGTCAAAAGATCTTAAAAAATGTCTTAACAATACATCTAATTACATAGGTTAATGGGAGTTTATGGGGAACTGGTTTCAATAGAACTTTAAAACAATATAAAAGGAATAACAAAAGATAAGCATGGGGGAGGGCAGAGGCAAAATGGCAGAGTAAAAGGCAAAACGTGCTTGAGCTTGTCCCCAATTATCTCCAATATCTGTGAAATATGACTCCAGACCAATTTTAGAGGTACAAAACTCACAAAATGACAGTTAAACAAAACTAATGCTAAAAATAGCCTCCCTGGATGACAGGAAGAATTTATTGCACCTGGCTAAGAGTGACTATAGTTCCATTAGGGCCATGCCAGCACAAATCAGACATGAACAGAATCCCAGGCACTGAATCACTGGCAGCTTTGGTGGTATCTGGACTTCTCAATGCCAAAATGGCAAATACAAAGTAAAAGGTCAGTGGGGACACTCTGTTGAACCTGAGTAAGAGAAGAGTATGCTCTGGCCCCTGCCCCCCGGGGCGGCACAGGTGATGGTGGCTGCAGAAGCAGCAGCAACAGCAGCAGCTGATCACAAGGCAATTATAGGAATCTTTGCTGGCACTGAGGCAGGATTCTCTTCCTTTGACCTGCTTGGATCTAGGTTCCAGTCTTGGGTGGCAGTGAGGAGGAGCACTGGGATGACAGAGTTTGTGGTGGCTGTGGAGAAGAAGTCCTCCTCACAGTTCTGAGGCAGATGCCTAGAAATAGCTCTGACAATAGCTGTGCAACATCCCAGAAATTTGGGACAGAGCACTCTCCATTCTGGAAGCAGGGTGGCAAAGAGTTCAAAAGTCAAGTAAATGGCTTAGAAAATGAGCAAACAGAGGAAAAGAAATGAGCTATGGAATCCTTCTCTTGTGACAAAGATCAAAACATAGAATCAGAAGAAGACAACAAAATAAAAACTCCTGCTTCAAAAAAAAAATATGAATTGGTTGCAGGCCCTAAAAGACCTCAAAAAGGAATTTGAAAATCAAGCTGGAGAAGTAGAGGAAAAATTGAGAAGGGAAATCAGAATGATGCAAGAAAATCATGAAAAATGAGTCAACAGCTTACTAAAGGAGGTCTTAAAAAATACCAAAGAAAATAATACCTTAAAAATAGACTAACTCAAATGGCAAAAGAGATCCAAAATGTCAATGACTAGAAAAATGACTTTAGAAAAAGGTTTGGCCAAATAGAAAAGGAAGTTCAAAAGCACACTGAAGAAAATAATTCCTTCAGAATAAGAATGGAGCAAATGGAAGCTAAGGACTTCATGAGAAATCGAAATATTATAAAGCAGATGCAAAAGAATGAAAAAAAAATAGCAGACAATGTGAAGTATCTCATTGGAAAAACCACTGACCTGGAAAATAGATCCAGGAGAGATAATTTAAAAACTATTGGACTACCTGCAGGCCATGATCAAAAAAGAGCCTAGACATCATCTTTCAAGAAATTATCAAGGAAAACTGCACTGATTTTCTTACTGGAACCAGAGGGTAAAATGGAAATGGAAAGAATCCACTGATTGCCTCTTGAAAAAGATCCCCAAAAGAAAACTTCTGGAAATATTACAGCCAAATTCCAGAGTTCTCAGGTAAAGGAGAAAATATTACAAGCAGTCAGGAAGAAACAATTTGAGCATTGTGGAAACACAATCAGGATAACTCAAGATTTAGCAGCTTCTACATTAAGGGATCAAAGAGCTTAGAATAAGAAATTCCAGAGGTTGAAAGAGCTAGGATTAAAACTGAGAGTCACCTACCCAGAAAAATTGATTATAATACTTCAGGAGAAATAAATGGATATTCAATGAAATGGAAGGATAAATTTAAGAGGTGAGAGAGGAATATATTGGGAGAAGGAGAAAGGGGGAGATTAATTGGGTCAATTATCTCACATAAAAGAGGCAAGAGAAAGCTATTACAATGGAGGGGAAGAGCATGGAGGTCAAAGAGAATGAGTCAATCTTACTTTCATTGGATTTGGCTTAAGGAGGGAATAACATGCACACTCAGTTGGGTATCTTACCCTACAGGAAAGCAGGGGGAACAGAATAAGAAGACGGGATGATAGAAGGAAAAGCAGATTGGGGGAGGGTGTAATAAGAAGCAAATGCTTTTGAAAAGAGACAGGGTCAAAGGAGAAAAAAAATAAATAAAGTTAGTCATTCACAACATGACTACTATGGAAATGTTTTGCATAACTACACATGTATAACCTATATTGAATTGCTTGTCTTCCCAGTGGGGGCGGGTGAGTAGGGAAGAAGGGAAAAGATCTGGAACTCAAAGTTTTAAAAACAAATGTTAAAAAATTGTTTTTACATCCAACTGGGAAATAAGATATAAAGACAATCGAGTAAAGAAATCTGTCTTGTCCTATGAGAAAGTAAGGGGGAAAGGAATAATGGGGGGTATGGTTGAGGATAAAAGAGGGAGCAGACTGGGAAAGGGAGTAATCAGTGTGATTGCTATCTTAGAGTGGGGGCTGGGGGGGATATGGAGAGAAAATTTGGAATTCAAAATCTTGAGAAAATGAATGTTGAAAACTAAAAATAAATAAATAAAATCTGGGAAAAATATTAAAAATAAATAAATAATCATCCAAATCCAAAAAACACAACAACAATAGAAGAACATAAAACAATATCTTAAGGTAGGGCCTTGAACACAAGCACAACATCAAACAAATGGGGCTCCAAATCTTTGGGTAAGGAGCCAAGGTCTCTTCTCCCATGGCTTCTTACTGCTAAAATTGCACATAGTGTTGTCCCTGCCCCAAGAGGTTCCATTCAAGATATCAGTTTTTTAGATGGCATCCAGAACTTGGTCAATGCTAGATCCAGGTGTGATAGTCATGGACAGGTGGTGACATCCAGCTCAAGTGATCCAGCATATGCCATTGGTGGGTACTAAGCTTCTAAAGGAGAACCCAAATAGTGGCAGAAATTTTCTCATTCAAAACAGTGAATTTCTTTTCTATCCGAGTTTTCTGTTATAGTAGCTTGTCTCTGGTCTGACATATAATACGACAACCTGTTAGTAAAACCCAGCCTCTTCTATACAACCCTTCCAGTCCTCTACCTGGTTTTAATGGTATTCCTGGAAAACATGTTTCTGAATCTCTTTGTCCTCCCTTATGTAACTTCAGTTGACAGTTTTCACATAGCACTGTACTTTTTCCCATTCTTTTGCTAGGGAGGAACAAGGTAAATTCTCTCATCCTGAGATATTAATTTCTTCTCCTAAATCCCTTCTGCCTCCAAAATGAGTTCTAATATTTCACAATTCCATCCTGATCCCCAAATATAGTGCCAATGCAATATTTACAATGCCTGCGGTGACTGTAAATATAGCAACATAGTTCTCAATCACAAAATATAATAGAATCTCCATATAGAAGACAGAAGTAAAATATTTATTCAGACACCAGAAAACCAAATCCCAATACCAGGAAACTGAATCCATCATAGCAATATAGAAGTTAATACACCACAATGCAGCAAAGAGTCACACCATCCTTTAGCCTTCCCACGAACCAACACTGGCAAGCCTAGCTGTCTTCCTGGGGGTGTCTTCTCTCTCCGACTGCCTAGCTGCTCTGATTTTAGCTTCTTGTGGGCTCTGTTGCACTCTTCAGTAAACTCCTCCCACCACAGGCTCCATGTGACTACATTAAGCCTATTAGGGGGCAAGGGAGATCTTCAAATTCCCATCATCATTACACCTACCCCATTCCGATTCCTGGCATGGGGGTAAGGGGGAAAAGCTTGTTACATGAATAGATTATCAAACAAATTCCAATATCTACCACATCCAAAAACGTCCTTTATTCTCAATATTTAGACCATGTCTAGAGAAAAGATGTGTAAAGCCATGCATGAGCAGCTTTCCAGAAGAATGCTATGTGAACAGCTTTCAAGGTTCTGATTATATAATATAGTGAATACTCTATTTATTCAATAACAAATCAGGGCAAAACATTCACAGAAAATCAAGGTGTAGCATTCAGAATATTACAACTTATCATAGAAAATCAAAATACAGCATTCACAACTTATCACTAAAATGTCCTCAAAGTTTTCATCACAGTGGTCACATACTTTGGAACAAAGTACAATCATTTAATCAATCAATCACTTAGTAACCAATCATTCAATCAACTCAATCATTCAATCATCCTTAAGGAGAATTGCCTCCGCAAGGATCACAAAATACAGTAGTCTAAGTTCTCTACCCATGGGGCAAACTAAGTCACAAATCAATCACTATTCATTCATCATTCACTATTCAATCATCAGAAAATACATAGGCCATCCACCCCATGGTCACAAGTAAATCACAGTCTTCTGAGTCAGTACACAGTATCCAAGAAAAGTCTTCTTTCTGCTTGACTTGGGGTAGGCTCTCAGATTCCCTGTATCCCCTTCCATGGTCCCAGCTGCTACCTGGATTCACCAAACTGTCACCTGGGTATCGCAGCTCCCAGCTTCTTGTCCAGCTTTCTGTGCAGTTCTTGTCCTACACTGAAGCTCACAGTGTCCAGTCCACCTTAAATCCTTCGGTTTCTATTCTTGGGAAGTCAAGGCTTAACAAAGCCACAAAAAGGCAAAGTACCAAGATCACAGTCATACTTCCTCTGGCAGCTCTGGATGGCCCTCAGAAGTCTTCAGCAGCCTCGGCAGCCCCACCTGGCCCTCAGAAGAAGCTCTGCCACCACAAGTTCCCAATAAGTTCTGACTTTTTCAGCTAGTGTTTTTCCTTATATAGAGTATTGCTCCTCCCTATTCATCCCCTTCCTGTCATATCAGCAACAGGGGTTTCCTGTTCATCCCCTTCCTGTTACATCAACAACAGGAATTCATACCTTCTGTTTCTTTAACAGAGGCTTAATTTGAAAACAAGGTGCTAAGTACCTCTTAGCTTTAGCAATACAAAAGGATCTTCAAATTGCATTACTATTACAAGGTGTCAGGAGAAGTGTAACAATTTTGATGAGTAGTCATCAACACACTCATATATAAATAATTATTGTTTGCATACTGCTTCTTGAATAACACCATAGTAATATTTTAATGAAGGAATATTGCAACGGCAATTCACTATACTTTTCAAAATACATACCCAACTTGGCATTTCATATAGTTGTACTGAAAATTCACAAAATCAGACAATGAAAGGAGTGGATTTCCCATTAACATGTCTTTTAGCAGAGGTCAGATGACAGCTGATTGTGTACCCTGAAAAGGGGAATCTGTTTCAGGTATGGGTTGGATTAGATTACCTTTGAGATCTCTTCCAGAAATAAAATCCCATTATGTTGTTATATGATTCTAAAGAGAAATCAAAATTTTAAATTCTTAATTATTGTTCTTTTTTTTTTTGAAGAGGAATTTATAAAGTGGCCAGAGGTCACCTTTATGACTAATGCAAGAGGCTCCACCACGTCACTGGCCTTGTGATGCATAATAATTTCACTTTTATCAACTTGTGATACTTTTGATTCAGTGGGATAATCTGACTATGGTCAGTCCAGCCTGGTAAACCAAGCTGCCACCACCTGCTTTCAGCCATATTAGCCTTACCTGAGGCTGTCTGAAATGTGGAGTTTGGGCTATTGTGGACTTAATTTCATTAATGCAGACAATCAAATACCATACAAGTCAATTGACATCTAAACTTAAACACTGGTTGACCGAAGGACCACAGATTTAGAGCTGAAAAGTAGCTTAAATGTTGTCTAGTCTAATTCTATCATTTTTCAGATAAAGAAAATAAGGCCCAGAAATGCTGTGACTTGTCCCAGATTAGAGAGCCCTATAGGATTCACCTTCTTACTCTAACTATAACATAGGTGATTTATTTAGAAAAAATATTAATAAAATTCCTAGAGGAAGGGCTCTGGTATTTTGGGTGGATCTTTGATAAAGGATTTAGTGAAAGACAGGAGAAGGTATACATGGGTTAGAAAATCCACCATCAAGAGGAACTATCAGTGAGGTTATGAGTCCTTGGTTGTTTCAAATTATATTTGACCATAATCTCCACCGGATTTTGTACTATGTAAAACTAGTTTAAGAAAATCAGTATATGTCTCTGATAAAGGCCTCACTTCTAAAATATAGAGAAAACTGAATCAAATTTGTAAGAATACAAGTCATTCCCCAATTGACAAGTGGTCAAAAAGGCAGTTTTCAGGGAAGAAATTAAAGATTCTATAAGTATGAACAAATGCTCTAAATTACTATTGATTAGAGAAATGCAAATCAAAACAACTCTGAGGTACCACACTCACCCGTCAGATTGGCTAACATGACAAAACTGGAAAATGATAAATGCTGGAGAAGATGTGGAAATTTGGAACGCTTATGAATTCTTGGTGGAGTTGTAAACTGATCCAACCATTCTGGAGAGCAATTTGGAACCATGCCCCAAGGGCTATAAAAATTTTCATACTCTTTGACCCAGAAATACCACTTCTAAGGCTGTATTCCAAAGAGATTATACAAGTGGTGAAAGGATCCATATGTACAAAAATATTTATAGTAGCTCTTTTTATAGTGGGAAAGAATTAGAAATCAAGGGGATGCCCATCAATTGTGAAAAGGCCAAAGAAGCTGGGGTATATGAATACAATGGAATATTAATGTGCTATAAGAAATGATGAGCAGACAGACTTCATAATAACCTAGAGAGACTTATATAAATTGATGCTGAATGAGGAGAGCAGAATCAGGAGAACTTTGTGCACAATTACAGACACATCGTATCTATGACAACTAACTTTTATAGACTGAACTCCTCTCAGCAATGAAAGATTATATGACAGCTCCAAAGGAATCATGATGGAAAGGGCTATCCACATCCAGAGAAAGAACTACAGAGTCTGAATGCAGACTGAAGCAAACTATTTATTCTCTTTTTTGTTTTGTTTTGTTTTGCTCCTTCTTTCTCATTGTTCATTCCATTGGTTATAATTCTTCTTCACAACTTGAGTAATATTTAATATGAAGGTATTTGCAGAAACTATATCAAATTGCATGCTGAAATGGGGGGGTGGGTAGGGGGTAGGAGAGGGAGTGGGAGAAAATTTGGAACTCAAGAGATTGTGGAACTGAATGTTGTAACATAAAAGTAAATATTTTTTTTTAAAAGAATATCACTATACCTTGAATACTTAAGGAATCTACTTTCACCTGACTGAGCTTGACTGATTATCTGGAATGCTCCAGATATATAGGATGTGCTCCCTCTGCTTCACAGTGAATATACAGATCTATCCTAAGTTTATTTAGAAAAATATTAATACAATTCCCAGAGGAAGGGCTCTGGTATTTTGGGTGGATCTTTGATAAAAGATTTAGGGACAGGCATTGAGAAGGTATACATGGGTTAGAAAATCCACCATTGAGAGGAACAGTATCAGTGAGATTATGAGCCCCTGGTTGTTTCAAATTACAGTTTGCCATAATCTCCACCAGATTTTCTACTAGGTGGTTTATTTGAGAATAATGTAATGACTTCCATTCACTTTAGGTGCAATCTAAAGCCATTACTTACAACAATCCTATAACAATAATCACATGCTGAGCATCATGAGACAACATGTGTAGAACCTGTTGTCAGCCCTATATTCCAATCATAAATCTACCCCTTCTTTGCAGATAATATTGCTCATCAAAACTCTCCTTTAGGTAGATAGTTAAACAGTGATTTCAATCAAACAAGGTTTTCTTTTAATACATAATAAGTAAGAAAAGCACATGATGGATAGAATGATATAGAAATCTCTAACTACACATATGTTTATATACATATATATTTTTTTTTCTTTGCATCATACATTCCCTTAAGGTTTACATAAAAAATGTTAACCTTTTATTCCTAGTCTTCAGAATGATTTCCTTTGTTTCAACCATAATATCAATTGACATAACCATGGTACTTTGAAGCTTTCAACAAACTTTACCTACATTATCTCCTTCAAGCTTTACAACAACATTATGAGGCTACTACTGTAGAAATTATTATCCACATTGCACAAATGTAGAAATTGAGGACGATTTAATGAAGAGGGGTGATTTACCAAAGAGAAAACAGCCATGTTGTATCAGAGGCAGGATTTGCATCTAGCTTTTCCTCCAATTCTAATTTGGATTGATGACTCGAAATACATCTCTATCTACTCCCACTGTGATAGACCAGCAGACTTCTGAGGCTCCCTTCAACTGTGCAATTGCATTATTTTAAAGCTTTCCAGATTTTTCTAGCACATAATATAGATACCTTTAATGCATGTTTTCATACTTACAAATGTGAGACACACTGTTTCTGCAATGTGAGCTATTAAGCCATGAATAGAACCATTCTAATCTCTATGTTGGACCAAAGCAGTAAGTGACTGTTGTCTGCTAGGATCAAATAAGATAATGTATGCAAAGCACTTTGCAAGCTGCAAAACACTATATAAATGTTAGCTATGATTACCGTGATTACACAGTAGTGTGTTCAGAGTAACCATTCATTCTAATCTGTTGATATTCCAACTCTGGTGATTATAACCCCGTAGAGAGACTATAGCTGATTCATTCTTCCAGCTGTCATTTGGGGAATAACCATCTGACAGTTTGGCTGTTGAGGCCATTTCTTGATTGAAGTCCCACATGCATATGGAGGCTACATCTCAACATACATGTGGGATTTTAGGTATAACTTCAATCTTTGAGGCCTCTGATTCCCAACAGATAAAATGGTTAATAATAGACAAGTGACAAAAAGTTAGGAATAATTTTCATAAGAAAGAATGTAAATAATCAACTATCATATGGAAAAAATCATCCATATAAGTAACAAATGATAAATTGTTATGAGACAAGTGCAAATTAAGTAACTTTTGAGTTTTTAACTCACTACTGAGAAATTTGACAAAAATGATAAGCAATAGAGTCCATTTTCACTTTTTTCCTTTTTGTATGTATGTGTGTTCAGTGCCTGGCACAGAGCAGATACTCAATAATGCTTGTTGAAGGGAATTAGATATTGGAGGATCTGGAGAAAAATAAGAATACTAATGCATTACTGGTTAAGCTATAAATTGGCCCATCCATTCTAGAAAACAAGTTGAGGTTATATAAAAAAAGAAAAATAACTACTTCATATATATCTTTTGAATCACTGAGGCTATTATAATTATACATAATCTGTAAAAAGATAAAAGCAGAAAGAAAGACCTCATATATGCCAAAAGAAGAATTGTGATGCTTTGTAATAACAAGAAAACTAGAAACTAAGAACAAAGTGAGTACTCATTAACTGAGTAATGGAAAGGGGAATATTTGACATATACATGTACAAGAATATTATTGTGTCAAAAAGAATGAAACAAATATTAACAAATTCAGAGAAACTTAAGAAAATTTGTATGAACCTATTCAGAGGAAAGAAAGAGGATCTAAGAGGATAACTCACATACCATGACCATACTAGTGTGAAGAATGACAAAATGGAAAGATATCAGAATTTAGATTCATGTAATCATAAATCTTGATGTTGAAACATCCTTCTATCGTCTCAGGTTATGGAATGTAAGTGTAGAATGTAACATATACAATAGATATAGGAAATTTATCGTTTGATTTCTCTAAACTATGTCTTCACAAGGGCAGAGTGATTATGCGAAAGCTACAAGGATAGAAACAAAATCAAACCATGGACAACCACTGCATTCTGAGCCATTGCCAGTTGTCTTGGCCTTTTTCTTGCCACTGAACATTGATGACTCTCATAGAGAGACTGAGGCCAATAACTTCTCACAGCTATGCGTTGTTTAAATAAAATTTATGCACAAGTCACAATAAGTTTGAGGTGACATGTTAGCTAATGTGACAAAAAATGAAAATGATGAATGTTGGAGAGATGTGGGAAACCTGGGACACTAATTCACTATTGATGAAGTTGTGAACTAACACAAAAATTCTGAGAGCAATTTAGAACTGTGCCTGAAGGGCTATAAAACTGTGCATATCCTTTGACCAAGCAATACTACAGCTAGGACTATATCCCAAAGACATAAAAGAGGGGGAGGACCTATTTATGCAAAAATATTTGTAGCCAATCTTTTTTGTGGTGGCTAAGAATTGGAAGTTGAGGAGATGCCCATCAACTGGGGAGTGGCTGAATGAGCTGTGGCATACGCTTGTAATGGAGTATTTTTGTGCTATAAGAAATGATGATCAGGAGGATTTCAGAAAAAAAACCTTGAAAGACTTATATGAACTGATACAAAGTGAAGTAAGCAAAACCAAGAGAACACTGCACATAGTAACAGCAATATTATATAGTGAAGAATTATAAATGGCTTATCTATTCTCAGTAATACAATGATCTACAGCAATTCCAAAGGACTCATGATGAAAAATGCTATCCAACTCCTAAAAAAAAAACTGATATTGTCTGAATATAGACTGAAGAATACTATATTCCTTTCTTTCCTCTTCTTTCTTTCTTTCATTCTTTCTTTCCATGTGATTGGGGACAAATAAATATTATTTAAAGAATAAAGTTCAGTGGAAATCAGTAACAGTCTTGGAAAGAGAATGAAGACAATTTAGTTTCAGCTGCTTATCAAAATGGAGACTCCAAGAGGAAATCATTTGACATTCTTAGAGAAGTTGACCTGGAAACAAACAGGCAGTTTGTTGGTTGTCATCATTTTTCTATAGAATTAGCAGAACCAACCAGATATTTTAGCCTCAGTATGACATAACTACATAGGATATTTTGGAAACATTCACTGGGGAAAATGGGAAAAAGAAACATGTCTTATCTTCTATTTTTTTCCTCTACTCACTCTTCATAATTTAGCCATGTCACACTGTTATATAATACTATGATGAATTATCAAAACACATAATATGTGAAAAGCTTACCATGGATGAAAACTAAATTGCATGATCATATTCTTTGTTATTGTTGTTATTTAATTAATACACCAGAGGAGTCAGGGACAATTTTGTTGAAAAATTGCATATACATAATAGAAGCCAATTTTCTGATTTTTATGTTGAACACAATGGGGTAATGGAGACATTTAAAGGGAAGAGTGCATACCTTGATGACAAACCTGAATCATTTGTAGTAACAACCTATTGGAAACAGTATTATTTAGAGCATGTAATTAGTATCATGGTGAATGAAAACCATTGGGTTTTATAGCTTCCTTTCCAAACCATGAAGATCATATCCTGTTATGAAACTGTTTAATCAGAAGCCCTCATAAATGTCAATATTATATATAGTCTTAAACTGACAAGAGAATAAACTCATATCCTTAGTGGCTAAAACATTTTTACAAAGGATTTTATTTAATAAATAGTATAAACCATTTAAAATATAGTCATAGATAAAATCAAGCAAGAAAGAACTGATATCATAATGGTAATTATTTAATATGTTTAGATCTGGAAATAACCTTTGAGATCACCCAGTCCAACGCTTTTTTTTTTTAACAGATGAAGTAACTGATAGAATGTTTTAAATGCATCTTATTGACTTAAATACAATGAGATAGGTATTGTTTTCCCCATTTTACACATCAGAAAATTAATACATTGAAAGTTTAAGTGACTTGTCAAATAGACATAGAATCTTTTAGACAGAGTAGAGACTGAGTAGACACTGAAATTCAGTTTCTCTCTCTCCTAGACTTACTTTTTTTGTATTGCAGTATAACAGCAAATTTTCCGTCTAGAGGAATTTGCTTTAAAGACTCTATCAACAGAAGTTTATTACCCAAAGAATATCATCATAAAAATATGGTGGTTTCACCACTAAGATGTTTCCGTGTGTAAAAACTACAATGTGATAGGTATCTCAGGAAAACTGCAGAATATAAGCAAGACCTCACATCAGAAGTATAGAGAAATCAGAAACTTCTTACCTAAGAGATTAAGAAACTCAAAGTCCCACAAAACAAGGGCAAAACTATTTAACTCATTATGTGTGTCATAATAAAGACAGTCTCAATGCTCCAATATGCCTTTGATCAATGTTCTTGGCAATGACTATGAAAACATTCTTTGTTTTTCCTATGATCACAGTCCTATTTTAATTATTCAACAAATAACGAGTGCCTACTATATTATATGTCTTTGTATGTGTGTGTTTACACACACACACGCACACAAACACACACATATTTAAATCTATAATGCCTGTGCTAGGTACCAGTACTTTTCAGGATGAGAAAGAGAAGCATAGTAGAATCCCTCTTGAAAAGTGGTACCAATAACTTCATTTTAGTAAAATCATGTAGTATCAGCTTCTATTATACTCAATGAGGTTCCAGAGGGATAGGGAGAAAGAGGGTGTTTTGCTCTACACATATCCATATAATGACAGAATAAGATAAGCTCCTTCAAATCAGAGACTGTTTTCTTCTTATATTTTTATATCCAGTGACCAATATGTTATCTGATACATAGTTGACTTTTAATAAATTCTCACTGAGAGATTGACAGATGAGGTACATTACAAGGTACTTCCAATGGACAAGGTATTAGATGCTCAGCACATAGAAGTATTAGTGGAGTGAACGGGAAATGATCTTATAATTAGAAGATTTGGGTCAACATCCTAATCCTTATATCCATTAAATGTAAGGTCCTTATCAAGACATTTAAACTTTCATATCCTCATTTTCTTCATGCATAAAATGGCAATAATAATGTTTGTACTGCCTACCTTCTAGGGTTATAGTAAGGGAAATGTCAGCTGTTACTACTTTTGGTAGTCTTTAGGTAGGTTGTTTGCATGGCCAGGTACAGCTCTACTCAGTATAGATGATGGAAAATGCCTGTCATCCTATCTATCCATATTATACTAGAATGACCTATGATTCTCTGGTTGCAAACCCTGACACCTGGAATTTTGAAATAAATGGCCATACATGTGGATTCATTTACTTGTTAAGAACTGCTATCAATCAGATAAATTGTTTTCATTCATAGATGATTCCTGTGCTATCTTTTTGAAAGTGTAAACTTTTACCCTATTTATTTGAACCCTCCCTTTTCTAAAATTTTAATACATAAAGTATATTTGTGTTACACGGTGCATTCCCTAATACTATGTAAAAATGTTAAATAAGCATCTAATTGGTATCTTGGTCACTTGTCTCTCTCATTCCCTAAACTAGAGGCTCTCATTTTTTTTTAATCTTAGGACCCTTTTATACTCTTAAAAAATTGTTGAGCTTTTGTTTATATTATTAGATGTTCAACCATAAGCATCTCTGAGTCTCATTTGCAATACCTGAAGCATCCACTTCTTTACATGGTTCTTTGAGGATCAAATGGGTAATGAATGTAAAGTGCTTTGAAAACTTTCCAGGGCTATCCAATATCAGCTCTTATTATATTTTGACTTTTTCTGTACAGTGAATGTTATTACTAATTAATTTCTCCCTTGCAAAATCTCAGTACCATAGATATCGTGATACTGACTCTCTTGTTTGTATAAAACACCATTTTTGCTTATGCAGAAGTCTTTCAGAAAATTAAAGTTTTACCACTTGGATTTATAAGAAAGACAACAATAAAACTTTAAAATAAAGAAGATGACTCCCTTCCTCCTTTAAGGACATTACTAAATAACTGAGAAGAGGGATAGGAAGAAGAGGCATATTTATGACCTTTCTTTCCCGGTTGTTTTTCTAGCAGTTTATCTGATAGGGATTCTTAGACTTACCTCCAGCTGGGGCTATTTCACTTTGAAAATTCCTTTGATGTATTAGAAAGAACACTGGTATATTCCTGGACAAAATTTCTCCTAAGCAAGTTAATGATATGATTGGGATGTGACTTTAAATTGCATGTGTCAGGTGTTTGTCTTATTTTGTTTTCCAGAAAGAACATGTTGATACACAGTGGGGAATGAGTAAAGAAAAGGGGAGAGGGGACAAGAACAATACCAAAAAAAGGCAGATAGGATTCAGCATGGAGAAATGCAATCTCATCATCTGAGGTAAATGCAAACATGTACACATGTTTGAAAAAAAGGGAAGATTTGAAAACAGACATTGCATAGAGAATTATGGGATGAGATAATCAGTAGATTGCTTTTGTAGTGCAGAGGGTCCAGTTTTAAATAGATAGCATGAAATGCTCCTTACACTGATGTATATAGGAGGGGTGGATACAAACATAGGAATCACTGTGGCATTATGATATTTGCACTGAACTCAGAGATAGAGCATTATTGAAGATGATTAACTGAGCTTTGGGGACCCTTCTAGTCACTGATTTCCAGAACAGACGTAACTATGGCTTCAATGTCCAAAAACCACTTCCCACATGATAGAAGATAAGCTTACAGTTAGCACTATTAGGAATTACATGAAGCAAAGGATAGTTTCCAAGCTTTGCATTTATCTTTCTTCTGCTTCTCTCTCATTGCAGCTTCCTTGAAAGAATTGATTCTTTTCCCTTTAAAACTAGATATTGTGTAAGAAAACATACTTCTACATGCACATGTATGTGGTGATTTTATGTATTTAATTATATATGTAATAAATGTACATGGGAGTGGCGGAGCCAAGATGGTGGCGTAGCAGGAGCAACATATTGCAGCTCTCACATAGCCACCCCAAAATACCCATAAAACAGGACTCTAAACAAATCCTAGAACTCCAAAATGCACACAAAGATACTTCCCACTAAAGTCAGCTCGGCTACGAGGAACCATATCAGCACTGCGAACCGAAACCAGCCTGCCCTGAAGCCGTGGCTGTGCCCCGGGGGGGGACGTACGGGGGGAGTGGAGGAACCTCTCAGGTGAGCAGATTAGTAGCAGCTGCAAGTGGGGTTTGCGAAAGGGGGAGATAGGCAGTCCAGTGAAAGGCCTCCAGAGCAGAAAAGCGAAAGGCAGAGGTTTTGCACCCGCCTCCATGTTGTAGCTTCTCACCCGTGACCTGCAGACAGCAGGGGGACTTAGCGATTGTTCTCAGGCCAGCGCTCTCGCGTTGAGTGGCCTGGATCCGGATCACCGTCTTGGGCCTCAGTCTTGGAGTCTTTATTATCCAGTCAGCCAGAAGTATTTAGGAAGACTCCCAGCATCTTCCGGTGAGCTACAGCAGCCAGGAGGACCCCAGCGATTTGGGACAGAGCTTTCCCTTCTGGAAGCAGAGCCCCACAGAGATTTAAAAAAAAATCATGGTCTGAAGAACCATGAGTAAGAATAAGCGTAAGAAGGAAAGTAAGAACAGCTCCTAAACCCTAGATTCCTTCTTTGGGGAAAAGAAAGATCATGGGAGAGAGAGGGAGGAGGAGAGCGCAGCCAGAGCACCCCCACCAGGGGCCTCCAATAAACATGAAGAATGCCTTAAAGCTAGAGATGAGC
>CM053581.1:315760352-315783134 GCA_028627135.1 Pseudochirops cupreus | reverse complement strand
TCCACCCTGTCCCTCCCCCTCTACAGAAATGTGAATATTCATCATCCCTCCCCCCCTCCCTGCCCTCCCCTCCATCTCCCCACCTCTCATCCCCCATCCCCCTACTCTTCTGTGTGGTAAGATGCCCAGTTTAGAGTTTAACACAGTAATTTTCAATGGTAAATATTCAATTTTGCTTCTCACTCATTTTTGGGCCTATTTCAGGGCTTTTAAAGTTCAGCTTGCCTGCTGGAACACAGTGCTTGGCATTGTCCCAACGTCCCTGTGCTTGGGGACCATGAGTCTTGTCTCTGGCTTTGTGTGCTAGGGCTTCAGGCACTGGGGGATGGAGGCTGAAGTGGTTTGGCAGCTTACCTGGGGTCCTAGTGCTGGTGTCTGGCATATGCTGAATCCAGGTGAGGTTTTCCTACGTTTCCCAGGAGCTACATTGAAGAACATGGAGTTCTGGTCCCTGTAGTATGACTGTTCTGGACTTTGCTGAAGCAGGCAGAGGTCTGGCAGGCAGAAGATTCCCAGTTGTCATAGGCTACACTGAAAGATGTCAAAGCTCTGGTTACTGGAGGACACCTGCTCACCCCAGGCTACACTGAAGCATGTGTGGTTCTTGGAGCTGGAGTTTTCTGGTTCACCTGGCTATGCTAAGGCACATGGGAGGTCCTGGTGTTGGTGTATGCCTGATATACCACACTGGGGTTTGCTGACATGGGGTTTGCTGTTGACTTTCTTGGACACTTCCTGTCCTGAAGTGCAGTCCTCTTTTACCTGAGTGATATGGACCTTCTTTTGCCAAACCTTTTGGAGCTTGCAACCAATTTTTATTACCTTTTAAGGCAGTGGTTCTCAATCTATGGGTTGTGACTCCTTAGGGGTCAAACAACCCTTTCATAGGGGTCACCTAAGACCATTGGAAAACACATATTTCTGATCGTCTTAGGAACCAAGACAGTGCTCCTCTATCCATCTCCAGGCGGGTCCACCCACATGCAGATATGAATATTAAAGGGTCATGGCATTAGAAAAGTTGAGAACCACATGTAGGCATTTTGACATTGTTATCCTCTTCTGAGTTTATGTGTGCATCTTTCCTATTGCCATAGTAGCTTTCTATATTTAGGGCTCTCTTCTACTCATTTTTTAAGGTTAATCTCTGCTCCTGGGGCACAGATGGCAAAATCCCAAGGTTCTTTTGCTGAGAGCTACGGTCCAGCTCCTTGGGTTGCTGCTCTGAGGCTTCGAGCATTGGTGTCTTGACCACTACAATAGGGTGGCCCATCCTAGTTGTACTTGTTGAGCCCTGGGATCCAGGGCTGGCAATTTGCCTGTTGTACTGGGGCTGGAGGCCTAACAGCTGGCCTCCTGTACCACTGCCCTGCTGAGCCAGGACCATGAGGCCTCAGTGACTGATGTATGTTGTGGCTAAGAGCCTCCTGAAGACTTGCCTGGGTCTTATTCCACATTTCCGCAAGTGAGGCAGGCCTTTCCTGAAGTTGTTCTAAGTTATTTTCATCTGGAAAATTGCTTCACTTGGTCTTTTTGTGTATTCTGTTGCTCTAGAATGCATCTAGAGGCTTGATTTAACATTGCTTTTGAGGGAAAGTGGGGAGAGTTCAGGCAACTTCCTGGCTTCTCTCCACCACATTTTTTCTTTTGTTTTCTCTTCCCTTTTAGGTTACTTTTGCACTTTGATATTAGAGATCAGTTTTTTTGGTTTAGTTCTGGTCTTGAGATTTCATGAGGATTCATGAAAGTTTGAAATTCTTCTATGTCATTGAATGACCATTTTTTCCCCTTGAAGTGTTATGCTTAATTTGACTGGGTAGGTGATTCTTGGTTCTAGTTTTAGTTTCTTTGCCTTCTGGAGTATCATGTTCTATGATTCTGATACTTTAATTTTATAGCTGCTAAGTCCCATATAATCCTGATTGTGGCTCCCTGATAATTGAATTGTTTCTTTCTGGGAAATTGTAGTATATTTTTCTTAACTCATGGGTTCTGTAATTTGGGTATAATATTCCTTGGAGTTGTTATTTTGGGATTTCTTTCCTAAGGTGAGTGGTGGATTCTTTCATTCTGGTTCCAGGATATCAGGGCAATTTTCCTTGATAATTTCTTGAAAGATGCTATCCAGGTCCTCCTTTTGATTATGACTTTCAGGTAGTCCAATGACTCTAACATTGTCTTTCCTTGATCTATTTTCAAGATCAGTTGTCTTCCCCATATGGTATTTTACATTTCTTCTACATTTTTTCATCCTTTTGAATTTGTCTGAGTGATTCTTGATGTCTCAT
The DNA here is from genome assembly GCA_028627135.1 of Pseudochirops cupreus. NCBI lineage: Eukaryota > Metazoa > Chordata > Mammalia > Diprotodontia > Pseudocheiridae > Pseudochirops > Pseudochirops cupreus. The sequence continues at coordinate 315,780,846 of CM053581.1, read as the reverse complement.
AGTCATTAGCTTCCACTTGCCCAGTTCAACTTTTAAGGGGTTGTTTTCTTAATTTAGCTTTTGTACTTCCTTTTATATTTGATCAATTGTACTATTTTTTGAGGGGGGAAGGCAGGGCAATTAGGGTTAAGTGACTTGCCTAAGGTCACATGGCTAGTAAGTGTTAAGTGTCTGAGGCAGAATTTGAATTCACCTCCTCCTGACTCCAGAGCCAATACTCTATTCACCACTCCACCTAGCTGTCCCTAGTCAACTGTAGTTTTAAAGGAATTGTTTTCTTCAGTGGATTTGTGTATCTACTTTTCCGTTTGGTCAATACTATTTTTAAGTGGTTGCTTTCTTTTTCCAAGCTATTGACTTTGTAAAAATAATTCTCTTGTATCCTCATTTCTTTTCCAATTTTTCTTCTACCTCTCTCAATTGACTTTTAAGCTCCTTTTTGAGCTCTTCTGTGAGTTCTTTCTGGGCATGAGAACACTTACCACTGTTCTTTGGTGTTTTTCCCATAGGTGTTTTGACATTGTTGTCCTCTTTTGAGTTTGTTCCTTGATCTTCTCTGTCACCATAATGATTTACTATGGTCAGATTCTTCTTTGTTGTTGCTGGTTTTTGTCAATCCTTTTTGGCCTTTTTCCTTTTTTTTTTAAATTTGAATTCTACTCCAGGGATGGAAGGGGCACTGACTTGGGCTTCTTGTGCCAATGGATGCAGGCCCTGGCTGTTTGCCTGGTGCTGCACTGATGCCCTGAAGCCCATGTGTGACATACATGTTTGTTGCTTACTAAAGGGATGTGGTGAGGTGGCCTGTGTTACTGGAAGTTGAAAGAGTCTGGTAGCTTACCCTGTGCTAAGCTGGAACCCTAGTACTGGTATGTGGCATGTGCTTATGCCCATAGGGTATTTACTTCCCCAGGGCTACACTGAAGCATTTGATGATCTGGCTGCTGGAGGCTGCCAGTTTGCCCAGGACTATGCTGAAGCAGATGGTGGTTCTTAGAGCTTCAGTTTGTCCATTCCCCTGGTTATGCTGCAGCATGTGGGGGTTCTGGTATTTGTGTTTTCCTGACCCACTGCACTGAGGCTCAGTATTTCCCTCTAGTTTGCTGAGGTGGGGCTTGCAGGAATGCTTCCTATCCTGGACTGCATTCCTCTTTTATCTGAGACAGAGCTTTCTTATGGATCCTCTGAGTTTCTTGTACTAAATGGTTATTTCACCTTGTCTTTTTGCTGATTCTGCTGTGCCAAGATTTGTTTTGGGGTGCTATATTTTGTTGGTTTGGAGGTGAATATGGGAGTGATGTGATTTACTTCTTACTCTGCCATGTTAGCTTGAGAGAACATTTTAGACACGATGTCCTTAAAAAGGTCAACCTCTCTTTTAATGAACATTTCCTGAAACTACTGCAAAGTGCCTCTCTCTCATCTGAGGTCCTCAAATCCCATTTTCAGAGAGATGTCATTATCCTCATTTTCCAGATAAGAGAACTTGAGCATACAAAGTGCAACCAAGGTTACAAAGCAAGCTTATAATAGAGAAAAGTCTTAAGATCCTGAAAATTTTGATGTTTGGTATTAGCAATGCTAGAATATCCCTGATTGCTTTCCTTTTTCAGCAAATAAATGAATCTAGCTTTCTACATAACTCAATTAATAAGCTATGATTCATAAAAGAAAGTGAAAAGGATATCCTGTAATTCACCAATATTATTTCTTCTTTACTCTGTACTTCAGCTAACTAGATTATTCTCTGTCCCTTAAAAAAATCTGTTCACTCATCTATTACCTTTACTCATGATGTTCTTTATTTCTTGCCTTTTCATCTGTTAACTTCTTATCCATATTTCAATGCCCAAATCAAATGTTGCTTCTTTTATGGAATCTTTTAGGATTCCACCTCCCTCTCTACTTCCACCCTCAGAATGTATTTTCTCCTGTATCCTCAAAAGGTCTCAATTTTACAGTCTGTAAGATGAGAGTTTTTGAACTAGATTATTTTCCAGTGTTCTTATTACAGATGAACAATTCATTTCATTTTGAAAATACATGCAACTTATGAATTAAAGGAGGATAGGGGTGACAGTCAAGATGGCAGAGTAAAGCATTTTTTTTCTGAGCTCTCCTATCACTCTCTAAACACATTTAAAAATATGCCAAATCAAATTCTAAGTGGGATAATCAACAAAAAGCCATAATGAATTTTTCTTTTAGGTCAGAGCAGCTTAGGAAGATGGGAAGAGGCCTGTGGATACTAGGATGGGTCCTGGCCTTGCACACAGCATAACAGAAGCAAAATAATCTATGAGTCTTAGAAGCTGCATCAGTGTCAACAGCAGCAAAGGCACCTGTGGTACCAAGAGTGCTTAGTCCTCAGAGATAATGAGGGTATTGAACATATAGTGAGAAATAGATTACAGGAGACCCATAGGCTAGCACTGGACTCAGTACTGGGGACCATTTAGTTCATCTATTGCCTGTTACCTGGTGTTATTTCTAAGTTCTAAGGTATAAAGGCAAGCACAAGCAGCTCTCCAGAGGACTGCTGCTGTGAACAGTTTCAAGATTCTGATTACATAGTATAGTGAACTCTCTATTTCTTCAGCAGTAAACTAAAGCAAAACATTCACAGAAATCAAAATACAGCATTCACAATGTTATGACATAAAATTTTATCACTAAAATGGCCATATAGTTTTCACCAAAGTGGCCACATAGTTTTAAGCAAAGTACAATCATTTAGTAACTCAATCACTTAATAAGCCCTTAAGTCAATCATCCTTAAGGAGGCTTGTCTCCTTAATGGACACAAAGTACTAAGGTCAAAGTCCTCCACCCTGGGTCACAGTAAATCATAATCTTCTCAGTCAGCATCAGGTACCCAAGAAGAGATCTTTTCATCTTGACTTGAAGCAGGCTCTCAGCTTCCATGGTTCCTCTTCCATTGTCCCAGCTCCTGCCAAAATCTACCCAACTGTCACCAGAGTTTAAAGGTAGACAGCTCTCAGTTCCTTGCCCAGCTCTTGTGCAGTTCCTGTTCCATATTCAGGCTCACAGTGTCTACTCCACCTCAAGTCCTTCCCAGTTTCTGTTCCTGGGAAGACAACGTTTAACAAAGCTAAAATAACATTCATCCACATTGCCAACATCCTCATTAATTCACTTTCTACCTGTGAAATGAACACAGACCCAACAATAAGGTCTGAGAAATAAACTAAAATCATCAGTGTAATCCTAGGAGCTCTGAAAACATCAGCAAGAACCTCCTCCAGGATTTCTGTAAACATACAACAAGAAAATCCTCTCTCAGGGCTTCTGAACCAGCAGTAAGGTCCCAAGGCTTCTGTAACAACAGCAACATCCTCTATCAACAGAAAAATCTGACAAAGTAACATCAAAACAGACAAAGTACCAGCACCACAGCTATGCTTCTTCCCAGTTCTCCTCTCTTCTCATTTCTAAGTTCTTCTCAATTCTTTTCTCATTTCTTTTCTCTTCTCCATTCTTTTCAGTTCTCAGTTCTACTCAGTTTTTCTCTCTTCTACATTCCGTCACCAAAAGTTTTGTTCTCAATTCTGCTCTCTCCAACCTGGGCTTCTCCTAATGTATGATCATTAGCTCCTCACTGCCCCACCCTGTCCTGTTGTATCAACAAGTTCCTCCCACTGTGGGATTCACAAATTCTGTTCTTTAACAGAGGCTTGATATAATAAGGGCAAGGCTCAATTTGCAATAAGGTGCTAAGTATTTGTTTACTTACAAGGGGCAGGGAAGATCTTCAAATCCCCATGACCATTCCATAGGACAAAAAGTAGATGTAGTTGAGAAAGCAAGGGCCCTTCCTGTTGTAGGACCACATTACAGACCAGGAGGAGAGTGATTGGATCTCTCTTCAGATCACATCATTTTTTTAAAAATTGATTTGTTTATTTACTTTTAGTTTACAAGATTCAGTTCCACAATCCCTTGAGTTTCAAATTTTCTCCCCTCTCTCTCCCCTTTCCCCCAAGGCAGCATGCAATCAAGTATAAGATATGCAAATACTTTCACACTGGGCATTAGTCTGGTTATACAGAAAGGTTATAACCAATGGAGTGAACAATGGGAAAAAAGAAAGAGAGCCAAACATGAAAAAGAGCGATAGCAATAGGCAATAGCAGTAGACTGCTTCAGTCTCCATTTAAACTCTGTTCTTTCTAGATCTTTCTCTGAATGTAGCTATCTCCCTCCTTACATCCTGAGACTTGTAGAGTTGTCTTATAACTGTGTGTTGCTGAGAAGAGTCCAGTTTATCAAAGTTGGTTGTCACACATACAATGTGTCTGTGATTGTGTGCATATTTCTCCTGGTTCTGCTCTTCTCACTTAGCATCAGTTTGTATAAGCCTCTCCAAGTGAGTATGAAGACTGTCTCCTCCACATTTCTTACAATGCAATAGTATTCCATTGCATTCATATACCACAACTTGTATAGCCATTCTGCAATTGATGGGGATGCCCTTAATTTCCAATTTTTTGCCACCACAAAGAGAGCTGCAATACATATTTTTGTACATGTGGGTCTTCCTCCCACTTCTATAATCTCTTTGGGACACAACACCAGAAGTGGTATTACTGGGTCAAAGGGAATACAATTATTTATAGCCCTTCAGGTATAGTTCCAGATTGCTCTCCAGATTGTTTGAAGCAGTTGACAGCCCCACCAACAATGCATTAGTGTTCCAATTTTTCCGCATGCTCTCCAGCATTTGTCATTTTCTTGTTTTGTCATCTTAGCCAATCTGACTGGTGAGATATGGTACCTCAAATTGGTTTTGATTTGCATTTCTTGAATCAAGAGTGATTTAGAGCATTTTTTTTCATATGGTTATAGATAGCTTTATTTTCTACCTCTGAAAATTGCCTGTTCATATCCTTTGCCCATTTATCAATTGGGGAGTGATTTGTATTCTTATAGATTTTACTTAATTCTCTGTATATTTTAGAAATGAGGCCTTTATCAGAGAGACTGTTTGTAAAAATTCTTTCCCAATTTCCCACTTCCCTCTTAATCTTGGTAACATTAGCTTTGTTTGTACAGAAACTTTTCAATTTAATGTAATCAAGTTTGTCCATTTGGCATTTTATAATGCTCTCAAACGCTTCTTTGGTCATAAAGTCTTCTCAGCTCCCTAAATCTGACAGGTAAACTATTCCTTACTTCCCCAGATTACTTACAGTATCTCCCTTTACACCTAGATTGTGCACCCATTTAGGCTTGATTTTGTTGTACAGCATTAGATGATGGTGTATGCCCAGTTTCTGCAATACTGTATTCCAAGCAGTTTTTGTCAAATAGTGAGTTCTTATCCCCAAAACTGGGGTCTTTGGGCTTGTCAAACAATATATTACTATAATCATTGATTACTGAGTCTTTTCTACCGAATCTATTCCATTGATCCATTACCATATTCCTTAGTCAGTACCAAGCAGTTTTGATGACTGCTGCTTTATAATAGAGATTAAAATCTGGTAAGGCTAGGCCACCTTCCCTAGCATTTCTTTTCATTAATTGCCTTGATATTCTTGACTTTTTGTTCTTCCATGTGAATTTTGTCACTATTTTTTCTAGTTCTATAAAGTAATTTTTTGGTAGATTGATTGCTATGGCAATAAATATGTAATTTAATTTAGGTAAAATTTCATTTTTATTATGTTAGCTCAACCCAGCCATGAGCAACTGATGTTTTTCCAATTAGTTATAACTGATTTTATTTGTGTGAAAAGTGTTTTGTAGTTGTGTTCATAAAGGTATTGGATTTATTTTGGCTGGTAGATTTCCAAATATTTTATAATGTCTACAATAACTTTAAATGGGTTTTCTCTTACCATTTTTTGCTGTTGGACTTTGTTGGAAATATATAGGAATGCTGAGAATTTATGTGGGTTTATTTTATGTTGTGCAATTTTGCTAAATTTATTTATTGTCTCAAGAAGTTTTTTACTTGATTCTCTAGGATTCTCCAAGTATATCATCATATCATCTGCAAAGAGTGATAGCTTAGTCTCTTCTTTGCTTTATTTGATTCCTTTGCTTTTTTTTTCTTCTTTAATTGCTACTGCTAACATTTCTAGTACCAGATTGAATAAGAGGGGTGATAGTGGACATCCTTATTTTACCCCAGATCTTACTGGAAATGTTTCTAGATTATCCTTATTACATATAATATTTGCTGATGGGTTTAAGTAGATATTACCTATTATTCTAAGGAAAACTCCATTTGTTCCTATACTTCCTAGTGTTTTTTAATAGGAATGGATGTTGTATTTTGTCAAAAGCTTTTTCTGCATCTGTTGAGATAATCATACTGTTTCTGCTAGTTTTGTTGTTGATAGGATCAATGATACTGATGGTTTAAATAATATTGAACCATCCTTGCATTCCTGGAATAAATCCAACCTGATCAAAATGTATTATTCGTTTGATAAGTTGCTGTATTTTTTTGCTAATATTGTATTTAAAATTTTTGCATCTATATTCATGAGAGAGATTGGTGTATAATTTTCTTTCTCTGTTTTGTCTCTCCTTGATTTAGGTATCAGCACCATATTTGTATCATAAAATAATTTGGTAGGATTGTTTCCTGACCAATTTTCCTAAATATTTTATAGAGTATTTGGATCAATTGATCTTTAAATGTTGGATAGAATTCACTAGTAAATCCATCTGGCCCTGGAGATTTTTTCCTAGGGAGTTCTCTGAGAGTTTATTCAATTTCTTTTTCTGAGATGGGGTTATTTAAGTAATTTAATTCCTCTTCAGTTAGTCTGGGTAATTTACATTTTTATAAATATTCATCTATTTCACTAAGATTGTCAAATTATGTGCATAGAATTGAGAAAAATAATTCCTAGTTATTGTTTTAATTTCCTCTTCCTTGGAGATACATTCACCATTTTCATTTTTGATACTCAAAATTTGATTTTCTTCTTTCTTTCTTTTTTTTTTATCATATTGACTGTCTAACAATTTTATTGTTTTTTTCATAAAACTAACTCTTAGTTTTATTTATAAATTCAATAATTTTCTTACTTTCAATTTTATTAATCTCTCCTTTGGTTTTCATTATTTCAAATTTAGTATTTAATTGGGGATTTTCAATTTGTTCTTTTTCTAACTTTTTCAATTGCATGCCCAATTCATTGACCTCCATTTTCTCTAATTTTTTTATGTTTTCATTCAGGGATATAAAACTTCCGCTAAGAACTGCCTTTGCTGAATCCCACAAGTTTTGGTATGGTGTCTCATTATTGTCATTCTCTTGAATGAAGTTACTGATTTTTTCTATAATTTCTTGTTTGACCCATTCATCCTTTAGGATTAAATTATTTAGTTTCCAATTAGTTTTTTGCCTATCTTTCCATGGCCCTTTATCACATATGATTTTCATTGCATCATGAACTGAGAATGATGCTGTATTGGTAATGGAATTTGGAGATGCCCCTGTATTGGCTTGGTTTTTGGGTTGAGTGTTTAAACCCAGAACTTGTGAATCCCATTTGTGGGATGGACTTGTTGACCTGAAGAGAGAGGGATGAACTGGGAGGAGCTGTGAATTGGGAGAGAGACCCAAGCCTAGAGAAGGCCAGAAGGCCTTTGGGAGAGCAGTATCCAGTATCATGGAGCCTGAGTTGCTGAGAGAAAGACTGCTAAGAGCCTGCTGGAAGTGCCACCTGGAAGTGCCACCTGGAACTGCCAAGGACTGAGTTTTCATGGCTGTGATGCTGGTATTTTGTCTGTCTGTTTTGATGTTGTTTTGCCAGATTCATCTGATGGTGAAGGACAGTGCTGCTGTTGTAGAGGTCCTGGAACCTGGCTGTTGGTTCAGAAGCCCTGAAGGAGGATTTTCTCATGGTACCTGCACAGAAATCCTGGAAGAGGGCCTTGCTGATGTTTTCAGGGGTTCTGGGACTGTTCTACAGGCAGAGAGTGACTTCATGAGGACATTGGCTATGGCTTTGTTGAGTCTTGTCTCTCCAAGAACTGAGATTGCTGAGGGCTTGCCTCCAGTGAAGATGAAAGAAGGCCCTTTCCTTGGGTATTCAATGCTGAGCTTAACCTTGTTAACCTAAGGGTGGATGGCGTTTTGTGTTCTCCTGCCCCTTTTGAGATTCAGGGGTGGGAAGCCTTTGAGTTTTCTTTGTGCTCTGTGATTGACCAAATGAATGTACTTTGTTTATGGTTGGAGACTAATCTCCATTTGAGAAGAGACTTTTGACTAAGTGAAAGTACTGTTTAGGGGTGGAGTGGTACCCCGACTGAATTGAGAACTTACTTGCCAAAGGAACAAGTTACACTGGGTTTTGACTTTCTCTATTCTGTGAATGTTTGCTGAATAAATGGGGTTTACTGTGCTGGTAATCCAAACCTTGGAAGTTGCCTTTGCTTGGCATTACAGATGCATTTAATATTTTTGCCTTTCTGCACTGAATTGTGAGGTTTTTATAATCTAGTACATGGTCATTTTTTGTGTATGTGCCATGTACCACTTAGAAGAAGGTATATTCTTTTGTATCCCCATTCAGTTTTCTCCAGAGCTCTATCGTATCTATCTTGTCTAAAATTCTATTTTCCTCAACTTTTTTCTTTTTTATTTTGAGGTTAGATTTATCAGGTTCATAGAGGGAGAGATTAAGGTCTCCCACTAGTATTGTTCAGTGTCACTGAGGAAGGGGGAAGTGAGACACTATAGAGTGTAAGCCCAGGAGGGTGGAGCCAGGAAACACTAACAATAAAAGCCCTGGTGTGTTTTACCACCACCTGGCCAATCAGCAAATTGCAGTGCCCCCCCTGCTGCTGGTCTCCGGATATTGAGCCTGCAGGAGCTGTAGCCTAGAGACACAGAGGAGAAAACCAGAAGAAGCTGCCCCCATAGGTTACTCTGCAAGCCTCAGGGTAACTCAAGGGAAATACTGGGAGTCCTGGCCTTAGCCTCGGTGTACACACTCAGTGGCTACTGCTCATGAAGTGAACAACCAAACACCTACCTCCCAGCCTGAGAAGCTCAGTAACTCTGTACCCCAGAAGCAGATAGCCACTTTAAAAATCCAGGACATAGGCAATCACAATGGGCAAGATGGAAACTGTGAAGGTTAGGACCATTAAATCTTTTTATATGGAGCAAGGACAACCAAATTCAGAAGGCAACACGGACTCTATACTCACACTGGAGACCACAGAAGGAAATGTGAATTGGTCTCAAGCCCAAAAAGCATTCTTGGAGGACTTCAAGAGGGATTTTAAAAATTAAATTAGAGAGGTAGGAGATAATTTAAATCTACAGTGACTAAATTGGAAACAAATCTCACTGAAGAAAACAAATCTTTAAAAAGTAAAATTGGAGAACAAGGACAGGAGGCCCAAAATCTAACTGGAAAAAATGCCTCCCTAAAAATGAAAACTGAACATATGGAAAAGGAGCTTCAAAAACTAATTGAGGAAAATAATTCACTAAAAATTAGAATCACTCAAATTGAAGCTAAGGACTCTATGACACAGCAAGAGTAAGGCAAACAAAACATAAAGATTGAAAAATTAGAAGAAAGTGCAAAATATCTCACTGGAAAAACAACTGACCTGGAAAGCAGATCCAGGAAAGATAACCTAAGAATTATTGGCCTACCAGAAAGCCATGATGAAAAAAGCAGCCTGGACAGCATCCTCCAAGAGATTATCAAAGAAGACTGTCCTGAGGTCTTAGAATCAGAAGGTAAAATAGTTATTGAAAGAATTCACTGATCTCCTCCTGAAAGCGATCCCAAATTGAAAACTCCAAGAAATATAGTAGCCAGATGCCAGAGCTACAAGGTCAAGGAGAAAATACTGAATGTAGCCAAAAAGAAACAATTCAAATATCGTGGAACTACAGTCAGGTTTACACAGGACTTAACAGCTGCTACATTAAAAGATCGGAGGGATTGGAATTTGATATTTCTTAAGGTAAAAGAGCTAGGACTGCAACCAAAGATCAACTACCCGGCAAGACTGAGAATAATCTTTCAGGCAAGGAGATGGTCATTTAATGAAATAAAGGACTTCCAAACTTTCCTTATGAAAAAAACCAGAGCTCAATGGAAAATTCGATCTCCACTTACAAAACCCAAGAAAGACATAAAAAAGTAAACAAGGAAGACACACTCACACATACACATACACATAGATGCTCACACATGCACATAACTTGGGACTCAATAAGAGCAAACTGTTTACATCCCTATATGAGAATTGTATTTCTGTCAATATTGAAATTTGTATAAGTATTGTGACATTTAAAAGGGATGTACATAGATAGAGGGTGTGGGTATAAGGGAACTAATCTGAAGATTAAAAAACAACCCATCAAAGGGAAGAAAGGTATTGTAATGGGAGAAAAGGAAAGGTTGAGACAGAAAATGATAAATTATGCCACAAGAAGAGGCATAAAAACATACTAAAGTGGAGGGGAGGGAAGGAAGGAGATGAGCATCATATGATCGTTACTCTCATTGGTTCTTATTTAAAGAGGGATCAATACAAACAGTTAAGTTTAGATTCTAACATGAAAAGACACAAAAACTCATAACAATAGAGGGAAAAGAGGGAGGCAGAGGAGCACTGTATGAAGTTTACCAGCATTGGTTTGGGTTCAAGGAGGCAATAACATACTCTGTTAAGAATGAAAATGTATTGTGCCCTACAGGCAGTAGAAGGGATAAGGGGTGGGTGTGTGTGTAAGAAAGGGGAAGGTGGTCAGAAGGGAGGGAAAGAGTAGCAAGGGAAAGGGTAGGTAAAGAGGGGGCACACAGGGAGGGAATAATGAGGGAGATGGTGGTCAAAAGGAAAATTCTTAAGGAGGGGAAGGGAAAAGGAAGATACAAAGATATAAACAGGGGATGGAATGAGATGGAGGGAAAGACACAGACAGTAATCATAACTGTGAATGTGAATGGGATGAACTCTCCCATAAAACAGAGGTACATAGCAGAATAGATTAAAAACCACAATTCTACAATATGCTGTCTACAAGAAACACATTTGAAATAAGGGGATATGCACAGGGTAAAGGTGTTAGGACCCGCTCACCTCAGGTTCCCTTCTGGACCACCTTCCTCACTTACCCTCCCCAGGGTCATCAGACGTCTCTGGATTCCTTATTCTTCTCGAACAGAACGCCCAGCACTCACAGATGGGTTTAGAAATGCAGCTTTATTGTTATATCTTCTCTTCCCTTTTACTTACTCTTACTCCTCTTCCTTACCTCTTACTCCTACCCCCTTCCCTCCCCTCTCTCCTCTTTATCTCCACCTGGGCAGACTAAGTCACATACCTCAGAAACAGGGGCAAGAAGAAAGGGGGGCTATCCCATTGGATGATACATGCTCAATGCTGTTAATCCACATTCCGGTAAGGCAGACAGCCTTATCAGGGCTCTGGCTCCTAGTCCTTGGAATGCAACAGACCACCCAGAGGGCAGCAGGAAGGAGCAATGGGGCTTGGGGGCCCAACAACTCCCCCTTTTCTTTTAAAACAATACACTAGTAGGGGATTCACAATCTGAGCTTTCAATGTCCCCAAGGAGTTTCATAAGACATGTACAGCACAACGCAAACATATGGGAATAGAGCACGAGAGGAGCATCAGGCACAACAAAACAATCCCTAGGCAGAGCACAATTTTCCAGGCCCATGCCCACCATGGAATAACCTGTAACTTTTGTAAAATGTCATCTACCACATCATGGGGCATCAGCTGAGCACACTCAGCATGGTTCAAATCCCAACTAAGTTGATCTAAATCTAACATGTCACTTGTAGCATTTCCGCCTTCAATAACGACATGGAGGTGATTTTTAAGAGCTTGGCAATGCAGGGCAGATACATTATAGGGGCCCAGGAAAGGCATAGAGTTAATGCTTTACAGCTGGGGGAAGGGAAGGGACAGAGTTAACCTGATTTCACAAACTGATGGTACATACACAAGACTGGAGTTACAACTATGTCACAAAATTCACTCCAAAATATTAGAAAGGCCATCACGTCATTTTCCCCCTTTAACAAATTAGACACAAATTCTTATGGGGATCAGGGATGAAGGTCTCAGCTTCTCAGGCTGCTTCACGCCGAGAATGGACGTAGAGCTGTTCCTATTTCAAATCAGTCAAGGTGAGGGGGGTTGCTGCGGCCAATGCCCAGAACTTAGTAGATGCCAGATCCAAGGGGTTACATCAGACAGTAGTTCATCTGAATTTGTAATGCATTCAGCCTAGAAGACACAAATCTAGCAGAGAGATTAAACAAACAAGAGTCAAAAGCAATAGGAAAAATGACCAGAAGTAGAGTGAGCATGGGCTAATACAATCCATTGCTCATACTATTTACCTTAAGCAAAAGAGGTTTCTGACTTAAACCTCACAACTGAATAGCAGACATGCATACTTGTTTCACAAAGCTTGTCTGTCCTCTGATTTGAAGAAAGAGATACTTCAGAAATTGAATCTCTTACATATAATTATACACTCAGTTACAGATGTTAACTTTTGCTTAGTTCATGGAATAACTACAAATTCAGATCTAAAAGAGCAAGGTGTCTTCTGCAAAACTTCTTTTCTAGAAGTATTTCCTGTATGAAAGCAACATACAGTATGCCACAAAGGTTTACCAGGACTAATTAATTCCTGTTGTATATTCCAAGTTATATTCCAAATTATTGCCAAAAACCCAATTAGTAGAAATTAATTATACCAACTTTAAAGGGCCAGTTTCAAAACTGACTCATTACTAATAATTACTTCTCACAAATATATTTCTTAACTGAAACTTATAATACTTCAAAATATCATAACACAACCATTTATCAGTAACACAATTATTATGTTCTTACATTTAAACTTTTAAATTCAAAAACCGATTTAATTACCAATCCAGTGACCTTAATTCAGCTGGATGTATTTTTGAAATTGAGCTACAAAAACACATTTCCAAATTACCTTGCACAGAAGATCATTCATAACTACAGGTAAAGGTGTATATACCTGGTTTTCTGAATAGCAGAAATAACAACATATTACATAACATTTTACACAATTTTTCCATCTTTCAGTTTCAACCCAATTCAGATAAAATTGACAGCATTCCTGGCTGTCACTCCATTTTTACAATATAAGAGGATTTTGCAGTTTAGATACCATAATAAATAACACAATGACATTATAGCATTAATTGCATTTCCAAAGTGAGTGGAGGCTTTTCTCCTCCAGATCAAAATTATAAGGTTACCTTATTTTCCAAATTATAGTTATTTCAGAAAATATTACAGCACTCAGGTCAGAGTTCCATTCCTCATATTCCACTCCTTTGAATAACGTAGTTCCTAGTTTTAACAACATTTAAACAAACAAACAAAACAAAAATTGCCTTTGTTACAACACAGATGATACCCATTCCTGCTCACATTTTAGATACCAGTTTGTAATCTGCTGGGCTAATCATTTTAACTGCTTCTTTTGGTTCTAGTGACAATTACAAACATCTTTAAATTCTGTTCTTGAGTCCAAAGCATTACACACTTCACTTATATCTAAATTAACATATATAACTTTAGGTGAAAGCATTTCCAAACTCCTTTACACAGGAATTAAATTATAACTTTAAACCACTGTATACATTTTCATAATAGCCAAGAGTTCAAATGATCAATCTGAACATTATTGACATTTATACCCAAATATAATGGTCATACATTTTACCAAATAAATCCAAATGCCAATCTATTCCCCCAGAAATATCTTTAAGCCAACACATGGCCCTTCAGCATGTATGATCTTCAGTTCCCCTGAGACCCCTGCTCCACCCATTCCAATCTTATCTCATTATCAAAGACAAAGGGTTTGGAAAGACCCGTAAACTGGATGGGTTATCGTTTAGCTTCTCTCTCAAGCAGGGGGCCCCAGGAATTTTAATGATTATCTGAACCTTTTGAACTAAATTCCAATAGACATTATCCCTACTGACTTCCCATGACTTGGTTAGTTGGTTTTGATGTCAGGCTGGGTTGCAATGGACCCCTAGGCACTTTTCTTTTGGATCGCCTCCTCGACTTTTCCTCTACCAGCCTCCTAGCAACATCTTACCACTGTCCTAGCGTCCCGGGACAGAGGGAAGAAGACACATGTGACTCACCCAGCATAAGGGCATCCCCTTACACGAGAGTCCACAGTCCGACTGACTGCCCAGAAGTCAGTGGAGCTTCAGACGCTGCTGGAAGTATCTGGGCACTCCAGCGGTCTCTCATTGCTAGGGAGACAGTAGGAGCAGAAAGATCTGGGGAAGAGAACAAAGAAAAAGGTGCTTACCTGTTATCCCAGTGGCTAGGAGATCAGAGTCCTTAGCCAAAGGGAGCTTTATTAATGAAAAAGTATGTGGGCCTGAGACTTAGCAAGGATGATATAACTTTAGGATTTCTAATGGGGGTTGGCACATAAGAGTTTTCAAAACTTTTTTCTAACAGTGAGGGAGACTGAAGTAACACAATGAGAATAAACATTAGAGCAGTAGCAGTTCCTGTGCAGGGTCTGGAGAGGCTGTCTGCATCTGGTGTCTTCTTTTTCCAGGTCCCTTGGCTCAGAGGTTCACTCAGGAGCAATGATATCTACAAAGTCAGACCTGCCAGGGGGCTCACAGAGACATGATTTAATACCAAAGGCACATAGCACAAGAAGTTCAGTTTTCTAGCTGTACAAGGCTAGACACAAACATTACCATGAAGTTTCACAAACAGTTAAAAACATTGCATCGAAAATCCAAACTTTTAATCTTATTACTAAACATGCTCAAGTTTTGAGTTTCCATGATAAAGAAATCTTTACCTCAAAATTTTAGAATCAAGTTACAAATCTTTCTGCTTTCTAAAAATACTTCCTCACACACTTTCAATGTACTTAAAGTTTTCTGAAACTGATTACCCACTGTCTGGGGCTTGGATAAAAAAATCCTCATTTGTCCCCAAACTTTCTTATCCAGCTTTTTCAGCATTTCCTTACATTTGTTAACCTCAAATCAAGAAGGTCCAAATCTTTTACTGGCTACTTGCTCTGATCATTGAAACTTGCTATAAAAGGGATAAGCAGGGACATGTGACATTCCAAATATGACAGGATAACCATCCTAGGCTGTTTAAATTCAGGTAAAGTCACAGATTTCCATCTGTGAGGTTTTCTGTGCCACCTCATAGCTAGATTCAGGAATAAGTGGGAAAACATTCCTTTTCACAGGAATTTCATGGGTTTGACCAAAGAGGTCCCATTCTAGGTGAGGCTAGAACTGCCTCTTCAGCCTTTACCAGATGTAGATTTAGACCAGCATTTCATAGGATCACATCCTCTTTGAGTAGCTCTGTGTCCTCTGATGCAGGCACTGACATGCAGACAACTCTACCCATATTTAAACTCCAAAACAAAATTTTGTTATGGTCCCAGATGCCTTTTGCTAACCACAGCTCAGCGCCAGCTTTAGCTGCAATAAGCAAAGAAAATTTTCTCCAGGTGTCACAAATGTAAGGAATTTCATTTACTTGTCACTCCTTCCCTCTCGGAATGACCTTCTTTCTTTTGTACACAGTCAGTACCAATGAACAACTTCAGGTTTGAGCATTAAAACAGTTGCCCAAATGACTTAGTTCCCAATCCCAAACACTCTAAAACATTGCAAAAGAAATCACAGATAATACCGGTTCAAACTTTGAAATAAAACCCAATTAATTACTGGTCTGATGACTTTAAAAAATAAAGTTTAAACAGCAGCGGCTTTTTTTCTCTCCCCACCTCCAGGGGCCCAGGGCTGTTGTGGGTGGGGCCGTCAAGAGAAAAGACCAATCAGGGGCTTCGGGAGATGGGAGGCTCCAACCCAGGTAAGGGAAGGACGGAGAAAGGGATTCTGGGAGTTGTAGTCTGTGTCTATGGGAAACATAGCAACCTCCCCTTCTCAGCCTTCTAAGTAAAACCGAGGACAAGCTGCAAAGAGGCACAGGGAGGAGGGTATAATGGGAGGGGGTGGGCAAGCTTCAAAGCTCATGCACTGGTCGCACTATTTCCTGCTGGAGTAGGGCTCACTCTGTTTCACTTCACTTTGCCCCTTATCACTGTATGGGGGCAGGGTAAGATATAGGCGCATGGGTATTGTCCCTTTGGCTCCAGCCAGGGCTGGGGGTGGATCCTCTCGCTGATCTAGTGAATCTTCTGTCTGGCAAGTGGCCACATGTCCTGAAAGCATGCGGGGCACACCTGTAAGAGCAGCTTTCCCTATCCCAAACAACATAAAATCCTCACTATGCAAAAGACCAGGGCTAAACTCCTCTCACGTGGCCACTCGACTCCCCACCCCCTCCTACCTCTCAGGATCCAAGCCCATGTGCTCCAGCCAGAGAGTTCCAATCAAGAAAAGTTTAACAAACCTCCTACAGTTCTTTATGTCTATAGTAATTCCTTGCTTTCTGGTTAACTTGTACATTTGCCTAATGAGCACATCTGTGGTGCTCAGGGCAGTGACAGGGAGCTCTAATCCCGCTCCCATTGTCCTGTCCACACTCATGTGCTTCCTCCCTAATGGAGGGCTGTTCGAGCTTCTCTATTTAGCTAGGGGTCTCAGTGGTCTGTATCCAGGGTTCAAGTCCCTGTCTTGGCACCAATTTGTTAGAACCCGCTCACCTCGGGTTCCCTTCTGGACCATTTTCCTCACTTACCCTCCCCAGGGTCATCAGACATCTCTGGATTTCTTATTCTTCTCGAACAGAACGCCCAGCACTCACAGATGGGTTTAGAAATGCAGTTTTATTGTTATATCTTCTCTTCCCTTTTACCTCCTCTTACTCCTCTTACTTACCTCTTACTCCTACCCCCTTCCCTCCCCTCCCTCCCCTTAATCTCCACCTGGGCAGACTAAGTCACGTGCCTCAGCAACAGGGGCAAGAAGAAAGGAGGGGCTATCCCATTGGATGATACATGCTCAATGTTATTAATCCACATTCCAGTAAGGCAGACAGCCTTATCAGGGCTCTGGTTCCTAGGCCTTGGAATGCAACAGACCACCCAGAGGGCAGCAGGAAGGAGCAATGGGAGTTGGGGGCCCAACATAAAGGTAAAAGGATGGAGTAGAATATATTATGCTTCAGCGAAAGTTAAAAAAAAAAAGCCGGGGTCACAATCCCTATTCCATATAAAGCAAAAGCAAAAATAGATCTAACTGAAAGAGATAAGGAAGGAAACTATATCCTGCTAAAAGGGACCATCCAGAATGTAGCAATATCATTCCCTAACATATATGCACAAAGCGTTATAGCATCCAAATTCCTAGAGGAAAAGTCAAGGGAATCAGAGGCAGATCACATCGTACAGGCACTTACAGAATCACAGAACTAGTTCTTAAAACAACTGGACACAAAGCTGTCAGCTTTAGAAGTAATCCTTAGCACCCAGCAACAAAGATAAGTACAGCTGAATTCCACCATAAAGTATAAAGTCAAAAATGGGTTGAAAAATGTACAAACAATAGCAGCAATAACAGAAGCCTGACCACGAAGACAAAAGCACATTTGACACAAGCCAAAGAAGAACTTTGAGAAGAACTAAAGAATTATATTTTAAAAAGGAAACAAACAAAAAAAAATAGCGGTGAGGTAAAATTGGGAAAAGAAATAAGATCAGTTGCTTGTGGCTAGGAAGAAGTAATATAATAAAAATGATAATTTTACCTAAATTAACTTACCTATTTAGTGCCATACCAATCAAATTTCCAAAAAATTATTATATAGAGCTAGCAAAAATAATAAAATTCATCTGAAAGAACAAAAGTCCAGAATATCAATTGAATTAATGAAAAAAAAGTGCTAGGGAAGGTGGTGTAGCCATACCAGATTTTAAACGGTATTATAAATCAGCAGTCATCAAAGCCATTTGGTACTGGTTGAGAAATAGAGTGGTGGACAAGTAGAATAGATAAGGTACACAAGACACAGTAGTCAATGACTATAGTAACCTCTTGTTTGATAAGCCCAAAGATTCCAGCTTCTGGTACAAGCAAAAACTACTGGGAAAAAAATGGAAAATAGTATGGCAGAAACTGGGCATAGACCAATATCTTACACTGTATACCAAAATAAAGTCAAAATAGGTTCCTGATTTACATATAAAGCAATCTGGGAGAACAAGGAATGGTTTACCTGTCAGATTTATGGAGAAGGAAAGAATTTATGACAAAACAAGAGATAAAGACCATTACAAAACACAAAATGGATAACTTTGATTACATTAAATTGAAAAATTGTTGTAGAAACAAAGCCAATGTATTCAAGGTTAGGAGGGAAGCAGAAAATTGGGAAAGAATTTTTACAAACAGCATGTCTCCTAAAAGATCTTATTGCTAAAATATACAGAGAACTGACTCAAATTTATAAGAAAACAAGTCATACTCCATTTGATAAATGGTCAAAGATATGAACGGGCAGTTTTCAGAGGAAGAAATGAAACATATTTGTAAACACATGAAAAAAAATGCTTTAAATCACTATTGATTAGAGAAATGCAAAACAAAACAACTTTGAGGTATCATATCTCACCTGTCAGATTGGCTAACATGACAAAAGAAAAAGATAATAAATGCTGAAGAAGATGTGGGAAAACTTTTATACTTGTTGGTGGAGTTGTGAACTGATCCAATCATTCTGGAGAGCAATTTGGAACTATGCCCCAAAGATTATAAAAATGTGCATACCCTTGGATCCAGCAATACCATTTCTAGGGCTGTATCCCAAAGAGATCATACAAGTAGGAGGAGGACCCATATGTAGAAAAATATTTATAGCAGCTCTTTTTGAGGTGGTAAGGAATTAGAAATCAAGAGAATATCCTTCAATTGTGGAATGCCTAGACAAGCTGTGGTGTATGAATATAACAGAATAATATTGGGTATAAGAAATGACAAACAGGCAGACTTCAGAGAAACCAGGAAAAACTTATATGAATTGATGTTGAGTGAGAAGAGCAGAATCAGGAGAATATTGTACATAATTATAGACACATTGCATCTGTGATGACTAACTTTGATAGATTTGGCCCTTCTCAGCAATACAAGGTTATAAGACAGCTCCAAAATATTCATGATGGAAGAGGGTATCCACAACCAGAGAAAGAATTATGGAGGCTGAATACAGATCAAAGCAAGCTACTTGCTCTCTTTCATTTCTTTTTTGTTTGTTTCTTCTTACTTTTAGTTCATTCCATTGATTAAAATTCTTCTTTACAACTTGACTAGTGTTTAATGCGAAGGTATATGTAGAACCTATATCACATTGCATGCTGCCATGAGGGGATGGGAGGACAGTGAGGGGGAGAAAATTCGGAAGTGAAAAAACTTGTGAAACTGAATTTTGTAAACTAAAAGTAAATAAATAAAAAAGAAGAGAAAAGAAAAAAGAGAATGACATTGATATAAGAAAATTTTTAAAAGAAAATTAACAGCTTGGTAAAAGTGGCACAATAAATACTGAAGAAAAGAATTTCTTGAAAATTAAAATTGACCAAATCATGAGAAAGATACAAAACTTCACTGAAGAAAATTACTCAAATAGAAGCTAATGACTCCATGAGACATCAAGAAACAGTATAATAGAGTTGGAGAAAATGTTAAATATCTTACAATTTATGGGGAAAATTGATAGGGGAGAGCTCTCTCCTATATCCTCCTCCATCACCCCTCTGACTTTCAGGTAAGGCAAGATAGATCTCCCTACCCCAGTACCTGTATATCTTATTTCCCAGTTGCATGTAAATAATAATAATGATTATATATACTTAACATTTGATTTTAGAACCTTAAATTCTAGATTCTTTCCCTTCCTCCCTCATCACCCACCCCCACTGGAAAGACAAGCAATTCAATACAGGCTGTACATGTGTAGTTACCCAGAACATCTCCACAATGGACATATGGTGAAAGACGGACTATTTCCCTCCTTCCTATTCCGCCACCCACTTGTTAACTGTTCTCCACTTTTTCTGGTCCCTTTACAAAAGTGTGTGTTTCTAACAACCCTTCCACCCCAACCTGCCCTCCCCTCCATCCTCTCCCCTCTCATCCCCTTCCCTGCTACTCTCCTGTAGGCCAAGTTACCCAATTTAGAGTGTGTCATTCTTTTCCTAAGCCACATTCAATGGGAGCAGGGTTAACCCATTCCCTTTTGCCTTCCTGTTCTTCCCCTCCATTGTAACAGTTATCCCTTGCCTTTGCTACATGAGAGGATTAACCCTATTCCGTCTCTCCCTGTATCCTCTCATACTATTCCTCTCTCACCTCTCACTTTCAACTTTTGAAATATTAACCCATCCTATTCAATTGATCCTGTGCCCTCTGTCTATGTACACAAATATACTCATACTCACATATGTATTCCTATGCATATATGCCCTCCTATATAGACATATATGAATGTATAT
>CM053581.1:315723083-315759852 GCA_028627135.1 Pseudochirops cupreus | reverse complement strand
CGGTGGTCGCCTCTGTCTTTCCCTGTCTCCTCTCATTCTAATCCTCTCCCACCTCCAAATTTCACCTTTTAGAGTATTGTCCCTTCCTATTCAATTGATCCTCTGCCTTCTATGTACTTATATATACACATACTCAGATATGTGTTTGTACGCATATATAAAACCTCCTATATAGACATATGTTTATGTATACGTATATATACATTTGTATTCCCTTCACCCATCCTCATACTGAGAAAAGTTTAATAAGTTACAATTATCAATTTTCCATGTTGGCATGTAAATAGTCAATGATTTTTTAGTTATGTGGAACTCTGCTTCCAGAGGGGAAAGCTCTGTCTCAAATCACTGGGGTTTTCCCAGCTGCCAGAGCTATTAGAGGGCTGTCATTTTTTTGCAGCCCCCACCAGCTTTGGCTCACTGAAAACGCACCCCAGGACCACCACTGAAGACCACAAACTGGATCCAGGCTACTCAACGCATGAGCACTTAGCCTGTGAATGATCACTTGGCCCTCTGCAGTCTGCAGGCCAGGAGCTCTGAAGCAACCACGTGGAGGTGGCTGCAGGGCCGCCCCTTCTGCCACTTCCTTGCCCTGGAGGCAGTTTGGTGGGACTGCTTTTCTCTCCCAAGTTTAGCTGAGTTCCACTGACCTTTCACTTAGTCCTTGTTTCTTATGGCTTGATAATTCTGGAAACTGCCACAGCTGCCACTGATCCACTCTCCTGAAGGCTCCAGCTGTGGCTTGTCCTAGTTGCCCCCAGGGCCATGCCATGGTTTCAAGCTGGGCTGGTTTTGGCTTGCAGAGCTGAGATGATCTCTTCCTGCCAAGCTGTCTTCAGTGGGAGGTATATTTTTATGAGTTTTGGAGCCCTAAATTTTGTTTAGAGTCATATTTTATGGGTATTTGAGGTGGCTATGTGGGAGCTGCGGTACCTTGCTGCTCCTATGCTGCCATCTTAACTTTGCTCCCCCAAAGATCTGTCTTATCCTATAGGAAAATAGGAGAAAGGGATAAGAAAAGGGGGACTGATAGAAGGAAGGGCAGATTGGGGGAGGTACTAGACAGAAGCAAAACACATCTGAGGACGGACAGGATGAAAAGAGAAAGAGAGTAAGACAAATAGGGGGAACTAGAATGGAGGGAAATATAGTTGTTAATCATAAAGTGAAAAAATAATAGCAAAATTTTCAGAGAAAGGTCTCATTTCTCAAATATATAGAGCACTGAGTCAAATGTATAAAATGTATAAAAATAAGAACCAATTAATAATTAATTAATAAATGCTCAGAGGATAAGAATAGGACATTTTCAGACAAAGTAATTGAAGCTATTTACAACCATATGAACAAAAAGTATTCTAAATAGTTCTTGATTCAAGAAAAAAGTTAAAACAGCTCAAATATACTGACTCAGACCTATCAGACTGGCTAATACAATAGAAAAGAAAAATGACAAATTTTAGAGATGTTGGCAAATCTAGAGACTAATACACTGTTGGTGGAGTAGTGAACTGATTTAAACATTCTGTACAGCAATTTGAAACTATGTTCAAAGGGTTATAAAATCATGCATACCCTTCATCCAGAAATACTATTATTAGGTCTGTATTCCAAAGAGATTAGCAAAAAGGAAAAGAACTTATATGTATAAAAATTTTAATAGCAGTTCTTTTCATAGTGGTTAAGAATTATAAGTTGAGGGGTTCCCATAAATTGGGGAATGGATGAACAAATTAATTATAATATGATTGTGAAGCAAGACTACTTTTCTATAAGAAATGATGAGCCAGATGCTTTCAGAAAAACCTGGAAAGACTTGAATGAACTGTTGGAAAGTGAAATGAGTAGAACTAGAAAAATATTGTACGTAGTAACAGCAATATTCTATGATGATCAACTGTGAACGACTTAGCTATTCTCAGCAATACAATGATCTATGACAAGAGGCCTTATGATGTAAAATGCTATACATCTCCAGAGAAAGAAATGATGGAGTCTGGAAGAGGGTAGAAATATATTTTTAAAATTTCTTGTTTTCCTATTTTTCCATATTTTTAAAATTTCCTGTTGTTATTTTGGTCTATGTTTTCTTTTATAACATGGCTTATATGGACATAGGTTTTGCATGACAGTACATGTATAACCTATATCAAATTGCTTACTTTCTTAATGAGGGTAGGGGAGGGATAGAAGGAGACAATTTGGAAATCATATTTCTTTAAAAAGAATGTTAAAATTGTCTTTACATGCAGTTGGGGGAATGTAAAATATTAAGCTAAAAACAATATAAGTAACAAATAAATAGATAAAAAGAAATGAGAGCAATGCAAGAGAATTATGAAAAGAGTTAACAGCTTTGTAAAAGGAGTATAATGCATGAAGGAAGAAAATAATTCTTTAAAAATCAGAATTTGTCAAGTGCAGTCTAATAACTCTATGAAATGTCTACAAGCAATTAAATAAAGTTAAAAGACTAAAAAATAAAAGATACTGTTTAATATCTCATAAGAAAAACAGTTGACCTAGAAAATATGACACATCCCCATAAATGACTGGAAAATTCAGGATTTGATATTTCAGAAGGCAAAGAAGATAAGATTATAGTCAAGAATAATCTACCCAACAACACTGAGTATAATTCTATGGGTGGAGGGGTTGGACCTTTAATGAGAATTTTCAATAGAGAATAGAGAATTTTCAAGCATTCCTGATGAAAAGTCCACAGCTGAATAAAAAAAAAAGACATTAAAACACAAGACTGGAAGGGGGTGGATGGAGCCAAGATGGCAGAGTAAAAGCAGGAACTTGGGTGAGCTCCCACACCAACCATCGCCAATACTTGTAAAATATAACTCTAAACAAATTGTAGAGCTATACCACCCACAAAATGACAGAGAGAAACAAATCTCCCACTGAAGGCAGCCTTGCAAGCTGACAGGAAGGATCTGTCACATTATGCTGGGAGTCAAGCACTGTCAAGCATGATCTGCATGGGCCAAGACCCAGGATGGCCCTGACCAGTGGCACAGATTGGCTACAGCAGCCTTCAGGAGAGTGAATCACCAGCAGCTGTGGCAGTTTCCAGACTTCTCAACCCATAAACACCAAAGAGAAAGTAAAAGGTCACTAGAGAACTCTACTGGAACTGGGTGGAGAAGAGCTGGTCTGGCCCATACCTCTGGGGTGAGAGGTGGTGGCAATGAGGTGGCTACAGCTGCTGATGCATGGCTACCTCTGGAGCTCATGGTCTGCAGATCATAGGGGGACTAAGTGACCATTCAGAGGGTAATCGCTCTTGCTTTGACCAGTTTGATCTGGAAGGCAGTCCTGGGTGGTGGTCCTGGGGTGAGAAATGCCAGTGTGGCAAAGCTTGTGGTGACTGTAGAGTGGGCACCCTCCTCATAGCTCCAGCAGCTATGAAAACCCCAACAATTTGGGACACAGCTCTCTCCACTGTGGAAACAGAGTTCTACTGTGGCAAACAGCTCAAAAGTCAATAATTGGCTGGCAAGATGAATAAGCAGAGGAAGCACAATCAGACCATAGAATCCTTTTTGGGGGACACAAAGGTTCAAAACATGGAACCAGAAAAAGATAACAAAGCCAAAACTCCTGAATCAAAAGATTCCAAGAAAAATATGAACTGGTCACAAGCCATCGAGGATTTTGAAAATCAAGTATCACAGGTGGAGGAAAAATTGGGAAGAGAAATGAGAATGATGCTAGAAAATCATGAAAAGCAACTCAATAGCCTGCTAAAGGAGACCAATAAATACATTGAAGAAAATAACATCTTAAAAAAATAGACTAACTCAAATGCCAAAAGAGGTCCAAAAATCCAATGAGGAGAAAAATGTGACCAGATGGAAAAGGAATTTCAAAACATCACTGAAGAGAAAAATTCCTTCAGAATTAAATTGGAGCAAATAGAAGTTAATGACTTTATGAGAAATCAAGATACTATAAAACAGATCCAAACAAATGAAAAAATAAAAGGCAATGTGAAATATCTCATTGCAAAAACCACTGACCTGGAAAATAGATCCAGGAGAGATCATTTAAAAATTATTGGACTACCTGAAAACCACAATCAAAAAAAGAACCTAGAAATCATCCTTCAAGAAATTCTCAAGGAAAATTGTCCAGATATTTTAGAACCAGAGTGCAAAATAGAACTTGAAAGAATTCACCGATCACCTCTTGAAAAAGATCTCAAAAAGAAAACTCCAAGGAATATCATAGCCAAATTCTAGAGTTCCCAAGTCAAGGAGAAAATATTACAAGCTGTCAGGAAGAAACAATTTGAGTATTGTGGAAACACAATCAGGATAACTAAAGATCTAGCAGTTTCTACATTAAGGGATCAAAGGACTTGGAATATGATATGGAGGTCCAAGAACTAGGATTACAATGAAGAATTACCTACCCAGCAAAACTGAGTGTAATGCTTCAGGAGAAAATATGTTCATTCAATTAATTAGAGGACTTTCAAGTATTTTTGATTAAAAAACCAGAGCTGAACAGAAAATTTGACTTTCAAGTATCGTAAGCAAGAGAAGCATGAGAAGGTAAATAGGGAACAGAAATCATAAGGAACTTATTAAATTTGAACTATTTATATTCCTACATGGAAAGAGAAAACTGTTACAATGGAGATAAAGAACAGGAATGTGAAAGGGAATGGGTCAACCTTACTCTCATTGAATTTGGTTTAAGGAGGGAAAAACATACACACTCAATTGGGTATCTTAACCTACAGGAAAGTAGGGGGGAAGGGAATAAGTTGGGGGATGACAGAAGGAAGGGAAGATTGGGGGAGAGGGTAGTTAGAAGGAAACACTTTTCAAAAGGGACAGGGTCAAAGTAAAAAATAGAATAAGTAGGGGGCAGGATAGGATGGAGGTAAATATAGTTAGTCTTTCACCACATAGCTACTACAGACACATTTTGCATAACTACACATGTACAATCTCTATTGAATTGCTTGTCTTCCCAATGGGGGTGGGTGAGGAGGGAAGAAAGGAAAGAATCTGGAAATCAAAGTTTTAAAAACAAATGTTAAAAAAATTACATTTATGTGCATGTGTGCAAAAAACAAACAAACACAAGACTTAAGACAAATATAAAAAAGGAGACATGAAAGAATAATCATGCAGAACTTAAAACGGTTAAACTGCCTAGATATCAAAGAACCAGTAGGCAAAGTAGAAATTGAAAGAATTCCTTAGTCATCTCCTAAAAGAAATCTCAAGAAGAAAATTCTCAGGAATGTTAGCACCAAATAGAGCTACATGGTCAAAGAAAAGACACTCAAGTAATCAGAAAGAAGTAATCCAAATACCATGGAGTGACAGGATCAAACTAATATCAATCTTAATCTTATTATGCCATAAATGCTGTAATATATTTTTTATCCATTAACTGAGGTACAAGAATACTTAGTGACAAAATGATAGGAGATATCAGTGTTTCTTTTTCAATTTCAGCTAAGACTAAAATAGAAATAAAAGCAAAATACAGTTTTAATCAAATTGCTTCTAGAACCAACCTCTCTTTTGCTGCCTGATTGTTGCCACTGTGAGGTGTATGCACACTCCCGGTAAAAGCCTGTTTCAGTCAGTTCTGGTGTACTGCTGCAACATGCCAACATGGCAGGACCTCACCTTGGATGACATGAACTAGCAGATC
Organism: Pseudochirops cupreus; assembly: GCA_028627135.1. Classification (NCBI taxonomy): domain Eukaryota; kingdom Metazoa; phylum Chordata; class Mammalia; order Diprotodontia; family Pseudocheiridae; genus Pseudochirops; species Pseudochirops cupreus. The sequence goes on along the minus strand of CM053581.1, from coordinate 315,754,161 downwards.
TATAAGCTAGACAAGAAGGGTCTGAAGTCTTTCCAGACTGGTGTGATCCTTACAGATTCTTCTGGTGTGTCGCAAGGAGACTTGGTAACAGGCAATGCAATTTTGGGAATCCTGAAATCCAAAGAACTTGTCTCTGAGCTTCCTGATCAAGAAAGCTGTTCCTGTTTGCAAGCATGTTGTGAGAGATAGAAAGGATAAAGATTTTTAAATTCTGTCTGAATTGGAGACCAGCTCACTTGCTATTACAAGAAAAAGAAAGTGCTCCCAACTGGAAATATGAACCATCCATAGTGTCTGCTCTCATTGCATAAATTTTGGATTATGTACTAAAATAATAAAACCATATTTAATTGAAAAAAGAAACTAGATTTATGGGATCATCTAAATGAATCCCCAATAGAATATATGTATTTTTCAGCACCACATAGACCTTTTACAAAAATTTGAAACTATATTAGGACACAAAGATATTGTGAACACACATAAAAAGTTAGAAATAATAAATTCATCATTTATAGACAATAATGCTAGAAACATAGTATTTCACAAACCAAAAACAAAAGATACAGACACAAATGGAGATTTAACAATGAAACTTTAAATAATGAGTGGATCAAAAAACTCATAGAAGAAACAACATACGAAAATTTCTGGAATGCATCTAAAGCAGTCCTCACAGGAAAAAGCATAGCCTTAGAAACACACAGTAACAAAAAAGAAATAGAGATGAATGAACTGAAATGCATTTTAAAAAATTAGAAAGCAAACAAAAATAAAACCTAAAATAAGCATAAAAGAGGAGACATTAAAATTAGAGGAGAAATAAATAATCTGGAAACCCAAACTACTATATAAAAGATAAGTAAAACTAAAATTTAAAGCTAACTATCTTATAAAAGGCTAAAACATATGCACATAAAATTATAATGCAAGAATATACATTCCAGCTTCCAGAGAGGTACCTGAAGTCCAAGTTGAAAAATAAGTCTTCATAGGATGGGATTGATCAGGAAACACTTCGTGAGCAATTATGTTTTGAGTTAGCATCAAAGAATTGGTAGGAATTGAGAGGTAAAATGGGAAAGCGAGAGCATTCCAAGAACAGGAAATGGAATTTTGAAAAAGGGATGGAATGCATCTGGTCTCCCTGACTCAAATTGTTTCCCTGCTCCAATTTATCTTAATAATAATGATAATAATAATAATGATGATGATGAAATAAATGGAAATGACTTCTAGGGGCTCCCTCCTGCCACTAGTACCAAATAAAACTCCAACATGTATGGAAAGAGGACTGGTTCTGGAATTAGAGAACTTAAGTCAAAACCATACATATGCTATTTCATTCCTATGCAACCTTGGGCAAGTTGCTTAAATGTTTCTATGACTCAATTTCATCATTTGTAAAGTGAGTGAGCTTACCTAGATCATCTTTGAGATTCCTTCTAAGCTTCAAATCTGTGATTTTAAATCTATATGTTATTGTTCAGATGTCTTGTTCAACTCTTTGTAACCTCATTTAGGATTTTCTTGACAAAGACATTGGAGCAGTTTCATTTCATCAGATTATTTTACAAATGAGCAAACTGAGGCAAACAGGGTTAAGTGGTTTGCCAAAGGTCACACAGCAGGTAAGTGTGTGAGGTCAGGTTTGAACTTAGGTCTTCCTGACTCCAGGCCCAACACTTTACCTACTGTACCACCTGAGTGCTCTACTTGACATTTAATGCATTTCATAGTCTGGCCCCTAGAGCAGTTAGGTGTCACCATGTACAGAGCATGAAAAAAAATTGAAGGAGAAAGAGTGAAGGTACAAAAAAGTGACAGGAGATTGTTGTAATAGACCAGGCTAGTGGATGTGATCATCTATGTTGGGATCATGATAGGAGTAGAGTAGAAATGTGAGACATATTATGGACATATAACTGGGATATGAAAATGTGAGGGAGATATAAAAGTACAAGATAACACAAAGATTTCAGGCATGGTGTAACAGTAATGGAATTTAAAGATCTCCTTGTATTGGCTTGGTTTGGGGGTTAAGTGTTAAAACCCAGAGTTTGTGAATCCGACTTGTGGGATGGACTTGTTGAAGTGAAGAGAGAGGGCTGAACTGGGAGGAGCTGGTGTGGTGGCTTTAGAGGCAGGTCCAAGCAGAAAGAGGCAGAAGAACTTTTGGAGAGCAGCTTCATGGAGGCAGATAGAGAGGAGAATTGCTGGGGACCAGAGTTGCTGAGAGAGAGAGAAAACTGCCAGCCAAAGCTGCTTGGACTACTGAGGGCCAGTTGGAACTGCCCAGGACTTTTGAGAGCCGCCATCCAGAACTGCCAAGAACTCAGGAAGCATGACTGTGATGCTAGTATTTTGTCTGTCTGTTTTGATGTTGTTTTGCTAGATTTGTCTACTGGTAAAGGACGGTGCTGTTGTTGCAGAGGTCCCGGAACCTTGCTGCTGGTTCAGGGTTCTGGAGACTATTCTACAGGCAGAGAGTGAAATGATGAGGACACCGGGAATGTATATTGTGGCTTTGTTAAGCTTTGTCTGCGCGGTAACAGAGATTGATGAGAACTTGCCTCAGGTCAAGATGAAGAAGAGACCTCTCCTGCTTGGGGGTAACTCAAGATAATTGAAATTCAGTTGTGATCTTTGTATGTGTTTATATTATTATTATTATTATTATTTACATGCAACTGGGAAATAAGATATATAGGCACTGGGGTAGGAAGATCCATCTTGCCCTACCAGGGGTCTGGATCTTTGACTTTTTTGTGCTCTGTGACTGACCAAATGAATATACTTTGTTTATGACTGGAAACTAATCTCCATTTGAGAAGAGAGGCTTTGTGATTAACTAAATTAATGTACTAGCCAGGGGTGGGGTACTTTGACTTTATACTTTGTGATTGAATTGAGAACTTACTACCAAATGGATGCACTTTGTTTATAATTGGAAACTAATCTCCAGTTGAATAGAGAGAAGATCTTGTGACTGAATAAAGGATTGTACTGCCCAGGGGTGGAGTTGTACTTGGATTGAATTCAGAACTTAAAAATTATTATTTTTTTATTTTTTATTTTAGTTAGATTACAAGATTTAATTAATTTTTGTTTATTTTTAGTTTACATCATTCATTTCCGTGATATTTTGATTCCACATCTTTCCCCTACCCACCACCCCAAAGCAGCGATCTCACCATATACCCCCTCCCGCAATCTGCTCTCTCCTAGATCCTCCCCATCACGCCTCTTTCTGGTAGGGCAAGATGAATCTCCCTACCCCAGTGCCCGTATAGCTTATTTCCCAGTTGCATGTAAATAATAATAATGATAATAATATACATATATATTCATGTGTGTATATGTATATATACATATATATTTTTAACATTTGATTTTAGAACTTTAAATTCTAGATTCTTTCTCTTTCTCCCTCATCACCCACCCCCACTGGAAAGACAAGCAATTCAATATAGGCCATACATGTATAGTTATGCAGAACATCACCACAATAGACATATTGTGAAAGACTGACTATATTTCCCTCCTTCTTATCCTGCCCCACCCTTGTTCTATTCTCTACTTTGTCCATGTCCTTTTACAGAAGTGTGTGTTTCTCACAAACCTCCCTTTAATCTGCCCTCCCCTCCCTCCTCCTCTCTCTCATCCCCTTCCCTCCTACTCTCCTGTAGGCCAAAATTTAGAGTGTATGTCATTCTCTCCCCAAGCCAAATTCAATGAGAGTAAGGTTGACCCATTCCCTTTTGCCTTACTGCTCTTTCCCTTCATTGTAACTGTTATTCCTTGCCTCTTCTATATGAGATTCTTAACCCCATTATGTCTCTCCCTGTCTCCTCTCATTCTATTCCTCTCCTACCTCTCAATTTCATCTTTTAAAATATCATCCCTTCCTATGCAATTGATCTTGTTCCCTCTGTATATGTACACATATATACACACACTCACATATTTATTCATACGCATATATAGCCTCCTATATAGACATATGTGTATGTATACATATATATACAATTATATTCCCTTCACCTAGCCTCATACTGAGAAAAATCTCATAATTTACAATTAACATTTTTCCATGTTGGTATGTAAATAGTTCCACTTTGAGAAGTTCCTTATGGTTTCTTTTCCATGTTTACCTTCTCATGCTTCTTGTATTTGAATGTCAGATTTTCTATTCAGTTCTGTTTTTTTCCTCAAGAATGCTTGAAAGTTGTCCACCTCATTGAATGACCATATTTTCCCCTGAAACATTATACTCAATTTTGCTGGATAGGTGACCTGCTCCTCTCCTCCAAATTCACCCAAGCTCCAATGACCTTTCACTTTGTCCTTGGCTCTTATGGGTTGATAATTCTGGAAACTGCCACAGCTGCCAGTGATCCACTCTCCAGCTGTGGCTTGTCCTGGCTGTCCCTGGGGCTAATGCCATCGTTTCAGCTGAGCTGGGTTCGGCTCCCAGCATGCTGTGATCAGCTCCTAGCATGCTATGAAGAACCCTTCCTGTCTGCCTGCCAGGCTGTCTTCATTGGCAGCTTAGTTTCTCTGTAATTTTGTGGGTTCTGGAGCTCTAAAGGTTGTTTAAAGTCATATTTTAAAGGTATTTGAAGTGGTTATGGGGAGAGCTTATGGAGTTCTCCTGCTTCTATGCTGCCATCTTGACTCTGCTCCCAGACTTACTAAATTATTGAATTACACACAGCGAATGCTGTATTTTGATTTTCTTTTTTCTGTTAATGTTTTGCCTTAATTTGTTATAGAATAAATGGAGAGTTACTATGTTGGTGTTCTGAATCTTGGAAGTTGCCTTTCCTTGGCATTACTCACGGGAGACTTGGTGAATGTTTGTACCACTAAAAAAATATTAAAGTTGGGAGGGACAAGTTATGTGAAGATTGCAAACTTGGTTTTTGATAATTAAATTAAGATCTGTGGGAAAAATTCTTATACGAAGCTAAGATTTTGGAAAGGCAGAATAAAGGTTCAAGGCAAAGGTAAGGATTTTGAAGTGATGATTTTCATGATCCAAGTAAAAACTGCTATTGTGGGAATTAATGGACTTCCAAAGGAGAAACTGTAGAGAAAGAAGAGGACCAAGGACAGAACTTTGGAAAAATATTTACCTAAAGATAATGTGGAAGATGGTTAAAGAAAAAGGAATGAAAAACAAAGGACTTTCGTTGCTGTTGTTATTATTGTTGTGGTTGTTGTTTAAATGTAGAAACAAATCTAAGACAGGAAAGAAAAAAATACTCAGGAGAAGAAAGATGATCAAGAAATCAGATGAGATAATTCATGTGAAATTATTTTAAAAGTATCAAGCATTTTAAGGCTACCACAAGTTCTGAGAGAGGCACTATAGTATAGTTAATAAAGGAACAGCTTTAGAGGCAGAAAAGAACTGGGTTCAAGAACTGTTTGAGAGATCATGTGCAAGAAACTTAACCTCTCAGTGATCAGCACAACTCTTCAAGACTATAAGTTACAGATGATATATTGAACCATGGAGGCTATTTTCACACTGAAAGTTCTCCACACCCATGAGATCACATTTCTAGAGTAAATCTTCCTCTCCCCACTCTCTGTGAGTGCCTACATACACACAAATGTCCAAAAACACTTTTATGATCTCTTTTTTTCTCCTTTTCTTTCTCCCTCACTCTCCTTCATTCCTTCCTTCCTTCCTTCTTTCCTTCCTCTCTTTTTTCCTTCCTTCCTTCCTTCTTTCCATTCTCTGTCTCTCTCTCTCTCCCTCTCTCTCTTTCCTTCTTTCTCTCACTTACTCTTTCAATATGGTTATATGGATTGTTTAAATGAGATAGGATATTTAAAAATTTAATAATATTTAATTTAATATTAAATAAATATATGATATTTATATTCCTATAATTGTGTAATTATGATATAATTTTTATGTAGAGAATAAAAACCACTCATATGCATACACACGTCCATTATTACATATGTGTGGGTATGCACACACACTGAGGTTTTGCTTTATTCAGTGTTTGCATGACTGTATATGAATGTCTTTGTCTATATGCACAAACATACACAGAAATATAGATAGATAGATAGATAGATAGATAGATAGATAGATAGATAGATGATAGATAGATAAGTAGGTACAAAGATAGACAATAGATAGATATACTAGATAGATACATAGATAGATAGAGATAGACAGACAGACAGATAGGTAGATAGAGATATACAGAGAAAGAGAGAGAGAGAGAGAGAGAGAGAGAGAGAGAGAGAGAGAGAGAGTTTTTTCTTAAATCACCTTCATTTTTTTCTAATGGAAACAATAAAGTACTATAAAGGAATATCTGAATCATTACAATAAATCTAGAAAAAGACTGCATAAATGACCTGTTTAACAGTAACTCTTTCTTCATAAGGAGGCCATCCAAATGAACTCAATATTACTTATCTGAGACTAAGCAAGGCAATAGTGAATCTGATCTACATTTCAAACTGGTGTCTTTTGACTTCTTCCAGTGGATCAGAAAATCCAAGTTAGAAGGAACCTAAATCTAGCCCAATGCCTTCACTTGACAGATAATGAAACTGAGGCTCTGGGATCATATATGACTTGCCTAAAGTTGCAGAGATAGTAAACAGTACAGCTGAAAGTTAACCCACGTCTTCTGACTTCATCTAGTGAAAGCTCAGACTCCTGACAAAACAAGTTGGGAGTTCGTAAGGAATTTAGATCTACAAACACGTTTTCCCCACTGTACCATAGGTCTTTATCTCTATGGAACTTGTCAAAAGCAGGAAGAATATTCTCAGCCCATGTTATCAGATGTATGTATGCTCACAAGACACTAAAAATGTCTACTGAGAGATAAAAAATAAACCTAAGGGGTAGAAATCATCTATCTGGAGCTCCAAGAGCCACAGCAGCATCAATTGCCCAAAACGCCTGGGTTGCAAGGAGCCAATAATGATAAATGGTGGAAATAAACCAGAGACTAAAACCACTGCCATGACAAGATACATGGAAAATAATGCAATGAAGCTGGGAGCTGCCATTGAAACACCAACAACTTAGGCAGCAGGGAACAACTATGAATCAGTTGCCAAATGAGTGATTTTTAATTGTTTGCACAATCTGTTGGAAGGTTGAACAATGAATTAGCTTGATTACAGTAACCTAATTCAGGTACTAAGGTGATTCACCTGAATCATTAAGGAGGTTAAAATGTTGGATTGGGGGAGTGCTCTGTGGGTAATCTTGATACAGCCTAATTCTAACTTAAGGTATTGTCTATTTCCTGCCCTGCTCAAATTAGATCTTTTGAATTTTATTCAGAAATCATTTTTCCTGAGTAAAAATGGATCAGGAAGCATGAAGATGTTCCATCAGGGAGAAAACAGACACAGAATAAAACAGATGCAAAGAATAATTTCAAGGTTTCTTATTGATCTTTCTTTCATTCCCAGAACCTATTTATATCTCCTCTAACACTGTGATTTACAAATGGTAAGTAACTTACACTTAGCAGATATATAATAAATCCCTGACTGAATGAATGGAAAAGGTAAGGCAATTTCAGATGGAGTCTTATTTTTAACTTGTATCATGGACTTTAATAACACAGAGGGAATTCAGGGTTGCAGACCTACCCAAGAACTCCTTCTATGACTTTTCTAATAACTGCCTAGCCCTTCACTGAATATGTCCAATAAAAAGGAACTTCTTATTTTCCAAGGTGTCTCATTACAGTTGTGTATAGCTCTATTTATAAGTAAGGTTCCACCACCACCACCACCACCACTATCCCCATATCATGCCTAAATCTATCTCCCTTTACCTTCCATCCATTGTTCCCTGTTTTACCCTTTATGGCTGAGCAAAAAAAAAAGTTTTCTGTCTTTGCGTGACTGACCTTCATAAAGTTGAATTATAATGTCTCTAATTCTTTTTCTTCACCAGACCAAATAATCCTGTTTTTTTCTATTAATTCCCCAAATGGTAGGATCTCAAGTCCCTATGACATGTTGGTTGCTCTCTAGTTGGACACTTTCAAGTTTGTCAAAAGTTTTCCCTAAAATGCAGCTTCTAGAATTGAACAGAGTATTCAGATATGATCTGGCAAAGGTAGAGTTCAGCATGACCCTAATTCTCTATGTTCCAGAAGTTATCCCTGATTTTACTATAGCATGAGATAGTATTGTCTGTTTTTTTCTTCCCTTTTGTACAGTTGATTTCTACTGAACTTAGAACTCAGTAAAGCACTAAAATCTTCTCTTATCAATTGTTGTCAAGTCACTTCTCCACCAATCTGTACATGTGAATTTCTTTTTTTTAATTTTATATGTATTTCCATTACATTTCATGTGATAGAATTTGGCCCATCACTCTGGCCTTTCATGTTCCTTTTCTTTTTAACAAAGGAATTGGCTCTCGCTTTTTCCTTCAAGCTTCACATTTTCTAGTGAATTAACAATCATGTCATGTATACTTTCATGATGGTGAATAGCAACACAGCCAAATCGGGATCCCTAGGGCACTCCACTAGAGACTTCCCTCAAAGCAGACATTCACTCATGAATGGTTTCCCTTTGCAAATCTGAAAGTGTCGGATTATGGTCACTTATTGTTATTCTTCTTTGAGACAAGTCTTTTAACCAGTTTCAAATTCATCTTGCTGTACTAATATTAGACATTAAATCTCCATCTAATCCATTTACATCTGATTACATTTAGGTATGGAATAGTGTAGAAGCAGAACCTCTGAAATGAGATTCATAATCACTCGAGAAAATTCCACTAAACTACCTTGATAGAAAAAAGAAATTAAGCAGAGTAAAAAAAAAAAGCCTATTGTCCAGACTATGCTATGCATTCTAATGGATAGATCCATTGGTATACATATCTTGATTAGACACTATGAATGAAAAAAAAAATTGATTAGGTAAAAGTGTATATACTATTTAATGATATTTTAACTATATACATACACAATATACATTTTTAGATGTATATTGTGGGCAATGTGCTTATTTTAGTGCTATGCATATATACACATACACACACATATATGTATACACATGTGTATATATGTATATGGGAGTGTATACACACATATGTAACAAGGAATTTAGAGTAGGAAGGTGGAGAGTAGGTTAGTAAGTAATAATAGATTTTCAAAAAAAGAACACCAGCAAAAATTTAATATGCAAAAAAAACCTGATGAATGGGATATAAATAGAACATTTTTGTTACTATTTGTTAAAAATTAATGCATGTTAAATTGTGTTCACAGTTTTTTATATAATCATATTTTTTTTTATTTGTATAGTGAAATGTCTGTGGCTTGTTGATTATTGTTAAATTCAGTTTAAAAAAACAAAATTTATTTAAAAAATCAATTGGATTCAAAATTGAATAGGATATGAGTAACCTAGATTGCATTTGGGAAATTTTTGAATTACTTACACTAAGTATTTCTGAATACAGTACTTTTCTAATCTTTTGAATTTATCTTTAGGTATTTGCCCTTGCTTCCTATCCAGGTCTTTAAAATCTGAGTTTGTTGATGAGTTCCCTCTACTTAAGTCTCTTTCTCCTCCTGGCCTTGTCGCTTACTTTCTGGACTTCAAAACTAGACCTTCTCTACTATTTACTCTTCCTAAAATTTCCCTCAGTCCCTGGGGCTTCCTTACCTTGGAATAGCCTATCATCCCTGAGGCCTGCTGATCCCGGAAGATTTCTCAGTTTATCTTTGTAAATTTTTTACTCCATTAGAATATAAGTTCCTTGAAGTCAGGGATTTTGTTTTAATTTTATTTGTATCCCCAGCATAGCGCAATACCTGGCAGTTAGTAAGCGCTTAATAAATGCTTGGTTCTTTTCAACTTTTTTTGAGGTAGCTCCCCCGTTTTCCACCTCATTGAAACATTTCTCCTTGTATCCTCCAAATTCCATTCTTGAGAGTTTCCCACCATCACTGGTCTGATTTCCCCTTCAAAATAATAAGTGATATATTTTCATCTACTGCTTGGAATTCTCTTGAAATTCGGGGAGCAATAAACCACTTTTCTCACCCCTTTTATAAACTACTAATATTAGACATTAAATCTCCATCTAATCCATTTACATCTGATTATACTTAGGTATGGAATAGTGTAGAGGCAGAACCTCTCAAATGAGATTCATAATCACTCGAGAAAATTCCACTAAACTACCTTGATAGGAAAAAGAAATTAAGCAGAGTAAAAAAAAAAAAAGCCTATTGTCCAGACTATGTTATGCATTCTAATGGATAGGTCCCTTGGTATACATATCTTGATTAGACACTATGAATGAAAAAAAATTGATTAGGTAAAAGTATATATACTATTTAATGATATCTTAACTATATACATACACAATATACATTTTTAGATGTATATTGTGGGCAATGTGCTGATAAAGTAGTCATTGGACTAAAGTTCCTTGCTATTTCCACTTTAGCAACAAGTTTTCCATGTTGATCAGAATCAGATCCAGAAAAATAGGTTTCTCTGTTGCTTGCTTCATCATTTAAAGGATGAGTCTATCATTAAGCCAAAGATAAATGTATCACCTGTTTTGTTTTTGGCAGGTTTGAATGCTATAGTCTTTCATAATTTCTCATTCTTGCCAACCAGATTTTTGCTTTGATACCCAATCTCCTTAAGAAATTTCTCCTTTTATGCAGGTGGTATATAGTATTATTATATTACTTAATTATTTCTATTTCTTCCTCTACTAATTCTCAACCAAAAGACTACTCCTTATTTTTCACTTCAAATTATTCACATTATTTTATGGGAGTCTCAAAAATCTTGGTGTAGTTTTCAGCTAGGGAAGCTTAGGGATATCCTGTACACATACAGATACATACATACATACACACACACACACACACACACACACACACACACACACACATATATACACACATGTACAGAGAGTTAGAGACATTGACATATGGAGACAAAGGGAAGACAGACAGAAACTGAAAGAGAAAGACAGAGAAAGCGATACACAGAGATGGAGGAACGGATAGAAGAGACAGAAAGAGATAGAGACAGAAACAAAACGAGATAGCCACACAAAGAGAGTTGCTCCTCCGTCACCATCCTCCACCTTTAATCTATGCTGTTTCTTTTGAATAAGGCATACTCTTACAAAGACAAATTCCATTATTCTATTCATGAGTCTTATTCAGTCAAATCTCAGTAATACCTATGAGGTCAAATGTGTCTCCTTGCATTAGGATTTCTGATTCCCCTTCTGTATACTTTGTGCATTTGTATACAGACATCTGATGCTGTGGGGTTTATTAGTGGCTCTTTGCTTGGATACTCCCTACCATGCATTACTGTTCCTCTCCTGCTATGTTTTGTTGCAAGTTGTTTGTGCTGCTCTGTGTCACCTAGCTTGTTGGATCTTCTTCCTCCCGTTTCTTATTCATCTCTAAGTTTTCTTTATTAGAGTAATGTGACAGATGCATTTTTCCCACTCACTGTTAGGTATATTCTATCTCCTTGGAAATAGTTCACTGTTCTTATTTTAATCTGTGGTCCAGAAAAAATAAATCACATTCTAAGATGCTAACTTCTTGGCTTGCCCTAATCAGCCTTTTGCTTTTGAATTTCCTAACTTCAATGTACAGTAATGAGGAGAACTTCACCCAAGTCCTATAAGTTTTCAGGTTGTTGTTGTACTTGCAGTTGTAGTTGTTTTCATTGTTGTTGTTGTTGTTAGTTTGACCCAGGACTACAAATCTTTAGCAATGTGTCTAGTTCCTTATAAATGTATTATTAGAATGAGGTAGTGGTGATCAGGCTTGGGAATTCTCAGCCAGCTCTGCTGAAATAGATAAAAGCATTCAACTACAGTCTTCTCTGGGAAGTCAGCAGCCTTCTTAATTCATTCAAATTGACAAATACCTACCTCATCACCCTCAACACAGAGACACAAATCACCATTACTCTTCTTTTCTTCTGCTGATGCACTCTCACCTGATGGGTCTTTGAATCACTTTCATTTTTCTTTGTAGCACATTGTAAGTAACATGGATTTTAGTGTAATTAAGGTGAATTTTAGTGTGTGTAAAGTAAAATTTTGTTATTATTTCTTAGAGTTCAGTTTCCCAGGATCCATAGCCATAATAATCTCTTGTTCCTAGGTATTAGATATGAGCTCCCACAATTGTGGTTCAAAATATCTCCACCATGCTTGCACAGCATTATATAATGATAAATAATATAAACATACACTGAAACTGCACAGAGAAATACAGGGATGAGGTGATGTAAAGTTGTGAGGCTATTGGTGGCAATATGCCTTCTTTGTCTGTTGCCCCTATGAAGCAAGTGGGCACTGGTTGGTGAATGGGGAACCTTAGTGTTAAATGCACAAGTTAGAATGTTGGGTGTGCCTCAACTGGCCCCCATTGAAGGGGATTTAGAGGGATGCACAAGTAGTGCCTGTCTCGACTGATTCCATCGAGAAGTAGGGGTAGTTGACACCGCTTCTTGCCCACGCCTGAAAGAAGAGTGATTAAGGAATGCTGTAGGAGTTTATGCTCTCATTACTAGCATCCTCTTCTGAGAAAACTAGACTAGAATAAGATAAGATTATTAACCCCTTCTCAATGTCTTTCTTGTTTGACCAGATCAAGAGAGAACCTGTGCTAGCAGCTCTCCTATGTGCTGTGTTTATTTGTCTTACACACATGAAGCCGCATCCTTTGGAGTCAGTCCCAATCCCCTACCTTAATAGAAATGGCCTGATTCTGATTGTATGTCACTGAAAGTTCAGTGGTTCTTGTTCTTCCCCTACTTTTTCATGTATCATTCTTCTACCCTTGGAATTCCTGTCACAGGTAAATATTCTCTCCACCCATTGTTAATTCTTTACATTTTGCTCTCTCTTGGAAATGCTTCTTCTAATCCAGTGGTTCTCAACCTGTGGGTCGTAACCCCTTTGGGGGTTGAATGATCCTTTCACAGGGTTCACAAGGCTCACCTAAGACCATCAGAAAACACGTATTTCCAATGGTCTTAGGAACTGAGACACTGCTCCTTTTTCTGTCTCCAGGTGGGTCTGCCCACATGCAGATACACCTAAATACAAGTATTAAAGGGTCCTGGCATTGGGAAGGTTGAGAACCACTGTTGTAATCCTTCTATCCGAAGTGATAAGCTTCTCAAAGCAACCTGGATAAGTTTCCACAAGGTTCAAGGTATAGTCGGCTTCATTTATTTTTCTATACTGAAAATACAAAGGAAGTAGGAGTTGCCCCACAGGTGGGATCATTTTAGAGTCCAGTCCTTCTTAAACTGTGGATTGTGGATCACAAGTGCTGAAGGGGTCACAAATGAAAAAAATGTTAAAGAAACCCTGCAAGGTTGTGAAATAAATAACATTTCTTTTAGCACTTCCAGTCTCCTCTTTCCTCACTTTGTACACCAGAAAACAAATATTTTTATATGCTTTTTCTATTCTCTTCACCAAAACGTGTTCTTAGGAAAGGATATGAAATTCATTCTCACTATGGTACATAAATCTGATAAGGCCTCAGTGCTACCACTCCCTGAGATTTTTGCATTTAACAAGTCATGGTTTAAAGAAAGACATAAATGGAATAAGTATCAAACTGTGATGCCTTAGCATCCGAATTAACAGGAAGAGGTGTGTTTTAGAGAAAGGGATTTTCTTGGTACCCCTGAAATCATATACATGGTAAGCTGCTTAACCTACTCCATGAGTATAACCACTCCTGTCCACAGATCCTTTATTTGCTCAATTGCCATTCATTTTGAGAGAGGGAGCTTGGCCTAAAAGTAAAAGAAATAGATTAGATTTGTAGTCAGGGTACCATGATCCCAACATGTTTACTTCTATGACTTGACCTTTTACTCACTGTGTGAACTTCTACTAGTCAATTCTTCTGTAAGATAAAGAGGTTGACCTAGACAGCCTTTAAGGTTCCCTCCAGCTCTAGTCATTCATGCAACATTTATTGAGTTCCTGCTGAGGGAAAGGCACTGTGATGGATGCTCCATTGCCCTGACGTAGTCCCATCCTAGTAGGGGAAAGATTAATATCATAGCTACAGTGTACCCTCTGTGTTCCCAGGGACATATAGCACGCATCCTCCTTGACCTATACTGTGTAATAGAGAACTAGGCACAGAGGGTAGAAAACAACCCAGTGTGAAGGATATGGAAATAAAGCTCAAACATGTTATTATTATTTTAATGAAGATAATAAGTACTTTCAAACATAATGGAGCTCACAGAAATGAAATGATACAAAGGTAGGGTTGGTGCCAAATGCCAGCAGGTACAAAAATCCAATCAACTTTCTAATCTAATAAAGCCTTTTTACCCCCACATGACATTAGCTGTCATTAAAGATTATTTTCAAGGCCACAAAAAAGAAAAGTGAATTCTTTTTGCAGTTTTATCTACTAGACATTCAGAGGAAGTATGCCATAGATTTTTCCCATAAATTGAGAGAAGTAAATCAAACTGCAGTATTTTTTTTTCTCTGAAACACGTATGAATAAGAATGTTTCAGGGCCACCCAGTAACACTTTGGTTGTGGCGGTTGTTGTCCTCATTTCAACAAGTTCTAGTTGGAAGAAATTTAGGACATGTCATGCAGACACTTAAACCAATTCTGTTACTGAAATCACAGCAAAAGTTTTCCCCCTTGAAAAATCCTCGCAGAATGTCAAATTAACCATTCTCAATAATGCTTTCCAGTGTAGAAATGGCAACAAAAAGAATCTCAGCATCGGTGTCTCCCCTGCAAACCAAAATTTAAATGACTAGTCCACCATTCTCACCTAGGCCAGAGAGAGGTGGAATCAGAAAAGTATAGAAAAGGCCAAGGGCATTAAACAGGCTATGAGAGGAGGTATGGTGCATATATAGTATATAGAGCAATAGACTAGGAGTCAAGAAGACCCAGATTTCAATACTACCTTAGACATGTATTAGTTTTGTGACCCTGGGCAAATCACTTTGCATCTCTGAGCCTCAGTTTCACCATTTGTAAAAGGAAGATAATAATACCTGTGGTAAAGATCAGATATGTAAAAATATTGTTTTTTGAACCTTAAAATGTCACACTAATATGAGCTATTAGTCACATTAAATATCATCCCTTTAGAATACATACAGATAAGGAAACTGAGGCTGCTACAGAAGTGACTTGTTCTGTGCCAGAGAGTCCACTGATTCTCTGTCATGCTCTATCCATCAACCAAACACTGTGTCTAAAGGAACAAACACTTAGGGTAGCTACTCTGTATCACTGTGGCTGCTTATTTCCATTTTTCTTGTTTTCATCATGACTCAACTAACTCAATAACTTGAGAAATCAGATATGCACACTGTACTTTATGGCTAATTGAGGACTGATTATACAATATCATAATAGCCACACTAGAATTTAGGAACCGTGCAATTTACACCGGTCATTTCCCCTCCAGGTAGCTAATCTTTTGCTGTGGACCCTACAAGAATGTACCACACTTAGGCTTTGGAGGAATTATTGCAACACTGCTGAGAAAAGTAGAATACCATATAATTTTCCAGGCATGCACTGTGATTTTAGGCCCTACATTTGGGATAAGCATCAGCTAGAATTGCTGTAGCCACTGAGCTTTTTAATATAAATGAATGCTCATTGACAGCCAGACTATTTTATTACCATTGTTTAAGGCTTAGCAATAATTAAGGAACAAACACTTTACCTGATGCTATTCTCTGAAATTGACTTGTATTTTTGTGCTGTTTCTTTAAGCATTTTAGCCTAATCCACTTCCTGTATTGAAAAAACACAACGGAAAGAAATAAACTGTAAAGCCCACATACAATTCCCTATATAATACACCTTCAAAAAGTCATAATGAGAGTTAAGCAGCAGAGAAATGGCAGGTGTGAGATGCTGGACTGTAAAGCTCAAGGATTGTCAGGTAGAGCAATGAAGTTCTGCCTTTCGTACTCTGTGTATGACCTTGAGCAATTCATTTTCTTTCCTTGAGCCTCGGTTTTCTCAAATATAACACGAGAAACTTGAGTTAGATCACCCTTTCAGAATTCTATCTCAGATCTTAGCACTGGCATGTAGTTGGTACTTAATAAGTGCTTCCTGACTGACTGATCCTACGAGGACCAAAGTGATTAAGCATTTTGCTCAAGGTCACACAGAGATTAAGTATCAGAAGCAAGATTCAAACATGTACTCCAACATCATAGCCACTCTGTGTGACAGCACGAAGAGATATTGGGCACAGTTTCTAAGTACATCTCTCTCCACAGCCCAGTGCACTTCTAAGTGATTTACCTTCCTTAGCAATAGAAGTGTAGGCTATTGCTGAAGAACAATTCCTATTCTTCAGACCCAAGGGTCACCATCAGGGAGGATTTTGTTAAATGGCAAAATGAAGCTCACAAAGAACTAGACAAGTTGCTCTACATCTAAGAATTATTCTTAAAGTTGAGCTCCTCTCTAAAGAAGTAGGCAGCCATCATATAGTATCAAATTTTAATTAACTTAGGACTTCAATTCTACCATGAGTCTCAAATTGGCAACTATAATACTAAGCATCTTTGAGAGTACAGAAAAGGAACAAATGATAGGAGCTTAAACCTGGGATGTGAAGCACTGACTGATTCTAAACTGTAGGGCTGCCCATTCTCAGCTCTGTCAATACCAGTACCCTTATCTTATTGGCCTCGTCAATGGTCAAGTCAAGTCACCAAACATTTATTATGTGCCTATTAAGTGTCAGATACTGTGCTAAGCTCTGGGGAGACAAGGAAAAACAAAAAAACAAACGCAAAAATCAGTCCCTGTTCTCAAGGATCTTATAGTCTACTGAGGGAGACAACATGTATACAACTATATAGAGATAAAAACTGACATAATATAAATTGTTGATAATCAATAGAAGGGAATCATTGGCATTAATGGGGATTGGGAAGAGCTCTTTGTAGATAATGGAATTTTAACTGGGATTTAAAGGAAGCTAGAGAATTAGGAGGTTGAGAAAGAGAGTCCCAGGCATGGGAGACTGCCAGTAAAAATGCCTGGAAATAATAGATTCCACCATGATGCCAGTATGAATGAATCAAAGAGTATGTAATGGGAAGTAAGGTGTAAGAAGAGTGGAAAAGTAGGAAAGGTTCAGGTTATGAAGGGCTTTAAAAGTCATAGAACAGTGAGAAGAGCTGCTTCAAGAGGCAGCATGAAGGAAGGGATTTTTAGATCATTCTGTGCTTATTAGTATGGAGACAGGACACTACCCAAATGATATTCCCTTTACTATAAGCAATATATTGGCAAAAGAATATTACTGTTGCTCAGAATGCAATTACCCACTGCAACATGTTCTGGGCCATTTATAGACATCTGTGTCTCAAGTTACAAAGCCTTAGAATACTGCCTCCTCCTCCTGCATACTCTATGTGTTTTTCCTCTCTGAGAAATGTGGGGGAGTAAATTGGCAATGTTATTACAGAAATATCAAGTCATAAAATCCACTAATCTGAAACCCAAAAAGGGCAAGAGAAAAGAGACTTGAGTTATCAAATATTTGTATTAAAGGGTAACAGGTCTGCATTTTAAAACTTTAAAAGTTTTTTGAGGGCTAACAGAGTTAAAATGGCATTATGTTCCCTTTTCCCATTCACAATAGCTAAAACACATACTTGAAGCAGAAAAACCTGAAAGAGATGTGGCAACAAACCATAAGTACTAAGTAAGCATTATCTGGGAGACGGGTATACATGCGGCCCCTTCTACCCTAGTCATCATCATCACCATAATCATCGTCATAACTATCACCACCATCCTCTTTCAAATTGTAACCCATCATCCACTTGGTGTGTATGAGGGTAGGGAAGTCATAAGAGAAAAATGTGGGAATACCATTTAGGGTGATATAAAATAGGGTTTTTGTATATCCTAAGAAATTACTATGAAGGCCTGGAAAATATGTGAAAACAGAAGCCAGTTGGGTTCGGGCAACATCACAGGTTGTGTTAACCCTTACCTAACTGTTTCTATCCATCTGAGGAATGCACAGGGAAGCCAAAGGTGGCAGGATTTTATATCTGATTATCAGCTTTACATGGAGGACAGCGGGTGAGGATTCTTCATGTATGGCACCATAATAAGATCAAATGCACTGAAACAAATCAGAAATATCAACATCTTCTGTACAAAAAAAAGTTTTAGTTCAGATAGCACCACTAAAATGCATCAACCACAAGTATGCATGAAAGAGACTCAAGCTGTGGATGCTTTTTCTATCATCATCATCATCATCATTATTATTATTGCATGCCAATCTGATAACATAACAAATTTGGAAACAGGCCTTATAGTTACAAGTACAGATTTTATATTTCTATAAAAATTCATGTCCTCATGCATGAAATCAATAATATATTAACAAAGAAGCATTAAGAAAACATTGAGTCATCTGAATTCAGTTACAGAAATATATTTATGGAGAAATCTCCTTTATTCCTCTCCTGGTTCTATTACAAACTCTTTGGACTTCTCCATATCCTAGCAATCTCCTCATCCTGTAATATATTCTTCCAGCCCTGAGGTTTTATTATACTGACTTATCCCTGTACCCCTGGGACTTACTCCTAGAATATCCATTTTGAGGAAGTACCCAGGTCAATCAACCACACTCCTCCATTTAATTCCTGATTCTACCTCTACAGACTCCTACTCCATGACACAATTTACTTCTCCACTTCTGCTTTTCATTTATCTTTTATGTGTTGTCTTCTCCTATTAGAATGTAAGGTCCTTGAAGGCAACAATGGTCTTTCTCTTTTACCTTTATTTATATCTCCAGCACCTACCACAGTGTCTAACATATAGTAAGCATTTAATAAATGCTTGCTGATCGACTGACTAATTAGCCTTTTTGGCTGTCACATCATATTGAACTTATACCCCATTATACTCACAGAAGTTTTTCCAAACTAATGCCTAACGATGTCTCCCCCCTGCCAACTTATATGTATAAAGTTGATATTTTGAACCCAAATGTATGGTTTTCCATGTTTGTGTATAGGAATTCATCTTATTACTTTCAGCTTGTTGCACAGTGGAATGAGCAGAACTAGCGGAACATTATACAAAGCAACAGCAATACGGTAATGACAATCAACTGTGAAAGACTTTGCTACTCTGATCACTGCAATAATCCACGACAGTTCCAAAGAACTCATGATGATAAATGCTATCTACTTGCAGAGAGCGAGGGCTGCTGAATTCTCAGTGTCGTTTAAGCATATTTACTTTCACTTTCTTTATTTTCCTTCCTTTTTTCCATTCACAAGGTGACTAACGTGGAAATGTTTTTGCATGATTTTATATGTATCAGAGGTACCGTATTTACTGCCTTCTCAACGTGTCAAGAGAACAGAGGGAATTTGGAGGTGAAAATAAAAATGCCAAAAAATAGGTTCAGCTCAGTGCTCTGGCTTATTAAGATCCTTCGAAACCTGCTCTCTCGTTCAGCGGGATGGCTATTTGTCCCCACTGTGGGTGTCTCCCTTCAGTCCACACATGGATTGATGAAGACCATGAAAAGAAATAGCCAACTGTCCTCTATAAACAACTAATCTCCACACTACAAATAGAAACCTCAGAAGATCTTTACACAAGATAGCAATGATACAGTATTTGACGCCATCAGCATAATGGGATTCACAAATAAGGAGATCTACAGGACTTCTTGTTTCCTAGATGGTTTTCATATTTCTTCCAAGTTTTCTATATTTTGAAATCTTTTTATACCGTGTTTTATGAAAATTTTGGCCTGATGTCACCTATGAAGACATTTTTGTTAATATTATCTTTACCGATCAGTGCAATGTCTGTTTGCAATGTTATTCCAGTTTACATATACATGTATATATATATATATATATATATATATATATATATATATATATGTGTGTGTGTTTGTGAGTGTGTGTGTGTGTGTGTGTGTGTGTGTGTGTGTGTATTCTTAATGATTTTCTGGGAGTTTAGGTTGCTATTTGTAGTATTATGAATGACAGGGAAAACACCAACTTTCTAGGCAGCCCATTGCACTTTCAACAGTTCTAATTGCTTAGAAATCTTTCCTGTTATCAAGTCTAATTTTGTCTCTTTGCATCTTCTACCCATTTGTCATGGTTCTGTCCCTAGGGGCCAAAGAGAACAAGTCAACATCTCTTCTATATGACAATGTTTCAGATACTTAAAGCTTTGCCTTTAGGTTCCAAAGCCAATTACAGCAATGCAAGGTAAGGGATACCTAGAAGTGGTAGCCATATTGTCTTTTATAACACACTTTAAAGTTTTCCAAACACATTCATTAGCATGGTTACTTTTGGCACTGAGATAAACATTACTGTTCTCATTTCACATTTGAGGGAACATATTAAGAGAGACAAAGGAACAAGATTACATACTTAATTAGAGACAGAAGCAAGCCTACAACTCAAGTCTGACTCAAAGACTAACTTTTATTATATCATTTGTGATACAATCTACCTCATGGCTCATCCTCAATAATGTCTAGCTTCTATGCTCAACCTTTTTCACTCTTACTCCCAAATGTTAATGAACACTCAGAAGAATTCTTGAAATAAATCTATGCTGACTAGATCATTAAAACACCCTTCACTACATCTGAAACTTGGCTGCCAAGTCGGTGAAGCAATCTTTTTTTTTCTTAATTTGTTAATGACTTCTCCATTTTCTGTAGAGGCTATTCATTTCTCACCAAGCCCATCACCGTCTTGGTGAATAACTTTACCTCCAACCTTATTGATAGAAGACTTCTAGACATCAGTTCTCTCATCTCCCCTCCACCACATCTCAAAAATGTATGTTTTTCCAACCTCTAAACACATTTTCTTTCTAGTCTTAGGGGATAAAGTATCCTTTTTTCCTGGATAAGGATAATCCCTCCCACTTGTGCCCTTAATTCTCTTCCCTCCCTCTTCTGAAGGAGTTTACCTCATTAATCATTCTCTCTGGACCTAATCATTAATATTCTTTCTTCTGGATGTTTTCCCTCTGCTAAAAGTGGGAAATAATTTATTTATCCTAAAAATAAAAATAAAATCTTTGGCTTGAATACTTTCTCAAGTAATATCTCATTTCTTTCCTCCTTATTACCAATCTTATGGAAAGAGTAGTCTACAATCCATGTTTGTAATTTCTCATGACCAACTGACTCCTCACTACCCTTGAAACTGAGAATAATATTATGCCTAAGGAGAAAGAATTTTAACGCCTTGGTCAGCTGGGGATAAGTGGCGGTGGGAGTGCAGAGGTCTCTAAAACCATATGATGCTGCCTTGAGTTTCTAGGTCACCACAGAGCAAGCAGCAGACATTTGATTCACAAATATTTATTAAGTACCTTCTATGTGCCATGAACTGTGGGCTAGACACTACGGATACAAAGATAGCAGTGAAACACTCTCTTTCTTGAAGGTTTGCATTCTATCATGGGAGATAAACATGCACATATATAGGTATTTACAAAATAAACAAAATAATTTTTTGGTTGGGGTAGGGGGGTTATGGACAGATGGGAAGATCAAGCAAGGCTTCATGTAGAAGTCGGAATTTGAGCTGACACTAGATGGGAATTAAAGATTCCAAAATATGAAGATGATTAAATACATTTTAGTCATGGTGTGAGGGGACATTGGACAGCCAATATAAAAACATAGAGATGAGAGATTGTATGTATGAGGTTGTAACAGTAATGAGATTTGAAGTTCCTTTTGTATTCCTAAGCTAAGTGGTACTTAGCACCTAGTTCAGATTAAGCCTCTGTTAAAGAAGCAGAAGACGTGAACTCCTATATCATGTTGCTGACATAACAGGAAGGGGTTGGCTGAAAGAGGAAGCTAATACTGTCTGAATATAAGGAAAGACCCTGGCTGGGAAAGTCAGACCTTTTTGGAGCAGGCTTCCTGGAGGCAGAAGCTGCTGCTGCTGGAGACAGAGAGAATTTCTCTCAGCAGCATTTGGAGGCTGGGCTGCTACTGCTGTACTGAGAATTGAGAAGAAAAATGAGAATTGGTAACTGAGACAGATCCTCTTGGAGCAAGCTCCATGGAGGCAGAAGCTGCTGCCACCAAGGATGCTAAAGACGAGCTGAAGAAGAAACCAACACACACACACACACACACACACACCCCAGGATGAAGAGAATGATTTTGATTTGGAGAACTTGGATGGAGTGATTTTGATTCTGTGAACCAGATGAAACTTCTGATGAGTCTGAGGGCCAGCCAGAGCTGCTGAAGACTGAGGAAGCATGACTAAGATGCTGGTACTTTTCATGAACCTGTTGGTGGCTTTGTTATGCCTTGACTTCCTGGGAGCAGAGACTGTGAAGGATTTGAGATAGACTGGACACTGTGAGCTCCAGTGTGGAGCAGGAACTGCAGAGAGAGCTGGACAAGGACCTGGGAGCTGTCTGCCTTTGAACCCAGGTGACAGTTTGGTGAATCCAGGTAGGATCTGGGACCATGGGAGGGGATCCAGGGAATCCAAGAAACCACCCAGAGTCAAACTGAAAGAAGACTTTACTTGGATACTTTGTACTGACTAAGAAATCTAAATTTACTAGTGACCTAGGAGTGGAAGTTCAGTATATTTTCTGATGATTGAATAGTGAATGACGGATGATTGAATGATCGAGTTGATTGAATGATTGTACTTAGTGATTGATGACCGAACAAGTGACTGATTGAGTTAACTTAGTGTGCCCCATGAGTGGAGAACTTTTACTATTGTACTTTGTGTCCCTTGAGGGGGCAAACCTCCTTAAGGATGATTAAATGACTGAGTTACTAAATGATTGTTCTTTGTTGAAAACTTTGTGACCACTGTGGTAAAAACTACATGGCAATTTTCTGTGATAACTTCTTGTGAATGCTATATTTTGATTTTCTGTAATAAGTTGTAATGTTGTGAATTCCGTACTTTGATTTACTGTGAATGTTTTGCTTTGATTTGTTATGGAATAAATAGTGTTCACTATACTGTGTCATCATAACCTTGAAAAGCTGTTCACAGTAGCATTCTTCTGGAAAGCTGCTCGTGCTTGGCTTTACAGAGGTATAATAAAAGGGACAGTTTGTATGGCAGAATATATTAAGGGGAAGATGTGTAATAAGGGTGGAAGGTAAGCTGGGACCAAACTATGAAGAGATTTTAAATACTAAACCACAGATATATTTGGTCATGTGGGAAGAACCGGAATTTATTAAGTAGAAAAGTTACAGAGTCAGGTGTGCACTTTAGCAAAATCACTTTGTCACGTATATAGAGACTGGATTAGAACGACGAGTCTTGAGGCAGACAAACCAGTTTGGAGGTTATTGCAATAGTTAGTATAGACAAGATATGATTAAAGTTTGAGCTAGATTAATGACTGAGGGCGGTAAGAAGCTTTCATGGAGAATTGTTTTAGGATTGGGAAAGACAGACTACAAATGGTAAGAAAAGGATGAAAAACCAAGACACTTGCTATGATGATCAGGTACCCTATAGCTTTCCTAAATGAATTCAAGTCATCAAGTCTAGGAAATTACATCCGAGATCACAAAAGAATTGGTAGATGGGTTTGTTGAGCTTCTGTTGATTAAAAATGAATGGAGAACTGCAGAGTTAATAGAGGACTAGAGACCAACAAATATTTTTCTTGGGTAAAGGTTGCGTTCTTGCAGATAGATGAAGAAGATGAGTTTAGAAATAATCGATTTTTATTTCTGTCCCTGGCATAATTCCAAAGCACATTAGTAAGGGTATAGTTTATTAATACCTATAAAAAGGAACAATGATCATTAAGAACAGGTCTGTTTTTGGAATGTTGGCATCTCTGGTTTCCTTTGAAACTTACCTAAAACATCCCGGAGCCCGAGCCACCAGCGCCTTCCCCTGTGAGGTTATGCTGTGTCTAACATCTGTGCACATTGGTGTCTCCTCCATGAGAATATAAGCACTTAGAGAATAATAATAATTTAATTCTTTAAACTATTTTTTAATCCAACAAAGCCTGACGTAGATCCTTAACAAATGCAAGAAAAAGCTATGCAAAAACAACTTCATTTGCCTTCTTCATAAGATAAATTATATGTGAATATATATTTATATATACACATACACGTATATAAATATAACATATATACACACATATCTGCATATGTATATATACATATACATACACATACATATATATACATCATATATACATATATACATGTATTTGTATAGGTATTTTCATTTCATTTGGTTTGACTTTTTATGACCTCTCCTTAATCATATTCTAACTTACAGTTTGTAGAGAACTGAGCAGTCACGGCTTTTTGATATAAAAACAATAAACCTTTGCAATATTAATCAACTACTATGTGCCATCCATTGTAGTAGAGAAGTAGGGTAGGTAAGGAATTTAAGTAAGGTACCATTCCAGCTCTAATGGAGCATATGGTATAGTAGAGCCTAGAATACAAGCACAGGTTACTATAACAGACAATATTGTGTGAAAAGAGCATTATAGTGGTAAAAAAAATGATCTAATGTAAGGAAATCCATTATCACTAGAGAAGATCTGAGGAAGACTGATATTTGAGTTGGAGAATAAATAGGCAAAATTTTGAATATGTTCATGATAAAACATTTATTCTGTTTCTGGTCTCTCATTTCACTAATTAAGTTTGCCTTCCTTGTCAGCGGTTTGGTATTTGGCAATTACTTTCATTTCTCCCCCACTCCTTTTGTAGCATCTGTAATTGATGTATCACTACAAAATGCTTATTGTTCTATTTTCAGTTGTATTTAACACCTTGGTAATTTTTTTAACCTTCCAAACAGAGCAAATTATTTAGCTTTGCCCACTATGCACTTTCATATTCAGTTGAGGGTGGGGGAAGGAATAGAATAAGAAAGTGTCAGCAAACATTATCTATTCAGTAATTGACTTACACGGGAGCTCCTCTCATAACACCTCTAAGAAAGATTCTTGATAAACATAAAAATGGAAAAAAAAATCCCCTGAATTTCATAGGTTAAATCAGGTGATAGTCTTAAGCCTCACACATTCAGATGTGCAAAATCTAATGCTAACATTCATGCTTTAGGTACATTAAAAAAACACAGATGGCAAGAAAAAAATAGATCATCTCTTCAAAGATACCTAAGCCATCTGTAAGAAACTAAGAAAAATGTATGTGAATGTAACAGACTCCTCTTTCCCCTTTCTGAATACACACAGTGGCAAGTTGTTCTTTTATACGCTTTGCTCAGAGAAAAAGAACTGCACTCAGAAATTTATGAAATGAAGGGATAAAAATTAATTACCCATTATTCTATCACACCTTGTAAGAAGGGAATTTTGCTTGTAGTTGACTGTTACGATGCTTTATTCAGCTTAGTTTGAAATAACTTTCTGGTACTTTTCTTGGAAGACAGTCCCACTTAAAGGACTTGTCCATTCCAAGGGTCTTACTGACATCTGACACAAAAGTACAAGTGTTTCTGTATCTTTCAATTCTTCTTTACCTTACCTGAACACTTCTTCCTACCACATCCCTATCTTTTATTCTGACTATCAGAATAAGACGCCCTTAAATTGCTTTTCAGTTTTTAGGACTCAGATCTGTACACTTACCCCGTTCCTCTTCTTTTCCTCTTCCTTTTCCTTTCCTATTCTTACAAACCCTAAGGAGGCTGAAAAAATCAGAAGGGAGGCAGTATTGTGGCATGTTTGGAGGGAATGATCACTGAAGTTTCATTCAGTGAGGATGGAAGGAGGTTATTTATCTCATGTTCTACTTAACTGTCTTACTCCTAACACTCTAAGCCAAGGGTTCTTAATCTGGGGTCCATAAACTTTTTGAAAAATATATTTTGATAATTGAATTTTATTTTTTTTTATTTTTTTTTTTCATTTGCAGAAACAGCGGGAAAACTTTATTGAATTACTTTCATTACATGAGACAGGAGAGAGAGAAAGATGTGCAAGAATACCCTCCCCTTTCCTGAAAGGGAATGTCACAATGAGATGGGAGAAGTAGCTGACGGAGAGAAGAGTCATCCATCATTTGTAGCCCTCCTCTAGTGAGTGACCAGAGACAGCTAGTGGAGGGAGCTGGGTGGTCTGGGCAGGTACTCGCTTGTCAGAAGCTTATGATTTTTCATTCCTCTTGACTTCTCATGTAGGGTGACTGGGGGAGAGAGGAGGGAGCCGAAGGCTGGGCATATTTATGGCTTTCGGGTGTCTGAAACCCAGCGGCTCCCAGAAGAAACGCTAGTGCTGCTGCTGCTGGTGACAGAAACTGTTCCAGAGGCGGGGAAGCCAGTCATCTTGGAGTCCTGGCCCTCCAGTAGGCTCCGGTATGTGGCGATCTCCTGTTCTAGCCTTGTCTTGATGTCCAGCAGCATCTTGTATTCCTGATTCTGGCATTCCATCTCACTACGCAGATCACTCAGCTGAGCCTCGATGCTGCTGATTAGTCCCTGGATTTGTTGCAGCTTCATGGCATAGCGACACTCCGTCTCTGCCACAGAAGATTCCAGCCCAGCTTTCATGCTGAGCTGAGACTGAAGCTCGATCTCCAGCCCTTGAAGTGTACGTCTCAGTTCTGTGATCTCGGTCTTGCTGGTCTGGATCATTTCGGTGCTAGTAGTGACCTCCTTGTTCAGCTCTTCACTCTTCTGTTGGAACCAGGCCTCAGCATCCCGGCGGTTCTTCTCTGCCAAGGCCTCATACTGCTCTCTCATTTCAGCTAATGTACGGGTCAGGTCAATACCTGGGGTAGCATCCATCTCCACGTTGACCTGGCCCACCACCTGGTTGCTATATTCCTTCATTTCCTCTTCATGGTTCTTCTTGAGGAAGGCCAGTTCCTCATTCAAGCCCTCAATCTGCATCTCCAGGTCAGTCTTGGAGAGGGTCAGCTCATCCAGCACCCTGCGCAGGCCATTGATGTCAGCCTCCACATTCTGGCGCAGATTCAGTTCATTCTCATACTTGAGCCTGAAGTCATCAGCAGCCAACCTGGCATTGTCAATCTCCAGAAGGACATTAGAGTTGTCAATATTGGCTGCCAAGATCTCAGACATTTACTAGCTGTGTGACCTTGGACAAATCACTTAAACCTCGATAATTTAATTTTAATACAACTTGTTTCCTTCATAATTTCATATATGTTATGCATTTGAAACATTGTTCTGAGATATTCATAGGGGAGTAAAGGAAGGAGAGAATAAGCACTTATTAAGCAGCTATTATATACTAAACACTTTGCTAAATGCTTTAAAGATGTTATCTCACTTGATCCTCACACGTAGGTGCTGTCTGTATGATCCCTTTTACAATTGTGGCTTCACTAAATTGCTTAAAGGGCTCCATCTGTGTGGGATGAAAAACCCCATTCAAAATTTAATCAAGAACATGGAGATTTCTCAGGATCAAAACAGGAAATTTATATTCTCTTCCTCCGGGAGAAGAGGGTGGTCCTCTCCATGACAGATCAGGGAGAGGAGGTGTGTTACAAAAGACAGAACAAGAATTTAGACCCTAACGCAGTCAAGCCCCCTCCCCCCTGGCTGTCCCTTCTCCCATTGGCTGAGAGATGGGCTCAAGCTTCTGCCCAAAAATCTTCCCCAATGGCAAATAACAGGGAAGCCCACCACTATCCCACAGTGGCTGGGGGGTAGGCTTACAAAGAACAAGGAAATGGGAGATAGCCATTCAAATGTACCTATTCTTATATGGCAAATGCCAAAGTGAAGAAAGGAGGGTCTAAGAGCTTAATGCTGATATGACAGTAGTAAAGAAGAAGGGGGGAAGAAGGGGTAAGGGGAAAGCCAACAGTCAAAACTGACACCAAATTCTAAGACACATTCTGAGAACTTTTCAAGTTTTCACTCCCCAGACAATGTCAAAAGAAAGAAAAAAAGAAAGAAGAAATCTTACCCTAAATCTTACTGCCAGGCATGGCGCAGTAGATACTCATTCTAATAATCCAAATCTGTTGCTGGTAATTCTTCTATAGGCATCAGTTTTTCACTTGGTTCCCTCTTTAAATGAAAAAATCAAATGCCATTTAATTCAGAAAATTTTCCCTTAACCCTTAGGTTGGCAGTACATCTCCTTTCTCCAACCCCCACATTTCATATGGCAAGTAGTTGTGATGGCATGCTTAGGTGCCTATGTTTGTAACATCCAATTGCAACATCAGTTTGTAAAATCACACTTGTGTTTGGGTACCTATGTTTGTAATATTAGTTTGTGAAATCAAGTTGTAAAATCGCATTTCCCCCATCCTCAAAGCATTAACTCTGCCTCTTCCCCCAGCCTGCACTCTGCCTAGCAATAATTCCTGAACTGCTTATCCCTGCTTGGTACAATAACAAGCTGTACCTATGAATCCTTCACTAAACCATCTATAAACAATTCCTTTAGCTTAGCAATTCCTTTAGTTTAGAGAAATGTATATCTCCCCTTAGTATAATGGCCAGCTGCACCTATGAATCCTTCAATGGATTATCAGTAAGGTAACTTCTCAGCTAGTTAGGCAGATCCTGAATCCCCAATTAGCCTAGCCTCCCAGCATCCATCTTGTCAAACAGGACATTGATGGGTAGCAGATTAGACACTTCTCAGTCAATCCTGACCGCTAGATGACTTAGTGATGTTTCAAACCTAAAACCTCACTTCCATGCAGCCTGACCTTGGGCTATTTCCCCGTGAATTATGGGCAATACGCCTGTGCAGTAGATATGAAAAGTGCATGTCCCTTTAAGCACTGACCACTCCTTAACTTCTCCCTAACCCCACCCTTACTTGCCTAGTTAGCATAATTGATACCTGATTTACAATTTTATGGCTTTATAATCTATGCCCATGACTCCTTTAAGTTTGCAGGTTCTCTATGATCTTTTGCCTTCTGTAAAGCTTAACAATAAACTTTTACAATCCTGACTTAAAAGATTGCTTGGGTTCTGTGAATTCATTCCAGACAGCCCTCCAGGGATTCACTGGGGTCCCTGAAACACCTATTTTTATCCCTCATCATTTGCATATGGCATATATGTTTTTTTTTATCCCTTCATTAGACTATAAGAAGCTAATGGAAAGGGTCTTGATATGTAAAGCATGTGCCACCTTGGCAAATAGTATAGCACTCCATAGAAAGTAAGTGCTACTCCAACTCACACATCTTATCATCTATAACCCTTTTACACAGGGACCCCAAAGGTCATTTGCTGTAACCCATATCAGCCATTGTGTAAAATGTTCCAAGTTATGGGAAGTACATTACCACATAAAGATTATAATTCTTGGAAAAATTGTGAATCAGGCAAAGCTTCTTTTAGTACCTATTAAAGTCCGGCTCTAATTAAGCAGATAATCACTCTATAACCATTTATTAAATGCTTATTATATGCCAAGAACTCTGCTAAGCACTGGGAATACAAACAAAAAGATAAATAATCCCTGCCTTCTATTGTATTGTGTTATAATCAAGTGCACGAGTGTACATATACTCAAATGTATACAATGGAACTTTAGAAGGACACTAGCACATGATGGGACCCAGAAAAAAACTCCTGCCGAAATGGTAGCATTCCCACTGAGTTCTTGAGGAAACCAGGGAGTGGTTTTCCAAGAAGTGGAGGCAAGGAGGGATAGTACTCTCGGAATGGGGAAAGCCTGTGAAAAAGCATAGAGTTAGGAAATGATATGTCTTATATGAGGAATAGAAGGGAGGCCAGGAAAGTTAGACCATAGAATACTTGGAGTAAAGTATTATATAACAGCTTTAGAAATACATAATTCTAATTGTGGGGCATTTTAAAGGCTAGAAGAATATCTATTAGAGCAGGATGCCCCTAGAGTTTCTTGAGCAGGAAGGTAACACTGATGGTGTACAGGCTCTGGGAAACCCCTTGGACTCTTATTGAATCTTGCCTGAGGCCATAAACCTTTCATTAAGGCTAGGCCCAAATCTCTGTTACTCTTAACCTAGCCTAGTCCTCCATTGTCCAGCTACTTCTCACCCTTGATCCTATCAAAAAAAAAATTATATATATATATATATATATATATGTATATATATGTATATATATATATATGTACACCCAAATCTGTTACCTTTAAACTAGCTTAGCCCTCCATTGTCTGTCATCCTCAAGTAGCCTTCATCTATTTCCCACCCTTAATCCCCTCTAAATACCATTCCTGGAGTCTGACTTCAGTTCCATCAAAGACTCTCCTTAGATGCCTCCTCAAGACCCTCCCCAAACTCCTCCTCTAGGCCACCGCTGAATCTTCCCACAATCTTTCTGTATATAAGATTCATCTTGCCTCCATGAAAGTGCTGAGATTAATCTGGTGCAGACTCATCCTGTGTCAGATTGTTCTGGTCTTCTTGTCCAATACAAGCATCACAAATACTTAGTCTCCTTAAGAGTCTACCAATTATGATGAATTTTTAATAAACTTTGCTGTACTTTGGCTGGGAGAAGGCTTTAGTTGAATTCATTTGACAGGACCCATCATGTTGGTATTTTGGGGTCTTGAGCAACCCTAAATTCTAAACAATAACTACATGATGAGATTATATATATATATATATATATATATATATACATATATACATGCATACATATATATATGTGTATATATATATATATATATATATATATATGTAAGTCACTTTGTTCATAATGTGAAATATGGATTTCAGTGGGTGGAGAGCTGAGGCATAGAAACCATTTAGGAAGCAATTCAGTAGCTTAGGCAAAAGGTAATCAAAGCCTAGACTAAGATGGTGATTGTGTGATTAGAGAAAAGGGAACATATATTGGAAATATTCTGCAGAAAATTATTGACTAGGTATGTGAGATAAGTGAGATTGAGGAGTCGCAAGCAAAACCTGGGTTATGAAACTGGATGGATATGGTCTTGTCTGATAATAATTTAAAAATTTAGATGAACGGTACCTTTTTG
>CM053581.1:315706630-315722583 GCA_028627135.1 Pseudochirops cupreus | reverse complement strand
AATAAAGCTGGGAGAATTTACTTTAGTCCTTTGTAGTTTTCATCTTCTATTCCTTGAAATGTAGCTTTGAAGAGACTTTTAAAATGCCCATTGTGTTTTAAATGAAGCTATTTGATTATATACTCTGACTTTCTTTTAAGGGCCAATAATAGGCCCAGTCCAAGCCTCTATGGCTCACTCTTTAATTTTTGATGGCTTAGAATGACTATAAATAGCAATTGTTTTCTGTTCTGACCAGAAACTCTGAGGGACTTCCACTTTTAAATTGATATCTTTGGGATGATAAATTGGGCTATCTTTTATTTGAATTCTTACCTAGTCTTTATTCACTGAATGGGCATGGCCTCAGATAAACTGAGACCTGGGAAAGATCTTAATTTACAAAAATCAAGGTCACCCATTGCATCCTAGGCCATTGTCTATACCTTCACCTTTATCTTGCCACTGGAATCTGATGGCGCTGGAGGAGAGAATGAGGCTGATGACTTTGGACAGCTCTGCCTCACTCAAATCCAATTCACTCACAAGTCATCACTCTCATTGGTGTCAGTGGTTCTGTTTGAGATTGAAGGACAAACAAAAACAACATATAGGTCATTTTTGCTTTCATTTTATCTCTTTGGGATACAGAATTTGTAGTGGTATTGCTCTATCAATGATTATATACAATTTTATGGTCCTTTAGGTGTAGTTTTAAATCATTCTCTAGAATGATTGGGCAAATTCACAACTGCACATAAAGTGCATTGGTGTCCATTTTTCCATATGCCTTCCAGGTTTCATCACTTTCCTTTTCTGTCATGTTAGCCAATCTGATAGATGTGAGGTGGTACTGAGAGATGTTTTGATTTGTATTTCTCTAATCAATAATGATCTAAAACATTTTTATGTGACTGTTGATAGCTTTAATTTCTTCCTCTGAAAATTGCCTATTCATATCCTTTGATCTTTTATCAGTTGGGGAGTGGAGTTTTTTTTATTTTAATAAATTTGACCCAGTTCCAAATATATTTGAAAAATGAAGCCTTTATCAGAGAAACTTGCTATAATCTTTCCCAGTTCCCTGATTTCCTTCTTATATTAGGTGTATTGGTTTTGTTTGTACAAAATCTTATTAAATTTCACGTAAATAAAATTATCTATTTTACTTCATTTGATCCTCTTATCAAACCCCAATTTTGATTGTGAACCCCAAAATCCAAAACCAGAGTTTCTTCTAAGAAAGAGACAAACAATTAGGTCAGGTTCATGTTTTTATTTCCTTCAAGCTGGCTTGACATACATTGCCTGGGAGTTCTTTCCAAAACTGGGCCCCTCTATGAGGGCCAGTTCAGAATTGACTAGATTTGGGATTTGGGGCTACAGGGTTATATGCCCTTTGAAGAGTAGGTGATCCCAAGGGGTACCAAACAACTCTGGTTGGTCAGAACACTGGGAGGTGGGCTATATTAAAATGAAGTTTTGAATATATGACTTAGATCACTGAATACCTTTTCAACAGGGGCTGATATCATTCACCATTATTCTACCTTCAGCGGAAATACTTGTTCATATGATCAGCCCCCTCATCTGGCCAGATGACTCCCAGTCTTGGGCAATCTAGGTAGGAGGGTCTGCCCCACCTAAACCGGAGCAGATTAAATTAATACAGGCCTGAGTTGGAGTTTGACCAGGATAAGAAGATTCCATACAATCTCATTATCAGTAATGTCCTTCTAAAGGAGAGATTGAATTTGTAAGAGGGAGGAGCCTGGGGGCAACTTCTGAGTCTCCAGAATACTGATAACTATAATTTAAAATAATTTTTTCACACTTTTTATTATTGGTTTGATCATAAGCTTTTTCCCTATGGATAGACCTGAAAAGTAAATTTTTGCATTGTCCCATAATTTATTTATTTATTTCAATTTTTGTTGTTGTTGTTATAGTTTAAGAATATCAGAGAAGGCTACCATTTGTTTTTAATGTGTGAAATGTTATCTTGGTTCTGCTCACTTCACTTTTCATTATTTCATGCAAGTCTTTCTATGTTTTTTCTAAAATCAACCAGATCATCTTTCATATAGCAAAACAGTATTACATCACAGTCGTATAGAAAAATTCATTTAGCAATTCATCAATTCCGTCAATTTCCAGTTCTTTTCCACCCTGAAGAGTGATTATATAAATATTTTAGAACGTATAGGCTCTTTTCTGCTTTCCCTGATCGCCTTGGGAAACAGATCTAATACTGGTAATTGTATTGTTGGGTCAAAGGGTATAGGCAGTTTAATAACTCTTTGGGATAATTCCAGCTTGTTCTCCAAAATGGTTGAATCAGTTCACAGCTCCACCAACAGTATGTTAATGTTCCAATTTTTCCACATCCCATCCAACATTTTTCATTTGCCCCTTTTATCATTTCTGCCAATCTGGTAGGCATGAGATGACATTCCAAATTTGTTTTAATTTTCATCTTTAATCAATACTGCCTATTCATTCCCTTTGACCATTTATCAGTTGGGGAACAAATGGCTCATACTCATAAATTTGACAAAATTATCTATATTTTTGAGATAAAAGACCTTTATTCAAGAAATTATCATAAAATATTTTTTTCTCCAACACCCCACTTTACTTCTAATCTTGGTTAAATTGGTTTTATTTATATAAAAACATTTTTTTAATTTAGGCAATCAAAAGTATCCATTTTATATCTCCCAATGCTCTCTAGCTCTTGTTTATATATAAAATTTTCTCCTATATCTAGGTAATATATCCATTTTGACCTTATCTTGGTAAAAGGTATAAGATATAACTCTATTCTCAATTTCTGCTAGACTGCTTTCCAGTTTTCCCAACAATTTTTTTTTACCAATAGTGAATTCTTATCCCCAAAACTTAAATTTTTACTTTCCCCTAATTTACTTATGATACCATACTTTTTATGTCTACATCATTTGTGCACTTAACCTTATTTTGGTGTGAGATGTTAGTTTATGCCTAGTTTCTGCCAAACTGCTTTGTAGTTGTCACAGCAATTTTTTGTCAAATTATTAGTTGTTATCCCAAAAGCTTGGACCTTTGGGTTTATCAAACACAGATTATTATGGTCATTTACATCTGTATATTGTGTACCTAATCTATCTCACTGATCCACGGCTCTATTTCTTGGCACCAAATTATTTTCATGATTAGTATGTTGTAATATAATTTGAAATCTGATTCTGTTAAGCCATCTTCTTTCACTCTTGTTTTTCATTAATCTCTGTGATATTCTTGACCTTTTGTTTTACCCTCCACATGAGTTTAGTTATTATTTATTCTAGCTCTATGAAATAATTACTTGGTAGTCTGATTGGCATGTCATTAAATAAGCAAATTAATTTAGGTGGAATGTTTTTGTTTTTACTGCATTAGCTTGGCCTGTCTATGAGTAACTAATATTTCGTCAGGTTCTTAGAACTATCTTTACTTGTGTGAAAAGTGTTTTGTAATAGTTTTCATGGAGTTTCTTGGTTTGTCTTGACAGGTAGATTCCCAAGTATTGTATAGGTATCTTAAATGGAATGTGTAGGTAACTTAAATGGAATTTCTCTTTTGTTCTCTTCCTGCTGTTTGTTGGTAATATATAGAAATGCTGATGATTTATGTGGGTTTATTTTATATCCTGCAAATCTGATAACATTTTAATTATTTCAACTGCTTTTTTTCAATTAATTCCCTAGGGTTCTCTAATTATATCATCGTATCATCTGGTAAGACTAATAGTTTTGTTTTCTCATTGCTTATTTTAATTCTCTCTATTTTTTTTTCTCTTCTCTTATTTGCTAGTTAGCATTTTTAGCACAGTGTCAAATAATAGTGCTGATAATGGGCATCATTGCTTCACCTCTGATTTTACTGGGAAGGCTTGTTCTATTTTTTAGATAGATACTTCTTATCAGTTTAAGAAAGGCTCCATTGATTCCTATGCTTTCTAGTGTTTTTAATTGGTATGAGTGTTGTAGTTTGTCAGAAAGTTTGTTTTTTTTTTTGGCATCTATTTTAGAAAAGAGTGATTAAGGCAAATGGAACAAACAGGATTCAGGATGTGAGATATTAGATAAAATGCAAGGTATGACCAGCCAGAAGAGTGATCAAAGAAGACTTCATTGAAGCCCACCATTGTGGACTTACACATGTGCTTTCACAAAGCACCCCAACTCCAGAACAGCTCTTCCCTTCCCCTCTCTAATTCTCTTTGTTTATCTGTATGATGAAGGTACCTCCAGACTACCTGATATTCCAGGCATTTTGGAGCCCTTCTTGCTCCTCCCATTCTCTTGTCACCTTTCCCCCTATTCCATAAAATTGTATTTAAACCAGGCATCTAACCCCAATAATGGTCTTTGACTCCTATGGGAAGCAGGGACTGCTCTGCTCCCTTGGGGTGGGGGCACTGCAGCCTATGCTCTGCTCCCACAAGCCAGCAAACCCATTTGGGTGCATCACCCTAATAAATGCCTATTTTTAACTTGGAGATTGAGCGAATTATTTCAGGACACTAGGACCCACACATTTATTCTTCATCTTTTCCTTCAGCACCTCAACATTCTTGAGGCATAGCCTGAACTCATCACTATTGAAATAATTATACGATTTGTGTTGTTTTTATTAACATAGCCAATTATATTGATAATTTTCCTACTACTTAACCAGCCTTTTCACACAGGTGTTTTCAGTGTTAGTTCTGGGTGTTTGGAAGTTTTTTGGTGCTTCCATGGTGGTATGATCTTGGTAGAGCTGTTGTCACTGCTCTCCTGGCCTGTACTTTGTTCCTTATCCAGGAAAGTTCCCTGTTCCTTTGAAGCTACATTCCATGGTGCTCCTCAATGTCCCTGCTGCTCTGGAACTGAAAGTGATACTGTACTTCAGGGCTTCTACTTCCTTGGGATAGCAAGTAATACTGTTCCTCAGGACCTCTGTTCCCTTGGGAGAAATATAATTGGTCCTCAGAGGCCTTGATCCCTTGGAACTGCAAGTGCTTCTTTCCACCCCAGAACTGTGACCCAGAAGTGGGTCTGGGAAGTGGAATTGGCAAACAGCACCCTGTCTTGCAACCAGTAATATCACAGGCATCCCTTGTAATCTCTTTCTTGCCAGCGCCCAATTTCCCTTACCATCTCTGCATGAGGACTTCTAAAGCTTCTGCTGTTGCTGTTGCTGCCTCCAATGTCCACAGTCGCTGTTGTCAACACATGGACTCCATTCTGACATAAATTAACTTAAGCTAGAAAAAATGTTTGATCCCAATCTTTTCTTATCTCTGGCAGCCCAAAATTCTATTTGAAGAGTTATTTTAAGGTTGTTTTGAAAGTCTTTCTCTACTCCACAGTCTGGCTCTGCCTCCAGAAGTTTCTATGATTTTTTTGAAAAGTGCATGGAATCCTATGAATATGAAATGATCTCTCAGAAGTTACATGGTAATACATGCCATTTGGGGGGGGGGGGTAGGGAGGGTGGTGGAGAAAATTTAAAACTCAAAATCTTACGGACATAAATGTTAAAATTAAAAATAAATATATATAATTCAAGAGGCTACACAGTGAGTGAGTGATAGGGCAAGGCCTAAGGTAACTAGGTGGGATGGTGGACAGAATATTGAATTTATAGTCAGTAAAGCACAAGCTTAAAGTTTAACTCCTGCCTGAGACACTTACTAGCTGTATGACTATGGGCATATATAATATTTTGTTGTATGATGTTCAATAATTCAATAAACATTTATTAAGTGCCTACTATATGCCAAACACTGTGCTAAGCACTAGACAGATACAAACATGGAGACACACATGTGATTTTTGCAAACCTTAAAGCACTATATAAAAATTAATAATAATAATCCCAAGTTTTTTAAATCCCAGATCAGTGCTCTTTTCACTAAAGTCTCAAAGGCAGAACCCTGACAAAGACAAGTATTATTCCGACAAAGACTTTTGAGATGGATTCAACCATTTTTTCTTGGAGCTATGTGATCTGAGAGAACAGACCAACTTAAATTAAATATATGTTTGACATAGTTTCATTGGGTTGATCTGGAATTGCCCTTTTAAGAAATCTCGGCTCTTTCCTGTATTTACTGGTTTATTCCTTCCCTAAACAGCCATTTCCTCCCTAGCTATACCAATGAATCCTCACTGGCTATATAGCTATAGGGTCTCCATAAGAATATCACTTCCATGAAAGTGATCCAGCTACGCACATAAAACAGAGCTTTTCAATGTAGCAATGCAATTTTCAAAAAGATAAATGAAAATAATCTAGCTGAATATGCTGTTAAACAATTAGCTTTCACAAGCTAGAATTTGAATTTACATAAAAATTAAACCAATTTCTATTCAAGATGAAGTAGTTTAGAATTACCACTAATTTAATTGAGGTTCCTAAAATGGCTTGTAATCGGTATGATTGTTGTGGATTGTCTGCATCATCAGGGATGCAATCAAGATGTTACAGCAACTTCTACCCCCAAATCAATTAAACTATAAACCAATTTGAAAAATTGGTTTACAATTTATTTACAGTCTAGCCCTTATTGAATTCTGACTACTTACTGCCAACTCGT
Organism: Pseudochirops cupreus; assembly: GCA_028627135.1. Taxonomy (NCBI): domain Eukaryota; kingdom Metazoa; phylum Chordata; class Mammalia; order Diprotodontia; family Pseudocheiridae; genus Pseudochirops; species Pseudochirops cupreus. The sequence continues at coordinate 315,715,997 of CM053581.1, read as the reverse complement.
TCTGAAAACGTGTGTGGTCTAAAAAGCTAATGGTGGCAGGTTTTAAAGATTTATATTTTTACTCTTTCTCAAGACTGGTATCACTTGGGGGTATTAGTTGCACCACCTCATGTGGGACAACATTGTCTCCTTGTCTCAGTTCAATAGCAATTTGTTTAGTTTTCTGAAATGGAAACGAAGTGGTGGACTCACATTCAAGTCTCAAAAGCATCTACTAGGAATTTGAAAGTTTTTCAGATTTCTAGCTAAGTAGACTGTTTGAACAGAGGCAGACATCCCAGCTCCTATAAAACTACACCAACAGAAAACTAAAAATAGCACTGGATGAAATAATGATAAAAATACTATCAGAAACTACATTACAGAACTTCATGTCAGAAATAAAAAAAGAAAACAAAAGATAGACATTATAGTAGGAGCAATAGAAAAAGGGGCATACTAGCAAAACAAGCACCAGTATAAACAAACAAGACAGAAGCTTCCCAATGTAACTATAAATGGGTAACAGTTAAATGTAGCTTGCAAATCTCTAGGACAACATGCTTGGAAAAATCTCAAGTGGATCAGAAACACCTAGCAAAGCCCCAACTAACCACCTGAAGCAGTAGTACAATTAAAGCACAGTAACACTCAGAGCAGTACACTCTTGGCCTGAGATCTTTTAGGACATTAGCATTATGTCCTGAGATACCATTTCCTATACTTCAATCAGGCCAGACAACTTCCTTGGGAAGTCAGGTTTTCCCTAATGTCCTCCAAAGTTTCCTTACCCCAACTTTTAATTATTTCTAATGCTATAAAATTCACTTTGAGGCATTATTTTAAATTATTTTGGGGGGGAATTTGGGAAAGTCAAGTAATTTCCTGCCTTATTCCACCATCTTCTCAAGGTGCCATTTCCCCAAATGTTATAGTGTTCAGGACTTTTCCACTATGATCCCCAGAACATTTTTTATCCTAAATGGTGACTTTAGTGCTGAAATTCAAATACTGGAAATATCTTCCACCCCAATGCTTCTCAATGACTCCTCCCACCGAGAGATGTATGATTACTGGGTCAAAATCTCTTCCTTTCTCACCAGGCCATATCCTTCCAGGACTCATCACTTCTTTACTCCAGATAATTTTTTTACCCTACTCCTTCCTGCATTTTAGCTTCTTCTTAAGTGTTGTCCTCCTCATTAGCATGTAAACTCTTTGAAGGCAAGAAATAAATTTCCTTTTCCTTGTATTTATATTCTCAGTACTTAGAAAAGTAAGATGCATTTACTGTTTAATAAATACTTGTTGACTAAATGACTGATGATCTGATTAGAAGGTTCTAAAGATCAAGTACTCTGAACCTCAGAGGTCCACAAGGCCCTAAAAACTGTCATGACTTGTCTAACAAAAACCATAAGAGGAGGGGATACTCACAGGAGCCCAGGTGAGCCAGGTTGAAGTCCAAAAGGTTTGAAAAACTCAGACAAAATTGCAGCAAGATATAGATCCTGGTTCTTGTATAATTCTCTAATTCAGGAACTAAGGTCAGAGTAATAGAAGATAAAAATCACTGTAAAGAATTATTAAATTGGGGCAGCTAGATGGCACAGCAAATAGAGCACCATCCCTGAAGTCAGGAGGACTTGAGTTCAAATCCAGCTTCAGACACTTAACACAAAACTAGCTGTGTGACCTTGGGTAAGTCACTTAATCCCTACCTTCCCCCCTCCAAAAAAAGCAAAAAGAAAATTAATGGACTAACTGAAAGGCATGACAAGAAAAAGATCATATTCATCATTTTCCAAGAAATTATCAAGGACAATTATCCAGATATCCAGGGGGTAAAATAGAAATGGAAAGAATCTACTGATCACCTATTGAAAGAAATCCCAAAAGAAAACTCATAAGAATATTGTAGCCAATTTTAAGAATCCACAAGTCAAGGAGAAAATATTGCAAGCAGTCAAAGTACAATTTGAAGGTTGTAGAAATACAATCAGAAAACAACAAATAAATAAATAAATAAATACAATCAGGATAGCACAAGATCTAGCAGCTTCTACATTAAGGGATTGAAGGGCTTGAACTATGATATTCCTGAGGTCAGGGGAGCTAGGATTAAAACGAAGAATCAATTACCTAGCAAAAGTGAGTATATTCCTTCAGGGAATAAGTGGACATTCAATGAAATAGACAACTTTGAAGCATTATTGCTGAAAAGATCAGAAGTGAACAGAAAATTTGTCTTTCAAATAAAAGACTGAAGAAAAGCATGAAAGGGTAAACAACAGGAAAAATATTTATTTATATGTATGTGTATATATATGTATATGTGTGTTTGTATATGTATACATATGTGTATGTATTATGTATGTATGTATATATAGACCAACAGACAGAGAGATAGATAGATAGATAGACAGATAGATAGATAGATGCACAGAGTAAGTTGAATATGAAAGGATATTTAAAATAATAAAATTAAGGAGTGAGAGGGGAATATATTGGGAGAAGGAGAAAGGGAGTGATAGAATGGGGTACGTTATCTCACATAAAAGAGGCAAGAAAAAGGTTTCACAACGTAGGAGAAAAAGGAGAGGTAGGAGGGAATGGATAAACCTTACTCTCATTGGGTTTGGCTTAAGCAGGGAATAACATACACTCAATTGGACATCTTACCCCATAGGAAAGTGAGGGGAAGGGTATGAGGCAGGGAGGCGGAGATGATAGAAGGGGAGAATATTGGGGAATGGGGTAGTCAGAAACAAACACTTTTGAAAAGGGAAAGGGTCAAAGGAGAAAATAGAATAAATGGGGGTGGGACAAGATGAAGGAAAGTGGTCTTTTACAATATGATTATGATGAAAGTGCTTAGCATAACTACACATGCATAACCTATGATGAATTGCTTGCCTTCTCAATGAGGGTGGGTGGCAAGGGAAGAAAAATTTTGAGGGAGAAAATTTGGAGCTCAAAATTTTAAAAAGAAATGTGAAAAAAATGATTTTCATATGCAACTGGAAAATAAAATATACAGGCAATTAGGTATAGAAATCTACCTTGCCCTACAAGGACAAAAGGAAGAAGGAGATGAAAGAGTTGATAGAAGGGAGGGCAGACAGGGGGAAGGAGTAGGCATCTTCTGGTGGGGGGATGAGAGAGATGGGGAGAAAATTTGGTACTCAAAATCTTGTAGAAATGAATGTTAAAAGTGCAAAATAAATAAATAAATATTAAAAATTGTCATTTCATGCCACTGGGACATAAGATATTCACACAATGGAGTATAGAAATCTATCTTGCTCTACAAGAAAGTAAGGAGGAAGGCAATAAGGGGAAAGTGATAACAGAATGGAGGGCAGACTGGGGGAAGGGGTAGTCAGAATACATACTGTCTTGGGGTGTGAGGGGACAGAAGAGATGGGGAGAAAATTTATAATTCAAAATATTGTGAAATAGTTGATAGTTGAAAATAGTTAAAAACTAAAAATTAATTAATTAATAAAAGATAAAATAAATAACAAGAAGGTTGAATTAAAAAAAAATACTTGGGAGTGGAGCCAAGATGGCAGCACAGAAGCAGAAAAACTCTGTGAGCTTCCCCCTAACCACATTAAATACCTATAAAATATGACTCTAAACAAATTTCAGAGCTACAGAACCCACAAGGTGACAGAGAGAAACAAATCTTCCACTGAAGGCAGCCTGGCAGAGAGAAAAGAAAGGTCCATCACAGCATACTGGGAGCCCAGCCCAGTGTGAACCCAGGGTTTTAGCCCCAGGGTGGCCCCTACCAGCAGCTGCAGCAGGCTTCTGGAGACTGGATCACCAGCAGCAGTAGCAGTTTCCAGAATTATCAGCTCATAAATGCAAAAGACAAAGTGAGAGGTCAGTGTAGAATTCCATTGGAACTAGGAGGGTACAGAGGAACAAGTCCGGACCCTTCCCCAAGAGCTAGAAGTGGTGGAGGTGTGGTGGTCCTGCCACTACCTCCACATAGCTACTTCAGAGCTCCCAGCCTACAAATAAAAGGGGGACCAAGTGAAAATTCATAGGGTAATTTCTCTTGCTTTAACCTTCATGGATCTGGATCACGGTCTTGGGTGGTGGTCCAGAGATGTGTGACCAATGAGCCAGAATTTGTGGGGGCTGCAGGGATGGGACCTTCCTAATAGCTCTGGCAGTTGTAAAAACCCCAGAGATTTGGGACAAAGTTCTCCTCCCTGGAAGGAAACTTCTACTGTGACAAAAAGCTCAAAAGTCAAGTAATTGAGTGGCAACATGAGCAAGCAAAGGAAGAAAAGAAAGGCCAGCAATCTAACTTTACATTCCTTTTTAAGGGACCAAAAGAATCAAAGCATGGAACAAGAGGAAGACAACACAGTCAAAACTCCTGCACCAAAAGCTTCTAAGAAAAAATATTAACTGTATAGAGGCCATGGAGGTGCTCAAGAAGGATTCTGAAAATCAAGTTAAGAGAAGAGAAGGAAAAATTGGGAAAAGAAATGATAATGATGCAAGAAAACCATGAAAAGAGAGTTAACAATGTGACAGAAGAATATAACACATTGAAAAATAGACTAACTCAAAAGGCAAAAGAGCCCCAAAAAATCAATGAGGAGAAGAATGCCTTAAAAAGTCAAATTTGACACATGGAAAAAGAATTTCAAAAGCTCACTGAAGACAATAATTGCTTCAAAATTAGATTGGAGCAAATGGAAGTGAATGAGTTTATGAGAAATCAAGGTACTATTAAAAAGACACAAACAAATGAAAAAGTGGAAGGCAATGTGAAATATCTCACTGGAAAAACCACTGAGCTGGAAAACAGATCCATGGGAGACAATTTAAAAATTATTGGACTGGGGGGGGGGGTGGAGCCAAGATGGTGGCATAGGAGCAGAAAGATACTGCAGCTCCCAAATAGTCACCTCAAATACCCATGAAATATGACGCTAAACAAATTTTAGAGCTCTAAAACTCACACAAACATACCTCACACTGAAGGCAGCTCAGTTAGAAGGGACCATCTTAGTGCTGGGAGCCGAAAACAGCCCAGCCTGAAACCACAGCGTGGCTCCTGGAGCAGGTGGATGAGCCAAGCCAAGCCACATCTAGAGCTTCAGGAGAGTGGATCAGTGGCATTTGTGGCAGTTTCCAGAATTATCAAGCCATAAGAAAAAAGGACTAAGTGACAGGTCAGTGGAACTCTGCTAAACTTGGGAAGAAAAGTGGGTCTGGCCAAACTGCTGCCAGGACAAGGAAAAAGCAGAAACGCGGCACTGCAGCCACCTCCACATAGCTGCTTCAGAGCTCCAGCCTTCAGACTGCAGGGGGGACAAGCGATCATTCAGAGGTCAAGTGCTCTTGCATTGACTGGCCTGGATCCGGATCATGGTATTGGGTGGTGGCTCTGGGGTGCATTTTCAGTGAGCCAAAGCTGGTAGAGCCTGCAAAAAAGTGGCAGCCTCCTAATAGCTCCAGCAGCTGGGAAAACCTCAGCAATTTGGAACAGAGCTTTCCCCTCTGGAAGCAGAGTTCCACAGAGCTAAAAAATCATTGACTGGCCATCATGAGCAGGCAAAGGAAGCAAAGTAAGAACAATACCCAAATTCTAGATTCCTTCTTTGGTGAGAAGAAGGATCAAAGCATGGAATGGGACAAAGACAACAAAGTCAGAACTCCAACACCAAAAGCTTCAAAGAAACATGAAAACTGCCTAAAAGCCATAGATCAACTTAAGAAGGCTTTTGAAAACCAAATGAAAGAAGTAGAGGAAAAATTGGGAAAAGAAATAAGAATGATGCAAGGAAATCATGAAAAGAGAGTCAACAACCTGACTGAAGAAAATAACACCTTAAAAAATAGATTAACTCAAATGGCAAAAGAAGCCCAAAAAGCCAATGAGAAGAAGAATGCCTTAAAAAGTTGAATTTGCCAGATGGAAAAAGAATCTCAAAAGCTTTCTGAAGAGAATAATTCCTTCAGAATTAGAGTGGAACAAATGGAAGCAAATGACTTTATGAGAAATCAAAATACTATTAAACAGATCCAAACAAATGAAAAAATAGAAGGCAAAGTGAAATATCTCCTTGAAAAAACCACGGACCTGGAAAACAGATCCAGGAGAGACAATTTAAAAATCATTGGACTACCTGAAAGCTATGATCAAAAAAAGAGCTTAGAAAGCATCCTTCAAGAAATTCTCCAGGAAGATTTCCCAGATATTTTAGAACTAGAGGGCAAAATAAAACTTGAAAGAATTCACCGATCCCTCTTGAAAAAGATCTCCAAGGGGGGTGAAGCCAAGATGGCAGCATAGGAGCAGCAAAGTATCACAGCTCCCACATAGCCACCTCAAAATACCCATGAAATATGACTCTAAACAAATTCTAGAACTCTAAAACGCACACAAATATACTTTCTGCTAAAGGCAGCTCAGCTAGATGGGATCATTTTCGTGCTGGAAGACAAAACCAGGCCAGGCTGAAATGGCAGGTTGGCCCTTGGGGCAGCCGGACGAGCTGAGCTGCAGCTGGAGCAACAGAAGAGCAGATCTGCGGCAGCTGTGGCAGTTTCCAGAATTATGAAGCCATAAAGAAAAAAAAAAGGACTAAGTGAAAAGTCAGTGGAACTTGGCTAAAAATCAGAGGAGAAAAGTGGGTCTGGCCAAGTCACCTCCAGGCAACAAGGTCACAGAAGCACAGGTCCTGCACCTGCCTCCACATTGCCACTTTGGAGCTCCCAGCCTGCAGACTGCAGGGGGGCCAAGCGATTGTTAAGAGGCCAAGTGCTCTTGCGTTGAGCAGCCTGGATCTGGATCGCAGCCTTGGGTGGTGGTCTTGGGGTGCCTATTCAGTGAGCCAGAGCTGGGGAGGGTCCAAGCAGCCTCCTAATAGCTCTGGCAGAGAAAACTCCTAGAAATATTATAGCCAAGTTCTGGAATCCCCAGACCAAGGAGAAAGTATTGCAAGCTGCCAGGAAGAAACAATTTGAATATTGTGGAAACACAATTAGGATAACCCAGGATCTAGCAGCTTCTACATTAAGGGATCGAAGGACCTGGAATATGATATTCCAGAGGTCGAGGGAGCTAGGATTAAAACAAAGAATCACCTACCCAGAAAAATTGAGTATAGTGTTCCAGGGGAAAATATGGTCATTCAGTGGGGTGAAGGACTTTCAAACATTCTTGCTGAAAAAACCAGAACTGAAAAGAAAGTTTGACACTCCAACACAAGAAGCATGAGAAGATAAACATGGAAAAGAAACCATAAGCAACTCATCAAAGTTGAACTATTTACATGCCAATGTGGAAAAGTGACAATTGTAACTGATGAAACTTTTCTCAGTATGAGGATAGGGGAAGGGAATACCAATGTATATATACATATATATCCATATAAGAGGGTTTATATATGCATACAAGCACATATCTGAGTATGTGTATATGTGAATACATAGAGGGCATGAGATCAATTGAATAGGAAGGGACAATATTCTAAAAGGTGAAATCCTGAGGTGAGAGAGGATTAGAATTAGAGGAGATAGGGAGAGACAGAATGGGGTTAATCATTTCATAGAAGAGGCAAAGGATAACTGTTACAATGGAGGGAAAGAACAGGAAGGCAAAACGGAAATGGTCAACCTTATTCTCATTGAACTTGGCTTAGGGAAGGAACGACATAAATTCTAACCTGTGTAGCTTGCCACACAGGAGAGTAGGGGGGATGGGGATGAGAGGTGGGATGATGGAGGGGAGGGCAGAGTTGGGGGGAGGAGTGTTGATGGAAGTACACACTTCTGTAAAGGGACAGGGACCGGGTCAGGGTAAGAGAATAGAACAAGGTGTGGGGGGATAGGAAGGAGGGACATATAATTAGTCTCTCACAATATGTCCACTGTGGAAATGTTCTGCATAATTATACATGTACAGCCTATATTTAATTACTTGTCCTCCCAGTGGGGGTGGATGATGAGGGAGGAAGGAATAGAATCTGGAATTTAAAGTTATATATTCAAATGTTAAAAATATATACGTATATCTGTATACAATAATAATAACTATTATTATTAATTAAATACAACTGGGAATTAAGATACACAGGCACTGTGATAGGGAGATTCATCCTGCCCTACCAGAAAGTCAAAGGGGCAAGGGGGAGGACATAGGAGGAGGGGAGTTGGGGGAGGTGTTATACAGTGGGATAGCTGTTTTGAGGTATTGGGTAGGGGAGTGATTGGGAGAAAATTTGTAGCTCAAAATCTTGTGGAAATGAATGATGTAAACAAGAAAATAAATTAATTAATTAAAAAAATAAAATAAAAATTATTGCACTACCTGAAAGCCATGATCAAAAAAAGAACCTAGAAATCATCCTTCAAGAAATTCTCAAGGAAAATTGCCCCAATATTTTAAAACCAGAGGGCAAAATAAAACTTGAAAGAATTCACTGATCACCTCTTCAAAAAGATTCCAAAAAGAAAACTTCTAGGAATATTAAAGCCAGGTTCTGAAGTTCCCAGATCAAGGATAAAATATTATAAGCAACCAAGAAGAAACAATTTGAATATTGTGGAAATACAATCAGAATAACCCAGGATCTAGCAGCTTCTACATTAAGGGATTGAAGGGCTTGGAATATGATATTCCAGAGGTGTAAGGAGCTAGAATTAAAACCAAGAATCACCAACCCAGGAAAAACTGAATATAATGTTTCAGGGGAAAATACAGTCATTCAATGAAATAGAGGACTTTTAAGTATTCTTGATGAAAAAACCAGAGTTGAATAGAAAATTTGACATTCAAATACAAGAAACAAGAAAAGCATGAGAAGGTAAACAGGGAAAAAGATATCATAAGGAACTTATCAAAGGTGAACTATTTAGATGCCTACATTGAAAAACAATAAATGTGACATATGAAACTTTTCTTAGTATGAGGATAGTAGAAGGGAATAACAATGTGTGTGTGTGTGTGTGTGAAATATGTATATATATATATATATATACATATATATATATACACACACACATATGTGAATGTGTGTAAATATGTGTACAGGTATACACAGACAGAAGGACAGGATAAATTGAATAGGAAGGGATGATATTTAAAAGGTGAAATTGAGAGGTGAGAGAGGAATATAATAAGAGGAGATGGGGAGAGAGAATGGGATAAATTATCTCACATAGAAGAGGCAAGAGATAACTGTTACATTGGAGGGGAAGAAAAGGAAGGCAAAAGGGAGTGGGTCAACCTTACTGTCATTGAATTTGGCTTAGAGAGGGAATGACATACACTCTAAGTTGGGTATCTTGCCCTACAAGAGAGTAGGGGTGAAGCGGATGGAGCGGAAGGCAGAGAGGGGGGGAGGATGGAGGG
>CM053581.1:315689404-315706130 GCA_028627135.1 Pseudochirops cupreus | reverse complement strand
CCATCCTATTCTGCCCCCCACTTGTTCTATTTTCTACTTTGTCCCTTTCCCTCTTCAAAAGTGTTTTCTTCTAACTACCCTCCCTGCAACCTGCCCTTCCCTCCATCATACCCCCTCTCATCCCCTTCCCTGCTACTCGCCTGTAGGGCAAGATAGCCCTGGGGCTAAAACCTCGGGCTCACACTGGGCTGGCCTCTGCTTCTAGTGTGCTGTGATGGACCCTTCCTGCTGGCCTACCGGGCTGCCTTCAGTGGGAGATTTGTTTCTCTCTGTCACTTTGTGGGTTCTGTAGCTCTAAAATTTTTCTGGAGTCATATTTTATGGGTATTTCAAGTGGTTATGGGGAGAGCCCAAGGAGTTTCCCTGCTTCTACAATGCCATCTTGGCTCTGCCCCCTGTGATTTTGTTTCAAAATAAATATTTAGTGTCCAATTTTCAAAATAAAAACTAACATGTATCTATGTGTCTCTGTGCATACTTGAATGATTTGCATTTTAATGTAGTGGGAAGGTTGCAGTAAAACAACTCTTTTACCAAGGCAGATTTTAACTTATGTCTCATTAAATAGATGTTAAGTAGTTGTCTGGGACCCATACAACTTAAGTGACTTACAAAGCATTGCATGAATTACTGTCAAAAGTAGTATTTAAATACATCCCCTTCTGAACACGTTTAATACCGTATCCACTAAATATGTTCTCTCTCTTTATTTATCATTGTCTCTGCCACTCTCTCTCCCTATTTATCTTTTTTTCAAACTCCCTTACTCTATGTCTTTTTTGGTATGTCTCTTTCTGACCCTGTCTCTATTCTCTGTCTCCTTATCCTCTCCAATCTACTTTCTCTTGCCACTTTCTTTTTATCACTATTACATAGATAGCAGTACTTAGAGTAACTCAAGGATGGGATAAAATAAAACAATAATACTGTTCATTTAGCACTGGAATGGTGCCCTTGAGGTAGCATTAGAATGTGAGTACTCTTGGTCAGTGTTGAGTCTCTTCTCTCTGGGACAATCCTGAGTTCAAAGGTACTGTGTACCCATCCAGGACTCTGATTTACCTCATGTTTGAAATGAAAGCAACTTGGCATATAGTTGAGACTCAAGGCCAGGCATCATATAGGTCAATAATACTCTGGAGAAAATCTCTAAAGGAAAGCTTAGAAATAGTTCATATCTAGGGTCTCCCCAAAAGAGATTTACAAGTCTCTTCACAGAAAAAGAATAGTACAAATAAGATAAAAAGAATAAGATAGTATTTCCTCCACCATAAAAGATACAAATACCTCTTACACACAAATTGAATTCATAAAACATAAAGCAATAACCCTCACCCATCATCATCATCTCCCCCAAAAGGTAAAGGAATTTTTTGAGACTGTTGAAGAGAAACCTATTCTACTTTCACTTCAGGCTCACAATATTCAAATGCTACTCAGGGTTCAGATTTCAACATCATTCAGGTCTAGCTTGGGGTTTCTTGATTCTTTCAGGTTTAGGTCCTGTCCATCTTTTCTGAAAAGCAGTGCAACTGAGAAAGAATCATTTCCCTCTTTGTAGCCAACACATAGACTCAGGAACATGGGAACTGTGACTTTATGAGAGAGCCATTCAGGCTAGAAACTTCCTTTTCTCACGACTTTTAGGTGACCTGGACTCAAGGATAGGAATACAGAAAAGCTAGGAACTCAAAGCACTTCCTTTGGGATTGTGTTAACTCTCTGTTGGACTCACTGTACAGGGATAAGTTTGAGAGAAAGGCAAAAGAGTCTGAAAATGACACACTCAAAAGAGAAAGGGTAGAACCTTTCTACAGATGTTTTACCTACTGAGGAAGCAGGTACTGACTAACTCTATGGCCAATCATCTTGGATACCATCCTAGTCACAAGGACCAAAATATCAGCCAGGGAGGTGTTGAGTCAGGCATATCTTTTAGTGTGGAGAACATGTACCCACACAAAGGAATCAGGGAGTGGGCACAGCTATGTAGGAAGTGTTCTGTTCCACTCACATTACACCACCTGTCCAGTGTTCTTACCAATTCCATTAATTAAAAGGTTGCAATTAAGCATCAAAGGGCAAGCTTTGAATTTCTCAAGTTATTCATTCAAAAGATCATTGGATTTGTAGCTACAGGCCCCAGTTTCAAATCTAATGTACGCTACTTACTCCCAATTTTACTACACACACACACACAAAATCTGTGTATCATTTTTATCAATTGTAAAATGAGAGCATTGTGCTAAATATTCTTGAAGGTTCATCACTGCCCTAGATTCTATGATAGACTGTTGCTCCAACTTCAAAAGGATAAGTGATAGACTTCATTATATATCTCCAGAATATGGCTAGTGCCATCCAACAAGGAATGATGAAAGATGGAAAATGAAAGAGGCCACCGGCATCTTTGCCTTTCCTGTCAATGGTTCATTGAGCTGTCCATCAACAATAAATCAGCCATTGTCATACAGCAGTTAATGTAGTGAGTGGCTAGCTGAATTCTAATTAACTTTCCATTCAACTAGCCAGAATTTCATTGAAAAGGGTAGAGAGAATGGCCTCCACCTTTTCATTTTTATGCACCTCATCAGGCCCCATTTGTACCAAAATGTTATATATAAAGCTGTTTTTTATATAATTATTTATGCAATTAGGAAAATCTATTACTTTGAGTAAGCATCCCAGATTGCCATTTCCCCCTGCCTTGTGAATCGATTTCTATAAATTATCCAATTAAGATAGACTTGAGGACTCAGGCATAGGAATGACTTCCTAAAATATATGTGCATTTGAAATGGTTTTCTATTTTGGTCTCATACGGTAGCCAGGGTGACCACCCACATGGTACCATTTTAGGGGCTGGGTATATAGATACCCAAAAAATCCTCCCCCGCTTGGTTGGCTAGTGACTAGAATCCTGCTGTCAGGTCTGAATTTCCTTTTTTTTTATTTTTATTTTTTTTAGTTGATCACCACTATAAAACAAATACCCCTGGGAAGGACACCACTTTAGGCTATTATCAGTCATTAGATAGAGACAACAGATTTATTCTCTGTGCTTTCAGCATGCTAAACTGGAAGATTGGATGAAAGATACAGAGAGGAGCATATTGTTTCAATTCAGGGAAGAACATCTAACCGCTTGGAGCTATCTTAAAGATGGAATAAGCTGCCTTGTGAAGCAGTGAGGTTTCCATCACTTGAAGTTCAGAAGAAACTGGATGACCATCTTTCAGAGATGATGTAAAGAGGATTCCTATGTAAGGTGGGAAGTTGGAGTCAATTATTTCTAAGAAGAAAAAGGAATGGATCAAACATTTCTTAAGCAACTACTTTATGCCAGGCATACCTCTGGTTGGTAGATGTTATTATTACCTTAATTTTACCATTGAGGAAACTGAGGTAAACAGAGGTTGTAACTTGCACAAGGTCACCCAGTTAGGAATTGTCTACTGCTGGTTTGAATTCAGACTTTCCTAACTCCTGGCCCAGTGCTCTGTCCACTGAGTCACTTGAGTCATATTCCAACTCTGAAATATGATACATATGTTTTAGTTTCAGGGATGTTGTTCAAAGACAGATCAAGCACTACAAAAGGATTGGTCCTTCCCTGTTTTCAAAGGAGACTGGCAACAACACACCTTTCCACATCTTACTTCTTTATTTATTTTGGTTTTTTAAATAAATGTTATTTCTTTTAATCACTCTAGGTATGCCTTCTCACCCTCCTCCCCAATTGAAAACAAAAAATAGACAAACCCCATTAAAAATATGTCTGGTTGATCAAAACATATTTTTACCTTAACTATTTCCAAAAATAATTTGTCTCATTTTGCATTCTGAATCTTCCACTTCTTATCAGGAGATGGGTAGCATGTTTCATCATTAGTTCTCTGGAATCCTGGTTGATAATTATGCTTACAAGAGCTTAGCAAATAATATTCAATCACATTTATTAAGAGTAGCTTTGTTCAACTATTCCCCAACTTATGGCACTCCCTCAGATTCACATCCTTTCCCACCTCAAAAGGTGTTATAAATATTTTTGTACATCCTTAGAGTTATTTTGTTTAGGACTAATTCCTCTCTTAGTCTATCCTCCTTCCAAATCTCCATCCTCACTTCTCCACTTTCCCTTTTGGTTTCTGTTGAGTAAACTATACTTCTGTGCCCAACTCTCTGTGTGTTTATTCTTCCTCTTTCTTTTTTTCTTACTAGTCGAAATAAGAGTGATATGTAAGTTTCAGGTTCTCCCCTCTACCACTTCCCTACTTCCCTATTTATATAGATGTCTCCTTGCATACCTTCATTAGGTGAGATAATTTTCTGTAAGTATTCTTTCCCTCCCCCTACTTCCTCTCTCTTTCCATTAATTTCTTAAGATCATCTAGACAGGACAAGACCACTCCCGGGTCTTTTGTAATTGGCCTTCCTCCACAATCTCTGATGATGAAAAGGTTCAGAGAGGACATATATCATCTCTACTTATTAGAATACAAGTAGTTTATTATTGTTTTGTATTTTGTTCCTTCATTTATTATATTTCTTCTTCTTCTTATATTCCTCTTCACTCCTATGTTTGAACTTCAAGGTTTCTTCACAGCTATGATCTTTTCTTTAGAAATGATCAAAGATATACTTTTTTCCCTGTAAAATTTTTCTCAATTTTTCTAGGTAAATTATCTTTGTTTGTGTGTCCAAATTCTTTGCTTTCTGGAATATCATATTCTAAATTCTCTACTCCTTTATACTGTGGCCAATAGGGCATATGTGATACCGACGGTGTATCCTTGGTATTTCTTTCCTAACTGCTTGCAGTATATTTTTTATTCTTTTACCAGGACATTCTGAATTTTGACTATGATATTCCTGGTAGTTTTAATTTATTATGGGTGTTTTTTTTCAGAAGGTGATGAGTAGATCCTTTCCAATTCTCCCTTGTCCACTGATTCTAAGAAACTTGCGCAATTTTCATGTAAGATTTCTTCAAGTATAATGTTTAGGCTCTATTTTTGGTCATAACATTCATATAGTCCAATGATTCTTAAATTGTTGTTTTTTCTCCTCAATCTGTTTTCCAAGTCAGTTGTTTTTCTATGAGATATCTTCCATTTTGTTTTTTTATTTTTATTTTTAAGCCTTTTGATTTTGTTTTAATATATTTTTCTTGCCTCCTAGAATCATTGGCTTCTATTTGGTTCATTTAAATTTTCAGGGAGTTCATTGCTTGGCCAAGGTTTTATACCTCTTATGTCAAGATGTTAATCCCCTTTTCATTTTTTTCTTCCATATCTCTCATTTCTTTTTCAATTTTCATCATCTGTCAGAAGGTATAATTTTATTTATAAAAAACAAACAAAACATTTGTAGCTCCCACAAGGCTTGTAAACTATGTTAAGCAGAGTCTTTGAACTCTTAAATTTTTTTTTCCATAAGCACATCTTAGACTCCAGAGCTTATCATCTAGAGAAAGTCTAGTTGGACAGGCATGACATGTTTCAGTGCAAACTTATGTGATAAGGAGGTGAGGCAAGAGACCAAAAGTTGAAAGACAAGACATAAAACAAACAAAAAACAGATATAGCACCTTTCATGATCAGTTTATGGCCAAGTGATTAGTATACTAATTCCTATTGCTGCACTGGACAGATTAGTCAAGGCTTCTATCCTAGGACATTAGGAGGTATTTTGGTTTCTTAAAAAAAAAAAAGATGCTTCCAGTTCTTACTGCTTAAAACATTTTCCAGATTTTTGCCATGAATTTCTATTCTTGATAAATTATCCTTTTTTGTACCACTATCATCATGAATATCATGTAATTAATATTAGCAGCATTGATGGAGATTCAGAGAGGGGGAATATGGTAACAAAGGGGAAAAATAGAATAAACATGAACACAGACTAGGTAAAAATTCCTTTAGATATGCTAAAGGGGTTTTACAGCACTTTTACTGAAGAAAAAAAAAAGTAAATGAAATGAAATGTGCAATTACCAACCAACATGCATTATTCCTCATGTCTATAAAAACTTTATGAGACTGACCTATGAACATATTATGGAATCAAAAAATCACAGATTCTTAAAAATTGTAAAAGACTTCAAAGACCATTTATTACAACCCACACATCAAGATAGTTTCTTTCTACAAATTTACAATTTTACACTATAAATTACATTACATTTATAGTGTCCTTGGTTACAATATTTGTGATAAGTGGGCATCCAACCTTAGCTTAAAGAAGTTGCAATGTTTGTGACAAGTGGGCATCCAACATATGCTTTTTAAACCATGAGGGAGGGGAACACTCACTACCTTCTGAGGCAGTCAATTTAACCTTTAGAAATAGGAACCATTTTCTTACACAGCAACTAAATCTACTTCTCAGAAATGTACATGCATTACTCCTTATTCTGACCTAATTTATGAGCCAGAAAAGTAAGTCTACTCCCTCTTCTGCAAGGCAGACCTTTAAATATTTGAAAATAGATTGTCAAGAAACTTTTATAATCTAACACTCCAAATCAGTCAATAATGTATATCAAATGTATTCTTATTAAAATTGCATAAAGAGGAGATTATGGAAAACATTGTCATGTTAAGTAAAGCCTTCCATTATGAAATAATACATAGCTTGGTTGAGCAACCATGTTCTGGATTGTTTAGTCCCTCTACTCATGAAACTCTAATGACTCCCTGTGATTCTAGGAATAAACATAAAATCCTCTGTTTGATATTTACCACCCTTCAAAAAAATGGTTTGTCATATATTTACAAACTCCTTACACTGTGTTACTTTCTATATACTCTATAATCCAATAACAACAATCTTCTTGCTCTTCTTCATAATACTCCATCTCCCAACTCTGTGCCTTATCAATATCTGTTCCCTATGATTGGAATACTCTTCCCCTTCCCCTTTACCTACTAGTTTAATTGGCTTCCTTAAAGGCCTTTGACCAAATCTCACCCCTCTATAAGATGTCTTGCCTGGTTTCCCTTTCTCCCAGTTTCTCCCTACCCCCACCTCTAGTGTCTTTCCTTCGAGATTAATTTCCATCAACTCCGCATATATATTGGATTTGCATATGTTTATATGTTACCTCCCCCATTAGACTATGAACTATTTGAAGGTAACAACAATATTTTTGCATTTCTTTGTATCCCCACTATTTAGCACAGTACCTTTCACTTTAAATATCTGATAAATGTTTGTTGACTAAGGGTTTACTGTGCAACTCTGCAGAAGTCTGCAATGACCCTCCATTGCTGTTTTTACTGTCTGAATCCTATCACTCTCCCTCAGAGTAGGTCAGTCTGCTGTTGCCGCTATCATCCATCTGTCCTGCCTCCCCAAAGACACACATAAGCAAAGTGCTTACCCATCCCCTTTGGAAAAGGCAAACAATTGCTGGAGAAGGATACACAGTAGTAAAGAGCAAACCCACATTGAACGGGAAATGGATTGATTAGAATCTAGAACTTATGACTTAACCCTGTGTATTTTCCACTTGGCAGAGTAGGAGGAAAAGAAAGGGGAGGAAAATGAGGAGTATAGAGTGGGTGAAGAAAAATTATTAGAGAGAAACTGAAAGAAGAAATGAATAAGTATCATCATACAATAAGAAAGCCAAAAAGTCTAATTAAATATGATATAAAATAAATAATGTAGGATCCAGAGATTAACAGATCAATAGCAGAATTCCCAAGTCTAGTAATAAAAAAAAATAACATTTAAATTAAAGATTAAAATAGCAAATAGTGATATAAATTAGTTCCAAAATTAGGGCAAAAATGAGAACACTGAAGGACAAATTTAATAACAAAATAAGAGAAAAAGGAATTTGCATTGGAAGAACACATGAGATTTGTACAAGTCAAAGTAACTAACCTTAAGGATAGGAAACAGGTATTAGAGAGTTAAACTCAAGATCATATGTCACTCAGAAAGAAAAAAAAAAGTGAAATATTGAAGTATACACTAGAGGAGAGGATTATACAGAAAATTTTTATAGAAGTACTGAAGCAGTGATTCATAGATTCCTCAGTTTACTCATTTAAAGAAATGTCAAGCTTCAATCTTCATGGAAAATTATAGTTGAAATTCAGAATTTCAATTTCAAAGAACAAATACTGAAAACAGTCTAGTGAAAGTCCTTTTTCTATTGAAGGAAATCAGTTTGTATGCTCTAGGACTGCTTCGTGGATACAAAAAGGAATGGGAATATGTTGAAAGGATTGGATGCACCAGGGCATAGATAGTCTAGAAAGCTGAGTCTACTTACAAACAAAAATAGAAAGAATGTGAATAGTACAGGGAGTATTAAAATCATTCTTCCACAAGAATTAACATGTTAACTGATGATTCAACATGTCAACACTTGAAACAAGAGAAATGGAAGAAACATAAATAAACTGAGTTAACAAGAAATTTTTCAGTAACGATGCTCTCTTATAATCATAAAATTATATTGTTTTTAAAATCTTTCTTTGATTGAGAGTTAAAAGAAACAACAGAGAGCTCATCAAGGGACAAAAGAAAAGAGAAAATATGAATTAATATTTTAAGAATGAAAACCTGAGTTCATAAGCGAATAATTTTTAGAACATGGATACTCAGAAGGTAATTTCTTAGACAAAGAGAAGAATAAAAAAGTGATAGAAGTTCAAGAATGATTTTAGAATGCTTGGTTTGAAAGGAGAGAGATAAGTGTCTTTTTGGCCCCTTGACCTTCCTTGTCAAGTAATGGGTAAAAGGAAGGGAGAAGAATAGGGTAAGAACAACGGAGGAAAGTGATGTTGGGTAGCAATCAAAGGGGAGGTATTGTTCTGGTTTGGGGAACATGAAAATGTGCTCACATGATGACTTGGCTATTCTTACCAATACAATGATCCAAGACTATCCCCAAGGGCCCATGAGGAATAATGCTATCCACTTCTAGAGAAAGAACTGATGTTGCCTGAATATAAACTGAAGCATACTATTTTCCTTTTCTTCTTTTTTCTTTCTTTATTTCTTCCTTTCTTTCCCCCTTCTTTCTTTCATTCCTTCCTTTCTTCAAGTTTTCTTGCACAAAATGACTAATGTAGAATATTTTTTTTACATGATTGCCCATATAAAACATATATCAGATTGCTTTCTGTCTCAGGGAAAAGAGAAGGCAGGTATGGATAGAATTTGAAGCTGAAAACTTTAAAAAGAAGATTGTTATAATAATTTTACATAGTATTGGGGGAATAAAATATAGTTTTAAAAAAAGAAAAGAAAAATGTACTCACATGAAGTGTGGCAGTGTTATAGGGACTCTGTAATGGATTCCGTTTAAAGTGAATGGGTAGCTCAGGAGACTTTGCTTCTCTAATCATGGATGATGGTTCCCAGGAATGTTGTCTGCACCAATTATATGACCATGAAAAACCCAGAATTAAAATAGGACCTGAGGTAAGAATCCAAGAATGGCATAGGATTTCCTTAAGACAGGTGATAAATGAATTTAAGGACTTGCTCGAGGACGAAAGCCTGTAAGTGTGCAAACAGTGATTCTAACTACACCACACCATCTCCATCCTTGATGAGCTGATCCCTCAGGGAATGAGGCTCATAAGAAAAAGCCCTTAATGCAGATTAAAGCAAGCTACTCGCTCTTTCTCTCTTTTTCATTTTGTTTTGTTTCTTCTTTCCCATTGTTCATTCCATTAGTCATAATTCTTTAAAATCTGACTAATATTTGACGTGAAGGTATAAGCAGAACCCATACTGGATCGCATGCCACCTTAAGGAGGAGGAGGAAGGAGAGGGAGGGGGAGAAAATTTGGAACTCAAAAAATTGTGGAACTGAATGCTGTAAACTAAAAGTGAATAATTTAAAGGAAAAAAATAACATATAAACTAATAAAAAAGGAAGTCAAGAGCGGGCAGGATTTGTAGTTGCACTAGCAGAACAGACCAAGAACAGAAAGTTTTTATCTCCCCTAAATTCTATCTTGAATGAGGGATAAAGCCCAAAATAAAGAATGTAGCCCATTTATATAATGCATATAGGGCATGAATGGAAGATTGACTTTGAGGATAGACTATAAAAAGGAAGAAATAAAGGAAGTAAATTATCACTTGTTAGAATGGATTGCTGGGAAAGTACTAAGTTCCTTTTCACTGAAAGTCTTCGAGCAAATATTGATGTCTTCTTGTTGGGAATACTGCAAAGGGAAATTTTGGTCATGCAGGGATTGGAGTAGACAATTTTTTATGCACCTTACAATTTTGAGATTTTGTGGTTTTGAAGATCATCAATAAAGGAGTAATGGAAAGACAGGGACATATAGGACAATGAATGGGAAACTGTGAATGGTTTGTGAATTACACATTTGGAGAAATGTCCATATCAATGAGGTCATGAATCTGAGTGGAGATACTATATTCAAGGTTTTCATTAATGCTGTTGGTTCTCATTAGTATGGATAATAAATAGATCACTGACTACATAGTGTAAAACTTTTACTTCAAAACCACAATTAATTCTCTTATTACCCTTATCCTTTGGCAAAATTCCTCTGATGCTCACATAACCATATGAAGTCAGGGCAAAAAAAAATGTTATTCTCCTACTGAGCAGCCAAGTTAATTAATCCATCAGTGCCTGGCAGCATTGCAAAAGAAGGCAATAATGATTCAGTAGGTACCACTATACCTTTACCAAATCAGGACATTCTAATTTTTGCAATGGCAGAGAGCCTCTGTTATCCTAAAGGAGTTACCTTGGAGACTAAAACTATTTCTTCCCAGGGATGAAAAAGTAACTTTTTTTTAGTAAAATGAAGCAAAAAATATTCAGAGTATGTGGTGCTATTTTCAGAAGTGGTTCTCAATTTACCTGTTCCTAGGGATAATGCAAAATTTGTACATTCTATAAATTGGGTCTTAAAGCCACTGCACATAGCACAACTAAAATTATACTTACTTTTAATACTACTATCATATTTGTTTGGGTACATATGTATTGGGTTTCAGGTGGACTTTTTTTCCTCACAAGGTAAATAGTCCTTAGACTGGACAGGCTAGAATTAAAATGACTGCTACAGAGCTGATACCCACAATTAATAAGGTGAAATTAAGAGACCACTTAGTTGCAGTAGATGACTAAAAGTCAAGTGGCCAAGATAAACTATATTCTTGGATGCTGAAAAAATTAGCAGTTGTGATTGCTGAGCAATTGCAAGTACAATTCAAAAAAATTACAAAGACCTGGAGAGAAAGCAAAGGATATGGGAAAAACAAATACTATCTAATTTGTTTTCCTCTTTTTATTTAGCATTTTATTTTTCCCCAGTTCCAAATAAAAACAACTTTAACATTCACTTTTAAAACTATGATTTCCAAATATTCTCTCTGCCTCTCTCCCCATCCCCTCTCCTCATTGAGAAGGCAAGCAGAGAGAGTCAATATGGTAGAGTAAAAGAAGGGACTTCTTGAGCTTGCCCCCAAACTCCTCCCAATACCTGTATAAAAATGACTTTAAACAAATTCTAGAGCTGCAGAACCCACAAAATGAAAGACTAAGATACATCTCTAGCCAAATGGCCTGGAAGACCAAGAAGAAAGGTATATATCACACTGGGCTGGGAGCAGAGTGCAGTCTGTCATGGGCTGCAACAGGTGCTAGAGCAACTTGGCCAGAGCAGGCCTCAAGGGACTAAATCACTGGAAGCTATGGTGATTTACAGACTTTTCAACCCACAGTGTGGAAGTACAATGAGGAAACTCTGAGGGACCTGTGTGAAAGAGGAGTGTGCAGTCTAGCCCAAATCACAGGACAACAGAGGTGGCTGCAGGGTGGCAACAGTATTGGTGGCAGCAGCATCACAAGCAGCAACAGTAGCTGCTTCCAGTGTTCTGGGACCACAGATGGTGGGGAATCTAGTGACTGATACAAAACCCCATAAATCTGGGAGAGCACACCTTCACCCACTCCAACCTCTCACCCCCACCACACTAGAAGCAGAACCCTATTTTAACAGGGAGTTAAAAAATCAAGTATTTGTTTGGGAACACAAACACTGTAAAAACAAAAAAAGCCAGAATGTAGAATTGTGCTTTAGTAACAAAGAAGACAACAGAGTCAAAGCTCCTACAGTAAAAATCTCCAAGAAAAATGAATGGGTCACAGACCATAGAAGAGCTCAAAAAGGATTTTGAAAACCAAGTAAGAAAAGTAAAGGAAAAATCGGTAAGAGAAAGGAGAGTGATGCAAGAAAATGCTGAAAAACAAGACAACAGCCAACTAAAGGAGATACACAAAAAAAAACTTTTAAAAATGACTAAGCAAATTTTAGAGCTACAGAACCCACAAAGTGACAGAGAGAAACAAATATGCTGCTGAAGGCAGCCTGGCAGGCCAACAGAAAGGACCATCATGCCCAGGCTGAGAGCAGAGCACGGTCCTACATGAGCCATGCCTATACAGACCTGCGGTGGCCCCAAACCAGCAGCATAGACTGGCCAGAGCAGACTTCAGGAGAGTGAATCAGCAGCAGCTGTGGTGGTTTCCAGACTTTTCAACCCATAAACACCAAAGAGAAAGTAAAAGGCCAGTAGGGAAGTCTGTTGGAAAAAGATCCTCAAAAGAAAACTCTTAGGAATATTATAGCCAAATTGCAGAGTTCTCAAGTCAAGGAGAAAATATTACAAGCAGTCAGGAAGAAAACATTTGAGTATTGTGGAAACACAATCAGGATAACACAAGGTCTAGCAGCTTCGAAATTAAGGGATCAAAGGGCTTGGAATATGATATTCTGGAAGTCAAAGGAGCTAGGATTAAAACAAAAATCACCTACCCAGCAAAACTGAGTATAAGGCTTCAGGGAAAAATATGGTCATTCAATGAAATAGAGGACTTTCAAGCATTCTTGATGAAAAAAAAAACAGAGCTGAAGAGAAAAACTGACTTACAGATACAAGAAGCAAGAGAATCACGAGAAGGAAAACATAAAAAAGAAATAATAAAGAACTTATTAAAGTTGAACTATTTATATTCCTACATGGCAAAATGATACTTGTAACTCATGAAACTTTTTCTCAGTATGAGGATAGTGTAAGGAAATATGTGTGTGTGTGTGTAGGTATATATATGTACATATATATATATATATATATATATATGTAGGTATAGGAGGGTGTATGTGTATATAAATATATATTTGAGTGTGTGTATATATGTGTACATGTATACATAGACAGTGGGCATAGGATGAGTTGAATACAAAGGGATGATATCTAAAAAAATTAAGAGGTGAGGGAGGAATATATTGGGAGAAGGAGAAAGAGAGAGATAGAATGGGATAAATATATCTCACATAAAAGAGGCAAGAGAAAACTGTTACAATGGAGGGGAAGAGCAGGAAGGTGAAAAGGAATGCATCAACCTTATTCACATTGGATTTGGCTCAAGGAGGGAATAACATACACACTCAACTGGGTATCTCACCCCACAGGAAAGTAGGGGGTAAGGGGATAAAAAGGGATAGAAGGGAGGGCAGATTGGGGGAGAGGATAGTTAGAAGCAAACACTTTTGAAAAGAGATAGAGGCAGGGGCAGCTAAGTGGTGTAGTGAATAAATCACCAGCCTTGGAGTCAGGAGGATCTGAATTCAAATCCGGCCTCAGACATTTAACACAAAACCAACCATGTGACCTTGCACAAGTCACTTAACCCCAATTGCCCTCTCTTCCCCCCTCCAAAAAAGCAAAAAAAAAAAAAAGAGATTAAAAAAAGAGAAAAGGGATAGGGTTAAAGAAAAAAATAGAATAAGTGGGGGGTGGGATAGGAGGGAGGGAAATATAGTTACTCTTTCACAAAATAACTACTAAGGAAATGTTTTGCATAACTACACATGTACAACCTACATTGAATTGCCTGTCTTCTGAGTGGGGGGGCGGGTGAGGTGAGAAGAAGGGAAAGAATCTGGAAATCAAAGTTTTAAACAACAAATGTTAAAACAAGAAATTATCAAGGAAAATTGCCCATTCTAGAACCAGAGGGCAAAACAGAACTTGTAAGAATCTACCAATCACCTCCTGAAAGAAATCCCAAAAAGGAAATCTTCTAGGAATGTTGTAGTCAAATTCCAGAGTCCCCAGGTCAAGAAGAAAATATTGCAAGCAACTGGAAAGAAACAATTTGAGCATTGTGGAAATACAATTAAGATAATACAAGATCTAGCAGCTTCTACATTAAGGGATCAAAGGTCTTGGAATGTGATGTTCCAGAGGTCAGAAGAGCTAGGATTAAAACCAAGAATCACGTACCCAGCAAAAATGAGTATAATCCTTCAGCGGAAAAAGTGGATCTTCAATGAAATAGAGGGCTTTCAAGCATTGTTTCTGAAAAGACCAGAGCCAAATAGAAAATCCGACTTTCAAGTACAAGACTCAAGAGAAGTATGAGAATGTAAACAGCAAAGAGAAATCATACAGGACTCATTAAAGTTGAACTATTTACATTCCTACATGGAAAGATGTAACAATAATGCAATATTCACAACACCCACGGTGGTTATGAATATGCTGGTATAGTTGTGAATCACAAAATATAGCAGACTCTCCACATGGATGGTAGAACCAAAGTCTTTATTCAAATACCAGAAAACTGAGTCCCAGAACAAGAAAGCCAAAGTCAGTACAGTAGCCACAAAGTTGGTACACATGGTTAATGCAGTGAACACTCACATTCCCATGCCTTCCCAACAGAACAGGCTCTCTCAAGCAGTGATCCTCCTCTCTCACTCACAGTAGCTCCTCAGCCTGGTTCTTGGAAGTTCTCAACAGAAATTCCCAAAGGAAAGGTCTCAGCAGAAGAAAGGTCTCAGCAGAAGCTCCAGGCTCCAGATGCTTACCCAAGGAAATTCAGCCATTCCTAGCTGGAGTTTTCCCTTATATATGCCTTAGTTCTTCCCTGTTCTGCCCTTTCCTGTTACATCAGTAAATTCTTCCCAAGATATTAATGACTTCTCTGTTAATTAAATAGCTTAAACAAGGTATTAACTTGAAACAAGGTGCTAAGTACCTGCTTATTTACCAATACAAAGGGGCATGGAAGATCTTCAGGTTCCATTATCCTTACAAAAGATATTTGTAACTCTTGAGACGTTTTTAAGTGTTAGGGTGGTTGGAGGAAATAGTGCAGAAACACAGGTAGATAGATAGATAAATAGATAGATAGATACATACATACATACATACATACATAGATACATAGATGGATGGATGGATGGATGGATAGATAGATAGATGGCACAGGTTGAGTTGAATATGAAGATATCTAAAAAATAAAATTAAGGGATGAAAGAAGAGTATATTGGGAGAAGGAGAGATGGAGAGATATAAGGGGTAAATTATCTCACAAAAAAGAGGCAAGAAGTTTTCACAATGGAAGGAAAGAGTGGGGAGGTGACAGGGAAGGAGTGAACCTTACTCCCATTGGAATTAACTTAAGGAGGGGAGAACATACATACTCAATTGGGCATCTTACCCTACAAGAAAGTAAGGGGGGGCAGGAAGGAAATAGGGAGAGGGAATGATAGAAGGAAGGGCAAATTATGGGAGGGGTAGTCAGAAGCAAACACTTTTTTTGAAAAAGGACAGGGTTAAAAGAGAAAATTGAATAAGTGGGGGGCAGGATAGGAAGGAAGGGAATATAGTTAGTCTTTCAAAAGATGACTATTAATTTTGCATAACTACACATGTATAACCTATATGAAAATTGCTCACCTTTTCAATGAGAGTGGGTGGGGAGGGATGAAGGAAGAGAATTTGTAACTCAAAGTTTTAAAAACAAATGTAAAAAATTGTTTTTACATGCACCTGGGAAATAAGATATAAACGCAATGAGGCAGAGAAATCTATCTTCCCTACAAGAAAATTAGGGGAAAGATGATAAGGGGAGGAGCACAATAGAAGGGAGGGCATAATGGGGGAAGGGGCAATCAGAATGCATGCTATGCCATCTTGGCAGGGGGAAGAGAGAGATGGTGAGAAAATCTGGAACTCAAAATCTTATAGAAATGAATACCGAAAACTAAATATTAATTGATTAATCAATTTTTTAAGAAGTCAAGCAATTTAATATAGGTTATTCATGTGTAGTCATGGAAAGCACTTCCATAATATTCATGTTGTGGAATAAAACAAACCAAGAAAAAAAAATCTCAAGAAAAATAAAGTAAAAAAACAAAAGGTATACTTCAATTTGCATACAGACACCATAAGTTCTTTGTCTGGTGATCGACAGCATTTTTCATCCTAAGTCCTTCAGAGTTGTTTGGATCATTGTGTTGCTGAGAATAGCTAAGTCATTCACTACTGATCAGAGTACAATATTGTTGTTACTTTGTACACACAGTACATTTCACATTGCATCAGCTCATATAATCTTTCCAGGTTTCTCTGAGAGCATCATACTCATCATTTTCTATAGTTCAAGAGTATCCCATCATAATCACATACAGCAATTCGTTCAGCCATTCTCCAATCCATTGTTGGGCATCCCCTCAATTTGTAATTCTTTTCCCTGAGGAAAGAGCTGCTATAAATATTTTTGGCCATGTAGTTCTTTTCTTTCCTTTGTGGGAACCTTCTTAATCTCTTTTGGCATACAGATTAGCAATGCTATTGCTAGATCAAAAGATGTGCATTTCTCTTCCTAATTTTTCCTCCACTTCTATTATTTGGT
>CM053581.1:315653646-315680918 GCA_028627135.1 Pseudochirops cupreus | reverse complement strand
ACTATAAGGAGGTCTATAGCTATCTAAAGATAGAAGGATAGATAGATTGATAAGTAGATAGATTGAAATATAGAGAGATAGATAGATAGATAGGTGATAGATGGATAGATATGAATATAGATATAGATATATGTACATATGTATACAGTATTCCTTGTAAGAATCACAAAGAACTGGAAGCAAAGCAGGTACCCATTTCCTCGGTGCTATTAGAACAATTGATTATGAATGTAATGGTATATTGTGGCAGTATAACTAATGAAAAATATGAAAAAATAGAGAAATAGGAAAATTTGTGTAATCAGGGAAATCTCTTGGATGTCCCATTTGCTTCTAGCTTGCTATATCTAAGTGACTCATCCCTGAAGAGGTTAGGTTCTTTGAGATAATGAGGTACTTCCCTAATTCACAACTGAACAGGAAGAGATGGATATACAAAAGAATTATCTCACTCTCTTCTTTTCCAACTGTGATTGTGTTTAGATTGTTTCTAGTCAATTCCAGTGATGGGCAGAGGGAAGAACGACTTGTCCTATATTCAAACCAACCCCCACCATCAGGAGGCTATGAGTAAATGGCAACTAAAGCATATGGTCTGCCTAAGCAAGCTAAACCTTAGGTTGTATGCTACCCATTCTGCGTTTGTTCTTTCCCAGTCTTATGTGAATGGAAATTAATCCTGAAGTGGCTATATAGATATAGACATAGATACAGATATATAGATATATAGATACAGGCTTGATCCTTAGAAATCAGTGAACTTTGCAGAGCCTGGGCTCTGGTTAGGACAAATTGGCAACAAAGGGGACGGGGGGAATGGGTCAGAGTTACCAGTAGTTATTGGGTCAACATTCTTGGAGAAAGTTACCAGCAAATAGAGGATGGGTTTAAGTCTGACCCTTTTATCGGATAGTGCAGAACTAAGGTGAAATAAAAATATCCCTATTCAGCAATCCTCCAAACTGCATTTATGTTCTGATGAGGTTGAAGTATCAACCTCCTGAAAGAATATAACTGTATAGTAGTAGGTTTCAGCCAAAACTTAAGCCTAAAGTAAATTTTGTGAGAACTTCTAGGATTATAGATATGAGTCAAAGAATGTGAGAAAGCGCCTTACTCCCTTGTCATAAGAAACCAGGCTCCCCTAGAATTGAATCCAGTCTTGACTACTTGAACAAAGGGGTTGAGAGCAGAGAGTTCCTTTGTGGGAAGGAAAAGAAAGCAGTGAGCTAGACCCTTAGATCCATCAGTAGTATCATATTATACTTGTACAAACTGGTACAGCTCCAAGAAACCAAACGTTAGAACATTTGACACAAAGTAACAGGACAATTACGTAAACAATTGGGGGAGGAGACTGGAAAGATAGCATAGCTCTGAACCAAACAATACTCAAACTTGAGTTTCAAGGATTAATGGTATAACTTCTCTCCCTCTTCTCAAGATGGCTATAAATTCAGAATGAAATAAAAACATTTTCACATATGGCTAAGATATTAGTTTATTGTGCTTAGCTGTATGAGGCAGGACTCTCTAAGTAGGTTGGTGGGGGGTGGGGTGGGGATAAGGAGTGGACAGACATTAAAAAGTAATAGTCAAGTAAGCCAAATACGGATTTAAACCAAGTTCTTGCCTCCAAAGCCTAGAGTTCAATTCACTTCACAAACTACCACTAAATGGGAGCTAAGGAGATTTGGTTCTACAAACTTTGAATTATGACCACAATTCTTGAATGGAATGATTATTCTGCTGACTTTATTAAGGAAAGAGATGGTGGCCACCTATTCTCCATGATAAGAAAAGTGAGGAAGTATAATTGATATCATGTGGTCTTAGGCTATCACCTGGCATCCTCATCCAGGAAAGGATTAAATGAGTTGCTTGGGGACAAAGATGGATTCCTCTGAATATTGAGTCAGCAAGTAAGTGGAGAAGAGACTCAGGCTGTGGGGGTACCACATGGCAAGCTAGTCTCTAAGCACCTCCTGGGGGTTCAGGCTAATGAAGACTAGTTGATTTGACTGGTGACCCCGTTGCTGTATCAAACCCTCTGGATTCACTCAGGCACATCAGGAAATAATGGAGCATGAGTTTAAAATAGTCCAAAATGCATGAGAACCTGACACTGCATTTACTAATGGAGATGATTTATGGTGTCGCATTTGGGGATGTTTTTATCCTGACAGCACAGTTTATATTCATCTTCTTAGCACATAGAGATCACAGAGCAGGGATGTAACCAAAGCCTCAAGTATTTCCAGGCTTGGCATTTCAATTTGATTGGATTTTTTTAAGTGGCTCTCCACAGAAAAGCATAAGGAGAAGTAAATGTGCTTTTTATTAAGATTTTTTGGCAAATAATTGCATTATTGGAACCCATCCTCTTATGGTCAGCACTTCATATCCAATTATTGTTAGACCTAATGGACCTGTGCCTGCTTGTCATTTCTGCACTGTGGGCATTTAGGATAATCTTCTCTAATTTTTCGGGGTAAAGTGAATATAGCTAGTTGTTTTTTAAGTATCTTGAAATTTCACTGAATATAAGAAACATTTCAATTTCAACAAACATTTACTTATTTTATATGTACTTTATACAAGATCTTGTGATAAGCACCAATAAGGATGTAAAGATGATTAAGAGAAAATAATTGATATAAAATAGCTCACAATCTACTATAGGGAGCAATGGAGGGATAGTGAATATGTACACCAATGCCGGTAATAATAAAGCAGTGATGAAAGTGAACATGCAATAGAAACACAGGAAAAGAAGGGAAGTAATAGTAGCATAGAAGGCTGCATGGAGGAAATGGCATCTGGATATAACTTGGAATTATGGTAGTTTTTACATTAGTCAGGATAGAGAAAAGGTATTCTAGGTTTAGTAGGAATAGTAGGAGTGATGATATGGGGGCAGAAAAGTGAGGGATTCATTTAGGCAACAGGGAGTCTTTCCACATATAGAAGGTAGTAAACATAAACAACAGATATTTCTATTTCCTATACTGTCTGCATTCTGCATAAATATCACTGCCACCACCACTAACATTCTCCTTCCACCTCCACATAGAGGTTTAAGATGTTCCAAAAAGAGACGTTTGACCAACATAATCTCTTGCTCAGGAAATGAGAGTACATGACAGGACTCAGAAGACTTGGGTTGTGTCTCTGTTACTGATTTATTTTCTCCCCTGGGCACATCATTACATCTAATTGTGACTCAGTTTCCAAATCTAAAAACAAACCATAACAAAAAAATTTTCTCAAGCCATTCCCATATAGATAAATGAAAAAAGACTATTAAAAAATAAATTTATTATTCAATATTTAGCAGGCCATATGGTGTAGTGGATAAAGTATTGGTCCTGAGTTCAAATTTCACTGTTACCACTTAGCTATATGATGCTGGACTGTTCACTTAACCACTAGGTGCCTCAAGTAACTCTCTAGTAGTTATTAACTAGGTCAAGAATGGGCAGCGAGATGGCTCAGGGGACCCTGAGGTCAAATGTGGTCTCAGACACTTACTAGCTATGTGACCCTGTGCAAGTCAATTAACCTTGTTGCCCTCAGTTTCCTTATCTATAAAATGAGCTGGAGAAGGAAATGGCAAACCGGTGCAGTATCTTTGCCAAGAAAACCCTGAATGAGGTCAGAAAAAAGTCAGACATTACAGAAACAACTGAACAATAACAGCAAATGCTACCTAGGGTATAATCTACATTCATGCAGGGAGTTCCCATGCTGGGATTTTCTCATGCCTTTTAAGTCACATATATTTTTTAATACCCATGTATATGAAGTAGATGAATCCTCAGAAGATCATATTCCTCTAAACCAAACTCAGATCTTTCCTCTCTTCTTCCATTTATATACACAATGAAAATCAAAAAATGTTTCCAAGCAAAGATAATCCAGACCTTACTTAGACACCTGGTAGCTAGACAGTACGGTGGATAGAACACTAGATCTGGAGTCAGGTAGACTTGAGTTCAAATGCAGCTTTAGGCAAATATTAGTGGCATGATACAGAGCAAATTGTTTAGTCTGTCTGACTCAGATTCCTCATCCATAAAATGATATAAAAACAGCACCTACCTCTCAGGGTTGTTTTGAGGTCAAAATGTGATAATATTAGCAGTTTTGCAGATCTTAAAGTGCTATAGAAAAGTTGTTTTGTTGCTGTTATTGTTATATGGTAATTCTGCTACAGTATCATTCCTTTGAAAGAGTACAATGGAATCACAGTTTCTAGCTTGGACAACATGGTTTCTAGTCTTTCACTTGCCACAAACTATTGAGAGGATCTCAAGTAAGGAGCCTGTTTTGATATCTCAGTTTCTTGGTGATATGTCCAGACTACTTTCTCTGTGTCACAGAACTATGGGTATCCTACATGAAGAATGAGAAAATAATTAGGGAAGAGGAAAATGCAGACTATATTTGGTTAGTCTATTTGTTTGTCAAGCTTTTTAAGCAAAAGTTAATTGTCAGTAATATACATATACATATGTGTGTGCATATATATATAATCTCTTTATATATATATATACACACATACATACAACATTATATATATATATATATATGTATACACACATACATATGTAAACATTCATCTCTTAAACCTTGCCTATTTTTTTGTTCCCTCTTTTCTTGTTTTTGCCTAGTATAAAATGCCTTGAAGAATGTTTGTTAAATTTAATTAAATGTTATAGGTGCTTTTTCTGATGTCCTCCATCCATCTTGAAAAGACAGTATCTACATCTAAAGAGAGATGAGTAAATAGGCATTTCAAGCTGCCCGTTAGAAATTTCAAAGGGCAAATTACTTCTTATCAACTCTTCCTATTTTATTATCTGTGTAACCTGTTACTGATAGGGTTTGAGAAAGCAGAAAATGAAATGATGCAGAGGAAGATGTAAGAAAGAAAATAAGGAAATAATTCCAGATTCCATCAAGGCATGTGTAGTCTAATTCCATTGAATTTCCTCCTTCCTTTAAACAAATTCCATAACTCAAAACATTAAATAATTGGGGCAACAGATATAAAGGGTTACCTAAAAAATGACAATTCTATAAAACTGACTATATTATTTTGCTTCAGGCCTATGATTTCACTTACTCAGGGAACTTCCAGTGAACAGACTCCCTCTACTAATGCATATGGATATTGGCTTTTCAATTCACAGGCCTAGAGAGTTACCTAGGGCAGTGAGGGTATAAGTGACTTGCCTATAGTCACACAGTCAGTATGAATCAGAGGCAGAACCTGAACCCAGATCTTACTTATTCTGAAGTCAGTTTTCTCTTCACCACATTACATGATTTTTTTTTTCACAGAGTTTTGGAATCAGGTAACAAGTTCACCCTTTTCAGTTGAATTCTTCTTGCTTGATTTCACTTGAAGTAGATATCTAAGGTGGACCACACAGATCTTGAAATTGGCAGAGAAAGGAGGAAGGGAGACCCTTGAGAAAGATGAAGGATGACCTTCTCTGCTACCAAGATGGAAAGAAAGCATGGAAGAATCAGGAGCCAGCCAGCAGCCCTCACCCTGGACACTTGAGCAGACATTTACTTTCATGGCTCAAATAACTTTCAATGTTAGGTTGATTAGCATCATTAGCTATTAGGGAAGCTTCTAAATACTTAACAAGGAAAACAAGTCTATCAACCTTCAGGGTGAAATGGAAGTCCTCCAGCTTGATTTGGTCAGGGATTTCGTGTGACTTCAAGAAGCCTAATTAACTTAGGCTATTTTCTTGATGTCCATTAGCCCAGGGGTCCAGAAACAGCACATTTTTGCACACTAACAGAATAGGTTTTTTTTTTTGGTTTTTTGGTTTTTTTCTTCAAAAGGTAATTAGAACTACAGTTGCAGTACCTACCAGCCCAGCAGTGGGGAATTTCCACTGAGGTGAAAAAACTTCTAGTGGAGCCCATAGGAAGGCTTTATGCCGACCAGCTTAGATAAACAAGTATAAAGTAAGAAAAAAAAAAGCAGATAATGTAGCTAAATAAACAGAGGTATTTTTGAGGCATGAGCACAAACACACCACAGATGGAGCACCAGAGCAAAATCTCTTTGAAATGTGTGGAACAGAGAATGCTGAGGTAATGCCAAGTATTCAGGATCTCCCTAAATAAAACCAGGAAAAGCTTTTGGTATGGAATGAAATTATCACAAAGCATCATTCTTTGGAAAGGAAAATGGCCCATTTGGAACCACTGAGCTCTAGAACAATAAGCTTTAATCTTCCAAATACCATGTTGACTGATGGTGCCAAAGTCAAAGGGAATTTTATTTACTTCAATGCTTCAAAATCTGTGTTTTGGTAATGCCTCCACACAGAGATCACAGACTCAGTATTGCTTTATCAATGATCTCTGAAAGCTTCTGTGACCAAAATATTCCATTACCATATGACCAGCCTGGCAATATGCTTCTCTGGACATCACTAGATATATCCATAGGATATATAGATAGTTATAGACATATAGATACACACACACACACACACACACACACAAAATGTGCGTACATATACACATATGCATAGGCACATGTGTATTTATGCATATATGTCTATATTTACGCACACAACACACATATCTGTATTTATATATAAATATATCTATACATGCATAAACACATGTTATATATATGTGTGTATATCTATAAACGTGTGTGTATAAACATATATTTCCCAGCATTGGAACTATGAATGAAAACTTTCCCAATTGATAGAGCCTACCAAAGCTTATGGTCCACCAACACAGCCATTGAAGGTCAAAAGCACATACATGCAAGTCATCTTCTATAGCAGTGGTTCTCAATCTGTGAGTTATGTTCAATTTAAATACATCCTGCATATCAAATATTTACATTATGATTCATAACAGTAGCAAAATTACAATTATTAAGTAGCAATGAAAATAATTTTATGGTTGGGGGTCACCACAACATGAGGAACTGTATTAAAGGGTGACGGCCTTAGGAAGGTTGAGAATCACTGCTGTATAGCCTTACTTTGATGACTCCTCATGGCAAGGAAGAACACTGAAATTCTCAATTGTTACACCACTGACAAATAAATTCCAATAGGCTATACCTAACTTTAAAGGATGAGGGCAGCTAGTTGGTAGAGTGGATAAAGTGCTGTGCTTGGCATCAGGAAAACTCATTTTCTGAGGACAAATCTGGCCTCAGACTCTTACTAGTTGTGTGACCCTTGGCAAGTCACTTAATCCTATTTGCTTCAGTTTCTTCATCTGTAAAATGAGCTGGAGAAGGAAAAAGTAAATCATTCAATATTTTTGCCAAGGAAACCCCAAATAGAGTTACAAAGAGATAGATACAACTGAAAATGACTGAACAACAACAAATTTTACAGGATTTGAATATATGGCCGGCATCTGAATCTGTCTGTTATCTGAGGAACAGCCTAGCTAAGTACATACAGAGTCATTACCAGCCAATTACCATCTGATGAAGAATTCTTTCTATACCAACTTGTTAAACCAAGAAAAACAAACAAAAATGACCACACCCCTATATGAACTTCTTCCATTTGCTCAGTATTGGTGCTTGAATATTAGGAAAGGGTTAGAAAATAGAAAGAAACATTAATTTAAAAATAGAAAATAAACATTCATTTAGGTATTTGTGCTCTCAGTATGGTATTTTTATTCATTTACCAATGCCCTGTAAATACCATGGGAAAAACGAAACCATATATGTTCTCATTTATGGCGTAAAAAAAAAAAAAGATTGAAAAAGTGCCTCAAAATAGATGGTCATACAATAGTCCTTCCTCAGAGAGATGGTTAAAAAGAATTGTTAGAGGTAGTTTTTTCATGTACCCAAATCATCAAAATATCTCACTTACTAAAAATAGCAATTTTTACCCTGTTTCCTCCTTTCCATACTAGTGTATTTCTTTTTCCTTGCCTTCTCTTTTCCTTTATAAAATCCCCAAAATGGAACCAAGACTCCTCACAAATATTCATTTTTATTATTTGATCCTCAATATGCTTTGATGATATAATGTTATGAATGAAATACTGCTTCTGTCCTTAATAGAATGTTAGCATAGCATTGTTGTGCAGCTCCTTCTAATTATTCAAATATATTTACTTTCCTAAATTTCTCTTGTCTCCTATGTGGCATTTCAAGGGCTCTACTCAGCTTTGGTCTTTTCATCAGGAATGCCTTAAAGTCCTCTTTTCAAAGATCTCTTTTCTGATCTTGACAGTATATTGTTAATTGTTTGTAAACACATCTTTTGGGGCTTTTGGAATATTATTTAATAAGATTTCCTTCCTTTACTATAGAAGCTTCCAGGACTTGAGTGATCCCACATGTGGTTCCTTGGTGCTTGAACTGCTCCTTTCTATGTGCTTATGATATTTATGGTTTGTATTTTGGCTATGACATTCCTGAGAATTTTCTTTTTGGAATTTCTTATAGGCAGTGGTTAGTGAATTCTTCCTTTCTTCATTTTTTCCCCTCTGGTTCTAATAGTTCTGAATAGTTTTCATTTATAATTTCTTGAAATATAGTGGGTAAGCTTTTTTTTTTTAAATCATTGCTCTGTAGAGTCAAGTGGTTCTCAAATGATTTCTCCTTGACATTGTCTGAGGCAATTCCTTTTGCTGTCAAGTACTTTCTATTTTGTTCTATTTATTTCAATTTTCTAATTTTTTTCTATTGAATTTTGCTCTCTTGTGGATTCATTAATTTACGTTTGTTCTAGTCCAATTTTTGGGAAGTCTGTATGCAAAGTTTAGCAATTTCTATTATATTCTAATAAATTATTCGCCTTTCAGTTCTTTCTTCCAGAGATTTATTTTTTGATTTTTTTGTAGTTATTAATTAGTTTGTTCACTTTTGGTTTACAAGATTCAGTTCCACAATCCCTTGAGTTTCAAATTTTCTCCTCTCCCCCCCACGGTGGCATGCAATCATGTATAGGACCTGCAAATACTTTCACATTAGACATTAGTCAGGTTATAAAGAAGGATTGAACAATAGGAAAAAGGAAACAAAACCAAACAAGAAAAAGAAAGAGAGCAGGTAGTTTGTTTCAGTCTGCATTCAAACTCTGTTCTTTCTAATTCTTTTTTTCTGAATATAGACACAGAGATTTATTTATTTTCTTATCTTCTTATTTAACTTTTGCTGGGTATTCATACAGTATTATGGAAAATATAATGTTCCCCCTCTGAATATCTGCTTGCAGTTATTATGGATTTCTTTCACCTTTTAGGCTGGATTTTGGGGCATCTCTATATTTATAATACATTATTTTAAAAATTGTCAGTGTCTTCTTTGATTAGCTCACCTCCTGAATTTCTGAATTGTTGATTTATGCTAATGCCAAACTCTACCTTCTGTTGTGCTTTTAGATGGAGTGGTAGCTTTACTTGGTTTTGACTTAGATTACTTTGCTTGCTTTGCTGGCTATCTTCTGGGGTTAAGTTCTGACCCTTGGATCTTTGAGATTACAAGTGCTAGATCTTCAGGGTCTAAAGGAGCTTAAAAGCTAATAGAGGAGAAACATGCAAATAAATATATGCATATTAAGCTGAATACAAAATAATGAGAAAATAATTAACATAGGGAAGGCACTGAAATTAAGAGGAGTTGGGGAAGACTGCATGTAGAAGATTAAATTTTAGGTGGAGTTTAAAGAAAGTCAAGGAGGTAGTAGTTGGAACAGAAGAGGGAGAGTGTTCAGGTATAGAGAACAATAGAGAAAATGTCTGAAGCCAAAATATGGAGTGTCTTGTTCCCAGAATAGATGGGTGGCCACTATCACTGAATTAAAGAATATCTGTTGAGTCATAAGAAGACTGGAAAGAGAGAAGGCGACTAGGTTATGAAAAGCTGTGACTGCTCAACAGAAGATTTCGTATTTGATCCTGTAGGTGATTGGGAGCTACTGGAATTTATTGAGTAGGGGAGTGACATCATCAGACCTGCATTTTAGGAAAATCACCCTTTATCAGCTGAATGAAGAGTGGATTAGAGTAGGGATAGACTTGAGGCAGGTAGACCCACCAACAAGCTATTGCAACAATCAATTTGTGAGACGAGGAAGGCCTGCACTAGGGTAGTATCAGAGAAGGGAAGGGGGCATATTCAAGAAATGATGAAAAGGTGAAATCAACCTGCCTGGACAGCAGTTTGTATAATTTTGGGGGGGAGGAGGAGGTAGGCATAAGAGATAGTGAGCAATAAAGAATGACTCCTAAGTTGCAAGTATGAGAGGCTAGGAGGATAATGGTGTCCTGTATAGTAACAGGGAAGGCAAGATGAGAGGAGGGTTTAGAGGAAAAAATGATGGTCTCTCTTTTGGACATACTGAGTTTAAAATGTCTACTGGAGATGGCAGATTAGACACAATGACTTGGTCAAACTTCTCAAAATTCTTTTCCAAACAACTTTAAAATAATACTTCAAATCAAATTTTGGAGTGGCAAAGGCAACTAAAGGTAAAGTAGAGATATCTTTCCAGCATAAGAAAA
Organism: Pseudochirops cupreus; assembly: GCA_028627135.1. Taxonomy (NCBI): domain Eukaryota; kingdom Metazoa; phylum Chordata; class Mammalia; order Diprotodontia; family Pseudocheiridae; genus Pseudochirops; species Pseudochirops cupreus. The sequence continues at coordinate 315,670,382 of CM053581.1, read as the reverse complement.
ATTAGGAAGTTAGCAGGAGAGATCTGTGACACTGGGGAAGCCCAAAGCACATATAGTAGCAGCACCAGCTGCTTTTTTTTTCAAGATGGCTGTGAGAGTAACAGCAGCAGCAACTTTGGATATTCTCAGTCCAGAGACATAAAAGAGTTGGACAGCTGTTAAAAAGAGATTACTGAGGAAAACTTTGCTGGCACTGGCTGTAGTTGGTGCTGATTGGTAACTCTATTGCCCAAATGCAGATCTAGATTGTAGTTCTAGGATGGAGAGAAGTATTTGTGGTCAGTCACAAGGGAGCAGAGAACTTGGTCAGAGACGAGCACTAATGCTCGCAACTTCAGGAGAGCAGGAAACTTGGTCACAGTTCCAGGGCTAAGAGGAATGCTAGTAGGACTTGCAGCTGTAGGGAAGCAGGGCCCTTCCTGGGTAAAGACCTGAGCACAGACCAAGAGAGCAGTGACCACACCATTCCTTCAAACAGACCATCTTGGAAGAAGCCAAAATTTGCAAATCCCCAGATGTAGCTCTGAAAATAGCAGCATGAAAAAGTCTGAAACTTGGGGTAGTGTCTCCTCATCCCAACTTTTAACATAAAGTTCAAAGTCAAGAAATAGGCTAGAAAAATGTGTAAACAACATGTAGATAATTTGACCACAAAAAGCTAATACAGGGATAGGGGAAAAAAAGACATAAACTCAGAAGAAAACAATTTAAAAACAGTTACAGGCAAAGCCTCAAAGAAAAATGCTAACTGGACCCAAGCCCAACAATAATTCTTGAAAAAAAGTAAAAGAAAAAGCTAAAAGTTATAAAGGAGAAAAAATTGGAAAATAAATGAGAGTGATGCAAGAAAATTATAAAAAGAATTAACAGCTTGTTAAAAGAGGAAAAAAAAGAAAGAAAATAACATTTAAAAAAACCCAGAATTTTTCTAATGGCAAAAGAGACAAAAAAAAAAATCACTGAAGAATTATTTACATAGCAGAATTGGTCAAATGTGAAAAAGGTGTGAAAGATTTTTGCTCTTGTTCTTGAGTTGTTTCAATCATATCCAACTCTTCATGACCATATTTGGGGTTTTCTTGGCAAAGGTACTAGAGTGGTTCACCATCTGTTTCTCCAACTCACTCTTGGGAATAAGACACTCCATCTCTTGGCTTCAGACATTTTCTCTGTTATTCCCTATACCTGATGAGGAAACTGAGGCAAACACAGTTAAATGACTTGTTCAGGGGCACACAGCTAGTAAGTGTCTAAGGATGGATTTAAACTCAGGTGTTCCTGACTCCAAGCCCAGCATTTTATCTTCTGTACCACTTAGCAGTCTCACAAAAGCTGACCAAGAAAATAATTCCTAAAAAAATTTATAAATGGGGGGTGACTAGTTTCCACAGTGAATAGCCCTGGAGTCAGGAGGACATGAGTTAAAATACAGCATCAGAAACTTAACACTTACTAGCCATGTGACCTTGGGCAACTCACTTAACCCCAATTGCCTTGCCCTCCCCTGTCAAAACAATTAGAATTCAGCAAGTGAAACCTAATGATTGCATGAAACATCAAGAAAAAAATTAAAAAGTAAAAAGAACTTTAAAAATGTAGAAGAAAATGTGAAACATTTCATTGGAAAACCAACTTACTGGGAATACAGATCTAGGAAAGATAATTTAAGAATTATTGGACTGCCTAAAATTCATGATCAAAAAAGGAGCCTTTTCACATTTGAAGAAATTATAAAAGAAAACTATACCAATATCATGAGTCCAGAGGGTAACTGCAATGGTAATGGGAATTTGAAGATCTTCCCTGTCCCTTAATAAGCCTAAGGGGATTTGAGGACCTTCTCTGATTTGAAAATATATTCTGCCCGCTAATAGGTTGAATGTGGTCATAGGGAGCCTGTGGTGGGAGGAGTTTTCTGAAGGGTGGAGCAGAGTCCAACAGGAGAAGTTTGCTTAGAGGAGGCTTGTTTTTCAAGAAGGCCCACACCTTGTTACTTGTAATTAGTCAGTGGGCCATGAGAGTTGTGATGTTCTCTGACCCTGGAGAAAGCTGTATGTACCTCTGAGGTGAGGTTTTGCTCTGGAGTTCACTGTGGGAAGAGTTGTATGATTTGGCCAGATGAGACTCTGGGCAGCCTTTGAGACTCTCTGGCTTTGAAAACCCAGATGTTGGTGCTTCTATCTCTGGTAACTATGTAGGTATGTGGTGGTCAGACAGTTTGTTGGTTTGATAAATTGTGCTATTTTCTCTCTTTGTATTTTTTGTCTGCTTGTAACTTCTGTTTATATTCTCTGAAGTTCAGGGTGCTGACTTTTTCTCCCGAACTAGGTCAATGATATATGTTTGATTAAAGTAAGATTGTTAACCCTCTTTGAGTTGCTTTCCTTTAGAAAAGCAGATCAAAGAACCTGTGCTAGCAGCCATTCTGGGTATACTAGGGTGCTTGCTGCTACATTAACATAGAAATTACAGAATCCACTGAACACCTCCTGAAACCTCCCAGGAATATTATAGTTAAATTTCAGAGCTCCCAGGTCAAGGAAAAAAAGTATTGCAAGCAATCAGAAAGAAAGAATTCAAATACCATGGATCCACAGTCAGTATCACACATAGTATTTAACAACTTACACATCAAATGCATGGAGAACTTGGAATATTATATTCTGGAAGGCAAGAAACCTAGGATTACATCCAAGAATCACCTGCTCAGGAAAAGTGAACCTAATTAGGGGGAGGGGGAAAATAGATATTTAAAGAAATAGGATACATTCAAGCATTTCTAATGAGAATACCAGAGCCAAAGAGAAAATCTGATATTCAAACAAAAGGTTCAAGAGAAGCATAAAGAAGTATACATGGAAAGGAAATCATAAAGGACTTAATTAAAGTTAAACTTTTTACATTCCCATATGGGAAAATGATAAATGTAAACTCATTGTTTATGTAATGTAATGTAAACTCATAAAAATAAACTCATAGGAACTTTATCATTGTAAGGGCAGAATATATGGGTGTCAGTCAATTATGTTGGAGTGATCTAAAAAAATCAGGGGGTGAAAAGAGGGATATAGTGAGAGAAGGGGAAAATAAGAAGTAAAATGAGGGAAATTTTCTCATATGAAAGGAAGAGTTTTTACAATGAAATTGGAAAATGGGGAGGTGGCTGACAATATTTTAATGCTTTAGCCTTACTCTCATCAAAATTGATTCAAAGAGTGAAGACTACACACACATACATGTATACATATGCATATATGTATATGTATATATGAATATGTGTATATACATATGCATATGTATAGAAATCCATCTTAACCAACAGAGAAATAGGAAGGGAAAGGGTGAATGAAAGGAGGGGACTATAAAAAGTCAAGAAGATTAAGGGAGTCCATGATCAGAAGCAAAACAGACTTTTGAGGAGGTTAAGGATAAAAAGAGGGAGAAAAAAATACACAGAAAAATTGGATAGAGAGAAACAGACACTTAGTAATCACAAGTGTTAGAGTGAATGGGATGAACTCACCCATAAATTGGAAGTGGATAACAGAATGGATTAGAAACTAGAGTCCAGCCTTATGGCATTTAAAAGAGACACGTCTGAAACATAAAGACACACACAGAGTTAAAATTAGGGATTGTGGCAGAAGCTAAGTACTTCAGAAGAAGTAAAAAAAAAAAAGCAGGGGGAGCAATTCTGATCTCAGACAAAACAAAAACAAAAATTGAACTTATTAAAAAAGATAATCAAGGAAAACTACATTTTGTAAAAAAAAAACATGCCATGGATGATGAAGTTATATTTTAAAAAAATACAGCAAATTTCTCTGCTGGAGGCTTCATTTCTGAAATATATAGAGAAATGAGTCAGATTTATAAAAATAAGACCCAATCTCCAGCTGAAAATTGGTCACAAAGGCAGTTTTTAGAAAAAATAAATAAAACTAAAACAACTCTTAGTTACCACCTCTCACCTACCTGAAATGACAAATGGTGTAGAGTAATTTGGAACTAGGTACAAAGGCTATAAAACTGTGCATACCCTCTGATCTAACAATATCACTAGCAGTTTTTATAACCCAAAGAGAACAAAGAAAAAGGAAAAGGACAAAAATATTTATGGCAGCTCTTCATAAGATAGCAAAGAGTTAGAAATCAAGGGTAGTGTCATCACATGGGAAATGACTGAACACATTGTGGCACATGATTGCTATGGAGTGATAACATGCTATAAGAAATGATAAGGAGAGTGGCTTCAGGAAAAAACTCAGGGAAGACCTAAATGAATTGATACAAAGGTAAGTGAACAGAACCAAAAGAACATTGTACACAGTAAAAGCAATATTACAATGATGATTAACTGTGAAAGACTTTGCTGCTTTCTTCAATACAATGATCCAAGACAATTCCAAAGGACACATGGTGAAATGTTATTCACCTCCAGATAGAGAACTGATGAGCTTTGAGTGTAAATTGAGGCATAATTTTTCATTTTCTTTATTTTTCTTGCTTTTTTCAATGCTTGCCTGATTGAAAAAAAAAGATATCTACTTCTACAGTTGGAAAATTTCTGAAAGACAGTTGAAGAGTTAAGACTGGAAGTTAGCAGAGAGTTTCAGGCAGGATGAGAATATTCAGTATAGGACTGGCAATTAAATCCATCTTGGCTAAGGAGAGCATCAAGCAAATTAGTGTCAAAGAAGAAGAAAGGTGGGCTCAAGAGAGAGCCCTAATGACTACTTATTAATAGACAGCCTGATCTGGAAGAAGATCCAGAAAAAGAGAGAAGGAAAAGTCAGATAAACAGGAGAAGAACCAAGAGAAGTAGTATCCCAAAACACTAGAGAAGAAGACAGTATCAACGACTGTGATCACTGAAATCTTTAGAACTTCTGGGCTTTCCATTTGCACTGAAAGTGAACTGCCTTCACATCTACCAATTAGACTGTGATATCCTTGATAACTGAGACTTTCTGACTTTTTCTATTTATATCTGTAGCACTTTGCTCAGTGCTTGGCGCAAAGTAAATTCTTAATAAATTCTTTTTCATTCATTCATATAGAATTTAGAGGTTTTCAAAGCACTATACAAACAAAATCTCATTTGATTTGAGCTTCATGCAAAATCTGTGAGGTAAGTGCTATTATTATTCCATTTTTGCAATTCAGAAAATGGAGAGAAGTTAAATGGATTGTCCAGAATAACATAGTGTTTGAAATAGCATTCAAACGTAGGTCTTTTTGCTTCCACATCCAGAATTTTACTTACTTCTCTATACATCTCCACCCTTGTCCCCAGTTTCTTATCAATATAATTTCTTTTGACAAAGAATCACTTCCAATAAGTAAAATTGTGGAATTTTAGAATTATAACTGACAATACCCATGACTCTTTACTCATACCTTTTCTTTTCTTCTGAGTATGGGTAAGAGACCAAGACCAGGAATGACTGCCTGTCTACATATATACTTGTCTGCACATGAAGGAGCAAGCATTTGACTGTCCAACCAAGCCCACACTAAATGTAAGCAGAAAGACAGAGAAAAGCAAAGGAAAACATTGGCTCCAAACACTCAGTAGCTCCTCTGCTCCATTCTATTATTTTCTTCATGTGCCCCAAAGGCTCTTCTTGCAAAGCCCCTAGTCACACATTCCACTTTGGAAAATACTGGTCTAAAGCTATCAACCACCAAATAAATGGTTTCCATTGTTCCCTGCAGTCTTTGTTGGATAAAACTACTCTCCTCTCCCTCCAGGTTTCTCAAAGTAGTTTTTCTTCTTGGCTCAAACACTAGGCTCTTCCTCATTGCTTCATTAAGCATACATATGTCTTTGTTCTCTAGCATATACTCCTAATCTCTTTTCCTTGTCCTATTTTTAACTATTAATACCAAATGCTTCTGTTAATTACTTAGGGTGCAGAGTGAATTGAGTGCTGAATTTGGAGTCAAGAAATTCTGAGTCCTAGTCCCATATCAAACTGTTATATCAAAGTGATCCTAAGCAAGTCATTCTCTCTTTCTCTCAGTTTCCTCATTTGTAAAATGAGAAAGTTGGAGCTGATTCCTTCTAAGTCCCCTTTTAAATCTAAATCTATGATCCTATGATCTTATGATTCTATGAGATCTAGGAATGCTAGACTATAACTCCACCTCCTTCCCACAGCTAACCTTTCTCCAACTTTTTTCTTTTTTGTTGTTGTTCCACTTAGTGTGTGTGTGTGCATGTGTGTGTACGTGTGTGTGTATGTATGCACATGTGTACATGTGTGCATGTGTGTGTATGTAGTTCTATTAACCATCTGATGAAGTGAGGCAGACAGGAGTGTTTGAGGCAGATGGAGCAAGCAAGATGCAGGATATGAGATAAGATGCAGCATGTGACCAGCCAGAAAAGTGCATTGAAGCCCCCCATCATGGACTTATCTGTATGACTTCACAATGCACCACCAATTCACCTGACAATTCTCCCCTTTCCCTTTTCTATTCTGTTGGCTTATCTACATGGACTACGTGACATCCTAGAATAGTCCTCCCTTTCTATTGCTTATTCATATAAGGCACTTCTGAATTACCCAATTTTCCCAGGTATTCTCTATCCCCCCAAACTTTGTTTAAACCAAGACTTCTAACCTAAATAATCACTCTGTTTCTCTCACAGGGAAATGGGCTGCCTGGAAGTGTCATCCCAATAAATGCTTTTCTTTAACTTGGAGACTATCCCAGTGAATTCTTTCAGGGCACTAGGGCCCATAAGTCTATTCCTCATCATATCCCTTTAATAGTCTGGCATATCTCTAAAACTATACATTAATTTAGGTATCATTGTCATTTTCATAGAATCATCATTTATTTAAATGTGGAGAAAAGAATGAAAAGGTCAGAAAGAAGCACAGACAAATGTGATACCTTTGAAAGCTATTCATTAAATTTATCATATACTTAAAAAGTAAATCAGGTTGTAAACAATAGAGATTCACAGTCCGCTGGCATGCATACCCTCCTGGCAAGCGTCACTGTGAGAAGGTTGTATGTATGTTGGATGAGTGTTCTTTCCCGTGGTCCATGCCCTGCTTCCTCGAGGTATTATGAGGTTGTGGTCAAAATGATATGGGGCTGTGCAGTCTGAGCACAGTGGACACCATCCAAGAACAGCCAGTGAAGACTCTGTGCCTTTAGAGTCATCAGGAGCTGTTATACATGTTAGGACTGCCACAGACATCTCCTATTCTTACAGTGAGTCTGATAGGAGTCTGGAGTATAGGGAGGAAATGTGACAGCACTTATGTATGTGATACATCTGCAGAAAGAGAACATATAACACCTCAGGATGTTTTGTGTACCAGCCATGTTGCTTAAGAGTACAAAAATGCATTTCATTTTATTGAAATGGTTTCATTTTTCCAAATGATTGCATAGACTCTAACTCTAACATCAATTGTATATCTAAAAAAAAAAAAACCATAAAAATTGCTATGGAGAAAAGCAATTTTCTCTATTGCCTCGGCTAACATTATTATAAACTAAAGCAGTGTAACCAGTTGTTGCTACTCAGAACGATTCACAGCAGGAGTCTGGAATCCCCTGGGGCTGTTCCAGATAGCTTGGTTAGCAAGGGAATCAGTCTTTGGAGCTCTGCCCCAGCATGTGTCCTTCAGCTTTGCTCTGCCTGTTGGTCAACAAACCATACTGCCAAACACTGGCCAAGTATTTAGCAAATTTCTGTGCTTCACTCATCAGGGAAAGAAAACAGGTCAGCATTTTGAATGGCAGTGCAGAAATTTTCCTGGTATTCCTATGATTAAAGGTTAGTCAATAGTGCCATATTTGGGGGTGGCTAGGTGGCACATTGAATCGAGCACCAACCCATGGAGTTAGGAGGACCTGAGTTCAAATTCAGCCTCAGACACTTAACACTTACTAGCTGTATGATCTTGGGCAAGTCACTTATCCCCAACTGCCCTGCCTTCCCCCTTCCAAAAAGCAAATGAATGAATGAATGAATGAACAAATAAATAAATAAATAGTTCCATATTTGTAGGGGAAGAGAACGATGATTAGCCAGGTAGCAAAGTATGTCAAACTTAATGGGTTCCTGCCTTCTAGGAGATTCTAATATCTGGAAGAAAATGGCACTCATCAAAAAGATATTTACAATTAAATAATGAACACTGAAAAATACAATATAAGTGACTGAATATTTATTTCTTACCTGCACAAAGGATACATACGTTCGAGGAGTGCTGGTGAGGCAGAGTACCCTGGAAAAAGAAAAGGGGGGGGGGGGGACTCTACCCAGCCCCTATTTGATAAGCAACCCTTCCCCTGTGAATCTCAGGACTTGAGGTCTCCATTCCTTTGCCATGATATGAGTTCTATTGTTCCCAAATCTCCTGAGTAAAAGTGAAGACTCTACTTCTCCCCTACTGTGATGTCTGTCAAATCCATGAAATCTTTCTTTTTTCTCAAAAGTTTTGTTCTCCTTGGTTAAAAATGTCAATGTTGCCTGTCCGGCTTCCATCGAGGCCGGTCTCAGTCTCGTCTTCCGGGATGCCGTCGCGGCAGGCGGAGCGGCGGTGGGAGAGCCTGGCACCACAGCAAGAGGAGGGTGCCCGAGGTGGAGCCCAGCGTAGCGAATACCTAACTGCTCTTCCTTTATACCAGCTCGGCCCATAGGCCAGGGAGCTGTCCCGCCCAGCGGACCCCGGGCGCCTGGGCAATGCTGACTCTGTATCCAACATGGCAGTAGCCTGTGGGAGCAGCCTAGTTGCCCATGGCAAGGAGCTGGTGGGCAGGAATAATGACCGCTTCATTCCTGTTACCAAGCTTATGCATTACCTTGCTGTGGACACTGTGTAGGTGGGGAAGAAACTGGGATTGGGAGGTACAATACCATCAGGACATGCCAGTGGCCCCAGGTTTGACATCAACTCCCCAGATCTCTACATTCCAGCTAAGGCCTTCATCACATACAGCCTGGTTGCTGGCCTAGCGCTGGGGACCGGGTTCTCCCAGGACCTCCTGGGTGTGCAGGATAGCTCAGTCCTGGCCTGGCTCACAGTGGAGGTGCTGGCCATCCTCCTGAGCCCCTACCTGGCCCTTGTCAACACGGACCTCACCACCATCCCGCTGCTGGCTTTGTCGGGGAAGTATGTAGGTATGATTGGCGGGGTCGTGACTGGCCTGCTCTTTGGGAGGACTGGCTACTCCGCGGTGCTCAGCTGTTGTTGTGTGGACATCTTCGTCTTCATGATCCGGACCCTTCGTGGCAGCTGAACCTGGACCCCCTCTTGTCCGAGGGGAGCAGAACCAGCTGCGCATGTACTTGAGCATGGCCATCTCGGCCGTCCAGCCCCTTCATGTACTGGCTCACCTTTCACCCAGTCAGGTGAGGGGCCCAAGAGGCTGCTCAAGCCTCGGAATTGGAATTGGAGAGGACCAGGCCGCTGACATCTGTAAATGCGAGAAGCAGGAATGGAGACCCATGGGATGGGGATTGGAGGTCCGTAGCACTGGACTGAGCTCCCGGGGCCCTGCTCTCCCTCTCCCTACAAAGACTCTGGTCCTTTGACTGGAACCTGCCTGCTCTTCTCCACAAAGATTCATCTCCTCCTTTCCTGTTGTACTTGAGCAGAGCTCCCAAATTCCTAGGAAAGAGCCCGCCCCCGCCTTATCTCCACTTTCTCCTCCCCCAATCCCCATCCTCTAAGGTGCTTAGAGATCTCCAACTGCACAACATGATTCAAGCTGGGGCTGTCGCACATGGGCGTCTGTTACAAGAAGAAATAAACCCCCTGGGGGAGAAAAAATTTCAATGTTACAGAATTTTTAAAAGTTATTCCCAATTACTCATTTTAAGTGTGAAGTGAGGCTTAGGTTTACAGTTTTGCAAACATAAAAGGGTCCTATAAATGTAAGTTATTATTATATACTCTTCTAAATCAAGATCTTGATTTTTCCACCTGAGGGGTATTTGCTTTGACAAAACCAGTGGATTTCTCAGTCCTCTTAGAATAACATGCTTCCCAATTTTATCTTCAGTTATTGAATTGCTGACTTTCAAAAACCACATTTGATTCTTTCTTCCAATCATTCCTGCCCTGGGTTTTAGATTACCTCACAGAACCTTGTAGTTTCCCCCTTCACCTTGGAAAAGGTTTTAATGGTTCTGGGACTTTTTAAAGTTTTGCTATTATTCAAGGCCCCAAGGGTATGCTGGAAACAGCTCTTAAGTTTGAGACAGCCAGTAATTAAATTTCAGTCTTTATACATCAAAAATCAGCAAACTATAGAACAGAGCTTAATTTGGTCTTTTGCTGGTTGTCTAAACTTAAGAGTTTTTAAAAAATATTAATAATGCAAAGTGTTTTTGTTATATGTGTTTTTCTTCCCCAGAAAGCTGATTGTTAGACATCTACTAATATATAATACTGCTTAGGTCCCTTGGATTAAAGGGAACTATATCTAACTCCAAATATTTATTCAGTGTTACTTCGTGTTCTCTCATACTATCCTTGCAGTAGTTTCTTCATCTTTCTAAAGATTATGATGTTTCTTTCACCTTGGAGCTTTAATTTTAAAACTAATCTCATTCTTCTCCATCCCATTCTAGTTTTCTGAAACATATTTATAAATGGGCAGCTATTATGCCTAGTTTTCCACTTTAAGTCAAACTTGACTTTTCCTTTTTTCTGGTCTCTTTTCTTTTTTCCTATTATGCTAGAATGAAGTGGAACCCGAGCCCCTTTCCTCTCTAGCAGGCAAAAGGGCAATGAACACGTGGCCTAGACTGACCTTCCTCTTGAGGCTGCCTTCCTTTAGGAGAATCAACAACAACTTACCAAATATTTATTACAGACACTATTTAGTGTGTAGATAGTTTAGTGTCTAGAGTGCCAGGCTTAAAGTAAGGAATTAATAATAATAATTCTTATTATAATAGCAACTAGCATTTGCATACTGTTTAAAGGGTTTAAGTACTTTATAAATATTATCTCCTTTATCCTGACAGCAATCCCAGGAGGCAGGTGCTAGTCTTATACTCATTTTACAAATGAGGAAACTGGAGCAACAAACAAAAGGCAGGGTCATCCTTCTAATAAGTGTCTGAAGCTAGATTTGAACTCGGGTATTTCTGACTCCAAGCACAGCTTACACCCACTGTCTAACTGATCTGTCTTTAAGAAGATCTTGGTTTAAAACTCACCTGCAAGACTATAACTATCTGAATCTGAACAAGTCACTTCACCTCTATGCAACTCAAGAATAATTCTAGACAAGTTTATTATGTCATAAATAGGTTGCTACCTGCTTCAGTAGAGGGAATTTTTATACTTAAAGGTTATTACACTGATAGAAAGGATTTTTTTTTTGTCTTTTTGGAGGGGAGAAGGTATGGCAATTGGTGTTAAGTGACTTGCCCAAGATCACATAGCTAGTAAGTGTTAAGTGGCTGAGGCCAAATTTGAACTGAGGGTCTCCTGACTCTAGGACCAGTGCTCTATTCACTGCACCACCTAGTTGCCCCAGAAAGGAATGTTTCTTATCTGGGGAGGAGGGAAAGGAAAGAGAATAAGCATTTTTTACAATACCTGTTATGTCCTAGGCACTGTATTAAGCACTTTTATAGATATTACCTCATTCAGTTCTCAAAGCAACCTCAGGAGATCTGTACAATTATTATCTTCATTTTACAGTTGAAGAAATTGTGGCAAACAGAGGTTAAATGACTTACCCAGATAAGTGTCTGAGGCCAGGCTTGAACTTAGGACTTCCCAACTCCAGATCCAGTACTCTATTTATGGTACCACCTAGCTATCACTGTATCCATCTCTGTAGCCCAAGTACCTGACATAGAAAACACTCAATAAATTTGTGTAGGCAGATCTACTGATTTATAAAGTCTCAGAACTTTGAGGATAACAGGAGATACAGATTAAATAAGACAATTTCTCCTTTTAGTTATCTTGTGCAATCTGGTTAGAGAAGAAAAGACATGTACACATGTAAAACTGCAAAGAGAGAGAGAGACAGAGAGACAGAGAGAGAGAGAGAAGGGGGGGAGAGAGAAAGGGGGGGAGAGAGGGAGAGGTAGAAGGAGAGGGAAAGGGAGTGAGAGAGAGAGACAGACAGAGACAGAGAAAGAGAGACAGAGAGAGAGAGAGAGAGGGAGAGACAGAGAGAGAGACAGGGAGAGAGAGAGAGAGAACATAATAGAATGAGAGAGGCTTTAAAAAACAGTATTCTCTAAAAATCTAAGAAATGAAAGCTTATTCCTAAGTGGTAGAGACAAGGAAATAAAACCATGGAGGCTGAAAAACAACATGTGTGCATGGAGAGAGGCAGTGATCAACACAGGAGTACATTAAGGGAAGTGTGATACAATATTGTAAAGGTAGAGTACCACCTGATTGTGGAAGGCCTTGAATGCCTAGCTGAACTTTGCTTCTTGTTCACAACCTGCATTCTGAGAATTGATACCATAGCTGAGGGGAGACAGAGGGCAAAGGTGTGAAATGGATAGTTCAATAGAAATTAAGAAGAATGAGTTCTAGACTGACAGGCTTTTGGTAACATTTCTGCCAGGGGAAATTGCTTTGCTCAGAGAATCCTGGAACATAATAGATAAACACATTGTCTAGGCTTGGAGGTAAAATAAGTGGATGCTATGCATGAAATTGAACTGGTAGCTTGTTCAAGAATGACATGTTTGAGAACCACATGGACACAGCAGAAGGAAGGGATCAGAAGGCAAGCAGGAAGCACAGAAGTACGTATTTAATTTCTCCTTAGGAGCTCATTTGTTCAGAGCAGAATCCATTTGAATGTATTTTTCCTCAAGCCCTATGACAGAGAAGTCAGAGTAGTTGAAGTCAGTATCAGCCTCTCGAACAAGGTATGAATCTCGGACAATCTTTTGCCATATTGTCATACAACTGTTTTTTTGTATTCATTGTATTTGTAATAATTTTGTATTCATTTTGACCTTCATAAGCCAATTTGGCTCAGGCAAATTGCAGTGGCTATTTAACAGGCTAAATATATTAATTTGTTAAGTTTGATTCTAAAAGGGAAAGTGAGAATGTAGAGGGAGGAAAAAGATAGGATGAAGCAGAATTATACTTCATACGAGTTCATGTTTTTGCAAAACTTTAGTATTTGCGAAGAGCTTCATATACTTTATCTTATTTGATGTTCACAAGAATGAATGAATGAAAATCATTTTAAGCTCTCACTATGTGTAAAGCACTATTAATAAGAATACAATAATTCTCTGAATAACCCTCTGCTATTATCACCATTTTACAGATGAAGAAACTGAGGCCCAGAGAGTTTAAGAGACTGATTTTTCCAGAAAAGTTAAGTGACTTTCCCGTGTAGTGTATGTCTAAGGCAAGATTTGAATCCCTATCTTGCTTAGTTCAAGTTTAGAGTTATAGCCAATAAATCACATAGTCTGTTTTATGATTAGAAAGAAAAAGTGTGGCTAGGTGGTGCAGTGAATAGAGCACCCGCCCTGGAGTCAGGAGGACCTGAGTTCAAAATAGGCCTCTGATGCTTAACAGAAAACTAACCGTGTGACCTTGGGCAAGTCACTTAATCCCAATTGCCCTTCCCATCCAAAAAAAAAAGGCAAAAAATAAAAAAAAATGATTAGTCAGAAGACTGTTCAGTCTGCTTTTACTTTGGCTTTGTAGTCAGGGCTTTGTAAAAGGAAGTTATTCTAGGTTTGTGTAAACAAAATGAGATAAAAGCTGAATCCATTAGCATAGATTAGATCAATTCAGTTTCACCTAAAATAATCAGACAATCAAGGCCAGTGCTTTGTATTTAAGTGAATAAGCCCTGCAACTTTCCATTTCAGATAATTAGTATAAAATTGATTTAACACTATATCTCAGTTATACCAATCAGATAAAAACTGGGAAAGCAGTCAAAATTCAACTAATATTTATTGTTCAGTCATGTCTGACATCATGGCGCTATTTGGGGTTTTCTTGGCAAAGATACTGGAGTGTTTTTTTTTTTTTAATTTTCTTCTTCAGCTCATTTTACAGATGAGGAAACTGAGGCATAGTGGGTTAAGTGACTTAACCAGGGTCATGCAGCTAATAAGTGTCTAAAGACAAAAAGATGAGTCTTCCTTAATCCAGGGCCCACACTCTATCCACTGTGTCACCTAGCTGCCCTAAAGCTTTCGTCATTCAATCAGGACTCTTATTCATGACTTCATTTGGGGTTTTCCTGGCAAAGGTAATGGAGTGGTTTGACAGTTCCAACAAATATTTACTAATTGCCTAAAAGGATACTAGTCATGGAGTTTTAAGTTCAAATCCTGTCTCTGCCAATTGCTAGCTGTGTGGTTTCAAGCCATTCACTTAATTTTTGTAAGGTTCTGTGTCCTCTCCATATTGATGAGCTGGACCAGAGGCTTCCTTCCAGACAAGAGGCTCTATGATTTGATGACTCACTACATGGAAAATGTTAGTATTAACAAAACTGGGATAATTTCAATGTTTTCATTCATATGCTGGATATTGTATAGCCACAACTTCAATAAATCTAGCCCTGAGCAGCACCAGCATTTTGAATCCAGAGAGGGGATTTGTATCATGTTAAGGGAAGAAAGTAACAGAAATAAATCCTGTGATTACAACAGAATATACTAGATCGTTACTGGCATGTTCTAAGACTTCCCACATATTTCTTGCTTTCAGCTATTTACTGCCTGCACCATTGAATTAGATGCTGGATTTCATTATCAAAACCTATAACTAAGTATTGTATTACAAACTAGACTATGTTGCACTTTGCCCAAATGAAACCTAGCACTATATTTCTTATCACATTTTTAATTGGATTTTAGCTATCTACTTTTTATATTTTATCATAGGCTTTATTGGGTTTAATTACAAATCCATAACTTTTTATTAGGAAGCTCTGGTTTGATTTTTTTTCCAGTGACAACTACATTTTATTCAAGGAAAAATGTATTGGGGGAAAATAGCAAGAGACTGACTCATTGTATAAGTTGATTAATTTAATTCCTGATTTATATGCATTTTTGATAAATGATTGCCACACTGACTTGGATGGTGGCTCAGGGCACCGTTCTTCATTTTAATAGGTTTGCACAAAGTGCATATCACCATTATTATACATCAGCTGTGAAAATGTGAATTCCATTCAGGCACCATCCATCTTAAAAGCTGACAAACTTTTTGCTGTTAACTTTTCAGGAAAAAAAATGTATTTAGAGGGCATTATGAGGGAAGATTAGCTAGCTTGGAAAAGAAAAATGTGAATCTGTTAGTCTATCACTATTATCTACCTAATGGTTCTCAGTTAAATAGCAGTCATTGATCTAATTTCACAACCACTCTGAAAAACTTTAGGAACTGTCAAAATTTGCAATGACTCCTACTCACTGCTTTTTTTTTTTTAAGCTTGGACCAGTGATTTCATCAGTGTGGGAAACTACCAGTGAAGAAACACCCTGTACCAATGCATATTGACACTTGTTCTGCAGCTTAGAGTCTTAGAGAGTCACCTGGGGCACTGGGATATTAAATGGCTCACCCAGGGTCACCCAGACAGAATGTGTCAGAGGTGGGACTGGAACTGAAGTCTTGCTGGCTCACCTCCCTACGTCAAATTGCCTCTTTTGTTCATTCTAACTTGGAAAATTAATAAAGAGAGCAGGTGAGCCTAGGAAGGGAACACTCTGGGGAGAAATAGGAATAAACAGGACTGCAGCAAGTCAAGTCACATCAAGGCAATAAGGCTTTATTAAGCCACCTACTATGTGCCAGGCACTGGTGGTACAAAGAAAGGCAAAAACACAGCCCCTGCCCTGAAGGAGCTTCCAATTTAATGCAACTACAGTTTTAAATAGTTCAAGATCTTGCTTGATATAGTGATGAGTGATGCACAGAGTGAGAGAAATCATGAAATTCCACTTTAGATTACCTTCCCTTTCACTGTGATGTAGGGTACTTCTATGAAATTTCTTTCAATTTAGGTTCACTTACTTCTTGGCATGTTCAGAAAGGATGATTACTTTGAGATCTATTCATTTTTTGGTACCAAGCAATTTCATAACTTCAGAAATATTTGATTAAAACTGACTACATATATGATATGTAGGTAACTTTATATATATATATATATATGCATATATATAATATATGTATGTACATATGTATGTGTATATATATATACATATATGCGTATATTATATAAAGAAGTCTTTCCTGATTCCCCTTAATGCTTATATCTTCACTCTCCGCTTATTGGCTATAATTTATCTTGGGTATAACTTGCTTGTTTGCATGTTATTTTCCTCTTTAGAATGTGAGTGCCTGGAGAGCAGAGACTTATCTTTTGCCTTCTTTTCTATCCCTAGTGCTTACTGCATATAGCCAAATCTTAATAAACATTTATTAACTGAATGTGTATATATACACACAAACACACACAACTTTATATGCATATACTCCCTTCTTAGTGAAGTGAGCCAAAATTGTGCAGAAGTGATGTTTATTCAGGCTTCTCTCAGACTTTAATAAGACTTATAGGCTATTAAAACTGGAAAGAACTTTGGAGAACATTGAATGTACCACTCTCACCTCATAAATGAGAAATTTGAGGCTTATGGAGGTAACATAACTTGCCAAAGGGCTCAGAATGAGTTAATAGCAATGCCAGAATCAGAACTCCAGAATTCTCAGAACCTTTTA
>CM053581.1:315634632-315653146 GCA_028627135.1 Pseudochirops cupreus | reverse complement strand
GTGATTTTTAAAAAGTGGAACAAGAGCTACAGCCACAGTGGGAGAGGCAGTGGTCGTGCTGGGAGAGAGGAGGAAGACAAGGAGCAGGAGGCCCTTGCTCCCCATCCCAGGCCCTTTGTAGCTACCTCAGCCACCCTGGGATGTTCAAGCTGTGCCCCCCCCCCACCCCGCCCCAGCTCTTTAGTCCTCAGCTGCAGTTTCCAAGACCAGCCTGAGGATAATGATTCTCCACACTCCATATTTTATTTTAAAAAGATTTCATGGACTTTAATTTCCTGTCTGTGTCTGCTATTGGGCTAATCAAAGACCGTGTTTTGAAATCACAGTTACAGAACCAGCCGAAGTCTCATTCTTGCCTTAACAATGTTCCAGAGGTCAAATACTATGTTTGGGAGTGAAAACAAGAACTCCTCTAACAAAGAACCAAAATTTAGTGAAAAAGAAGATGATGAATGGATTTCTTGTTAACTTTATAAATACTAATTTTTCAACAGAAGTAGAAGAGGAAGAGGTCAGCAATGACTTGCCTACTGAATATCCTCCAGTTTTTTCTTGTTTACCAACTTCCCTGCAACGTTTAGCTGAACTAGTGAATCTTACTTCATCCAATTTGAGGTCTGTCCTATGGAGGAGAGTTGGTTTATCACCTCTACCCCACGCTTTACTGAAGATGGATTAACAACTATTAAGATGGAAACCAGTCCTTTGGAAAACCTAATTGAATATCCCAGCATATCTGTTTATAATTCCTCCAGAAATCTTAATGAGGGTAGTTGTGAGACTGATGAATTTCATAGTCCAAGACGTCCTAAGTAAATTTGTAAGTAACTTACACAATCCATACACAATAAAAGCAATTTTCTTTAAGTGTAGTACAAAGTCTAATTTGAGATGGAAAACATAACACTTCAAATAAAAGATTTATTGAAAGGATGTACATGTTAACACAATTATAATAGGGTGAAAAATCACTATTTTAGGGGTTTTTTAACCACATGACCAAAATCTATGTATTAAACTATCTCATCTAAAAATAATTTAAAAATAAAGTAATTCAATTATAAAAAAGTGAAATGAGAGTGCTGAAAGAAAATGCTGGAAAAGAAAGAAGAGCTATAGAAGAAAGAATTAGAAATGAAACAAACAACTTGGTATAGGAGGCACAACCTCGCCCAAGAAGCAAACTTCTTGAAAATTCAAATTGACCAAACAAAATTCTTCATTAAACTGTAAGAAATATGAAAGTCAAAAGGCTGAAGAAATAGAAGAAAATGTAAGCTACCTCGTAGCAAAAACAATTGACCTGGAAATGAGATCAAGGAGAAAAAAAATTAAGAATCACTAGATTATCCAAACATAATGACCAAAAAAATGAGCCTAGACTTCTTATTTCACAAAATCTTAAAGGAAAATTGACCAAATATCTTAGAACCCAAGGACAAAGGAGAAATAGAAAGAATCCAGTAGTTGCCTTCTGAAAACTCCAAATGAAAATTCCCAGGAGCATAATAGACAAAATCCAGATATTCTTGTTGAAAGAAAAAGTAATGAAAGCAGCTAGAAAGAAGTACAAAGGAGCCACAATCAGGATTGCACAAAATATAGCAGCAGTACTATAAAGGAATGGAGAATTTAAAATAAAATATTTCAGAAGGCAAAGGCTTATGCCCAATTATTATTCCACAGGAGTATGATTCCACAGGAAAAGGTAGTAAATTATAGATACTTTAATAAAGTAGAAGACTTCTAAATATTTCTCATGAAAAGACAAGAGCTACCGAGAAACTTCACATCTAAAATGTAAAAGTGAAGAGAAAATGTCAATACGAATGAACAATAATAAAAGACTGAACAAATGTAAACTTTGCACATTCAAATGCAGATAAATGATATGTGACCTCTGTGATCTCTATCATGACTAGGATTCAGAAAGGAAGTCCAATTAGATGAGGCCTCGAGTGGTTCTCATATGACCTGACAATCTTTTTTTTTTTAACAGTTTTTGAATATTAAAAAAAATATTTAGCTATTTATTTTCCCAGTTTCATGCAAAAACATTTTTTAATATTTGTTTTTAAAACTTTGAGATCCAAATTCCCGCCCTACTCCACACTCCCATACATACCCATTGAGAAAGTAAGCAATTCAATACAGGTTACACTTGTATAGTCATGCAAAATATTTCCATATTAGTCATGTTGCGAAAGAAAACGTAGACAAAAAAAAGCCTCAGGAAACATAAAGAACGTTTAGAAAGTATACTTCAAACTGTATTCAGACACCATCGGTTCTTTATTTGTGGATGGATACCATTTTTTATCATAAACTTTTCAGACTTGTCTTGGATCATTGTATTGCTGAGAATAACTAAGTCATTCATAACTGATCACCTTACAATACTGCTTTAAGAATACATGGTATATTTCACTTAGCATCAGCTTCCATAAGTCTTTCCAGGTTTTTCTGAAAGCATTGTGTTTTCTTATAACACATTATAATGCCAATGCAATATTCACAGCACCCATGGCTGCTATGAATATGCTGTTGTAGTTCTGAATAACAAAATGTAACTGACTCTCCACATGGAAGACAGAACCAAAACATTTATTGAAACACCAGAAAGCCAAATTCATCATAGCAAACAAGAAACTGGTACACATAACCAATGCAGCGAGTACCTACATCCCCAAGTATTTTCTCCATCAGGTATTCAAAACAAAATAGGATCCCTTAAGCAAAAATGCCCCTCTCTCACTTACAGTAACTCTGACTCTGTGCTGCCTCCTCAGCTCTGCTTCTGCTCTACTCTTCTCCTTCCTGCTCCACCCTTCCGTTCCATCCTTTCAGCAAGCCCACCGTGGGTCCATGTGATTACATCTGGCCTATTAAAGGCAGGGAAGGTCTTCAAATGCCCTTAGGTCTATTAAGGGGCATGGAAGATCTTCAAATTACCATTACCATTACACACATCCATCCTCTCCTATAGTAGAATAATATTCCATCACAGTGACATATCCCAATTTGTTCAGTTCTTCCCCAAATGATGGGCATCCCCTCAATTTTCAATTCTTCGCCACCAAAAAAGAGATGTCATAAATATTTCTTTGCATATATATTTATATATTTTTTATGCAATTTCTTTTTGTCTTGTTATGTCTTTTGAGATACAGCCTTAGTAGTGGTATTGCTAGATCAAAGGCTATGCATGGTTTCATAGCCTTTCAGGAATAGGTTCAAATTGTTCTACAGAATGTCTGAATCAGTTCACAACTCCACCGATAATACATTAATGTCTCATTTTTCACACATCTCCTCCAAGAATAATAATTTTCATTTTCTGTCCTAATTATCAATCTAATGGGTTGCATCAGCAACCACCCTAGTATATTCAGGATGGCTGCTAGCACAGGTTCTTAGATCTGCTTTTCTAAAGGAAAGCAACTCAAAATGACTTAACAATATTACTTTAATCAATCAAACATACATCATTTACCCAGTTAAGGGGGGAAAGTCAGCACCCTGAACTTCAGAGAATACAAACAGAATACAAACAGAAGTTACAAGCAGAAGTTACAAGCAGACAAAGAAACAGATCAGCAGATGGCCTTCCAACCAGCTAACCATTATATCCATATCTAGTTAGTTACCAGAGAGGGAAGCACCAACATCTGGGTTTTCAAAGCCAGGGGGCTCAACAGCTTCCCAGAGTCTCTTCTGGCCAAATCACACAGCTCTTTCCAAAGTGAAACCCAAATTAAAAACTCACATCAGGGTATATATAGCCTTCTCCTGGATCAGAGAATGTCACAACCCTCTTGACTAACTGCCCAATCACAAAGTAATAAGGTGTGGGCATTCCTGAAAAAACAAGCTTCCTGCAACAGGTTCCATGTGACCACATTCAGCCTACTAGGGGACAGAGTATATTTTCAAATGAGGGAAGATTCTCAGAGTCACTTAATCCTTTCAAAGAGGCTAGGGGCAGGGAAGATCTTCAGAGGTTACCCATAAAGAGGGTTAGGGTTGCTCTGGAGACCCCAAAGTACTAACATGCCGGGTCCTGCTGAAAGAATTCGACTCAAGTCTTCTCTTGGCCAAAGAAAAGTAAAATTTATTGAAGGTTAATTAAAAGTTCATTAAAAGTTTGCCATATTGGGTAGACTCTTAAGGAGCCTAGGTATCTATGATGCTTGCATTGGGCAAGCAGGAAAGAGTAAGTCTATGACAGAGTAATATCTCAGAATTGTTTTTATTTGCATTTCTCCAATCAATAGTGATTTATAGCATTTTTGTTTTTTGCATATGGCTGTAGATGGCTTTGATTACACTATCTGAAAAATGTTCATACCTTTTGATCATCTATCAATTGGGGAATGATTCTTAATTTTATAAATTTGACTCAGTTCTCTACATGTTTGGAAAATGAATCCCTTATCAGAGAAAATTGCTTCAAAATGTTTTTCACATTGTATGTAGGGGGGTGGAGCCAAGATAGCAGAGTAAAAGCAGGGACTTGTTTGATTTCACCCCCAAACATCTCCAAATACCTGTAAAAATGACTCTCAACCAGTTATAGAGCTGGAGAACCCACAATGTCAGAGTGAAATACATCTCCAACCCAAGACAGCCTGGAAGGCCAATAGGAAGGGTATATCACAATAGACTGGGAGTGGAGCACAGTCTGGCATGGGTTGCACCAGGTGCAAATGGGGCCAGAGCAGGCCTCAGCTATACTGATTTCCAGACTTCTCAACCCACAAACATCAAGAACAGTGTGAAAGGTCAGTGCATGAGCTCTGGGGACCTTGGTGAAAGCCATGATCAAAAAAAGAGCCTAGACATTATCTTTCAAGACATTACATAGGAAAAATGCCCTGATATTCTAGAGCTAGAGGGTAAAATAGAAATTTAAAGAATCCACTTGAAAGAGATAAAAAAAGGAAAACTCCTAGGAGTAATGTAGCCAAATTCCAGAGTTCTTAGGTCAAGGAGAAAATTTTGCAAGCATCCAGAAAGAAATAGGGATAGGATAGGATGGAGAGAAATATAGTCAGTCTTTCACAACATGACTATTATGGAAGTGTTTTGTATAACTACACATGTATAACCTATATTTAATTGCTTGTCTTCTTAATGAGGGTGAGTAGGGAGGGAAAAAGGGAGAAAATTTGTAATTCAAAGTTTTAAAAATGAATATTAAAAATTATTTTTACATGCAACTGGGAAATATGATATGCAGGCAATGGATAGAGAAATCTATCTTGCCCTACAAGAAAATAAAGGCTAATGGGCCAAGGGGGAGTGTGTGTGTAATATAGAAGGAAGGACAGAATGGAAGAAGGGGTAATCAATGCATACCATCATGGGATGGGGAAGGGGAGAGATGGGGAGAAAATTTGGAACTAAAAATTTCATGGACATGAATGTCGAAAACTAAAAATTAATGAATTAAAACTAAAAAAAAAACCTTGTTTTTCACAGTTACTTTTGTTAAATGCATTTTCCTTCATCCTCTATCCCCCCTGTAATACCAATCATGGCAGCACACCTGAGGACTGATGCTTTGAATAATTTTAAGGGTCTAATTGCACAGTTTAATGAACTCTCTATTATTTAAGAATTAAACTAAACATTGTTCAATAAAATAAAGCAAAACATTCATAGCAACATCCTTAAGCAAAACATATCATGTAATACATAC
The DNA here is from genome assembly GCA_028627135.1 of Pseudochirops cupreus. Taxonomy (NCBI): domain Eukaryota; kingdom Metazoa; phylum Chordata; class Mammalia; order Diprotodontia; family Pseudocheiridae; genus Pseudochirops; species Pseudochirops cupreus. The sequence continues at coordinate 315,647,445 of CM053581.1, read as the reverse complement.
ATACACACCCCCAGACACACATACATAAGTCATATGGCACATAGCATATACCATTGTATTCAGTAGCATTCCCAGAATACTTGTTGTTTATGCAATCAGGGGGCCCCAGGCTATGGATTTCCTTAGCACAACACATTACACCGCATATATCATTGCATCCCAAAATCAGGCTAGGGTTTGGCCTAACACAATGAGTACTTAAGGGGTAGCAGAGAATACCACACCATCTAACACCTAGGTCACTGTAAGAACAATCTTCTTAATACTATGTGTCCATGTCCTCTTTCATCTTGACTTGAGGTTGACTTCCAAGTCCTATGGCTCTTCATTTCTGGGCTATCTGCTTCCTACTCTCCTGGATTTATATATAGGAAGCTCTCCTCACCTGCTCTAGGTCTCAGCTCATGGCAACTGCTCCACTCCAAACTCCTGTCCAACAGTGGACACCAGGGGCTCCTTGCCTGCAGTTTTTGCCTCTGGGAAAACAAAGCTTAACAGGGCAATAACGTACACTACCAGGACCACCATCTCAATTCATCTCCGAAGTGCAGACGCTTGTGTAAACAGCTCAGTTCACTTTAACAGCTCTTAAAAGAGGCTTACATTAAGCCTCCTTCTCATGGGCAGGTTTCTGCCCTACAGCTCTATTTGCTTTTATAGTTCAGACACTCCTTCAGCAAGTCTCTGTGATCAAAGGTCTTCTCTTTGCTCTTAGATGTCACCTCTCCACTCACTCTCAGAAGTCTCCCAGCTCAGAGGTCTGACCTCCCCAGCTATTTTAAGTTTCCTTTCAGCTCCACAGTCACAGCTCATTCTTCTCTTCTTTGTATTTTCTCTTCATTCTCAACACTGGTAGCTCTCTCTCCACTGGCTTTCTCAATATCTGCTGTCTCTCACACCACTGGCTCACTTCATATACTGTTCTATTCAGCATCTGATTGGCTGTAACTCACATACCACTCTCTGTTTAACTAGATTTCATTCCAGCAAAAACTTCCACTTTGCTTGCTGTTACTCCCCTACATATTCTATTCTTTCTCTCCTTTCACTCTATCCCTCCTCAAAAGTGTTTTGCTTCTGACTATTCCCTCTCTCAATTTGCCTTGTCTTCTATCAGTCTTGCCTTTTCTCATCCCCTTCTCCTCCTATTTTACTGTAGAAAACATTGATTTCTATACCCAATTGTGTATGTATGTTATTCCTTCTTTGACTCAATTCTAATGAGAATAAGGTTCATTCTGTTCCCTTTTACCTCTCCCCCTTTCCCCTCCACTTTTTCTTGCCTCTTTATTGTGAGATAATTTATCCCATTCTACCTCTTCCTTTTCCTTTCTCCCAGTACACTCCTCTTTCATTGTTTAATTTTATTTTTTATTATCCCTTCATATTCAACTCACACCTGTGACTTTTGTCTATATATACTCCTTCTGACAACCCTAATAATGAGAAAGTTTTTATGAGTTACAAGTATCATTCTCCCAGTGAATTAAAGCAGTTTAACCTTTTGAATTCCCTTGTGATTTCTCTTTCCTGTTTCCTTTTTTATGCTTCTTTTGCATCTTATATTTGAAAGTCAAATTTTCTGTTCAGCTTTGGTCTTTTCGTCAAGAATGCTTAAAAGTCCTCTATTACATTGAATATATATATGTATATATATGTATATATTTTTTTTCCCTGAAGGATTATACTGCTTTTCCGGGTAGAGGATTCTTGGTTGTAATCCTAGTTCTTTTGCCTTCCAGAATATCATATTACAAGCCCTCCTGTCCTTTAATGTAAAAGCTGCTAAATCTTGTGTTATCCTGACTGTGGCTCCACCAAATGTGAATTGTTTCTTTTTTAGCTGCTTGCAATACTTGTTACTTGACCTGGGAGTTCTGGAATCTGGCATTAATATTCCTAGGGGTTTTATTTTGGAATCTCTTTCAGGAGACAGTCAATGGATTATTTCCATTTCTATTTTACCCTCTGATTCTAGAAAATCAGGGCAGTTTTCCTTGATCATTTCTTGAAAGATGTCTACACTCTTCCTCCCTTCCTTCCTTCCTTCCTTCCTTCCTTCCTTTCTTCCTTGTTTTCTTCCTTTCTTTTCTTCTTCCTCCCTTCTTCCTTCTCTCCCTCTCTCCCTCCCCCCCCCCTCTTTCTTTCTTTCCTTCTTTTTCTTTTTCTTTGTTGTTTTTTTTTTTGACCATAGCTTTCAGGAAGTCCAATAATTTTTAAATTATCTCTCTTGGATCTATTTTCCAGGTCATTTGTTTTTCCAATGAAATATTTTACATTTTCTTTTATTTTTTCATCCTTTTTATTTTTTCATTGTTTCTTGATTTTTCATAAAGTCATTAGCTTCCACCTCTTCAATCTGTTCTTGATGAAATCATGCTGACTGTTAAAAATCACCTCTTCCCTTTCTAGATGCCCACATTATCTCTTTAGTAATCTCTTCTAGAATTTCTCTAAAAATCAAAGTTCACTGGTCTACAGTTTACAGACTCTTCACTTTTGAAATGTAGGGCATTTGTCCTTTTGCAGAAAGATGCAGTCATTTTATACTTTCCCCCTTTGGGCTTAGTTTTCTCATTTATAAAAGTCAGGAAGTTGAAGTAGTCAATCTCCAGATAATCTCAGCTCTGGAACAGAACATGAAATAAAGAAGAGAAATCTAGTTCTGTCTTCAAAATACTGTCCTTAACCAAGTGAAATCTCTGTAGATTTAAAATGCTCCATTTTATTACTAACTGGATTAATGTAAAGAACTCTGTTAGGAAATGTATTTTATCCATAACTTTTAGGTGAGCAATTTATTGGATCAGTCTTTTATTCTATGTCTTCAGCTGTTGGTTTCTAGTTAAGTGAACTGACGTTTTCCTGCTCTTGCCATCCTCTGTGTGTTTGTGTGTGTGTGTGTGTGTGTGTGTGTGTGTGTGTGTGTGTGTGTATGTGTCTGTTTGTGTAGGTCAGGGCTATGATGCAAATTTTTTCAACATTAAAACTTCAGTAATTCAGAGCTCACTTAATTCAGCCTTTGTGGTACAATGCCAAAGTTTAATACTTTAAATTTCATCAGTGAATAAAGTCGTTGTTTTCTAAGAAATGTAATAGCATAAATAAAGGAGGATTGTCTAACCTATGTGGTGGGGGGAAAAAAAACACAAAAAAACCAAACCCTACTTTTTGAGCCCCTCATGTACTTAGAAGACTCTTTCATGCCAATAATCAGTATCCTAATTAGAAACCATTCTTATATATTCAGTCACAGATGTTTCCATGAGGACTTCTGCTAATAAATTTTATAAAGCATGCCCAAGTTCAGAGTCATAGATTTATAAATTTGTGGATTTTAAATGCAAACTTAGAGATATCTATTCTAACCCACCTATTTAATTGATGAGGAAATTAAGTTACTGGCCTCCAGCTATAAAAAAAGGAAGTGGCTGAATCAGCATTTAATTCAAATTCTCTGATTCCAGACCCAGTTCTCTTTATGCTAAACCACATAAAATTGGATTGTGTCAATAGTATAAATGGTTCAAATAAATTAAAGTATCATTTAAAATTGGTGTTCACACACATTTAGCCTGAATTAATAAAGCTTGTCTGTAAGATCTCTCTGGAGGACAAAGGTCATTAACAGTTGTAGAGACTGCAAATAGCTGTTCTCAGTACGTCAACTGAAAATCTTTCACTCTGGTGGTCCCCATGAATCTTACAGCAATGCCTGCAAACTGTTTAGTTGCATGAATATGTGCACATGACAATCATTATTAGCTCCATTCTAATTATACTGTAATCACAGAATCCAAGAACCTTAATTATGGAATCATAGAAATCAAAGACTGGAAAAAAAAATAGTATTCCATCCCTGCTTATACAATGCCTCATTTGGTGGAAGTGTAAAAAGTATTCATATCATCCATGATGTAAATGATCCTATGGGATAAATTGGTTGATGATGATAATAATGATGATGGTGATAATGATTCCTTATATCTGTAGTACTCTTTACAGATTACAAAGCATATCCCCACTGTATCTCATTTGGTGCTCATAGCAGCCATGGAAAGTAGGCAGGGCAGGGATTGGTCTTATCCCCATTTTACAGATAATGTTCCCTATAGGCAGAAGTTTACACTAAAAAATATGTATCATATACATACATATATATATATATGTGTGTGAATATATATATATATATATATATATATATACATATAGGTATGTATATAGGTATGTATGTAACAATCTACCTATCATCTGTGACTGTCTCTGCCTTTGTCTTTGTTTCTGTCTCTCTATTTCTCTCTGTGTCTCTTTATCTCTCTGTCTCTGTGTCTATGTCTGTTTGTTTATCTTTCTCTTCAAATATGCACATCTTTTGAGAGCTCCTACCAAATTCTCTGAAGGAAAGATAAAAAGATATTTTATGAACTCTGTCACGTCATTTTTTGAATTTGAGTCTTACTGCTTTAGACATCATTTTACTTTATTTACTGGAGAATGTTCATTAATTCATGATTTAGACAGAAATGGTGATTCATAAGCAATTTAGGAGCATGAGGAAGAGTTTACCTGTCAGATCCTTGGAGAAGGGAAGAATTTATGACCAATCAAGAGATAGAGAGCATTAAAGGATTAAAAATGGATAATTTATATTACATCAAATTGAAAAAGTTTTGCACAAACAAAACTAATTCATTCAAGGTAAGAAGGAAAGCAAGAAATTAGGGGATGGGGGAAATTATAGTAAGTTTCTCTGATAAAGGACTTATTTCTCAAATAAATAGAGAACTGAGTCAAATTTACAATACAAGTCATTCCCCGATTGATAAACGGTCAAAGGACATGAGCAGACAGTTTTCAAAAGAAAAAATCAAAACACTCTGTAGTCATATAAAAATGCTTTTAATCACTATTGATTAGAGAAATGCAAATTAATATAACTCTGAGGTACTATGGCATACCTGTCATATTGGCTAAGGTAATAAAAAAGGAAAATGACAAACATTGGAGGGGATGTGAAAAAATTAGGACATTAACACACTGTTGGTGGAGTTATGAGTCAATCATTCTGGAGAGCAATTTGAAACTATGTACAAAGGGCTATAAAACTGTACATATCCTTTGCTTCAGCAATACCACTACTAGGTCTGTATTCCAAAGAGATCACAGTAAAGGGAAAAGGACCTATACCTACAAAAATTTGTGGTGGCTCTTTTTGTGATGGCATAAAAAAAAAAAAGAAATTGAAGGACACAATTGGAGAATGGCTAAACAAGTTACAGTATATTATTGTCATGGAATATTGTTTTGCTCTGAGAAATGACAAGCAGCATGCTTTCAGGAAAAAAAATGGAAAGACTTACATGAACTGATGCAAAGTGGAATAAGTAGAACCATGGGAATATGGTAAACAGGAACAGAAATAATGTATGATGTTCAACTGTGAATGGCTTAGCAATACAATGATTTAAGAGAATTCCAAATGATTTACAATAAAAAAGTTATCCTCTCTAGATAAAGAACTGATGGAGTCTGAATGGAGATTGAAATATATGTATATTTTAAACTTTATTATTCTTGGGTTTTGTTTTGTCCTACATTTTATTTTGAAACATGGTTAGTATGGAAATGTCCTGCATAACTGCACATGTACAATCTATCATTATTTGCCTTCTTGATGAGGGGGGAGGAGAAGGAGGGAGGGACCATGGAATTCAATTTTTTTAAATGTTAAAATTTTTGCTTTCCTGTAATTGAGGAAAAATTGTAACAAAAGATGAATTAATCACCGATTGCCCAGTTTACATTAGGGAACAAAATGCTGAGAGAAGCATAATAGATAGATTGTTCATTGGTTTTACTGTAAGAGCAGGAAAGCAAAGGCTTTCATTATTTGGAAGTAAAAAATTCTTAAATGAAGCTTAGTGTCTCCCACTTAATGCAGACAGATAATGAAAGCATGGTATAGTGGATAAAGGAGTATGGACTTAGAAAGACATGGGTTCAAGTTCTGATTTTTCTACATATTAGCTATGGGATGAGTCATTGGAAGTCATCACCTAGACTTCTCCAAGTTTCTTTAGCTTTTGATATTAAAGGAACTTGTCTCTGAGAGAGGAAGCAAAAAAAAAAAAGCCAGCAGAGAAAACAGGTAGAAAAGTTGTAATACAAAGAGTTGGGCAAAGAAAAAACAACTATGCTGCTGAAGCCCATATTGACTAACTACATATTGAAGTGGACTTCCTTCCATTTGGTCACAGAAGAACAGGCAGAGTGATCACCAGCATTCATTGTTTCATTGACCCTTATGAGAATTAGATATTAGGCTGATGAGAGTAGCAACTGAGGCAATGTCCTTAAAAGATATGATTAAGATGCAGGTGGACCAAAACTGGCCATTGGATTATAATGTAGATTGGATTGAAATAGCAGACAAGTGTGGGGTGGCTAGGTGGTGCAGTGAATAGAGCACTGACCCTGTATTAAGACCTGAGTTCAAATCCAACCTCAGACACTTAACACTTACTAGCCGTGTGATCTTGGGCAAGTCACTCAACCCCAATTGCTCTTCCTCCTCCCCTCCAAAAAGAAAAAAAAAAAAGGAAAGAAATAGCAGACAAGTGGTTGATGAGATACCCAGAATCCAATCCACATTCCTGTTGGTTTCTTTTTTCCTTCTCTGGGTTCTTCAAGGAAAAAAATGTTTGGTCCTCTTTATTTTTTTTAAATTAACATAAATCTGTTTTTTCTTCCTCCAAACATTTATTCCACTGGAAAAAAAAGAAAAAGGAAAAAATCCTTGTGACAAATATGCAGTTAAAAAAAATCTAAATTCCTTCACTGGCATAATATAAGTGTGTGTGTGTGTGTGTGTGTGTGTGTGTGTGTGTGTGAACACATTGTGTGTCTATGCATGCATGTATATATACATGGGCCTATATACACAGATACATATCTATGTGCATTGCATATGTATATCTACACATGTGTATATATGGTATGAATTTATATATGTATATGTATGTACATATTATGTGTATATGCATGTATGTATATATGTATAGATATACATACACCTATATACTTACACACATATATAAATAAACATGTGTGTATTTATGGGTGTATATGCACATATACATACATGCATACACACAAATACACATACACATCTGCACACACATATACACACAAATCTACAATGTGTATATGTACACGTATGTGCATGCATACATGTGTACAATCTACAAATAGGCATGTGCACACATATACATGTGTATACCCACAGGCACGCATGTGCATACACAGACATGTGTGTGTCTATCATGGCCAATGATGGATTTATACATATGTGTGTGTGTGTGTGTGTATATTCTCATAATTTATCTTGAATCTGGCACTCTTCTGTAAAGAAGTAGATAGCATTCTTCATCACTGATTCTCTGGAATTATGGATAGTCTTTGTATTGATTAAATTTCTTACAGATTTCATAGTTGCTTTTATTAATGGTATATGTCATATAAATTGCTCTAATTCTGCTTAATTAATTCTGCATCAGTTTATATGCATCTTTTCATGTTCCTTTAAAATATATTTTTTCTTCATTTCTTACAGCGCAATAATGACATTCCCTTACATTCATACACCACAGTTTGTTTTGTCAGTCCCTAATTTAGGAATATCCCTTCAGTTTCCGGTTTTTGCCACCATGAAAAAAGCCACTATAAATATTTTTGTGCCTAGAAGCCTTTTCCTGTTTCTTTGATGTCTTTTGGTACTATAGACCTAAATGGATCAAAGGGTATGAACTATTTAATATCTTTTTATCTGTATGATTCCAAATTCCTTTTCATAATGGTTAGACTTAATCACAAGTGTATTAACAGGGCATCTATGTCCCTGTTTTCTCATAGTCCCTCTAAAGTTTTTATTTTCATTTTTTGTGACATTGAATCTCGGAATTGCCTTAATTTTCATTTCTGTAATAATTAGTTATTTAGGACATTGTTTTTCTTAAAGATGGCTATAAATAACCCTGGGTTTTATCCCTTCAGAAGTTTCTGCTTTTATGCTGTCCTTTACTTGTTCAATCATTTCATATCCCACCTCTTTTCCTCCAATAAGGGAGGAAGAGAGAAAAAAAAAATCACCTAAACAGTACCTTGGCAGTTCAGCATTGGAAAGATTGTTCTTTTTTAAATTCCATATCCATGTGCTTATGTTATTTGAAATTGCTATTAAAGTCCATGCCTGTTTTAAATGATTGTTATCCAAGTCTATCAGAAGGTATTATTTCTAAAAGTCATAGACTAAGAGAAAGAACAAGCCCACCTTAGTGATATTTTGGTGCCAATTCATACTTTAAACTATCTTTTAATCCCAGAGAGAGACATAATAATAATAATAATAATAATAATATTAATAATAAACTAAAAATTGAAAAGAATAGGATAGGTCTAGTTTTGGCTAGTTTCAACTTTGACATTATTATTGCTGACACCCAGCTTATACTAGTTAGAAGAATCCTAGTATGATACATACCCCATGCTTCCACTGTATCCCCAGTCCAAGAGGAAAATATCCCTTATACACATATATTTACACACACACACACACACAGACACACACACATACACACACACACACACACGCATGCACACAAACACTATTGATTTCTGTCTGTCTATCTCTATCTATCCATCTACTGTTGATATCTATCAATAAGTAAGTTACAACCACTCAAGTCTGTAGAATTCAACTTTAAAAGGAATGTCATTTGCTGTTTTTACCTCAGGCTATCAAGTATTCCTTCCCATTTACAAGGACCAGTTCTCATTTATCCTGAAGGACATGCAGCCAAAGAAAGAACAGCCACTATGTTGTCGTCTTTAGAGTCCTGCCGTTGGCTTTTGTTGTCTTAAGTTCTCTTCTCATAGTACTCACAATGAACTAATTCATAGTAGTGATAATCTCATAGGTCATGTTCCCCCCACAATGAAAATATGAACATGATTGTCCTCAAAGTACTGCTTTACCTTCTTGTACTTTTATACCAACACCCTATTCTAGTCAGTGTGATATCATTTGCATTACTTTCATTTATTTCTTTTGTCTTTAATTTTCATAGTTTTTATTTTTTAAGTTAAATTTTGTGTTTATTTTTAGTTTACATCATTCATTTCCACAAGATTTTGAGTTACAAATTTTCTCCCCATCTTTCCTCTTCCCACCACCCCAAAACAGGATCCCACTATATACACCCTCTCCCTATCTACTCTCCCCTATATCCCCCAAACCCCTCTGATTTTCCAGTAGGGCAAGATGGATCTCCTTACCCCAGTGCCTGGAGATCTTATCTCCCAGTTGCATGTAAAAAAAAATTATAATATATATTTTTAAATATTTGATTTTAAAACTTTGAATTCCAGATTCTTTCACTTCCTCCCTCCTCTTCCACCCTTACTGGGAAGATAAGCAATTCAATATAGATTGTACATGTGTAGCTATGCAAAACATTTCCATAATGGATATATTGTGAAAGACTGAGTATATTTCCCTCCATCCTATCCTGCCCCCATACTTGTTCTATTTTCTACTTTGACCCTGTCCCTTTTCAAAAGTATGTGCTTCTAACAACCTTCCACCCACAACCTGCCCTCCCTTCCATCATCGTCCCTCTCATCCCCTTCCCCCGTACTCTCCTGTATGGTGACATACCCTATTTAGTATGTATGTCATTACCTCCCTAAGCAAAATTCAATGAGAGTAAGTTTGACACATTCCTTCTGCCTTCCTGTTCTTCCCCTCCCCCATTGTAACAGTTGTCCCTTGCCTCTTCTATATGAGATAATTTACCCCATTCTGTCTCTCCCCATCTCCTCTCATTATATTCCTCTCTGATCTCCCAATTTCAAGTTTTAAGTATCATCCTTTCCTATTCAATTGATCCTGTGCCCTTTGTCTATGTATACCTGTACACATATATACACACACTCACATATGTATTCACAGGCACATATACTCTCCTATATAGACATATATATGTATGTATATGTTTGTGTGTGTGTATATATATATATATATACATATGCATATATGTATATATACATGTGTGTGTGTATATATATATATATCTTTATACACACACATACACATACACCTACACATTTATATTCCCTTCAGCTATCCTCATACTGAGAAAAGTTTCCTAAGTTACAATTCTCATTTTTCCATGTAGGAATGTAAATAGTTCAACTTTGATAAGTTCTTTATTATTTCTTTTCCCCGTTTACTTTCTCATTCTTTTCTTACTTCTTGTATGTGAATGTCAAATTTTCTATTCAGCTCTGGTTTTTTCATCTAGAAAGCTTGAAAGTCCTCTGTTTCACTGAATGACCATATTTTCCCCTGAAACATTATACTCAGTTTTGCTGGGTAGGTGATTCTGGGTTTTAATCCCACCTCCTTTGACCTCCAGAATATCATATTCCAAGCCCTTCAATCACTCAATGTAGAAGGTGCCAGATCCTGTGTTCTCCTGATTGTATTTCCACAATATTCAAATTGTTTCTTCTTGGCTGCTTGTAATACTTTCTCCTGGATCTGGGACCTCCAGAACCTGGCTATAATATTCCTAGGAGTTTTCTTTTTGGGATCTTTTCCAAGAGGTGATTGGTAAATTCTTTCCACCTCTATTTTGCCCTCTTGTTCTAAAACATCAGAGCAATTTTCCTTGAGAATTTCTTGAAGGATGATTTCTAGGTTCTTTTTATTGATCATGGCTTTGAGGTAGTCCAATAATTTTTAACTTATCTCTCCTGGATCTATTTTCCAGGTCAGTGTTTTTTCCAATGAGGTATTTCACATTGCCTTCCATTTTGTCATTTGTTTAGATCTGTTTCATAGTATCTTGATTTTTCATAAAGTCATTAGCTTCCATTTGCTCCAATCTAAGTCTGAAGGAATTATTCTATTCAGTGTGCTTTTGAGATTCTTTTTCCATCTGGCAAATTCAGCTTTTTAAGGCATTCTTCTCCTCATTGGTTTTTTTTGAGCCTCTTTTGCCATTTGAGTTAATCCATTTTTAGGCGTTATTTTCTTCAGTCAGGTTGTTGACTCTCTTTTCATGATTTTCTTGCATCATTCTCATTTCTCTTCCCAATTTTTCCTCCACTTCTCTTATTTGGTTTTAAAAATCCTTCTTAAGCTCCTCTATTGTTTGGAATCAGTTCTTATTTTTCTTGGAAGCTTTTGGTGCAGGAATTGTGACTGTGTTTTCTTCCTTGTGTTCCAAGCTTTGATCCTTTTTGTCCCAAAAAAAGGAATCTAAATTTGGATTGCTGTGCTTGCTTTGCTTCCTTTGCTTGCTCATGTTGCCACTCAATTACTTGACTTTTGAGCTTTTTGCCACAGTAGAACTCTGCTTCCAGAGAGGGGAGCTTTGTCTTAAATTGCTGAGGTTTTCACAGCTGCTGGAGCTATTAGTTGGGTGTCCTGTCTGAAGCCTCCACAGGCTCTGGCACCTGGTCACACACCACAGGTCTTCCATTGAAGACAGCAATCCAGATCCAAGCAGGTTAAATCAAGAGCAATTACCCTTCAGAATGGTCATTTATTTCCCCTATGATCTGCAGGCCAGGAGCTCTGAAGCAGCCATGTGGAGGCAGCTGCACTGCCACTGCACCTGATCTGCTTCTCCCTTCTGGGGTCAAAAGACAGACTGCACTCTTGGTCCCCCTCTTCCCAAAGTCCATACTGACTTTGCCTTTTTACTTTTTTACTTTGCCTTTGGCATTTATTGATTGATAATTCTGGAAACAACCACAGCTGCTGGTGATCCACTCTTCTGAAGTCCCTCCAGCCACTGCAATTGGGGCCACCCGTAGACTAAAACTGTGGGCTCATGTGGGGCTGGTCTCTCCTCCCACCATGCTGTGATGGACCCTTTCTGTCTGCTTGCCAGACTGCCTTCAGCTGGATATTTTCTTCTCTGGGTAACTTTGTGGGTTCTGTAGCTCTAAAGTTTGTTTGGAGTCATATTTTATAGGTATTTCAGGTGGTTATGGGGGGAGCCATGGAGTTTTCCTGCTTCTACCTGACATCGTGGCTCTGCCCTTAGAATCAGTTTTCAATTTTCATAGTTTTATAATTGCATTAAAAGTGCAATTACACAAATCCTGAGTTTCAGTGGAGGTTAAATTAATATTAGTATAGGAACCGAGGAATAAGTAAAATTTGTCCCATTGAAATTAATTATGATTACATTTCCACAACATGATAACTCCCTTGATGAGAGACCCTTATTTTGTTTTGTTTTGTTTTCCCAGGAACTAATAACCCTCCTATATAGAGGAAAGATTATACTGCAATGAGTTTTTAGGTGTGGATACTCCCTCTACTGGGGCAGAATGTGGTTCTCCATAATACGTATAATGGGGATTAGAGGAAATCATAATTGGTGATAATTTTTTTTATCACTTTCAGTTTGATTGATATGTTTTGTTTTAATATTACATAAATTTAAAGAATTCTCCCACTTCATGAGAGGTCTTTTGTAACAATGTAAAATGATTCAGTAGAAGTAATAACAGAGTGACCTCATCTGAAAGTGTGCGCAATGTTCTCCATCCACAGCATCTCTCCTTTAAAAAAAATGATAATAGTCAATTTTCCCTCTCTCCTCCACTCATCATCCCATTGGAAATAGAAAAGAAAAAAAAATTATCTTCACAAATGTGCATTATCAATCAAAGAAAACTTCTTTAATGGTCGTATAAGATATATAGATAGATGATAGATAGATATATAGATAGACA
>CM053581.1:315629017-315634132 GCA_028627135.1 Pseudochirops cupreus | reverse complement strand
AAAATATATATCTATCTATATATATGCAATTATTATTATTATCATTATTATTATTATTATTATTATTATTATTATTAATTACATCCAACTGGAACTTGAGATACACAGGCACTGTGGTTGGGAGATCCATCCTGCCCTACCGAAAGGTCAGAGGGGTGAGGGGGGAAGACATAGGAGAGAAGAGATTGGGGGAGGGGGACTAAACTGGGATGGCTGTTTTGGCGTGGTGAGTAGGGGAAAGAGGGGGAGAAAATATGTAACTCAAAATCTCGTGGAAATGAATGATGCAAACTAAAATATCTCATGGAAATGAATGATGTAAAGTAAAATAAATTAAAAAAAAGAGAATAAGAGGGGACCTCATCCCCCATCCAGCCAATGATCTAGTCCATCAAGAATTTCCTACTGTAACATACCTGAGAAGTGATCATTTAGCTTCTATCTGGCATACCTCAAAGCCATTTACTTTTTTGACATCCCTAATTGTTAGAAAAATAGTCCTAACATCAAACCTAGATTTAACTGTTTGCAACTTTAAACACGTTGCTCCTGATTCTGTTCTATCCAACAAAAGAATAAGCCTAATCCTTCTTGCATATGAAAGATATTCAAATTGGACACAGCTATCAGCCACCCCTGAGGTCGCACTTCTCTGGGTTAATTATGTTTAATTCCTTCCATTGATCATCATATTATGAGAACAAACTGTATACTCCAGTTTGTTTCAGTTCACATTTTAAAGAGTCTCAGAGTTTCTTCACATAGAATCCATCAACAAAATGTATTTATTCCCTACTTAATATGAGCTGAACAATGGACTAGGCACTAGAACAAACAATTATGATTTAAAAGGTCCTTTCCCACCCCAAACGTGTATAACTATCTAGTATTGGCAGCCTGGATCATGTTCCATGCACTTTCCAACAATTCCATTTGCAGCCCCCAAAGAAGTGGTTTTTCATAGATCCTCCTCCTTCTGAACCAGAGTGCTTAGGGAAAAGTGATTTCATACAAAAACTATCTAGGACAAAAAGAAAGAAAGAGAGAAACAAAGAAAGAGAGAAAGGAAGGAAGGAAGAAAGTAAGGAAGGAAGGAAAAAAGAAAGGAACAGAAAAGAAAGGAAAGGAAAGGAAAAGAAGAGAAGAGAAATCTCAGGGATGCACCTCATATTTCACATCCTTAGCCTCCTCTTCATGTCCCAACACTCAAAATTATACCATCATATTGACTAATGAAGGGTTAAATTCTTATAATAACTACCCAAGATCTTCTCTTAAAGAATATATATCACCTCACCCATACCCTCCTATATTCTCAAAGAGCTGAGTCTCAAAGGCAGACACAAAGTCAATGGGATACTGAGTCTGTCAGATTTTAAACTCTGCTAGGATAGCTTGCATTTCTTCAGTAAAATTTAAGTTCCTTGAGGGCAGAGATGCTTTTCATTTTTATTTTTGTATACTCGTTTCCTAATACAATAAATGGCATATAGCAAAATACTAGCTAAATATGTGTTGACTTGAATTACAGGAACAAAATTGCTTTTTGTAAATGTTTGCAAACTTCTCCAATATACATAAGCATGATTTTATTTCTGAATGTTACCATATAACACCATATTTTCTCAGACATTGTTTGATATAGAAAATATAGAGATCATAAACTCCTCCCCCCCATTCCTACAGTTGAACAGAAGGCACAGAGATTTAAGTCAATAGTCTAATGTCACATAACATGTCAGTGAAATAAATAGTTCTAGAACCTGGTCTCCTGAGTCTCCATGTAAAATTCTATCACTGAAATAGGTTTCTGTCTTGCTCTGCTTTTTTTATTTAAATCATCTAGTCATAGTAAGTTTTGATAAGCAAGTCAACACATGCTCAATGTATACATCTATTTTTCCAGTTTCTCCCTATTCTGCCCATTAAATCTAGGAGTAAGTGTATCATATTGCTAGAAGAAAATACAGTTTTGGCTTGTCCATCTTTTTTAATGTGTGTTTCTTAACATATTCAATGTTCAAATCTCCTTTTTTTGTCTCCAATTCTCTTGCAGAACTATGGGAGTAGTAAGAGGGAAAACATAAAATAAGACTTACACAAAAAAGTCAAATGTCACCCACGAATACAAGACTCTAAGGGATTTGATTGGTGGCAAAGAAGTACAGTAATCTCAAATAGTAATATAAAATGGAGGTAACTTGTTCCTAATGGACAGTTCAGAAAGCCAACTGTGAATCATATTGATGCATTTTTTTGCCATTGTAGTTTTTGGCTTTTTGTTGTTGTTGCATTCAACAATGTATTTTTTTTTCTGGCATTTTAAGAGAAGAAATGTACAGGGGAGGGAGGATCCGAGTACAGATACTGGGGAATCTGTGACTCTAATACAGGAAAAGCTTTCCGGGTTTAGGGAAGTTATATTGGCAGTAAGTTGAAATACTGGTCATGACACTTGCTTACAATTTGACCTTGGACTAGTCAATTTACTTCTCTAAAGCTTTATATTTTCATCTGTAAAATTTTCATTCTAATTTTTCCAATAACATTTACATGAGGAAAACTCATCAATATTAAAGTGACATAGAATTGTGTTATCATTATTAATATTACTATCCCATTTAAAGTGTTCATTCATTTGTTTATCCAAAGAAGTTTTTACTAAACTGCTACAACAGCCTAGTGCTACCTAGAAACATTCCTACCATAGCAATGTCAGCATAGTGGGTCTAAAACATCATTGTGATTCTTTGCCAATTGTGGAGGAACTTAGATATACTATGTCTCATCAGTTCCCCTGACAGGCCCAGGTGGAATAGTCCTATTTAATTTCTGTTCTGCTACCTGCAAGTACAGATCTCTGTCAGTTACTCAGAGATTATTGATCATCTGCTATATACAAAAACACTACTCCGAGCCTCTTGTTTTCTTCCTTTTGCTCTTGCACAATGAGGATAAAGTGGGCATATCATTTCCCTTAGAAGGAATGGATTGTATGTTTCTTCATCTTCACACAACCCATGGGTTGAATTCATCAGACAGGCAGTAGGATGGCAGGTGCTCAGTGTTCATTCAATCTGGCAATAGGAGAGTTGGGACTCAACACTTACTAGTTCTATTATCATGGTCATGTCACAGAATGTGAATCAAAGTTTCCTCATCTCTTAAACAGGTATGATGATACTCACCACACTGTATATTATGTAGATGGAATGTATGCTTCAGAATTGTTGAGGGGATAGAAAAAGATGATTTATGTCAAGTAACTCAGAAATTGTAAACTAGTATATACATGTCGGTTATTGTCAAGAGCATTCAGTGTATTGTGAAATATAAAAAGTTTCATCATGTCTAGAGATTTTGATGAGAAGGTACAGGAAAAATCTGCCTCCTGTTTACTACTTTTTCCATTCCTTTATGTACCTAATTCTTCTTCCTTGAGAGCTGAGCACACACATGACAGAAAACAACCAGTAATCACAGCTGTTTCTATTTTGAGTTTACCCTCCCAGGAGTCCCAGTTCCTTGGATAAAACTAGTCAAATTGGAGTGGATATATAAATGAAAACAAAGGAAAGGGAAGAATAGGGAAGGCAGCTGTGACTTCCTGTGAACTTTTATAATAGCTCATATTTCTGTGGTGCCTTAAGGTTGACAATGTGTTCTAGTGAAATGATTATAGAAGAGGAATTTGAGACCGAGAGGAGTTAAATGACTTGCACATGTAAAAAGATGGAATGCAAAAGGTAGAAGATAGTCCTCTCATTTAATAGATGAGGGATGACAAATGATAATTATAAATAGATACATGATAGATACATGTACGCAGGCAGAAAAAAGATAGACAGACAGACAGACAGATAGATGATAAATAGATAGATAGATAGAGATGGATAGATGGATAGAGCTAGATAGATGTCATAGAGTGAGCATTTATTAAATACTTACTGAGTATCAGTCATTTTGCCCTGGGGATACAAATATGAGCGAACAAAACAGTTTCTATCCCCAAAGAGCTTTCATTCAAATTAGAATGCATCACATCAAGGAAATCTGGAAATAGGAGAGGGGAGGGAGGAGATTTGACTGTGGAAGAGGTAAAGAATTCCAGAGAGTGAATTGAGTCAGGAATGGGTCACATCACATACTAAGCAGTTGTGAAATTTGTCATTTATACCTACACAACATCTCTTACATGTATCCCCTCTACACTTACATAGTTAATACCCTGGATTAGGTCTTTATTACCTCTTACCTAACTGGTTTGTCTGCATCCCCGGTCTTCAATTATCCACACAGGGGCCAAAGCGATTTTCCTGAAGTGTAGTGCTAGTGCTTGTAGTTTCAGGGGAAGAGAGATCTTTCCTGGGTAATGACCAGAGCATAGACCAGGAGAATAGTGATGATACTCCCTTTGGATCGCACCATCTTGTAAGCACTGAAAACTTGTAGGTACCCAGAACTAGCTTTGGAAACAATAGCACACTGTAAAACAAAGCCCTAGCAGGTTTCCAGAGGACTGCTGCTGTTAACAGCTTTAAAGTTCTTATCACATAGTATAGTGAACTCTCTATTTATTCAGCAGTAAATTAAAGCAAAACATTCACAGAAACCGAAGTACAGTATTCACAATGTTATAACATAACAACTTATTGCTAAAGTGGCCACATAGTTTTTAAAAAAAGATATCATTCAGTAAGTCCTTAACTCAATCATCCTTAAGGAGCCAGCTTCCTTAAGGGACACAAAGTACAAAGGTCAAATTTCTCCACCACTAGGTCACATTGCCTTAACCTCTGGAGTACAAAGTCTTCTTCTTGTTGAGCTCCTCCATGGCCTGTAACCAATTCATATTTTTCTTGGAGGCTTTTGATACAGGAGTTCTGACTTCAATGTCTTCCTCCCACTCCATGCCTTGATCCTTCCCCCCCCCCCAAAAAGGATTCTGTCATCTGTTTGTGCTTCCGTTGCTTGCTCATATTGGCAGCCAATTACTTGACTTTTGAGCTCTTTGCCGCAGTAGAACTCTGTTTCCAAAATGGAGAGAGCTATGTCCCAAATTGCTGGAGGTTTTGCAGCTGCCAGAGCTATATGGGCACCCTTTCTACAGCCTCC
>CM053581.1:315619017-315624017 GCA_028627135.1 Pseudochirops cupreus | reverse complement strand
TTCAACTGTCTTCAACTTATGTGTAGCTCTCTACTAGCTGCCTGTGGTCTCTGCTTCTCCTCAGCAAACTCCTCCCACCACAAGCTTCATGTGGCTACATTCAGCCTATCAGAATTATCTTCATAGGAGGGAGGCTTCCTGTGGGCTCTAGGGGGCAGAATTTATCTTCCCAGCAGAGGAGATCTTCAAACTCTCCCCTAGTTCTATTAATGGGCGGGGAAGATCTTCAAATTCAGATTCCCATTACATTTGGCCCCAAGATCTTTTATGAACCTTACATAGCAAAAATACCTTAACAATAAATGAGAGTTTAGGGATACTGGATGGAAAAACTGGTGTCAACAAAACTTTGCAACAATATAACAGGCATAATAGAAAAAAATGGCACATAAAACAATAGCCTAGGGTGGGAGTTTGTGCATAGTGGCGGGGGGGAGAAGGGAATAAGAAATGGGATGGTAGAAGGAAGGGCAGATTGTGGGAGAGGGTAGTTAGAAACAAATACTTTTGAAAAAGGACAAGGTCAAAGTAGAAAATAGAATAAGTGGGGGGGTAGGATAGGATGGAGGGAAATAGAGTTAGTCCTTCACACTATAACGACTATGGAAATGTTTTGCATAAGTACACATGTACAACCTATATTTAATTGCTTGTCTTCTCAATGGGGGTGTGTGAGGAGAGAAGAAAGGAAAGAAACTGGATATCAAAGTTTTAAAAACAAATGTTTTTTACATGCAACTGGGAAATAAAATGCATAGGCACTGGGATATAGAAATCCATCTTGTCTTACTAGGCAGTTACAGGGGTGTGGAAGAGGATATAAGAGGGAACAGATTGAGGGAATGGGTATTCAGTAGGCTTTTTAACTTGGGGTGAGGGTACGGGAAAGACAGAGAAAATCTGGGACTCAAAATCTTGTGGAAATGAATGTTGAAAACTATGAATAAGTAAATAAATTGAAAACAAAAAGACTTGGTTACTTTGATCAACACAATGATCCATTACAATTCTCAATGATTCATGATGAAAAATGCTGTCTACCTCCGGAATGAGAACTGGTGAACTCTGAGTCCAGATTGAAACATATTTTTTGCCTTTTTTTTTGGCAACATGGCTTATATGAAAATATGTTTTATATAACTTCAAATATACCATAGATCTCATATTGCTCATCTTCTCATTGGATCAGGGAAGGGTGGGGCAGAGGTAATTTGGAACTCAGTAGAAAAATGAAGGCTAAAAAAGTAAACAAACTGATGAAGTTAAAAAAAAAAGAACAATTGAACTGTACCATTGTTTAACAGTTATCCACAATGAAGAGAAATTCTCATTGTCATAAGTAGAATTTGTACTCTTTTCTTGTGACTTTAAATTTAATGCTCTTCATGACACAATTTTATACAGATTCTTCTCATAACTGAAACCAGGGCTTGCATCTAACCCAAAGAACTGATATGAAAAGTACACATTAAATAGTCCGTGAGTGAATATGGAGTCAATATTTCATTAAAATTCTGCAACATTTTCAGGCTCATTTCACATTCTGGAAGGAATTAGATCTCATTAGGCACTGGCAGGGGCAGATGAAATAAAGTACAATTTCTGCTGTATGTTCCTCTTGCTATGATCACAAAAGTGATTTTGAATTTGTAAGACTTGAGTATCAAAATTCAGTCACAATGGAAAAACATTGATAAAATTATTACCATCATTATTATTTACTATGGGTCATAGAACTTGTGTTTTGCAATTATTTTCTTAAGTTATGTACCAAACTGCTATAACTAGGGACTGGGGAATGCACAGAGTACAACAGCCTTGGCTATTGCAAATTCCTCACATGAAAGAACCTAGGAACTCTGCTTCCTTAAGAGTCAGTATGAGGTGGATTGCAAGTGCCTTAGACAGACATGGATATACACAGACATATTATATAGCCAGTTTCAATCTCATAACCATGTGGTTTTCAATTAGATGTGTAGCTAGAACTGGTGATGCTTTCAAAAGCACCAGGTACCAGAGCCATGGACATTTTTTTTGTTTGGCTCCTCTCCCTGTTTGAATCCACTGATAATGTCCAGTGAGAGATAATGCAACACATGGCCTCATGGTATGAAATTCAGTGTTTTACTTCTTTATTTGGTTGTTGTTTGTTTTTGATGTTTTAGACAAAAGAATTTTAGGCTTTGACCTCATCCATTCTGAAATGTCAAATGAGAGGATACATACCATCCTGGAGTCCAGGTTTTGCAGATATCTCATCATTTATGCCATGATTAGCAGAAAGTAATCTTTGGGACTCCACCCAGGGTTAGCTAAGAAAAGCACTTCTATGGCACCCATTCCATATTTGCACAAGAAATTGATGAGACAGTGCTATGCAGACAATAAGGTAAGTCTGAGCTTATTCTTCCCATAAACTAAGGTGGTGTAGGGGAGAATATTCCCCAGAAGTGATGGGGGAAACTGTATATGTGAATTGTATTTACATTAGAATAAAATATATAAGCTCAGACTTCAAATTCCTTGATAACACAGCTTTTATGTGCCTTTCCCATAATTATGTACTACTCTCCTTCATGTACTTCCAATCCATTCAAATGACTCTGCTCACTCCTACCAAGGTAAGAGTAAGCACTGCACCTCATGCTTCCTTGTCTTTGCATGAGTGACTGCTCCCTGGCATGCCTGAAAGGCAGCCCATTCTCATTTCCATCTTTAAAAATATACCTAGCTTTGCTCAACAGCTCAGACATAACTTCTTACCTGAGACCTTTCCTACTATTTCCAATTATTAGAGCCCTCTTCCTCTTGAAATTACATTGAATATGCTTGTAACGCCATGCACGAGCAGCTTACCAAAAGAATGCTACTGTGAACAGCTTTTAAGGTTCTGATTACACAGAACACTCCATTTATTCCATGGCAAATCAAGACAAACTTTCTCAGAAAATCAAGGTACAGTATAGTATTCACAACATTACATCTTATTGCAGAAAATCACAGTATAGTGTTCAGAACAGCTTAACATTAGAATGGCCACATAGTTTTCACCAAAGTGGCCATAGTATTTAGAACAAAGAAAAAAAGAAAAATCAGCTGGTTTCCCTAAGGGGGGAACCCCTCCTTACTTAATCATTCAATCATTTCACAATATAAGTCCATCTTTCACTCATAGGGCAATCATAGGTTAACTTAATCAGTCACATACCCCACCAGTTAACTCAATCAGTCACTTATTCAGATTTACAATTGCTAAGTATCATTAATCACTAAATATAATCATTAGAAAATTACACAAACCCTCCACCCCTCAGTGTCTAGTAAACTTCAATTTTATCACACATTCAATATCCAAGGAGAGGCCTTTTCTTCATCTTGACTCAGGATGGTCTCTCAGATTCCCTGGATTCCCTTCCATGGTCCAAACTCCTACCTGAATCCACCAAACAATCACCTGGATTCAGAGGTAGACAATTCCCAGATTCTTGTTCTATACTCTGGGCCTCTCTTGCTACACACTGTAGTTCACAGGGTCCAGCACATCTAAAAACCTTCACAACTCTGGGGCAGAGCCAAGATGGCACCATAGAAGCAGGAAAACTCCACAGCTCCCATATAACTACCTCAAATACCCATAAAATATGATTCTAAACAAATTTTAGGGCTCCAGAACTCACAAAATTACAGAAAAACACATCTCCTGCTGAAGACAGCTCGTCAGGCAGGACAGAAATTGCTCATTGCAGCTTGCTGGGAGCCAAAACCAGCCTGTCCTGAAACCACAGCTTGCCCCTGGGGCCACCAGGATAAGCTGCAGCTGGAGCCTTCAGGAGAGTGGATCAGCAGCAGCTGTGTGATTTACACAATTATCAAGCCATAAGAAATAAGGACTAAGTGGAAGGTTAGCAGAACTTGGCTACATTTGGGGGAGGGGGCCAGCCAAATTGCCTCCAGGGCAAGGAAGCATCATAAGCAGCAACCCTGCAGCTGCTTCCACATCACTGCTTCAGAAGCTCCTGGCCTGCAGACTGCAGGGGGGACAAGCAGTCATTAAGAGGCTAAGGGCTATTGCCTTAAGCTCCCTGGATTGGGATTACAGTCTTGGGTGGTGGTCCTGGGGTGCATTTTCAGTGAACCAAAGCTGGTGGGGCTGCAGCAGACTCCTAATAGCTCCTGCAGCTGTGAAAACCCCAGCAATTTGGGACAGAGCTTCCCCTTCTGGAAGCAGAGTTCCACAGAGCTAAAAAGTCAAGTAATTCATTCCCCAGTTGATAAATGGTCAAAGGATATGAACAGGCAATTTACAGACACAGAAATTAAAGATATCTTTAAGCATATGGAAAAAATGCTCTAAATCACTATTAATTTGAGAAATGCAAATCAAAACAACTTTGAGGTACCACATCTCACCAGTCAGATTGGCTAAGATGACAAAACAGGAAAATGACAAATGCTGGAGAGGATGCGGAAAAATTGAAACACTAATGCACTGTTGGTGGAGTTATGAATTGATACAACCATTCTGGAGAGCAATCTGGAACTATGCCCAAAGGACTATAAATAACTGCATACCCTTTGACGGAGCAATACCACTTTTGGGGTTACATCCCAAAGAGATCACAGAAGTGGGAAAAGGCCCATATGTACAAGGATACTTATAGTAGCTCTCTTTGTGGTGGCAAAAAACTGTAAATATAAGGGTTGCCCATCAATTGGGGAATGGCTGAACAAGTTGTGGTGTATGAATGTAATGGAATGCTATTGTGCTATAAGAAATGTGAAGGAGATGGACTTCATAATTACCTGGAGAGGCTTATACAAATTGATGCTGAGTGAGAAGAGCAGAACCAGGAAAAATTTGTACACAATGACAGACACATAGTATGTGTGATGACCAACCTTGATGAACTGGACTCTTCTCAGCAATGCACAGCTATAAGACAACTCTACAAGTCTCAGGATGGAAGGAGATATCTACATTCAGAGTAAGATCTAGA
>CM053581.1:315591358-315618517 GCA_028627135.1 Pseudochirops cupreus | reverse complement strand
TAAAAAGTAAATATATGTTGTGGTACATTATAAAATATGTTTGGAAGTTTCTACCCTACATATTTCCAGTTACTTTTGTGACTATAAAGATGGTGGGCTACTTCAGAAAATCATTTACATATACTGACCTATTACTGTCTCAAATTTCTACTGAGGAAACCCTACATGCATATGTGGATATTTTCAGAAAAATTTTGTAATTAGGAAAGGATGATGTTTATTGATATTACCTAGGTTCCCATTTGTTGGTAATTACATCAGTGAATTTTTTCAATGAATTTGAAATCCTCCTATATTTTAGGAATCTAAAAAATTGTTCTCTTCATGTTCTGAAAGTTGTGGTGTCAAAAGCAAAGTCCTCTTCCATATATACTTGACCAATTTCATCTCCTTTTTCTGTCTTTATTTTCCTTAGTCCCACTTTTCCTTTTCTCAAGTAGCATATCAAGGCCTGAAATGTGAGTCCAAATGCAGTGGCTATGATGTTATTGAAAGAGAAAAAAGGTTTATGCAAGAAAAATGCAATTCTTATCCAATTTCTGTCCATTTCATCATCTTCCATTAAGCTTCATCCTAGATAAACTTTGGATGACCTTATTTAGTGCATACCTGCCAAGTTTTCCATTAATTTGTTTTAATCTTTCCTACATTTTTATGGTTTAAGAAGCTATACCTACATACAATCTTCTACCAAAGCATTGCCCTGGCCATCATATCTTTCTCATTGTAAAAGGAAATCAAATATTTTCTGGATGAATAGTCTTTTGGTCTGTTTGTTATGATGATTAATTTATATAAATTAAACTTCATTAAACTAATGATTAATGATTCATTAAACTAATGATAATAATAAACACTAACATCTGTTCCTTTATCTATTTCCAATGTTTACAATCAGCGTATTTTAAAAAAGCACAAGTTGATTTAATTATGTATCTATACATCTACATTTACCGATTTATATACTTAGTGTATACACACACACACACACGCACACACACACACATACAGTTATAAATGATAGAAAATCCCAGTTTTTAATCCCTCTAGATTTTATAAAGAATTTTTACTGGCACTTTGTTCTTACAGCATCTACATTTCTGCCAGTAACCTGCTCCCTCAAATCATATCATGCAATAAAAAATATATATGTATATGTAGAGTCATATATGTACACATATATACATGTACACATATATACATGATTTATCCATGGATTCATATAGATATGTGTGTACATATGTATACACACATTTTATATGGGGGGAGAGAGAGACAGAGAGAGAGAGAGACAGAGACAGAGAGAGAGACAGAGAGACAGAGAGAGAGAGACAGAGAGACAGAGAGAGAGACAGAGAGAGAGAAAGAGAGACAGAGAGAGAGACAGAGAGAGAGAGAGAGAGAGACTGAGAGGGAGACAGAGAGAGAGAGAGAGACAGAGAGAGAGACAGAGAGACAGAGAGAGACAGAGAGAGGGAGAATTGAGTTGTTGAATTGTTCAGGGATTACTCATTGGCTGAATCCCACTCAAGAACTTTGACTTGTTCTATTTCCAACCTTGCCTTGTTTCCTCTCAAAAGGTCTTGCTCTTGGTCCCCCTGGTCCTAAAGGCTCATTATGCTAATACCAAATGTAATGTTGATGCTTCGTTAACAATAGCCACTACAGATCAGAACTGCTAATCTCAGGAGATCCACCGTTCTCAACTTCCCTGAAGTTGGGTTGCAGGTATATATCATAAAAGCCAGCATGAAGAATGCTTTTTCAAGTGCAAAAAAAAAATCAAAAGAGAGAAGAAAAGAAAAAGAAAGCCAGCAAAACTGATCAACACCCAGAAAATGTCTGAAAATATCTGAAAACATATATAATGTTCTACACCTGGGAATCTCCTACTTCTTCAAAAGAGTAGAGAGAGGCATCTTTTCATCTCTTCTTTGGGGTCACTCTTGTTCTTTGTTATTTGGCAGTATTATTAGTTTTTTACATTTTTTTACTTTATTGTAGTATTTATATTTATTATTTTCTTGACTCTGCTTCCTTTACTTTGCATCACAACATGAAAATCTAAGTTTCTCTCTATTTGTCACGTTCCTTATTTCCTAGAGCATAGTGATATCCTGTTATAGTCATCTACCACAGTTTGTTTTGACATTCCCAACTGATGGCCATTTACTTCTTTTTCATCACTTTGCTACCACAGAAGGTGTTGCTGCAACTATTTTGGCATTTATGAGTACTTCCTTCTTATCAGGGACCTCTTTGAAGTATAACTGTAGTAGTCAAATCTCTGTGTCATAGAGTTGGTTTATACACTTTATTTGCACAATCTTAAGTTGCCTAATAAATATTTTCAAATCCTACTGCAAGGTTCTCTTTCAGAAGAAACACCAACCTGTAAGTTCTGATTATGTATCCTGAGTCTTACTTCACAAATACAGCTTAAAGATAATAATAACTTTTTTTTTCTGCAAATATCAGGAAAATATATTCTTTTTCATGAAATATATTGGGGAGTAATAAAAAAGTTTTCTGATGTGAAACTCTGTAAGGTGGTCTTCAATGCCGATGGTACTGCTTGTAGAGGTATCTGTAAATTATTTGTTTCATTTCTGTAAGACAATGTGGAAAGTTCTTTTTTCACTTCTCAGGAGACATTGAATACTCCTCCATGACATATTGTCCTTTTGCCATCCCCATATTAGGAAGGCAAAATAATTGCCTACTCAAAATAATGAAACAATTTAGTTATTTTTTTAGCTTAATTACTCAATCATTTGGAATAAGAATACAATTTTAAAGTTTCCAGTTACCTAGAATAGAGAACAAATTGTCTTTATTTTTCTTCTCCAACTTCAAAGTGACTTTGAATGATGTCCCTAAGTGAAAGTTCACTTTATTCATTCACTTTTTCCCCCAGACCTTTTTTTTTGTAATTGCCTCCAACATGTTTCATTTCTTTTTAGTTTTAATGCTATCAAGCTATCTTCCGAAGATTCAGTTCAGTTCCTCTTAGAATCCTATTTGTCCTGCTTTAAGTAAATAAACATAATGCCCCTTCTTCTCTTCATGAGATTAGGAGTTTTATAACATTAATATTGTGGGTACAATTTCCCAAGCTGATATTTTGAAAAAGGTTTGTTTCTTTTTAATTTGTTTGTTTTTTCTCTGTTTTTTCATGATGAATATTAAGATAATTCAGAGCTCTTCTGGAACCATTCCAGAAGAAAAGTAGATTTATAGTAATTCTGAAAGAAGTGGAAGTGAACTGAGAGTAATTTGATGCCATACTCATGTCATACACAATGACTTTAGCCCTGCTTATCCCATCATTATCTGTTCATGGACAGGAAGGAACAATCACAAAATTACCTCAAGGTTATAGATTATGGACAAGAGAGGACAGAGTATTTAAAAGAAGGCACAAACCTGGATATATGGTTAAATCCTCACCAGTGGCAGACAGAATAATATAATCACAATAAAGGAAGGATAAAATAGTCATTAAGGTTGCTTCCAGTTCTGGATCTGTGATATAACATTTCTGATAAACTGGAAAATATCCAGAGAAGGGCACATCATGATGATAAAAGTTCATGCAGTCAAAGGGAAGGGAGATATTTAGCTTTGAGAAAAGAAAATTCGGGGAGTAAGGGTTTCATAATAGCTGCCTGGAATTGTTTGGAGAGCTATACTGAACCTTTCAGTTCTTGAAACATTTCTTTAAAAGTAAAAATTGTAGGTAAAATGCCAAACTATATTGGCAGAGAGAATTTCCTTATCAACAAGTTCCCTATGATAAGATCACAAGTTCAAGTTGTTATCCCCATTTTTATCAAATGGAGGAGGGATTGAACTTGCACCAGAAGACAGAACAAGAAAGAAGGAACAGAAGTGTCAAAGTGAGAACTGTGGTCTTGATGTAAAGAAAGAAAAAAAAAACTTACTAACTAATGAGAGCCATTAATAGGTAACATGCTCTCT
Source organism: Pseudochirops cupreus (assembly GCA_028627135.1). Lineage (NCBI taxonomy): Eukaryota > Metazoa > Chordata > Mammalia > Diprotodontia > Pseudocheiridae > Pseudochirops > Pseudochirops cupreus. The sequence continues at coordinate 315,614,536 of CM053581.1, read as the reverse complement.
GCAGGAAGATTGCAAGTTCACCCTGACTTGCGGTAGAGAAGTATTTCTTTAAGCCTAGATTAGATGATGATTTGTAAGGTACATTATAATGTAGATTCCTTTTTGAATTTTCATTGGATTAAATAGTCACTTTTCCTGTCCTTGCTACCAGTGAGTGAGGAAACACATTGAAAAGACTTTTCAGGCAGAGTCAAGATGGTGGTGTAGAAGCAGCAAAACTCTGTAGCTCTCCCCATAACCAACTCAAATACCTATAAATATGATTTTCAAAATATTTTAAAGCTCCAGAATTCACAAAATGACAGAGTAACAAAGCTCCTGCTAAAGGCAGCCTGGCAGGCAGACAGGAAAGGGTTCATCTGGGACCCCAGACCAGTGCCACATGAATCCATAGCTGGAGCTCTAGGGCCGCCAGAACAACCCATAGCTAAAGCACCAATCACTGGTGGCTGTAACATTTTCCAGAATTACCAACCCATAAGAAACAAGGACTAAGTGAAAGGTCAATGGAATTCAGGTAAATTTGGGGGAGAGGGTCCAGGCAACTGCCTCAGGGCTAGAAGCAGCTGAAGCAGCAGCCAGCAGCCAACTCCATGTGCTGCTTCAGAAGCTCCCAGCCTGCAGACTGCAGGGGGGCCAAGCAATCATTCAGAGGCTAAGTGCTCTTGCCTTGAGCTCCCTGGATTGGGATTGCAATCTTGGGTGGTGGTCCTGAGGTGCATTTTCAGTGAGCCAAAGCTGGTGGGGGATGCAGAAATAGTGGCCTCCTAGTAACTCTGGCAGCTGTGAAAACCCCAGAGAGCTCTCCCCTCTGAAAGCAGAGTTCCACTGAACCTAAAAGTCAAGTAATTGACTGACAACATGAGTACGCAAAAGAAGCAAAGGAAACCCAGCAATGCAACTTTAGATTCTTTTTTTGGGGACAAAAAGATCAAAGCATGGAATGGGAGGAAGACAACACAGTCAGAACTCCTAAACCAAAAGCTTGCAAGAAAAATGTAGACTGGTTACAAGCCATAGAGGAAGTTAAGAAGGATTTTGAAAACCAAATAAGAGTAGAGGAAACATTGGGAAGAGAAATGAGAATGATGCAAGAAAATCATGAAAAGAGAGTCAACCACCTGGCTGATTGGGGGAGTGGGTATACTTTTAAAAAAAATCTCTTTGGAATACAGATCTAGTAGTGGAATCACTGGATTGAAGGGTATGCAGTTTTATAGCTCTTTAGGTATAGTTCCAAATTATTCTCTAGAATAGTTGGCTCAGTTCTCAACTACACCAACAATGCATTTAGTGTTACAGTTTTCCCATATCTTCTCCAATATTTGTCATTTTGTTTTTCTGTCATATTAGCCAGTCTGATCGATGTGAGGTAGTATCTCACAGTTGTTTTAATTTACATTTCTCTAGTCAATAATCATTTAGAGTATTTTTGTATAACTATAATTATCTTTGATTTCTTCATCTGAAAACTGTCCCTTAATATCAACTATCAATTGAGAAATGACTTGTATTTTTATAAATTTGAATCTTTTCTATATATATATATATATATATATATATTTGAGAAATGAGGCCTTTATCAGAGACATCTGCTATTAAAATTGTTTCCCAACTTTCTGCTTTTCTTTTAATCCTGGCTTCTTTTGTTTTGGGAAAAACCTTTTTTAATTTAATGTAATGAAAATATTCAATTTTTCCTTGTCCATAGATCTGACAGGTAAACCACTCCAAGGTTTTCCTAATTTGCTTTTGGTATCACTTTTTACATCTAAATCATTTACCTATTTTGATCTCATCTTGGTGTATTGAGTGAGACATTGATCTACACTTAGTTTCTGTTGAACTGCTTTCCAATTTTCCCAGTGTTTTTGGTCAAATAGTGAGATCTTGTCCCAAAAGCTTGGAACTTTGTGTTTACCCAACACTAGATTACTATGGTCATTTACTACTGTGAATTATGTACCTAATCTATTCCACTGATACACTACTCTTATATTTTAGGTGGTACCAGCATTTTTTTAGTCTTCACTGCTTTATTCTTAATAATTTTTTCTTTTTGTACAATTACCTGTAAAAACAATGTTTAACATTCATTTAAAAAAAAGTTTGAGTTTCAAATTCTGTCCCTCTCTTCCTTTCCTCCTCCCTCCCTTCCAAGAGTAAATAATAAATTACACATATGCAATCATGTCAAGCATATTTCCATATTAGTCATTTTGCGGAAGAAAACTAGAACCAAAAAAGAAAGAAGGAATGAAAGAAAAAAGAAAGAAAGAAAGAAAGAAAGAAAGAAAGAAAGAAAGAAAGAAAGAAAAGAGAGAGAAAGAAAGAAAGAGAAAGAAGGAAAGAAAGAAAGAAGGAAAGAAAGAAGGAAGGAAGGAAGGAAAGAAGGAAGGAAGGAAGGAAGGAGGGGAGGAAGAAAGGAGGGGAGAAAGGAAAGAAGGAAGGAAGTGTGCTTAAGTCTGTATTCAGAAACTATCAGTTATTTTTCTGGAGAGACTAGCATTTTTCATAATGAGTCTTTTGGTATCATCATGGATCATTATATTACTGAGAATAGTTAGGTCATTCACAGTTATTCATAATACAGTATTGCCTTTTCTGTATACAATGTTCTCCTGGTTATGATCATTTCACTTGGCTTCAGTTCATGTAGTCTCTCCAGATTTATCAAATTGTTTTGATGATTACCACTTTGTAATACAGTTTGACATCTTGTAAAGCTAAGCCAACTTCCTTCACATTATTTTCATTGATTCCCTTGATATTCTTGATCTTTTGTTCGTCTAAATGAATTTTAATATTTTTTAAGCTCTAAGAAATAATTTTTGCATAGTTTTATTGGTTTAGCACTTAATAAATACATTAATTAAGGTGGAAATTTCATTTTTATGCTGGCTTGGCTAACCCATGAGCAATTTACTGTTGTTTAGATCTGACTTTATTTGTTTGAGAAGTGTTTTGTAACTGTATTCATATAGTTCCTGGATTTGTTCTGGTAGGTAGGTTCTCAAGCAATTTGTATTTTCTACAATCATCTTAAATGGAAATTCTTTTTCTATCTCTTGTTATTGGACTCTTTTGGTAATATATAGAAATGCTGATAATTTATGTGAACTTATTTTATCTCTGCAATGTTGCTGAAACTAATTTTTCAACTAGTTGTTTATTTGACTTTTTTTGTTGTTTTTTGTAGGGTTCTCTAAATACACCATCATATATCATTAGCAAAGCATGATAGTTTTGTTTCCTCATTGTCTATTCTAATTCTTTCAATTTATTTTTCTTGCTTATTTTAGTAGCTGTCATTTTTAGTACACTATTGTAATGCCATGCATGAGCAGCATCCCAAAAGAATGCTACTGTGAATAGCTTTTAAAGTTCTGATTACACAGTATAGTGAACACTCCATTTATTCCAGAAGAAATCAAGGCAAACATTCACAACTAATCATAATACAATATTCACAACATTATATCTTATCACAGAAAATCACAGTATAGTGTTCACAACAGCTTTTCATTAAAATGGCCACATAATTTTTACCAAAGTGTTCACAGTATTTAGAACAAAGAACAAAAGAACAATCATTTGGTATCCCTAAAGAGGTTTGCCTCCTTACTCAGTCATTCAGTCATTTTAGAATACAAGCCAGTCTTCCACTCGTGGGACAACTATATTAACTTAATCAATCACTTATTTAGATTCACAATTACTAAGTATTCTTAATCACTAAGTACAATCATTAGAAAATTACACAAACCCTCCACCCCTCGGTCTCTAATAAACTTCAATTTCATCACAACATTCAATATCCAAGGAGAGGCCTTTTCTTCATCTTGACTTAGGGTAGTCTCTCAGAGTACCTGGATCCCCTTCCATGGTCCCAGCTCCTACCTGAATCCACCAAACAGAGGCAGACCACTCCCAGGTCCTTATTTAGTCCTCTGGGCAGTTCCTGCTACACACTGAAGTTCACAAGGTCCAGCACTTCTCAAAACCTTCATAACTTGTGTTGCCAGGAAGTCAAGGATGAACCAAGCCACAAACAAAGTATTATCCTGGTCATGCTTCTTCAGTCTTCAAGTAGTTCAGCTGGCCCTAAGACCCAGAAGAAATCTCAGCCTGCCAGGTGGCATTCTTGGAAGCAACTTTAGCCTTCACCAGATTTTGGTCTCAAGGAAATCCTCTTTTGGTTCTCAGTCAGCTTCCAGATGCTTACTGTGAGAAACTCTCTCTCTCCTCCACCAGGAGCCCACCAGGAGAAAAATTCTGATTTTGCCTCTCTGGGGCTTTTCTTATATACACACACAGCATTGGCTTCCTGTTTCAGCCAAACTCTTCCTGTTATGTCAGCAACAGGAGACAGATTTCACACTCTCAGCCTCTTTCATGAAGGCTTGACTAAGAGCTAAGTGCCTGCTTACTTGACATAACAAAAATGGGTCTTCAAATTTAAATTAATTACCATTACAACTATTGAATAATAGTGGTGATAATGAGCAATCTTGCTTCACCCTTGATCTTATTTAGAAGGCTTATAGCTTATCCCTGTTACAGACAAGACTTTCTGGTAGTTTTAGATGGAAACTCTTTATTACTTTAAGGAAAGTTCCATTTGTTCATATGCTTTCTAAGTGTTTTATTTTATTTTATTTTTAATTTATGGAATAAAATAAGCAATTCCATAACACTGTAAGATGAAAAATGAAGTTGCAAATCTCTTGGGTACAACTTGTTATTCCTTTTATTTTTTTTTATTATTTTTTATTTGTTTTTAGTTTTCAACATTCATTTCCACAAGATTTTTAATTACAAATTTTCTCCCCATCATTCCCCTAAACCCATCCTGAGATAGGAAGCCTACTGTATACCCCTTCTCCAAATCTATTCTCTCTTATATCCACCCTTACTCCCCCCAACTTTCTAGTAGGGCAAGATGGGTTTCTACATGCCAGTGCCTGCATACCTTATTTCCCAATTGCATGTAAAAACATTTTTAAAAACAATTTGTTTTTAAAATTTTGAATTCCAGATTCTTTCCCTGCTTTACTCTTCACACCACCCCCCCAGGAAGACAAACAATTCAATATAGGTTGTACATGTGTAGTTATGCAAAATATTTCCATAGTAGTTGTATTGTGAAAGACTAACTCCATTTCCCTCCATCCTATCCTTCCCCTCACATTCTATTTTCTACTTTTACCCTATCCCTTTTCCAAAGTGTTTACTTCTAACTACCTTCTCCCCCAGTCTGCCCTCCCTTCTGTCATCCCCCCTCTTATCCTCTTCCTCCCTGCTTTCCTGTAGGGTAAGATACCCAATTGAGTGTGTATGTTATTCCCTCTTTAAGCCAAATTCAATGAGAGCAAGGTTGACACCATTCCCTTTTCACCTTCTTGCTCTTTCCCTTCATTGTAACAGTTTTCTCTTTCCTCTTTTATATGAGATAATTTGCCCTATTCTATCTCTCCCTTTCTCTTTATCCCATTATATTCCTCTCTCACCTTTTAATTTTATTTTTTAAATATCATTCGTTCATATTCAACTCACTCTATACCCACTGTCTATGATCACGTGTACACACACACACACACACACACACACACACACACACACACACATACACACACTCCATTCACACACACATTCCTGATATAAATCCTGAACCTAATCTTTTCTTCATGGAGACAACCCAGTAATAAAAGAAAGCATGTTGTAGTGGATAGAATACTGTATATTCCATGTGATTGCTTCAGGTATTACCCCTATTATGATACTCGATATGTCATTTGAATACAGCTGTGGGCAAGAGAAAATAAAATACCTTTTTCATAAAAAACCATTAAAGAAAAACAGAGGTCAGAGAATCTTGGCAAGTGAAATGACAGGATGTAGTTATTAAATCGTAGTTATTATGTAGTAATTAATTGATAGTATTCAGTAGTTCCCCAGGAGATAAATAGATTTGGAAAACCTAGGTTTGAATTCTACCTCAGCCATTCACTAGCCCTGTGACCCTGGGCAAATCACGTGATCTCCCTGGTTCTCAATTTTTGCACTAGCAAAATGTGAATGACAATGTCATCAGATCAGATTAGATAGACTGATAGTTTTGCAAACCCTATAACAATATATAAATTGCCATTATAATACTTTTTCTCCTTTTTGAGATGCACGTGACAAGCCAGATTTCTTGATTTCACAACATAATGACCACAAATTGAGAAACATTCTTATAATCACAGACAATGAAATATGAGCTCTCCAAAATTTTCTAATTTTAGAACAATCTTTTTCTGGTGCTCTTTTCTATAAAGGAAAAAAAACATAGAAACTCCCTTTCCTTTTGTTTTCCCATTATACAACTGGGTACCATTGAAGGATATCAATCACATTCCTATAACTTCATCCTGTCATTCCACTTGTCCAGGTTCTCTGTTCAATGTTCCTCTTGGATCCATTTTTGTAAATTGGAGTTTTATTCCCTACCGCCCCTAGCTACATTCGAATTACTTATGTCTACTGTCATTGCAGGTCTTGGACTTGAACCAGTGGAATATAGAATTGCACCCCTGCCCAACCACTGATGGTATCAACATTACTTGGAAATTAGATTCCTTCTCCCTTTATTTTCATGTTATACTTCAATTTGTACAAACCGTGGTCCCAAAAATCATGTTCATTGCAATCTGTCCTTTACAAAGCACAAAAATGTCCCTGATGGATTAAGTACCTTTCATTTTCTCACATCAGTTTTTTTTTTTGCACCCTACCTGTGCACACAAAGAAGGAAAGAATGTTTTTCTGCCTTGGGGCATCCATCTCAGCAACTGGAAGCAGAGGAACACAACATATTGATGAATGTATTATATAAGCCCACTACTAAAGAGTACTACCATTCCTCCTAGTATTTATTATTGCAGTGTTCAGAATATTCAGCAAAAGTGGCAGTTGTAGTAAACCTTACTGTATCTTGGAAAAAGGCATATCTATTCTACACAATAGCAACAATAAATCGATTTGGTCAATTCAGTAAAGTCATAGTCAAACAGTGGGTAGAAGAGTTGACCCACATTGTGTGACAACTGATGTTTTTATTCAAAATATAACAGATACATACCAATGGTGGGGAGTTTAGACTATTTGTATGGCAGGAAAGCATGCATTCAAACAAGGCCAATTCCTTGAGATATGTGGGTGGAGAGTATGGGAGAAATCAAACTGAATGTTTCATGATCTATAGACAAATATGGTTCAGCTTGTAACATTTTTTAAAATTGTGATTCAGCACATGGATGATTTTCAAAGGATCTCCTTTATTAGTTGCTTATTATCATAATTTTGTTGTCCTTTCAACTACTTTTCCCCCAGAAATACTCTCTATAGACTATATTTGTGGTTCCCAAGGTTTTTGAGCATGAGTACTTCTTTTAACTTTATATTTTCCTATGGATCACCTACTTGATAATACTTTTAGTCATAGTATTCATTGACAAAGAAAATATAAAATGACAAAAAAGCTAGCGTGAATTGTAGAACATCTTTACATAAATTTACTTTTTATTAGTCCCAACAGCAACTAAATCCATTTCAAAAATCGTATTATATATTTGTAAGTGAGATGTGTTATATATTCAATGTACAGAAAATGTTGCTTTTTTATTATGCTGAGAAATTTAATGAGACTGTCCCTTTGCAATTTCTCTGTGTCCCTTCCCCCCACTCCAAGAGCTCTGTAGTCCAATGGTTGAGAACCATTGAGCTATATAATTAGAGTATTGTATGGGTGAGAGGTGATATTTCCAAGTCCACTGTCAATGTTGAATCATTAATTAGAAATAAATTATTTTCTTGGCTTCCTGAGAAAACTACAGCCTACTACCTGGTAGAATTTTGAAATGAAATGGTTTTTCCTCAACTAGGTTTATTTTTATTTTTTGTATTTTTCTTAAACTGACCTGTTTTTTCTTTAGTTAGGCATTTTCCTGCTTTGGCATAGTGGACCAAATCCTCCCCAACATACTCATTAATTTTTTGCAATTAAATAGCATTATTTTGGAAGCTGTGTTCAATTTTTTTAAATTATTATCATCACTGTCACTTATCTTCCTAATTGTTGGCTATCAGGGAGTCAATGAGAAGAAATACTCCCTTCTACAAAGTGTATTTTAGAGTACAGGTTATTTCCATGTAAACCTTTTTCTGATGCCTCATCACAAAGCATGAAAATGATCCTGGGATCCTAGAGTCTATCCATTGGAAAGCAAGCTCTGGAAGCTTCTATCAAGTTGGGAAAAACTTGAGTATGATGCTGGCAATAGACTGTATTCCTATCATGTAAGAAACCAGACAAGCTAAGTTTGGAGGGGTTCATCACCAGCAATTTGGCCACTGAGCAATGAATTTTTGGTAACATCAATTCAAAAATATTTTCCACTAAGATGTAAGAAGGGATACAGTTGATGTCAGTAGAGGGAGTGTTGTCATTGTCCAGTCTTTCAGTAGTGTCCAACTCTTCATCACACCATGGAACACACTGTCTATGGATTTTTCTAGGCAAAGAAGCTGAAGGAGATTGACATTTCCTTCTCTAGTTAAGGCAAATGGAGGTTAAAGTGACTTGCCCAAGGTCATGTAACTAGTGAGTGTCTGAGACCAGATCTGAACTCAGTTCTTTTTGACTCCAGGCCAAGTTCTATTTACTGAGCTCTTTAGCTATCACTTGAAAGAGTACTTATTCATACAAAATTATTGGACCTTGAATAATGAAGATGATGGTGATGATGATGACATTGATGAAACCTAACATACATGAGGACTTTAAGTTGTGCAAAGCATTTTGTAATCAGTTTGATTCTCTCAATAACAGTGCTGTTAGTAGATACTATTAGTATCCCCTTTCTATAGATGAGGAAATTAATTCTAAAAGAGAGTAAATGACTTGCACAGGGTCACACAGCTACTAAGTGCCTAAGTCAGAATTCAACCTCAGGTCTTCTTAATTTTGAGTCCAGTGCCCTATCTAGCACTTCCCCTATTTCAAACTATTTCATCTCCTCTCAAGCCCCCAACTACTCCCTTCTCCCTAACCTTTCAGCTGAGTATCTCATGTGAATTGAATTGACATAATTTTCAGAGAACTTTCTTCCTTGTCCCCACATGTCAATCAGAATCTTACTTCATGATTTCCTTTTTCACTCCATCTTTGATCAAGGGATGGCCTGCCTCCATGACAAGGCAAACAGATTTCCATACATGTTTGATCTCATCCATTGTCATTTTTATCAGCAAATTGCCCCTACTATCATCTCCACTCTGATTTTTTATCTAATCCTATAGACAGACCCTTCCTTGCTGCCTACAAATATAATACCTCAGTCTCTTTTATCCATAAAAACAACACATTTGATTGAATCATATCTGCTAGATGTTAATGCAATATCTCTGCCCTTCCCTTATAATGTCTGAGAGACATCTAAGCTATGTACATCTACTTCCTCTCCTCTCACTTGCTTTTAAAAGGAAACACTTAAGTGTTTCCAGCCTTGTTATTTAACTGAAACTGATCTTTCCAAAGCTCCCAATGATCTTGTAATTACCAGATTTAATGATCTGTCAATCAACAACTCTTCCTGTATACACTGTCTTCTCTAGATTTTCATGGCATAGTTCTTCCCCTCTGGTATCACAGTTGCTTCTTGGTATTCTTTGCTGAATCATCATCTATGTAACATCCACTAAGCACAAGTGATTACTTAGGCTCTGTCTTAGGCCAGTTTCTCTTCTCCTTATATGCAATCTGACTGTTGATCTTATCAGCTCTCTCTTAATATCTTTTAGTATTATAGTCCTCACTTTCACTAATATTCCTGATTGCAATTTTTTCAATTCAATTGATATTTTTATATGTTTGCAATTAAAATTTCTCAGTTCAATTGTCATCTTTATTCAGATTACAGATACAAATCCATATAGTTTTCCTATCTATCCATCCATCTCCAAATTTGTATCCTCAGTGCCATAACTAACTTTTGGACTTTATAAAATGAATTGTCCTACAGGTATCTCAAATCCAAATAAGAACTTATACTTTCCCCTAAACTATTGCTGGGATCCCATTCTCCCAGTGATGCAGACTTTTAACCTCTCTTTGACTTGACTCCTCACTCACACTTGTAACCAATATGATGTCAAATCTTGTCAATTCTATTTTTACATTGCTCATACACATCCCCTTCTATCAACTTAGTGGAGAGAATAAACCTTGAATAGGTTCTCATCAAGGCTCCCTTGAACAAAATTGCGATAACCCTTTAGTTGGTCTTACTGCCACAAAGTTTTTCCCATTTCAGCCTAGGATAATATATGTCCTCTTTTCGACCCTTCAAAACCTAGCCCTTTTATATATTTCCAGTATTTTTGCTCTTTATTCAACTCCATGCACTCTATAATAGTACCTTATTGGCTTACATGCTTTTTTTCACATAATACACAATCTCCCAACTCTATCTTTACACTATCTGTCCCCCACATATAGAATGCTTTTATACTGATTCTTAATTTTTAGTGAATTATTTTCCTTGGTTAGTGTTTGATGCTCCTTTTCCATATGTTTAAATTTCATTTTTAGGAAGGTATTTTATTCTGTTAGATTTTTGAACCTCCCATCCCAGTTCACAAATTTTACTTTTTAAGGATTTGTTTTATTCAGTGAGATTTTTTTTTCAATTTTGGCCAATGTGATTTTAAAAGAATTGGTCAGTTTATCTTCTACCTCTCTAATTTGGCTTTTAAAATCTTCCTTGAGCTTTCCAAAATGCTTTTTGGGCTTGAGATCAGTTCATATTTCCTTCTGGGCTCTCAGATGTGGATATAGAGTCAATGGTATCTCCTGAAAATGATTCTTCTCGTTCACAATAAGAAGATTCAATTGTTTTTTTTTTTGTTTTCTCTGTGTAAGTTGCTTCTTTCCCATTATGCTTGCCTATTTCCTGGCTTTTAAAGTGTATTTCTGCTTCTAGGGTACAGCTGGCTCTGACCCACACTTCTCAAGCTTGGAGCAAGGGGCCTGATTATTGACTTTGTGTGCTGTAGCCTCTGGCTATCTACACTGAGACCAAGGCCAGGACTCTCATTTTTTCCCTTGAGTTACCCTGAGGCTCACAGAATAAGGTGTGGAGGAGAGGTGGTCTGGCCCCTTCAGGTTTCCAGCTCTGTGACCCTGGGCTATAGCTCAGGGAGGCTCAGCAGCTGAAGGCCTGCCACACTGGTGTCTGCAGATCCAGCTGATTGTGTGCCTGGGCTTCTGGTGTTAGCTTTTGCTGGCTTCACCCCCTTGGGCTTCGGGATCTCTCACTGGTCAGCTGATTGGGGGTTTGTTGAGACTCCTCCAGCCCTTCACTTTTGGCTAGGCACAGCCTCAGTCACACTCTTCCTCTAGCACTCCCAAGCCTGCCACTGCTTCCACTATTTCAGGATTTTACACTGGGGCAATAATCTCTGGGTTTTCAGGGTCAGGGACAGGGATTAGAGCAGCTAGGGTTTACTCTTCCATCATGGCCCTCCTGAAGTTCAGGTATGTGATTTTTAAACATCCATGCTGTGGGCTGATAGCCCCAGGAGAAGCTGCTGTCACTGCTGCAGTCCCTGCACTTTCTCTTACCCAGCTCCAACAGATCTTCCATCCAGTGGTGAGATGTCTGTGAATCACCCTTGGTGTGGGTGGGGCTCATTCTTTCTCTGCTGTGTTCTGCTCTCAGGTCCATGCTGGTACAGCCCCCACATGCTCCACACTCCCCCTGCCCAGTCCTACATGCACACTTTCCTGGACTAGAAATCTGTCACACTCCATCTCTTGATGGATTTCATCACTCTTAAATCCTTTGAGATTCACTTTTTACAAGTTACTTAGGGAATTCATGGGGGAGTTAAGGTGAATTCCTGCATTCACTCCACCATCTTGGCTCTTCCCCCCTCCATAGTTCTTTTACAGATGTGGACATCATTTTCCATCATGAGTTTGTTGGAGTTGTCTTAGATAATTGTTTTGCTAAAAATAGATGTTGATCAAAATTAGTCAATACACAGTGTGACTGTAATTGAGTACAATGTTCTCCTTGTTCTGTTCACTTCACTTGGAATCAGTTAATATAAGTCTTTCCAGGTTTCTCTGGAGTCTACCTACTCATTATTTTTTATAGCATAAAAGTATTCCATTATTTTCAGTTATTCCCCAACTGATGGGCATCCTCTCAATTTTCAATTCTTGGCCACCACAAAAAGTGCTGCTATAAATATTTTTGTACACATGGCTCCTTTTCCAATTTGTATTATCTCTTTTGATAACATTCCTAGAAGTGGTATGAGTCAAAGGGTATGAACAGTTTTATATCCCTTTGTGCGTAGCTCCAAATTGCTCTCCAGAATGGTTGGATCAGCTCACAACTCCACTAACAATGCAATCATGTTCCAATTTTCCCACATCTTCTGCAGCATTTATCATTTTCCTGTTTTGTCATGATAGTCAATCTGATAGATGTGATATAACTTAGAACTGTTTGAGTTTACTTCTCAACTAAATCATCAGGCGTGTCATTTTATTGATAGTAATAGCAACTTGGAATTCTAGAAATAGCAGTGGGCTAGTGATTAGTAGGCCTAGCTCCAAATCCTAGCCCTGCCACTCAGTCATTGTGAATCTTTGGCTATATCACTTGACTTTTTTGTGCTTAGTTTCCATATCTATAAAATAAAGGGTCTGGGCAAAATGATCTTTTTAAATGCTTGGCATTTCTATATCCTGTTATCCCTATAAAGGTAAAAGAAAGCAACCTGATAGAAATTGATTGGAGAAAAAAACCAAACACCTTTCTTCATTGATTAATAGCAGAAGCAAATCACCATCAGAAAACAAAAGGAACATTATTTGCTGTGGAAAAATGGCATTTCCAATTATCAATTTCATTACATTTTAAGATGCCAACATTCAAAGGGAAAATAGGGACTTTACAAGAGTTCTGAGGCACAGCATCTAGCATTGCCATTTCAAATTAAACATAAAAGTCTTGCCTGATCAGTTTTGAGTAAGGACAGATCTCACAGAGAATGATGCTACTAGAATTTGGAATACAACAGCAAAGCACAGTCCCAGTAGCTTCATTAACTTGATTGTAATGGGGATTTAGTCCTGTTTTAACTTGCTCTTATTCAGATTCAACTGTGTTTCCCATTGGAACAGTGCTAAATCTCAACAACTCTCAGGGGTTATAGGGAGGATGTGGATGGAGGGGTTGAGTCTTCTACTTCTAAAATAACCTACATAAACAGCTCATCTGCTTTCTATTTTCCTGCAGCTTTGTATGCTCCTATTTAGCTTTTTTGAGAAGGTGCTTTGGCCAATCTTCAAATAAATGCTCTAATTTTTAAGCTCTGCACACATCAGGAGAATTTTTTGTCATTTAATCTTAATTTTTTTGTCAATTACATGTAAATAAAAATGTTTACAGCTTTAAAAAAATATCTCAATCTCCAAATTCTACCCTTTCCTCCCTCCACTCATGTTACATGAAAAGGCTAGCAATCTGATATAGACTAAACCTGAATAGACATGCTAAATATTTCCACATTAGGCAAGTTACAAAAGAAAATGACTCCCCCTCCCCCCAAAAAAGAAAATCCTCAGAATAATAAAGTTTTTTAAAAGTATGCTTCAATCTAAATTCACTTATTTCTCTGGATGTGGAGGGCAGTTTTCATCATGAGTCATTAAGAATTTCTTTGGATCATTATATTACTGATAATAGCTAAAAGTCATTCACAGTTGATCATCATACAACATATCTGTTATTGTGTACAATGTTCTCTTGGTTTTGCTTACTTCACTTTATACATAGTTCATGCAATTTTCCCTGGTTTGAAAGCATCCTGCTAATAGTTTCTTATAGTACAATAGCATTCCATCATAACGATATATCACAACTTGTTTGGAAATTTCCCAACTGATGGCTGTTGTTGTGATTATTCAGTTATTTTTCAGTCATATCCAACTCTTTGTGACTTCACATTTCGGTTTTCTTGGCAAACATACTGGAAGAGTTTGCCATTTTCTTTTCCAGCTCATTTCACAAATAAGGAAACTAAAGCACACAGGGTTAAATTACTTCCCCATGGTCACACAGCCATTAAGTGTTTGAGGGCAAAGTTGAACTCAGTTCTTCCTACCTCCAGATTTGGCAATACATTCACTGGACCAGTTAGGTGCATCCCATCGATTTCCAATTCTTCATAGCGATTAAAAGAGCTGTTATTAATATTTTTTCAGTATAAGTCCTTTTCTTTTTCCTTCAATCGTTTTGGTATACAGATCTAGTAGTGGTATTACTGTGTCAAAAGGTATGCACAGGTTCATAGTCCTTTGAGCTTAGTTCCAAATTGTTCTGCAGAATAGTTGGATTAGTTCGCAATTCCACCAATAGTGTATTAATGTCCCAATTTTTCTACATCCCTTCCAACACCTGTCATTTTCTTTTTCTCTCACATTAGCCTATATAATAGGCATAATATGGTACCTCAGCATTATTTTAGTTTGCATTTTCTTACCAATAGTCATTTAGAGCATTTGTTTTCACATGATTATATATAGCTTTGATTTCTTTACGTGAAAACTGCCTGTTTATATACTTTGACCATTTATCAATTGGAGAATGACTTACATTCTTACAATTTTACTCAGTTCTCTATGTATTTAAGAAATGATGTTTTTAGCAGAGAAACTTGCTGTACATTTTTTTTCCTCCACTTTCCGGTTTTCCTTCTAATCTTGTCTGAATTAGTTTTGTTTGTGCAAAAACTTTTAAAATTTACTATAATCAAAATTATTCATTTTATATCTTACAATATTCTCTACCTCTTGTTTATTCATAAGTCCTTACCTTATTCATAAATCTGACAGATTAACTATTCATACTTCCTTAATTTGCTTTTGGTATCACCATGTATGCCCAAATCTTGTACTTATTTTGATCCTCAGTATATGATGTGAAATGTTGATCTACACCCAGTTTCTGCCAAACTGCTTTCCAGTTTTCCCAATAATTTTTTTTAATCAAGTAGTGATTTCTTGTAGCAAAATCTTGGATCTTTGTGTTTGTCAAACACTAGATTACTATGATCATTTGTTACTGTGTATTGTGTACCTCATCTATTCCACTGGTCTACCATTCTCTTTCTTGTGTGGTACCAGATTGTTTTCTTGATTACCACTTTGTGATACAGTTTGAGATCTGGTAAGGTAAAACCACCTTCCTTCACATTTCATTTCATTGATTCCTGTTATATTCTTGACTTTTTATTCTTATAGATGGATTTTGTTATTTTTCCTAGTTTTATAAAATAATATTTGATAACATTAATGTATTTGGGATCTGTTCCTGCCCTTCAATACTCTGAACACTATTGGAATATTTAAGTTACTTAATATTTCTGAATGCCTGGTTTTACCATCAGAAAATTAATAACCCTAAACTGCTCTTGCCAAAACAGACCAAGCATAGTTAAGTAATGTTTGTCAGAAGCTTTGAGAATTTCCTAGAAAGATGCTGGACTGTAATAATAGTTCATATTTATATTGTACAGTATTGGTCAAGGAGGAGGGAGACTTTGCTTTCAGTTATCCTATGAGCTACAGTGGTCTTTGCCTATACCAGATAATCTAAGAGATCAAAAGGAACTAAAGGGGGACTATAATTCAACCTGTATTAGGCATTTCTTATTTATGGTCTTGAGTGTTATCTTTCCATCTGCATTTGTCTTGTCTCTAAATTCTTCAGTGCCAGTGGTTATGTCTTCTGCTTTTATATAGCTTGCACATAGGAAATATTTTTTTAAAAATGATTCTGAATCAATTGGCCATATTTAGAGCAGCATAAGAATAAATTTCATGTTTGTTCCTTTGGTCCACATTACAGTACTCAAAGGTATTTAAGCTTTTGTGTAGATATGTGTACAGCTTAGATATAGTTTGTTTTAAAATATTTTGTAGATATTCTTTCTTTTATATCAACTTCATTTTGAGGTATAGCCTTTCCTCCTCCCCAATGCCAAGAACTATAGCTTGTATAACAAAAATTTTAAAAGAAAGAGAAAGAAGAACAGTAACAATGTCTGGCTGTATATGTGAGAGTCAACCTTCATATTTCCCCATCCCTGCAAAAAAAGAAAGATATGTTTATCTTCTCTACTCTACTCTAAAGCCAGATTTAGTCATAATAATTACAGCATGCAGATTTTGTTTCCATTATCATCATTATAGTCATTGGACATATTGTTTTCTTTGCTCTGTTTCATTGTGCATCAGTTCAAATAAGATTTGCCATGCTTCTCAAAATGTCTCATATTTATCATTTCTTTTAATGAAGTCTTTACTATTTCATCATGTTCATGTAATACCATGTTTAGCATTTCCCCCAATTGAGGAACATCTTGATTCCCAGTTCTTTGCTACCACAAAAATGCTGCTGTTTGGTGTAGATAAGAACTTTCTGTCTTTGATCTCCTTTGGACATATGCTAGCAATGCATTCTCGGGGTCAAAATATATGGACACTAAATATAATTTAGATGGAAATATTGTTAATTATAGCCAATCATCTCCTGATACAGAATTCTCATGCTGATATGTGAGTTGCCATAACATAGAATAAATTCCTCTTGGTTGTCTGAAACAGGAGCTCTATCAAGCATACTTCTCTGTAACAAAGTTAGTTTTGGTGCATATTCCTTATGGCTTGTGCATCAATTCATTCTCCTTCTCTTGATGTACCTCTTTTGAAATCAGGGCCCAGAAAATGATTGTTACTACACATTGGTAAGAATCCTTATCCAAGGCTTGAGAAGACCCAAGACTCATCTTCCTTTTTCTGTTACTAAGTTAACCAATCAATCTTCACATTGCCCTATCTCAGGGGACATTTCCTGTTGCCATCTTTCCCTAAATATTTAACACTTAGAATTATTTTATGTTGACTCCATTATTTATCATCTAACTCTACAGCAGCACTGTTAAGGATGTTTTGAACTTTGCAGAGTGAAAGCAAAACTTTTTCCCTTTGATTGATCATGGTTTTCTGGAGCTATACAATCAAATACTTGGTTTGTAATTCTTTTTGCTGTAACTGCACAAACTAAAAAGCTTTATGGATCCTGCTATAATTGCTCCCCAATATCTTTCCACTTTCTTGGAGAGTGCTCCCCATTCACAAAACATTCATTCTCTTGACTCCTTCACTTCAGCATGATTTCTAATCTACTTGCTGTCAGCCAATCCAGACCCATAAATAATCCTTCTTTAACACTTTCATATTGATCTAAATGATTGTAGGAGTTTGGCTATATTTCCCATCTCCTCCAATTTTCCTCCTATAAATCTGGCCTCACATCTTAATCACTGACTATCTTCATATGCCAAGACAACATGGAGAGAAAATTGCACCCGTCTAGTTTCAGGTCTCTGATTTCAATATCCCATCTTACTTCTCAGAAACTGACATTTTTTTTTCTCATTTGCACATTTTTCTTTCTTCTATAGGGAAATGAAAGGAGAACTCAACCATGAGTTGCAAAATTTTCTTGTTATTTGTTTCTTACTGTGAAAATTCTTTCCTTCTTGTTTATCTACTTTTTAAAACTTTATCACTTTTCAATGATTTTTAATAATTTGATTAGTTTTCCAACTTCTTGTTCTTTTGTACATTATTACTTTCAATAGGTGGATGAAGAAGTCATTTTTATGCTAAATAAATAGTTATAATACAACATAATCAATGACTAGTACTTGAGAAATATGAACCCAACATGGTGCCAGTCTCATAGCGATTATACCAACTGCTATTCTTTCTTTATATATCTAGACATATTATATCAACTCCATCTGAGTAGAATATAAAATGCTTGAGGGTATAAGCTGAGTTTTTCATTTTTGTCTTCATATTGCCAGTACTTATCACAATGAGAGTAAGTAGCATACGCTTAAGGGAGATTTATCAATTAAAATCATTTGATTTTTTTACTTGAAGAAGGCCTCATAGATTCAAAATGGTAGTATCTGGTCAATTATCCTTGTCATTTTAATGGACCACACAGCATAGTCTGATGCCAGTCATTCTTTTTCTATTACTTGAAACATTTTTTTAACTTAAAAAACTTTTGTTTTATTTTTCTTATTGGGAATTTAGTGATGGGTTTGCTCCAGAAAATTTTGTTTCAGAAAATTAGCAGCATATTTTTAAATATTGCGTTCATTTCTGGTTGTCAAATTTTAGCACGAACATTGACAGAGCAGGTCCAAAGTGTGGTGAGGGCACTGAAGATCATGCCATACAATACAGAGCATATTTCATAAAAGAATAGAGCAGCCAAAGGAGCTAAGGGATGCTTAAGTATGAGAACAGAAGAGAGGAGAGACACATTGGATTTCTTAACATATCTGAAAGGTTTTCATCTGGAAGAGAGATAAGATTTGCCCTGCTTAGCTTCAGAAAACCAACCAAGAGCAGTGTATGGAAATTGAAGAATGGATGATTTTGCCTAACCTAAAGAAAACTTTCAAATAATTTGATGGAGCTGTGGAATGGAATGGGATGCCCTTGTATACTTTCTTATTTGGGGAATGCTAGCAAAGTCTAGACAACAACTTGCCAGTGCCATTGTAGAAAGCATTTTTATCCAGGTAAAATTGTACTAGATGAATTCTGGGTCCCCTTTATTTCTGAAATTTTTTAATTTGAAAAACAAAATGTTGCTTCATTTCATTTTGGATGGAGTGAGAAGAAAGCCACCATAACTTATCAAGTAAGTGTGTGTCTCAGCAGTGATCCCTTTTAGAAACTGGGTTTAGAATCCTAATTTTCCAGAAATCTACTGCCATGAAAAGAAGTTGCTTTTTAATTACCATATATTACTGACTGAAACCTAGGATGATGATAATGATAATTAAGATTTATATAATACTTACTATGTGCCATTCACTGTGCTAAACACTTTACAAACAACCATGGTACTAATATAATCACCATTGTACAGGTGAAAAAACTGGGGCAGAGAGAGGTTGAGTGACTTGCCCAGGGTTACACAGTTAGAAAGAACCTGAGACTAGATTTGAATTCAAGTCTTTCTGACTCCAGTCCCTGTGCTCTATTCGCTGTACCACCTACCTGCTCAATGATGAATCATTTGAAAAAAAAAAGCAAAAAGTAGCAACAAACACAATGAACTTCTATTACCAACATATAAGCAGCTATATGAGGGACACTGATGATCCTCTAGGCACCTACCCTTAGCCACTTCTGCTTCTTTCTTCTTCTTCTTCTTCTTCTTCTTCTTCTTCTTCTTCTTCTTCTTCTTCTTCTTCTTCTTCTTCTTCTTCTTCTATTTTTTGAAGATTGAGTATAAAACCCAGTTGTCAGTGTACTGCATACTCTCTCCTTTTTCATCAAACTAGAAAAAAAAACCATAAATTCACACAAAAAGGCCTTAACTTTTTCTTCCTATCTATAACCAGACACCAGTTCTCTTATCATAAGGAACTGAGATCAGGGCCTGAGACCCTAGTCCTGATCATAATACTAACACACAACCCATGTATGGGCTATCTTCTGGACATATATCATCCCACCATTTTGAGATAAGGCAAAAGATTTAGTGTCCAGAATTTCATTCTATCCCTAGAAATATGATTGCTGAATAATTTAATAGTGTCTAACTTGATCTCCTTCCTGGGTAGGCTCCTAATCCTCTGCCATTTTCCATAATTCAATATCACAGTAATTTAGTGAATAGGAGAAACAATCAATCCTCAATTTCAGCTAGCCCCTTGCTACTCCATGGCGATCATTTTATTCTTCCCTGGATGATTTTCCATTTTACTTCCCATAGCAACTATTTCAGACCTCATTTTCCCTCCAACTCCCTAGATTACTTCCCACATTCCCTATCCACAGATGATTTTGCCTCCTACATTACTGAAAATACTGAGACTATTGGTTATAATCTACTATTTCTGTCTTACTCCATAACCCCTTTATTTTGTCACCCATTTTCTCCATCTTGGCTCCTGTATCTAAGGAAGAGGAAATCCTTCTCTTTGCCAAGGTCATTCCCCTTGCTTTTTTCTTTGTCTCATCTTTTCCTGTCTCCTGTAGAACCATGCCCTTTTCATCATGCTCTTGTTCTCATCTTCAGTCTCCCCTTTCAATGGATTTTATTCCCATTGTATGCAAGCATACCTTGCTTTTATACGTCTGTATACATATCCTGTCCTTAAATCAAATGTAAGCTTCTTTATGCAGTGACTATATCTTTTATTTCTTCTTCTTTTTATTCATAGACATGTCTCATACTGATTTGGCATCTAATAAGTTTTTCTTGAATATAAATAAATGATTAAAGGAAAAAAAGCATCTACCAAAGGGGAAATTTAGTTCATTAGTTATGGCACCATTTAAGTTACCATCACAATAAAGATGTACATCTTCAACATCATGAACAGAGTTCACGAAATATTCCAACATCTTCAAGTTACTTTTTCTATTTGTATTTCTTAATAAATAGTAGCTAAATACTAGGGCCATTTTATTCTGTTCCTGCATTTAATATTTTTTTTATTAAATGAGGATAAATTCCCAAAGTTCTCCAGTCTAAAAATTAAACAGAACAAAAAAGCAAGCAAACGAAAACCTTTTTCACTTGACACTACCGTTGCTTTAAATTATCAACTCCCATCTCTTCTCTTTTATAGCCAAATTCCTTAAAAAAGTAATTGATTTTTATCGCCTCCACTTCTCCCAGCTTTTGAACCTATTGTTGTATAGCTTCTAATGTCAACACTCAACAGGTACTATTTTCTCCAAGATTGCCAATGATGTTTTACTGGTTAAATAGGATGTGCTATTGTTGGCCCTCAATATCTTGATCTCTTTGTATCTTTCTGTCCTTTAGAATATAAGTTTTTTGAGGGAAGGGACTATTTCATTTATTGCATATAATCTATTGCACTATACATACACATGTTATATGTATATATTATAAATGTATACCTATATCTATCTATCTATCTATCTATCTATCTATCTATCTATCTATCTATCTATCTACAGTGGGTGAATTATCCTTATTTACGATTTTGTAATTTTTTCCATTAGTTGTAAATGACACTTGACAGATTTTACAAAACAACAAAGTATCCTCTGGGTCTTCTTAGGTTTGTTTATGCATTTATTGTCAGTAAGGGAGAGGATTAAGCCCAAGCTCTTGACTTATTCATGGTTCAAGTGTGTGTAGCTGACATAAAACACTCTTGAGAGGAAGACCAAGGGCTTTAAAGGTTTTAAGAGACTGTTTCTACTATGAAGTGCAGTGGTGACTTCCAGCTTCAGATTTCTTCTGTTTAGAGCAATAAGAGAGCCTGGAAAAGTTAAATTATAGTAAAGTAATTGGTCAAAGTAGGGTAAATAAATGGTTTAGGTTCAGGGGTTAGGCATTCAGGATATGCACTAACATGGCGTCCTCTGCAATTCAATTCAACAAATATAATAAACATTTATTATCTGTAGGGTGGAAGGCAAAATTATGTAGTACAGAACTGTCAAACACTTACCCCTCTAACGATATGCAGCAAGCTAGTGTAGTGTAGCTAAAACCAGGATAAAATGGAGCTAGGGAATGTTCATCAAGATAAAAATACAACAGAGGTAACTTAAATTTATAGTTTTCTAAGTTAGTATATAGCATGCAAGGATGCATTTTTATTTGAGTTTGCCACCAATTATCTTGTAGGGGTGAAGAACCTGTGGCCTTGGGGCCACATGTGACCCCCTAGGTCCTCAAGTGTGGCCCTTTGGATAAATCCAATTTTCACAGAACAAATCCCCTTAATAAATTGATTTATTTTGTAAAATGTGGACTTAGTCAAACGACCTTACCCAAGGACCTATGTGGCCTCAGGGCTACAAGTTCCCCACCCCTGACAAAGAGTCAGAATGATTTGGATACAAATCCTACATATTGGCTATGTCACTCAGGTCAATCACTTTAGCTCTCAGTGATCCAGGCAACTCTTTAAGACTACACATTGCAAAGCAGATGTATTTGCACCAGTAATATTTTCTTTCTAGACTGGAGCAAACCAGAGGTCTTGTCTACAAATATGCAAGGCATTTTGCTAGGTACAGAGAATACACCAAATAGTGGTTTCCCTCAAAAAGTATACGCTCTGCTACAAGGAGAAAACTGATACCCAATGAAGTAAACAGAGCGTTGTAAGGGTAATTAATTTAGCAGATACTTAGCCCTTAGAAACTAAGGCCTAAGTGCTTCTGTGAAAGAAACAGAAGATGTGAACTCTGTCTCCTGTTGCTGACACAACAGGAAGGGGTTGGCTGAGACAGGAAGCCAGTGTGTGTGTGTGGGTGTGTGTGTGGGTGTGTGTGTGTGCGTGCGTGCATATGTGTGTGTGTGTGTGGGGTGTGTGTGTGTGTGTGTGTGTGTGTGTGTGTGTGTCTGTGTGTGTGTGTGTGTAAGAAGAGCTCCAGAGGAGAAACAGACAGAATCAAGAATTTTCCTCCTGGTGGTTCTTGGTGGAGGGAGCAAAATTTTCACAGCATCTGGAAGCTGGGCTGCTAGACTGAGAACTGAGTTGTAGTTTTCTTTTCTTTTTTTTTTTTAATTTTATTTTAGTTTGCATCATTCATTTCCACAAGATTTTGAGTTACATATTTTCTCCCCCTCTTTCCCCCACCCACCGCCCCAAAACAGCCATCCCAGTGTGTCCCCCCTCCCCCAGTCTATTCTCTCCTATGTCACTTTTCGGTAGGGCAGGATGGATCTCCCAATCACAGTGCCTGTGTATCTCAAGTTCCAGTTGGATGTAGTCAATAATAATAATAATAATAATAATTGCATATATATATATATATATATATATATAGATAGATAGATAGATAGATAGATAGATAGACAGATAGATACACGTTCATAACATTTGATTATGGAACTCCAGATCCAGGTTCTTTCTCCTCCTCCCTCATCACCTGCCCCCACTGGAAGGATAAGCAATCAAATACAGGCTGAACATGTGACATTATGCAGAATCTCTCCATAATGAGCACACTGTGAGAGTCTG
>CM053581.1:315568335-315590858 GCA_028627135.1 Pseudochirops cupreus | reverse complement strand
GGCTAATATTTTTAAAATGTTTTATTTTTTCAGAAGCCCAAGGTTAAAGTTCTTATTTTGTCATGAACTGACAATGCAATCTTTGGCATGACATTCTGTCTCTGTAAGACTTGGTTTCCTTGTTCATAAAGGAAATAATTCTCAGAAGGCATGCCCGTGACTTACAAACCAGTGTTGTTGTTGTTTTTTTCTGTTACTACAGTTTGTCACACCCCAAATGTCCTTTCACCTGTGTTCCAGTTTGTGGTGATGTGTTATGATAAGGATCAAGAGAATAAGCACTTACTTGTATTTTATTATATGATTCTTAAACTAGAATATGGCACCATCAATTTAACACATGCAAAAGAAGTTCTCAGACTTTATATTCAGAACTGTAGTTCTTTTAGCATTCTAAACATCTGTCTGGCCTACCTCCAAGGACTCATCCAATTTATTTGTTGGGAAGTATTTTATTTTAACAGTAGCAGAAAGTAAACAGAAAGACAAGGCACATGGACAGTCTAGAGAGCCAGCATCCATTCTCTTGCTCTAAGTCTGATGACAAAACAGTTTCAATGACGATACACTTTGTGAAATTCGCAGAGACAAATAACAACAGCATTTCTCTTGAAATTACATGACTAACACAGAGGTTTCACCAGCAAAAAGAGAAATGTCTGAAGAGTTGTGCTCCTCTGTTTCTTTGGAAAATTGAATTGGGTATCTGGAGGTTGCTGCTTTGTGCTTCTCTGTTAGAGTCTGTTTACTCACCTCTTTTTTCTTTCCTTGCATTTTGATCAGCCTGTATTGTTACCTATAAATCCTGGAAAAATTCTGGTTTTGAGATGAATTTCAGGAAGACTGAAAATTGGTTTCTAAATTGCCTTTGAACACTTGCCATGAAATAAATGTCATCTGTGCTGCTAGTCTCTTCTGATGGGCTGTTAATGGCTTACATCCAAGAGCTAATGAGCTCCCCTAGTCAGACAGTGAGCAAATCATTTTCTTTTTGTTCCCCCTTCCTTGAGGAGGTGAGGGTTGGTAACCTTAACCCTGCCACAGTGACAGTGCTGAATGGGAGTGAAATGACAAGGCAAACAGTAAGGTTAATTAAGGAAATGCCAAGAAGTTGTTTTAAAATCAATTTAATTAACCTGTGATCCTCTAAAACTAGAATATATTGTTAGTGAAATGAAGGCAAATTCAATTCTGTTTCTCATTGATTCATTCATTCCTTCATTCAAGAAACATTCCTGGAATAGCTGCATGGGCGCAGTCCCAGCTTTCATGGTGCGTATAGTCTAGTAGGAAAGAGAAGACACATAAAAAAATACTATAGCACAATGAAGAATGTAATATATCCACAAGAGAGGTACAAACTAAATGTCATTAATGGAAGATCATGTCCAGAGGCATGTGGGAGCAGAGGGGATCAGGAAAGGCTTTATTGAGGTAGTAGCAGTTGGATGGAACATGAAAGATAAGTAGGATTTTAAGAAAGGGGGGACAAAAGGAAGGTTATAACGTGTAAAAACAGGTTGGAAAAGCTTGGGATGCATTTACTAAGGGTGAGTAATTCAGTTTGACTAGAGCAGCAGTTCTCAATCTGTGGGTCGCAACCCCTTTGGGGGTCGAACAACCCTTTCACAGGGGTCACCTAAGACCATCAGAAAACACATATTTCCCATGATCTTAGGAACAGAGATATCGCCCCTCTATCCATCTCTAGGCATGTCTGCCCACAAGCAGATATGGCCACATATGAGTATTAAAGGGTTGTAGCATTAAGAAGGTTGAGAACCACTGGACTAGAGCATATGGTGGCAATGGAAGTTCAAAAGCTCTTTATTTGTGTTTCTTTGTTTATTTTTTGGTCTGGATCTGTGATTCCATTCCTGAAGGGAACTCTGTGCGAACACATTTCCTCTGCCAATGATGATCAGCAACTCTCACATGAATGCCAAAATTTAGAAAGTTACCTGAGAAACTGAGATTATTAGAGGATCAGAGGACCATAGGCCTAGAACTAGAGAGTACTCTAGAGGCCACTGAGTCCATGCCTCCCCATTGTCTTACAGAAGAGGAAACTGAGACCACATGAAGTTGTTCCTTGTATGGAAGAAATCTGTGTAGAGTATATGTTAGAGGTTGGATTCCATCCAGGTCTCCCTGCTTCCAAGGCTAGCTTTCTATTCAACTCCATCAAATTGCTTCCCTAAAGAACTCTTAACCCTTTTCATAAGACTCTTGGGTGTCACAAGAGTCTTAGTTCATTTTATTCACTTCAATTAAACTATAAGTTCTGTAAGGTCAGCGAATATCTCTTTAAGCAGCTAGGTGGAATAGAGCATTGAACTTGATGTAAGGCAGGCCTGAGTTGGAATCTTGCCTCAAATACTAACCAACTGTGATCCTATGGAATTAATTTATTCTATCTCATCCTTATTTTTCATATCTGTAAAACTGAGGACAATAATAGCACCCAACTGAAGGGTTGTTGTGAAGATCAAATGAGATAACATATGTAAAAAAACACTTTGCCAAATTTAAAGGACTATATAAATGCTAGCTATTCTTCTAACTTTTTTCTTTCCTTTTGCCAGGCATCTGTCTGGTTTAGGGCACTACATGTTGGAGACTGGCATGAGTGTTCCTGGATCTTCATTCAGTCCTCCTCCTTCCCCCACCACCACATACTCCTTTATATTAATTTCACATTTTAGGGATCTACCCCCAGTATAAGGGACCATGAGAGGGGCATCAATGTTAGGAAAGCAACATTGACTTCCCATTGATCTTAAGCCAAGCAAAGTGGAAAATGGACAAATTCAGAACTCACTCCATAAGCCAAGCATGAAACACCAAATGTTTTACTGGTTTTATAACATCAACAAAAGTCTCTAGCTCTGAAATTTCCTGGCAGGCTCATTGAAGGTCCCAGATGGGCTGGGGTCTTTAACACTGTTGTTTGGGACTTCCAGGAAATGTTCCTCCCTGATAGGCACCGCCACATAAGCATACATAAAACTGCCCACAACAACAGCAGCATTTACTGTATGTAGACAGAGTTATTGCAGGCAAAGGGAGTCATAACTTTAACTCACTGGCCACGGGCAGCTATAAAGTGAAGGGAAGCTCCCCCCAATCAGTCAAACTCTCCAAACAATATGGAAACATTTAATTAAACCAGTGGAGTATACAATAAGATGTAGTTTTATCTCCATGGTGTGGTCTTGCAAATTCAAAGGGAAAAAGAAGACATCAAACACAAGAAAACAAAGGCCATGGCATTTTTCCACCACATAAACAGCATCCACCAGCAGGAGAGACTTAGATAACCCCAGATCCTAAAATAGATTATATGAACTCATTCCAAAAATACACTCACTGCACTCCATTAGCCCCCATATAGAGACCAGCTAATTATCTTCTGTACTATATCAATCCCTCTGACCAGTGGCTTCTGATTGTCATTTCTGAAGTCATTTATAAATGATTTCCACTTCCATAAAGCTGCTATAAATGTTGTGTTAGCCTAACTGTAGGACCACATCTCTGTTTACTACTGCCCCATTGATTCATTGTGACATTTTCCAGTTTTTGCTTGTTTGGTTTGGTTTGGTTTTCACTGAAGAAAAGAGGAGAGGAGCAGGATAAAAGACCCAGGTATTAAAGTCAGAGATCATGGGCTCATATACTGCCTATGCAACTTATTACCTGCCATGTGCAATAATAATTAAAGTAATAATAACTACTATTCACAAAGCATTTTATATATACCATTGTATTTGTTCCTTATAACAATCCTGCAAAGTAAGTGCTATTGCTATCCCCGTTTGATAGATAAGGAAACTGATGATGAAGGAATATATGTGCCTTGACCTAGTTCACACTCCTAGTATTTAAGACTGAATTTGCCCTGAAGATGGCATGGTTGATAGAGCACTGGACTTGATAGTAGAAAGATCACCCAAGTCACTGAACCCTGTTTACCTCAGTTTCTTCATCTATCAAGAAAACCCCCAAATTGGTTCACTAGTCATTAGATATGACTGAAATGGCTCAACAAATTGTACTGAAGACTTCCTGCTTCCAAGTTCAACACTTTATCCACCATGATATCTAACTGCCATCATGACTGGCTAAACCTTCTCCCCCTACTCACAAATCTCAGTTTTCTCACTTGTGATTTGAATAGATGGCCTTGGAGATACTTGCAGTGTTAATTCTGTGATGCCATGAGTCTCTGATCCTAGTTAGATGCATCTTTCACCAACAAAAAGCACATTTTGGTATCAATTAAAGCACAATGTTTCTACCTGAACAGGAGACTGCTGAGTCCTGTCATGCTTGTCAGCTATTAATCCCAACTTAAGAAAGTAAGCCTTGGCCTATGAAAAGTAGAATGTTAGGGAAGGAAGATTTCTAGACCAGCCAGTCAGAAGACACTTTGTACCTATATGAACTTGAGCAACAACTTAGTTCAAAAAATATTTGTCAAGCACCTACCATGGCCAGGCACTTTGCTGGAGTTGCAAAGAGAAAATTAAACATTTCCTGCCCTCAAGGAGCTTACATTTAAGTGCTAACACATCCGAGGTTGGAGAATCTGGCATCAGGAAAGGTCTTTCTTAGGAAGAGGTGACACCTGAACTAAGATTTTAGTTGAGCTAGGAATTCCAAGAAGTAGAGGTGAGGAGGGAAATAACTCTAGGCATGGGAAATTGTCTTGACTGCTAAAAATGGACATTGTACTCCCTGACTCTCACTCTTTCCATTCTCTTTCCTACTGAAGCAAGTAATATACTCTTCCATCAATATGACATCATGAAGTGATATGACATGATAAAATGTGATGTGATATGACTAAAATAATGTAATGCAATTGATATAATGTAATAAAATATAATTTCCTCTATTTTAAAATTCTGGTACTTTTCCTATATGGATGGCATGAGAATAACAGGAGATAATGCATGAGAAAGTGAGAGGAAGACAAGAGAGCCTGAGAAATTATTTTTTAAGGAAGTTGCTTAAAGAAAAGTGTAAATTCAGAGAGATTTAAACAATGGAGGAGAAATGGTTGGGGGAAGTGCACAGCTGGATGGCAAAGTGGATAGAGTGCCTGGCTTGGACTCAAAAAGACCCGAGTTTAAATTTGACCTCAGATACTTACTTGCTGTGTGACTCTGGGCCAGTCACTTAACCCTATTTTTGTCAGTTTCCTCATCTTTAAAATAAGCTGTAGAAGGAAATTGCCAATCATTGCAATATCTTTGCCAAGAAAATGCCAAATAAAGTCATGAAGAGTTGGACATTTGTGAAACAACTTAACGAAAACAACAACAAAAAATGTACCTATACACCCAATGTATACCTATTTAAATGCACTGGGGGGTAGGAGAAGCACAAGTTTTTATTATGGATGAGTGAAAAAGCATTCATTAAGTGTTTACTATGTGTCAATAAGTAAGTGCAAGGACTAATATATTATAAATGTCTTTGCTCTCAAGGAATTCACATTGTAATTGAAAGAGACAGTACATAGACCGTATATAGTATATATATATATATAGATAGATAGATAGATAGATAGATAGATAGATAGATAGTATATATAGATAGTACAAGAAGCTTCAGATGCAAAGTTGATGTAACGCTTGAGACCAAAATGATAGGATCCATTTTTCCTTGTGCTGATGTTACAGGGCAAATGATAAAACTCAGTGATCTTACACATTGCCAGAAAGATTGTATTTTGTGTCTCCAAATACAATAGAAGTGCTCATAGAAGTGTTACGAAAGGTTGTGTCTACCTCACAGCCATGGGCCTGGCAAGGATTGAATCTAAGATCAATACTAAGGGAAGATCCTAAGGGAGAAGGCTGGTTGGGGTCTAATGATGTTGTCAGCATTGATGGTACCAAAAATTCCTTCCAGCATGTTATCTAAGTCTTTATTTATTTTAAGATAATAAGCAACCTTTTGGCTAGATGGTTGCTGATGTCTCCTTTGATTCTCAATTCCGTGAGTTCTGTGAATTTTATAATATGCCTTTCTAAATGCATAGTCAGGATGCTGACAATAATGAAAATAACAGTGAAAAAGGGAAAGGGCCAATTCTCAGCAATGTGAATACCTATCATCATTATAAGGAGAAAAGTACACTTCTGGACACAAACAAGTAAAAGAGGGTTATGACAAACAAGTAAAATAGGATTATTTGAAAGAACCAGAGCAAAAGTCTTTCTCTCTAAGATAGTTTCTTATTGAATAGAAGTATGATCAATAAAATAGAAGGTAATACATCAACTGTGACTGAAACACTGATCTCACAGAATATACTGAGGAATTGTCATTAACAAATTAATAAGTACCTCCTACTAGAGTTCTAAAGACATAGGAATTTGGTTTCCCAACTGATACTGAATTGAATTAGTATTGAATCACAGAACAAAAGTTGCACAGTTAATAGAGCACCAGGCCTGGAGTCAGGAAGACCTGTATTCCAATCTAGATTCAGATACTCACTGTGTAACCTAGGTGACTTTGTCTTTGTTTCCTAATCCATAAAATGGGCATAATTGTAGCACCTATTTCCCAGGGCTGTTCTGAGGATCAAAAGAGATAATATTTGTAAAGTCCTTAGCACAGTGCCTGGCTCATAGTAGGCACTACAGAAATGGTAGTTATTATTAATTGTTATTAAAGCTAGAAGAGAACTTCATGGTTATTTGGGTGAACCCCTTTATTTTATAGATGAAGAAAAAACAAGCTAAGGTCAAGCAATTTGCTCAAGGTCACACAGATAGTAACAGGTCAAGTCCAAATCTTCCTGATTCCAACATGTTTCTCATTCCATGACACCACACTGACTCATAATCTGCTGCATCCTGAGGACATTTCCTTCTGTGTTTAGAAAAGAGAGCCAAGATGCTGGTGGAAGCAATAAATGACCCTAAATTTTCCATATTCACCTGGAAACAACCATAAAATAGCATTCCAAAATGAATCCTAGAACAGCAGAACCAGCAAAAATATGGGGTTAAACAATCTTTGATCTCAAATTGAAAGTTTAAAAAAAATTATTGAGCCAATAAACAAATCTATGAACTGGTTTTATGGGGAAAACAATAACATAGTGAACTATTGGTTAATTTGAATTAAAAAAAAAGAAAACCAAATATCCAGTATTATAAATAAAAATGAAGTCACCACTAATGAAGAAATTAAAGCAATCATTAGGGAATATTTTGTCCAATTATATGTCAATAAATATGACAATCTGAGCAAATCAATGAATATTTATGAAAAAGAATGCCTAAATAATCTCACCTTAGAAAAAAAAATTGCACAAGCCATTAATGATCTTCCTAAGAAAAAAAATCCCAGGGCCAGATTGATTCACAAGTGAATTCAATGAAGCATTTAAAGAACAATTAATTCTAATGCTATATAAACTATTTGTAAAAATAGATGAAAGAGTCCTACCAAACTCCTTTTATGACAAAATATAGTGGTGATACCTAAACCAGGAAGAGTTAAAACAGAAGAAGAAAATTATACAACAATTTCCCTAATGTATATTAATGCAAAAAATTTGAACAAAATGCTAACAAAGTAATTAAAACAATATATCACAAAGATTATAAATAATGACCAGGTAGGAGTTGTACCAGGAATGTGGAGTTGGTTAATATTAGGAGAACTAGAAACTTAACTAAACAAATAAATAACAAAGTCAAGAAAAATCATATGATTATCTCAATAAATGCTGAAAAAAGCTTTTGAGAAAAATACAGCACTTATTCCTATGGGAAAAAAAAACACTAGAGAGCATAGGAATAAATGGAGCTTTTCTTAAAATGATAAGCAAGTATATATCTAAAACTACCAGCGAGCATTATTTGTAGTGGGAATAAGTTAGAAGCCTTCCAATAATATCATGAGTAAAGCAAGGCTCATCTCCATTATCACCACTATTATTCAATATAGTACTAGAAATGTTAGCTATAGCAATAAGGGAAGAAAATTTGAAGGAATTAGAAATTGAAGGAATTAGAATGAGCAATGATTAAAGAAAGCTATCACTCTTTTCAGATGATATGGTGGCATACTTAGAGGACCCAAGAGAATCAACTGAGAAGCTACTTGAAATAATTAACAACTTTAGTAAAGTTGCAGGATAAAAGATAAAACCCAAGATAAATTATTAGCATTTCTCCATTTGACCAACAAAGTCAAGCAGCAAGACAAAGAAAGAGAAATTTCATTTAAAGTAATGGTAAATAATCTAAAACACTTGGGAGAAGACCTGTCAAGATAAACCCAGAAACTATATGAACAGAATTACAAAACGGTTGTCACACAAATAAAGTCAGATGTAAACAACTCAAAAAATATCAGTTGCTCATGGGTAGGTGGAGCCAGTATAATAAAAATGATAATTCTGCCTAAGCTATTATACTTATCCAGTTCCATGTCAATCAAATTACCAAAAATTATTTGATAGAGCTAGAAAAAAAAATAACAATTCATCTGGAAGAACAAAAGGTCAAGGATATCAAGGGAATTAATGAAAAAAAAATGGAAAAGAATGTGGGCTAGCAATACCAGATCTCAACCTATTTAATAAAGCAGTAATCATCAGACTATCTGGTATTGCCTAAGAAAAAGAGTAGTGGGTCAATTATTAGATTGATTAAAATTAAAATTAGATTGATTAGAATAGATTAAGTACATGACACATTAATCAATGACTATGGTAACAAAGTGAATAAACCCAAAGACTTCAGCCTTTGGGATAAGAACTGACTATTTGACAAAAATTGCTTGGAAAACTGAAAAACTGTAGTACACAAACTATGTGTAGACTCACATCTCACACAGTTTACCAACATATGGTCAAAATGGGTGCACAATTTAAATATGAAGAGTGGCACCAGAAGCAAATTAGAAGAGCAAGGAAGGTTCTTTTTCTCAGTTCTATGAGGAAGGGAATAATTCATGACCAAACAAGTGATAGAGAGTAGTATGAAATGTAAAATAGATAATTTTCATTATATTAAAATAAACTTTTGTACAAACAACACCAATGCAACCAAGATTAGAAGAAAAACCAAAAGTTGAGAAACAATCTGTACAGCAAGTGTCTCTGATAAAGGTCTCATTTCTAAAATATATAGAAAACTGAGTCAAATTTATAAGAATATAAATCATTCCCCAATTGCTAGATGGTGGAAGGATACTAACAGGAAGTTTTTAGATGAAAAAACTGAAGCTATCTCTAGGTATATGAAGAAATACTCTAAATCACTATTATGGAAATGTAAATTAAGAAAAAAAAAACTTTGAGGTACCACTTCACACCTGTCAGACTTGCTAATATGACAAAAAAAGGTAAATAATAAATGTTAGAGAGGATGTGGAAAATTGGGACACTAATGAATGCATTGTTGATGGAGTTGTGAACTGATCTAACCATTATGGAGAACAATTTGGAACTATC
Organism: Pseudochirops cupreus; assembly: GCA_028627135.1. Taxonomy (NCBI): domain Eukaryota; kingdom Metazoa; phylum Chordata; class Mammalia; order Diprotodontia; family Pseudocheiridae; genus Pseudochirops; species Pseudochirops cupreus. Next base: position 315,581,368 of record CM053581.1, on the reverse strand, counting down.
ACCAAAGGGCAAACAAACTATGCACACCTTTTGATCTAGCAACACCACTACAAGGCCTATATCCCAAGGAGATCATTATAAAGGAAAAAGAACCTACATGAAGAAAAATATTTATAGCAGCACTTTTTGTGGTGGCAAAATACTCAGAAATGAGGGGATGCCCATCAGTTGGAGAATAGCTAAACAAGTTGAGGCATATGAATATAATGGAATATTATTATACAATAAGACATGATGAATAGGCAGATTTCAGAAATACTAGAAAGACAAACCCATGAAAAGTAAAATGAGCAGAGCCAGGAATACTCTGTACATGATATAGGCAATATCATGTCATGACCAGCTATGTTAAAAACAACACAATGATCCAAGACAAGTATAAAGAACTCACAAAGAAAAATGCTATCCACTTCCAGAGAAACAACTGATAGACTCTGAATACAAGTTAAAACATATTTTTTTTAACTTGCTTTATTCTTTTTAATGTGTTTTTTTTCTCTTGATGAGTTTACTCCTTCACAACCGTGACTAGTATGCAAATATGTTTTACATGATAGTACATGTATAACCTATATCAAATTGTCTACCATTTTTGGAAAAGGGGATGGGAAAGAGGGCGGGACAAAAAAGTTGGAATTCAAAAATATTGTAAAATTAATGCTAAAATTATTTTGACATGTAATTTGGAAAAAAAAAGTAAAACATTATCAAGTAAAAAAGTAATGTAACACTCTTACACTATTGATATCAATGTGAACAAAATGTCAAAAAAAAGAAAACTTAAACTATTTACGTGACATTAATTATTCAAGTCTTTCTCCAACCTCACTGGCACAGCACATATATCTATCATACCTTATATCTCAGAACATCAATCTTTCTTTGTCAGAAGTCCACACCTACCACATAATCTTATTTTTAGCATCTTTTCATTGTGAATTTAACAATACTCAACAAACATATTTAAATTAATATGAAATAACAAGGAAGAAGATCATATAGAAAATAATGAACTTGTTTTCTAGAATATTCATATATTTTAAATGTAGCAAGATAGTAATAAAACCTCTATTTGTGTACCTTTCTGCATATTAAAAAAAATTTCTTTGGTGCAAGAGGAGATGGAAAAGATGGAGGAGAAGGAGGAGGAGGAAGAAAAAGAGGAGAAATAAAATAATACTTTTGGATATGCTTTTGTTTTCCATCAGAATGCCTCCTATGAATATGTTTTTCCACCTTTCTTGGACAAATTCACACTTTTAGTTATTTCCCTAATAAAAACATTCTGTGCTTTTCATTTGCAAGATCACGTGGTATAGGATTTTAATTTGAACTAGTTACAGTTGGTTATTTGTCATTATTATACAATAAGAAATGATCAGAAGTTGCAGAGAAACATTTACTATATAACAGCTCTATATTGATTTATGCTTTTCATACATTTTTTCCTGCCTTGCCCTCAATATTATTACTGACCTAAATCATGCAAAAGAATCATGAAAATATGGGAAACAAAAATAGAAATAGAAAAAAAATTGTTGTGTTTTAACTCCCAAATCAGCTAATTAGCCATGAAGAAAGGTGATATAAGACACTAAAAGGTATTGGCAGTAAGATTCCAAACAGAAAAAGACCTATCAATTTATCAAAAATCATTTATTAAGTACTTACTCTGCACCAAGCATTATGCTAGGTTCTGGAAATACAAAGACAAAGATGAAACAGTCCTAGCCTTCAAGTAATATGCATTCTATTTATAGAGAACGTAAAAGATATATAAGAAGTAATATCTTTCTTCAACAAAAAAACACATGTGTGATATATGTGAAATCATCACAAGAATGTTGAATGAATTGGATATTTACTGGTTGACACTGATGAAAAATACATGAGCTGGTAGAACCAGGATTGTCTAAGTCAATCTAATGGCTAAGAAAGAAGTACTTAAAGCCTTGTTTCAACTATTTAATTATTTAGCAACTTTTTTCAGTTCAAGTTTCTTTTAAGCCTTGCCCATGATTATATCAAGTCTTTGTTAAGAAATGGAGCTTGAGGGGGGGACGGAGCCAAGATGGCAGTGTAGAAGCAACAAGGTTCCTCAGCTTCCACATAGCCACCTCAAATACACATAATATATGACTCTAAACAAATTTGAGGCTCCAAAACTCACAAGAATACAGAAAAACACATCCCCCACTGAAGGGAGCTCAGCAGGAAGGGCTCATTGCAGCACTCTGGGAGCTGAAACCAGCCAACCTGAAACTGTAGCTTGGCCCTGGGGTAGCCAGACACACCACAGCTGGAGCCTACAGGAGAGTCAATCAGTGACAGCTGTAGCAGTTTCCAGAATTATGAAGCCATAGGAAACAAAGACTAAGTAAAAGGTCAGTGGAACTCAGCAAATTTTGAGGGAGAAAAGCTGTCCAGCCAAACTACCTCCAGGGCAAGTAAGAGGCAGAAGCAGTGGCCCTGCAGCTGTGTCCATGTGGCTGCTTCAGAGCTCCTGGCCTCTAGACTTCAAGGGGGGCCAAGTGATCATTCAGAGGCTAAGTGCTATTGCACTGAGTGGCCTCTATCCTGAGCGTGTTCTTGGCTGGTGATCCTAGGGTGTGTTTTCAGTGAGCCAAAGCTGGTGGAGGCTGCAGTGGCCTCGTAATAGCTCCAGTGGCTGTGAAAACCCCAGCAATTTGGATCAGAGCTTTCTCCTCTGGAAGCAGAGTTCCACAGAGCTAAAAAATCATGTAATTCACTGGTAACATGAGCGGGCAAAGGAAGCAAAGTAAGAACAGCAACTGAACTTTAGATTCCTTCTTTGGGGACAAAAAGGGTCAAAGCATGGAATGGGAGGAAGACAATCCAGTCAGAACTCCCACACCAAAGGCTTCCAAGAAACCTAAAGACTGCCTATGAGCCATAGAGCAGGTTAAGAAAGATTTTGAAAACCAAATAAGAGAAGTGGAGAAAAAATTGGGAAGAAAAATGAGAATGAAGCAAGAAAATCATGAAAAGAGAGGCAACAATCTGAAGGAAGAAAATAACACCTTAAAAAATAGATCTACTCAAATGGCAAAAGAAGCCCAAAAAGCCAATGAGGAGAAGAATGCCTTAAAAAGTCAAATTTGCCAGAGGGAAGAAGAATCTCAAAAGCTTTCTAAAGAGAATAATTCCTTCAGAATTAGAGTGAAACAAATGGAGGCAAATGACTTTATGAGAAATCAAGATATTATTAAACAGATCCAAACAAATGAAAAAATACAGGACAATGTGAAATATCTCCTTGAAAAAACCACTGACCTGGAAAACAGATCCAGGAGAGATAATTTAAAAATTATTGGACGACTTGAAAGCCATGATCTAAAAAAGAACTTAGAAAGTATCCTTCAAGAAATTCTCAAGCGAAATTGCCCTAATATTTTAGAACCAGAGGCCAAAATAGAACTTGAAAGAATTCACCAATCACCTCTTGAGAAAGATCCCCAAAAGAAAACTCCTAGGAATGTCATAGCCAGGTTCTACAGTCCCCAGATCAAGGAGAAAATATTACAAACTTCCAAGAAGAAACAATTTGAATACTGTGGAAACAAAATTAGGATAACCCAGGATCTAGCAGCTTCTACATTGAGGGATCAAAGGGCCTGGAATATGATATTACAGAGATCAAGGAAGCTAGAATTAAAACCAAGAATCACCTACCCAGCAAAATTGTGTATAATGTTCCAGGGGAAAATGTGGTCATTCAGTGAGGTGCAGGACTTTCAAACATTCTTGCTGAAAATACCAGAGCTGAAAAGAAAATTTGACACTAAAATACAAGAAGCATGAGAAGGTAAACATGGAAAAGAAATCATAAGGAACTTATCAGAGTTGAACTATTTACATGCCAATGTGGAAAAATGAGAATTGTGACTTATGAAACTTTTCTCAGTATGAGGATAGGTGAAGGGAATGCAAATGTATATATATACGTATACATACACATATGTCTATATAGGAGGGTTTATATATGCATACGAACACATATCTGAGTATGTGTATATAGGAGTACATAGAGAGCACAGGATCAATTCAATAGGAAGGGACAATCCTTCAAAAGGTGAAATTCTGAGGTAGGAGAGGATTAGAATGAGAGGAGACAGGAAGAGACAAAATGGAGCTAATCATCTCATATAGAAGAGGCAAGGGATAATTGTTACAATGGAGGGGAAGAACAGGAAGGCAAAAGGGAAAGGGCCAACCTTGCTCTCATTGAATTTGGCTTGGGGAAGGAATGACATAAACTCTAAACTGGGTATCTTGCCACACAGGAGAGTAGGGGGGATGGGGATGAGAGGTTGGATGATGGAGGGGAGGACAGGGTTGGGGAGAGGTAGCTGGAAATACACACTTCCATAAAGGGACAGAGACAGGGACCGGGTAGAGAATAGAATAAAGGGGGGGGGGGCAGGATAGGAAGGAGGGACATATAATGAGTCTCTCACAATATTATGTCCACTGTGGAGATGTTCTGTGTAGTTACACATGTACAACCTGGATTTAATTGCTTGTCCTTCCAGTAGGGGTGGGTGATGAGGGAGGAATGGAAAGAATCTAGAATTTAAAGTTCTATAATGAAATGTTAAAAATACATATGTATACATGCATATATATGTGTGTGTGTATATATATATATGTGTGTGTATATATATGTGTGTGTGTGTGTGTGTGTGTGTGTGTGTGTGTGTGTGTATGTATAATTATTATTAACTACATCCAACTGGGAATTAAGATATACAGGCATCACTGTGGTAGGGAGATTTATCCTGCATTGCTGAAAAGTCAGAGAGGTGAGGGGGAGGACATAGGAGAGAGCAGATTGGGGGAGGACTTATACAGTGGGATTGTTGTTTTGAGGTGTTGAGTAGGGGAAAGATGGGGAGAAAATTTGTAACTCAAAATCTCATTGAAATGAATGATGTAAACAAGAAAATGAATAAATTAATATAAAAAATGAAGAAATGGAACTTGTGAACCTCACAACTTGTGAACCCCTTTTGCTAATGCAATAGAAAGGGGAGGAACTAATGACCATATATAAGGAGAAGCCCAAGCTAGGATAGAGCAGGACTGAGAAGAAAGCACTTGTGGTGGTAGAACTGAGAAGCAGAATGGTTGTGGAAGCTTGACACTCTGTGGTGTCTGTTCTGCCTGTGTTGATTTGTGTTTGTAATACTTTGAATAGAATCCCTGGGACCTTACTGGAAGCCCTGAAAGAGGATTTTCTTGTTATCTGTTCACAGAAGTCCTGGAGGAGGGTTTTGGAGGTGCTGAGACTTTACTGATGATGTGTGTTGACCTCTTGGACCTTGTTTGTGGGTCTCTGTTGATTTCACAGGCAGATAGTGAATTGACAATGGTGCTGTCAATGTAAATGAATGTTGTTTTGGCTCTGTTAAGCTTTGTCTTCCCAGAAACAAAAACTGTGAATGTTTTGAAGTGGACTGGATACCGTGAGCTTCAAAGTGGAACAGGAACTGGATGAGGAGCTGGACAAGGAGTTGAGAGATGCCTACCTTTGAATCCAGGTGACAGTTGCGTAGATTCAGGTAAAAGCTGGACCCATGGAAGAGAAACCATGGAACTTGGGAGCCAGCCTAGAGTCAAGATGAAAAAGACCTCTCCTTGGGTACCTGATGCTGACTGAGAAGATCATGATTTACTATGTCCTAGGGGTGGACAACTTTGACCTTTGTACTTGGTGTCCCTTAAGGAGGCTTGCTCCCTAAGGATGATTGAGTTAAGGACTTACTGAATAATATCTTTTGTTTAAAACTATGTGGCTACTTTCATAAAAACTATGTGGTAACTTTAGTGATAAGTTGCAATGTTGTAACATTGTGGATGCTTTACTTTGGTTTCTGTAAATGTTTTGTCTTAGTTTATTACTGAATAAATAGAGAGTTCACTATATTTTGTGATCAGAACCTTGAAACTGTTCACTGAAGCTATCCTCTGGAAAACTGCTCATGCCTGGTTTTATAGTCAGCCCCAGCTTCCAGGATGCTAAAGCTTAACTGACTGAAAGATTTGATGTCCCCCTTCCCCATCCCATCAGCTTTTACACTGTGGTATACTTTCCTAATTCTCCATCTCCCATTCTTCATCCCTTATTTGGCAATCACAGAATACCCTTATTTCAGTGACCTAGATTATCCCATTTCTTTGACTTATGAGTGACTGGACCTTACTCTATTAGTGACAAGCTATGTCTTTGTCTGAAACTCTGTAATAAAATTTGATGGCTTTGGCTCATTCAATTAAGCTCAAATTTGATCATCCTACTGCCACAAGTTTGCCTGTGAAGCTAGGGAAAAATAGGGGCTGCACAGTAAAACTGTTCCTTGTTGGCATCTTCTCTTCTCATAACTGTCATCCCTCTGTGGCAATTTTGTTCTCTTTCAGAATAGTTTCCTCCCTTTTTGTACTACACTAAATAAGCTTTGAATATAAACTCTATCCCATGTTCTCAGTATCTAAAGCATTAAGCATAATAATAACTAGGAAGCAAGAGGAAGAAGGAATTTATTATACATTATCTTTTCTTTAAAAACCCTTTACAGTTTTGTACCAAACAACCTTTCCAACCTCATTTCTCATATATTCTTTATGTGAACCTTAATATCAAGCCAAATTAGCCTACTAAATGTCACTCCAATACACCCTGAATTTTCCATATCTCAAACTCAGTTTCTCATATACTGGCCCACATTCTTCAGTTTGCTTTCATCTCCCCAAATCTTAAAAATCCTGTGAGGGGAAATGTGCATTTAACAGAAATCAAAAGTATAAACTAAAAGACAAGAACTTTGATAGTGTCATTTCTGATATCAACCAGTGGATTAGGAAAGGGTATTTGGGATCATCAGGCCTTCCCTTTCCTCACCAAATCATAAAAATCTCAGTTTCAAAGGACCTAAAAATCATCCAGTCCAATCTATTGCTGAATAGGCATTCTCCCTACAATGTACCCAAAGGATAATCATTTAGCCTCTGTTTGAGGTTACAGTGACAGAGACCTTAATGGAAGTATCATATTTTCCTTTTGGATAGATATAATTGTGATATTTTTTCCTGAGTCAAAATATTTTCCTTTGAGGTTTTCGCCCATTAAGGTTGGTTCTGTCTTCTTCAGTCACACAAGATAAATCAGACTACTTTTCATACAATGCTGGTGCTATGAGAGATGTTAGATATACTCTAATACAAGCTGGCAATTTTTTAGATAGGCAAAATGAAACTCAGAAAGGAAAATTAATTTTCCCAAGGTCTAGTTACTTGCAGAGTCAAGCCTAGAGCCTCAATCTCCTAATTCCTGTTCTAATGTTATATTTGCTAACCCAGGTTGCTTCCTATAATAGTCTTGCAAATATCACAATATATCTGTCTTCTTCCCTTTAAGTCTTTACCTCTTCTCGTAAAATGTACTTGTTTCCATCCATTACTCTTTATATAGTAAGATTTTAAGTCTTTCTAATTTCTGAACGCCAACCTCTATACACACACTAGCTTATTTAGAGCACTGTCACTGACAACTCAAATAGTTACCTATGATAAGTTTTTGTCTATATATCTTAATTTTACTTTGCCATTTGGAACTCTGACAGCAAGAATTTAAAAGCATACATAAAAGTGGGAAAAGGAATCACATGTACAAAGATATTTATAGCAGCTCTTTTTCTGGTGGCAAAGAACAGGAAATCAAGGGGATTCCCATCAATTGGGGAATGGCTGAACAAGTTGTGACAATGGAATACTATTGCACTATAAGAAATGAAGAGCAGACAGACTTCATAATAACCTGGAGAGACTTATATAAACTTATTTGAGTCAGAAGAGAAGAACTAGGAACTTTGCACCCAATTATAGACACATCATATATATGATGACTAACTTTGATAGATTGGGCTCCTTTCAGCAATACAAGGTTACAAGACACCTCCAAAAGATTCATGATAGAAAGGGATATCCACATCCAGAGAAAGAACTATGGAGTCTGAATGCAGATTGAAACAAACTACTTGCTCTCTCTCTTTTGTGTTTTGTTTTGTTTTGTCCCTTCTTTCTCATTGTCCACTCCATTGATTATAATCCTTCTTTACAACTTGACGAATGTTTATTGTTAAGGCATTTGTAGAACCTATATATGATTGCATACCTCCATAGAGGGGGAGAGGAGAGGTGAGGAAAGAGGAGAAAAGTTGAAACTCAAGGGATTGTGGAACTGGATGTTGTAAACTAAAAGTAAATGTTGTAAAAATAAAAGGAAACGGATATATTCAAAATGACATTAAAAAAAGAATTTAAGAGCATAAGAATTGCCATAATGATTCAGACAAATGGTTCTTAGAATTATAGAGTCATGTATTTAGAAATGGAAAGAATCATAGAGATTATCAAATTTAAACTTACAGTTGGACAGTGAGTAAACCGAGGCTCAGAGAGCTAATGGGATTTATCCAAAGTTACATAAGTAATAAATAGAATAGACAGTATTTGAATTGAAGTCCTCTGACTTGAGACTCAATATACTTTTTTGGAATTGCGTACTGCTTTCTTCTTAGGTTTGTTTTACTAGGTTGTTTTTAATTTATGAGATCAATTTACAAGAAAAATAGATTTATGTTTGGTTTTCTATGTATTTCTATTCTAATGGACACATCTAACAATGTTATTGTAAAAAAAATGGTGACTCTCCATTGCATATAGAATAAGAAATTATTTAATTTTGCATTTAAGACACCATCTTTACCACTATCTCCCCACAAACACACACATTCATATACATATATGCAAATAAACACAATTCACTCGTCTTTTTTTTTTATCTGTAAAGAGAGGAGTTTCAGAACTCAGCCACTACTCTAACTTTTTTTCCTGAAGTTTCACTTGTCTTTTCTTTCCTGGATGTTCTGGGGACTTAGATTGGATGGACTCAGATGCAGAGATGAACCAGGAGGAGGAGAAGGAAGAGAGAGAGAGAGAGAGAGAGAGCAATATTGGGGGAAAAAAAAAACAGATTTGAATGGACTCTCCATGTGCACAGTCATGATTCCCAACCTCCAGAGTGGTTAGATAGTAATTTTCACAGTCGAAAAACAGAAACAGCTGAGGTAAGTGATAGTTTCTAACTTGTCAAGTGGAGGAACCAACAACAGCATCTTAAGGGGAGTAAAGATGTGTAATGGCTATCTTTCTGGCAATAACTAAAGAAAAGCAGAAGAAAAAAGTCCCCAGTCTCTAGTCCCAATTTCCCTAAGTGACCAAGAAGTCTTTCTTATGTTTTCCAATGGGAGACAGTATCTGTCTGTTTCATCCTCCCATCCCTTCTATAATGAGGAATGAACATGAAAAGTACATAGAGTTTAGATACATAATCTTTTGCCCTGGAAGGGTTGGAAGCAAATGAGGTGGCTTAATTCAATAATAATTAGCATTCATGTAACTCTTTAAGATTTGTAGACACTTTACGTATGTTCTTGTTTGACTCTCCAAAAACACTTTGTAATAGATATTTCTAGAACCATCCTACAGAGGAGAAAAATGAGTCATACAAAGGTTAAGTGGCTTGCCCAAGGTCACAGAGCAAGTAAGCATCTGAGGCAATATTTAAACTTAATTCTTCCTGACTGCAACTTCACTTCCCTATAACATTCACATGAAGTCTGACCTTTTTTGGTCTATAGAGGATGGGCATGATGGAAATTCAATGTGTGGCACATAGTAAAAAGTAAATAAATGTTTGTTGACTGACAGCTAATGTATTGCCTTCTTTTTGACATGCTTTCACTGATTTAATTAGATTATTTAATTATAAAATTGAGGTTGAGAAGATTTATGAAAAATCCGTAGCATCTAATAGGAAGTGAAGATTTTCCAAATTGATGAGGGCATATGAACCAATAAAAGAGAGCCTGGAAATAATAAGATCTGTATCCTTCTCCAACCTTCATTGCATTTGTGGTATCTCCATTATGCTTATATAAAAAAATTCCCCTTCACATAGTCTGCACTACACTCAGACCAGACTACTAGCTGATCCTCAATTTTATCCTGTCTTGTCTCCTCCTCTGTGCCTTTGTGCACACCATTCCCCATAACTGAGACAGACTTTTCTCTCTTCTTCCCTCTCACCTCCAAGTCACCATCAATAACTTAATCTTTGACTAGGGAAATAGTTTTGTTCTTTCAATGCCCAGCTCAAACATCATCATGTATTTCACTAAGCCTTATCTAATTATGATGATTAGAAATGATCATTCCCTCTTCATAAATCCTCTACAGTTCCTTTTGACTGTCTTTAATGGGTTTCCAGTTCTTGTTGCTGCTTCTTTCATGTTTCTGTAACCTAATGTTCCATAAGGCACAGTTTGCAAAGGTCTTGCTCCCAATGGCCACTTCAAGACATCCACACAATACCATACATAAGTCCATCTTCTCTCAAGACAGTTCAGTTCATTTGTGTCATACTCTCCTGATCTTTGTTGCTATCCTCTACCAGTTTCCAGGCATTCTTCTGTCTTCATTGACTCCAGTACCCAGCTCATAACATTTGTTTTTCTGCCTACCTGTGCCCTGATCTCTGTAGAGTTTAGTAATCATATTGATAATAATTGTGCTTCCCCATTTATCAAACTCCTCAACTTTCATAACCTCCATCTCCATTTGATATCATCCTTCTACAGGTAGTTACATTTTAGAATGTACCATCATCCAAGAATGTTGCCTGCTCGTTGCACTCTAAAATCCTTTCTCTAATCAGTTTCCACCTTTTCACCTCACATGACCTCATTCACTCATATAAACAGGATGGCACAGTGGGAAGAAATACTCATCTGAGAATTAGTAGAACAGTACTCAAATTGGAGCACCATCCCTTGCTACTATGTAATCTTCGGGAAGTCACTTAATTCTTCAGGAATAATTTATTATATCAGGAAGTTATTTCTTCATATATATATATGTATATATATAAAAGAATATATATATTATTCTTATGTGTATATATAGATAGATAGATAGATAGATAGATAGATAGATAGATAGATATATGGCCAAGGATAGACTAGATAAGTGGTGTTAAAATCAAACAGAAATGGAGCCACGTAGGCCACATGCATACTTAGAAAATCACAAATTAATGTTATCCATTTTTGATGTATTTTTATTTATTTTGTTGAATATTTTGCAGTTATATCTTAATCTGGTTCAACCCTCAATTGGGAGGTTTCCTGGTTTCATATGACCTATGGACTATGAGTCTGATATGTTAACAACAGAGAGTCACTGATGCTTATTTCTGTATCCACCTTTTTGCTTTTTAACTGCTGGAAATATTTTACATTCTCTTCCTCTTTTTTTTTTCTCTACCAGTTCACTCATGGACTCCTTGAAAAAAAATTGCTTTTTGATGGAAACAACTCTCCTTAATGTTGAAAATAACTTATCAATTGAAAATTACTATGACCTTGCTTTTTTCTTCCATGCTTGACATTGTTGATCATTTCCATACTCCTAGATAGTCTCTTTTTCCTTACATTGCATGAAATTATTCTCTCCTTGTTTTTCTTCCTGGTCAGTTGGTACTTCACCTTCCTCTCCCTAACTACTGTTATGTCCCCTCTCTGCTCTAGCCAAGTTAGAGGTGTGGCTTTAATTCTAGCACTCTCAGTTCAACTTTGATAATTAGAAAGAAATGAAGCAGTTGTAAATCATTGCATGGTTAACAAAAGATTTACTTTGCCCTAACACAGCAAGGATATAAAATAACAAAGTGGAATTTAGCCTTCTGACTCCCTTGACTCCCACATGAAAATATGTTTAATCATCAAGGCAGAACATGGTGCAGCATGTGGGTTATACATGTGGTCTTCTTAAATCTCGCAAGTCTAACACGCAGTGATTGTAAGACTGAGAATTACTCTTACTTCTCCAATTGCTTGCTGCATATCTTCACTTGGTCATGTAGTCACATGAACTCAAAATTGGGATTCATCTTTGTCTTCTCCCTTTCCCTTATCTGACAATATCATTCTCCATCTCCAAAACTTTCAATCACTCTGTCTTGCCAGAATGGTGAAATATAAATTCCTCAGCCTGGCATTTAAGGCCCTCTACTATGTAACTCCAAGATGCTTTCCAACTCTATTTCACATTATTCCCTTTACTCACTTAATTTTATATTCTAGACAAAGTAGACAATTAATCCTTGAACTTGACATCTATCTCCTCTCTTCAGTTTTACAAACCTAGAATTCATTAAAAGCTCTGCTTTTTAAAATTCAGTTCATCTTTATTTTTTTTGTTGATTTGTTTGTTTATTTTTAGTTTACAAGATTCAGTTTCACAATCCCTTGAGTTTCAAATTTTCTCTCCTCTCTCTCCTTCCCCTCCTCCCCATGGCAATATGCAGTCAAGTATAGGATCTGCAAACACTTTCACATTAGACATTAGTCTGGTTGTAAAGAAGAGTTGTAAAAAATGAACAATGGGAAAGAGGAAACAAAACCAAACATGAAAAAGAAAGAGAGCAGGTAATTTGCTTCAGTCTGCATTTAACTCTGTTCTTTCTAGATCTTTCTCTGAATGTAGACATCTCTCTCCATCATGAGTCTTTTGGAGTTGTCTTATAACCTTGCATTGCTGAGAAGAGTCTAGGTTATCAAAGTTGGTAGTCAAACATATGTTATGTCTGTAATTGTGTACAAATTTCTCCTGGTTCTGGTCTTCTCACTTAGCATCAGTTTGTATAAGCCTCTCCAGGTAAATATGAAGTCCATCTGCTCCTCATTTCTTATTTTTTTTAAAATTTTTTTTATTTACTCATTTACTTTTAATTTACAAGATTCAGTTCCACAATCACTTGAGTTTCAGATTTTCTCCCCACCCTCCCCCCCCCATGGTGGCGTGCAATCATGTATAGGATCTGCAAATACTTTCACATTGTACAATAGTTTGGTCATATAGAAGGGTTGTAACCAATGAGTGATCACTGGGAAAA
>CM053581.1:315531794-315562076 GCA_028627135.1 Pseudochirops cupreus | reverse complement strand
CAGGAGTCCTTAGCAGAGATTCTGCCCTGCTCAAAGCAAAAGGAGTTTGCAACCGCAGCCACTGCCTCTGATGCCGCTTCCAGTCAGCACCGCACGGAGACTAGCTTGGTTCCGGCGTTCTCTTGCTCCACCCCCTCCTGCTATATCAGGAAGCTCAAGGGGCGTGGAAGATCTTCAAATCCCAGTATCGTTATAGTATGCCAGTTTGCATGCCACTACATATAGCAAAATCTCTGGGTTCTTATCCTAACCTTCACTTTTGCTTGAGCATTAGATACCCTGAAGGATACTGCTATGTCAAGCTCTAGAGACAAACTTAAGGATATTATTCATGAGCTCCTATCAATGAGCTTCCAATTAATAGTCACTAAAACATTTGCTAAGTTGGTATAATAATAATAATAAGTAATAAATAATAATTTAATATATTATCTGTAATAATAAATTAAATAAATAGTAATAATCTTCCCAAAGCCAGGGGCATACTATCTCACAAATACACACACTGCCTATGGGAAGAACAGACTCAGGGTACACTGACAAGGAGGCATATGTACAGAATATTTGTATAGCAAAGTTAACTCACTACTTCTGGAATTGTAGGACTTGGCAGTCTTTTCTGACTTTGTAGAATCTTTTTTCAGCTCACTTTTGGTGGACAGCTCTGTTAGGCTCTCAAAGACTGCTCCACTTTTGTGCATAGCCATTTTGTTTTGATAGGAGTGGTCACACTCCTTAAAGAGAAGGGAGTGAACAAGTATTTATGAAACACCTACTATGCACTAGGCAATTTTCTAGAATGTTTTACAAATATCATCTCATTTGTTCCTCACCCTCATTTTATGGTTGAGGAAACTGAAACAGACAGAGGTTAAGTGGTTTGCCCAAAGTCAGACATCTAAGAAGTATATGAAGCTAGATTTGAAGTCAGTTCATCCTGACTCCAGGGCCAGTGCTCCATTCATTGTACCACCTAGCTGCCTCTAAAACCAACTTCATTCCTTGAATGACTGGTCATATAAATTCCTGTCTGTTTGGAGTATGTATCTCTTCTCCCTGGTATTGGAAGCAGTATCCCCCATGTATTCAATGAGAAAAGGAGAGAAAATCACCTCTCCTCTACTTGCTGCCTTTTGGTAGATGTACATTGATCTCTTTCCACAATTATTTTCAGTCCTTAAACTCAAATTCAAGCTCAAACTCCTCAACTGCTGGATGTCTTTCTTCTTTTATGTGTAGGTTTAAGGGATATAAGTGACTCTCAGAGACTAGAAGGTAAACCAGCTTAGCTGAAGAAGCAAGGCATTTTGAAGGGGATGTGAGATGCAGCTTGTGACAGGCAACTGAAATCACTGCCATTATTTTGATCTTCATTTCCCCTCAAATCCTGATGGAAAAAGCCCAGAACTCTGAACCCAAGGGCCTTGGTAGTAATAGTACCCCAAGGCACCAAACCTACTTCCAGTCAAGCTTCCACAGCCATTATCAAGGGAGAAGTCATTGTGGAGTAAGAACCTGCCTTCCTCATCATCACCAGAAATAACTGCCACTCACATGACATCAAAAGGCAGATAGTCACAGGAGTGCAGGGAATGGCAGCACTTCTTAAACCACCAGTTCTTCTTTCTTTCATCCCATCCCTCATAGCCATCACCTAGGAAACAATTCTTAAGAAGAAGAGGCCAGCCATCTTCACCAACTGTAAACCAACTGCTATTCACAGTTCATGAAAGCCAGCTTACTTAAAGCAAAAAGTTACCCTGAAGGAGAGACCAGAGGAAAGATATAACAGGCAAGGGAAACCATTACTCCCACCTTGACCACCATTTCCTTTCATAATGTGATAAAAACAGCTCTAGACTTTTGAACACAAGAGCCTTGAGAATGGAATTACTTTCAGTCTAGTGCCCTTGACCATAATCCTGGGAAGAAGCTTCTATTACCTATACAGAGATGCAGTCTGCCAATTTTTCCTTTAGGTTCTGCAGCTACTAATGACCAAGAAAGGAAAGTTCTTGCCCTCACTACACTATATGTCAAGTACTTCAATATCAGGAGCTGATATAATTTTATCAGTACCAATAACATTAAAGAAGAAACATTATTATCTACTTTGCTGTTCTGCAGGATCAAGTGAATTTTCCATCAGACTTGTAGCTGAAACATTCCATATATGTGTCTTCCACATTAGAATGTGAGCTCCCTGAGAACAGGAACTCTTTTACTTTCTTATTTGTATTCCCAGTGCTCAGCACGGTGTTCTGCATGTAGCAAGTGTTTAATAAATGCTTCATTGATTGATTGATTGATTCATTCATTCATTCATCCATCCATCCAATGCAAAATTAGTTACATTCATCTAATTATCAGATACATATAATCCTGTCCAGTTGGTTGAGGAAATGCTTCATACACTGTTGTGGGGTGATAGGAAAACTCCTTTATACTTTTTTTTTTTTTGCAATTACATTCTGGCTGTTCTGTGTGTATAACAACTAAAGTGAGAATGGGAATTCCTTTCCTTACAGTTACAGTGACTTTCATGTAGTAGGTGCTTAATAAATGCTTATTGAATAAGTGAATGAATAAAAGTTTTCCTCAGTACTTCTATGGATGGGAGACACCAAAAGCAGATAGCAAAAGCTCATCATGTTGATATAAATTTATAGATAATATAGTCAAATATTTGGAATTAGCCGAGTGATGTCTTTCCTAATAGTAGAGGTGATAGCTCAGGGGACTTCTAAAGTCCTCTTTATCCCAGTGATTAAATGATTTGAAATCCTGAATGAATATGGTACCAGTTTTTCCATCTAAGATATACTGTAGTCAAATATGCAGTTATAAGCCCTGGTAGGTTAATCTATGATTTTACCCAGTAATTATTTAACATCTACTATGCAATCAACATTGTATTTTGATCCTGACTCGGCTACTTACTTGTTCCCTGTGTGACTTTCGGTAAGTTCACTATAATCTTAGTCATGGAGCAAAGCATAGACATGACCATTGGCCTCCACTTTCATGTAGGAAGAAAGCCAAAGTTGGCATATCAGGTAATCTGCAACATAAAAAAAGATTTTGGGAACACGATGGTATAATGTGTAGCACCATGAATTTGAAGTCAGGAAGACCTTTGTCCAAATCTTCCCTCTGTCACTTGGCTCTCTATGTGACTCTGGGCAAGTTATTCAACTTCTCTATGATTCAAGCAACTTCCAAGGATTTATATGCTGGGTCCCAGATAGGATACAATTTGCATTGGTGAAAGGACTTCCCCCGCCAGGAAGTCCCCACATTGATGGAACACAGATCTTTCCCATATTAATGGAAACCTATAAACAGTGATGTAATAAGTTGTCTGGCATAGATTAAAACTATTACTATCAATGTTCTAGTTTGCCAAGACTTCTGAAGAGTAAAAAGTCTTTTAGAATTATAAAGACCTCATTATTGTAATGTTATGCTAGGAGTCTTATAAAGGAAATGCTTTGACATGGCCCTTAAGACGCATATGAGTTTTTTAGTGAAAGTTAAATCACCAATATTTTTTTTTTGGGGAGTAAAGAAAAGGTTTCCAATAAATTGCTAGCAATCTAGGATCAACCAATCTCAGAATCAGAACCAATCTAGCTAGCCTAGCACATTACAATTCCTTCCTGACTCTTTTTTTCTCCCTCCAATCTGAAGTTTTCTATTTCTCTTTTCCAGGCAACTAACTGGCACAGTGGATAAAGTGCTGGACCCAGAGTCAGAAAGATCTGAATTTGAATCTGGGCCATGGACATGTCCTAGCTGTGTGACCTTGGGCAAATCACTTAACCTCTGTCTGCCTCAGTTTTCTCAATTTTAGGATAGCAATAATAATGATACCTACCTTCCAAGATTGTTGTGAGAACCAAATGAAATAATATTTGTAAAGTACTTAATGCAGTAGCTGACATATAGTACATGTTAGCTCTCTTCCCTTTCCCCACCTCTTTCTGTTTCTAGTTAGGTTATCATCATGGCATTCCAGGTCATAGTGGGTGAAGTCAAGTCCTTGATTACTATTTAATCCATATGGTTTTAAATAAGAAAAAGAGCAATCCACTAGGACTCAGGAGACATAGGATCATAGATACAGAAGAGACTTTAGGTCATTTTGTCCAATCTGCTCATTTTACAAATGAGGAAATTAAGAAACAGAGAGGTTTGATGTGAATGTTCACTCAGACAAGTAGTAGAACTTGTGTTCGAACTCTGATTTTGTGATTCAGATTAACCTCTTCTCCCACTGCACTTCCAAAGACTTTAGTTATTGTTCTGCTACCAACTAATTAATTACATATCTGTGTGCTTAAGAGCCCAAGGCCTCAGTTTCTTCATCCATAAAACCAGGTGTTTGTAATAGATAATTTTCAGGATTCTTTTCAGTTCTGTGACTAACATCACTGCCAGCTAGCATAGCTGTTGTACCCTTTCCAAATGTCACCATCCACATCCTAGTAGTTTAAGAGAGAACAGTAAACCTAACACCATTTCCATTTACAATTAATATAACTCTACAAACTGAACCATCACATCTGTTAGGGAGTTTCTCTCTAGCACTTAAATGCTAGGAGAAAATAAAAGGCAACAAAGAATATTGCTTTGTCATGGGTCCTAAATATTGGTCATTTTCACACCTTTTCATTTCAATCAAATGAATGAAAAATTTCTTTCATTTCTCTGAATGGATTTTAAGTGAAAGCAAGAATGCTGTTACTCCTTTCAAGGTCCTACAGGGTAGAGAAGAAAGTTAGCCAAATCCCAAAGAAATCTCCCTTATTTGATGCTAGTCCTTCTATCTCTAAATATAAGGTCTATAATTCCTTATGTTGGCTGGAGAAACAGGATTACAAATACTGCAGAGTGTTGTCCCACCACGTCACAGAGAACACCTTCCCACTGAAAGTTTATTGGGAGTCTTACAGGTGTGACAATGTGAGTAGTTTTATAATTCAGTAAGAAAAGATTGAGTGGGGTTGTTCCTTTTTTTTATTATTATTTAAAAAAAAAAACAACTTTATTGGAGGAACAGAAAATTTATCCTAAGATCATAGATTTAGAGCCAGAAGGTACAGTGAAGACAGTTTTCTTAACCAATCTGACTTTGTGGAAGAGAAAACTGAATCCAAAGGGGATACTTTAGTTGCACAGGGTCACAAAGCTAGAAAATATCAGAAGAAAAATGTAAACCCAAATCTATCTGACTCCAAATCCACTTTTCTGTTCCCAAGTGGGGTTGTTCCTTGAAAACAGCTTCTGAAGAGGGGAAAAATAATGAAACAGTTGATATACTCATCTACTTGCACCATCTGCCTGCTTTCCCCAAACCCCACAACATCCAGAGAACACAAGTTGAGGTAGGAAGACCAAAAGAATGTGTTCAGGATTCTCTTTAACTATGAACTAGCGCAGCAGAAAATTTATCCATCTCTCCAGAATCTGATGATATACCTATCAGATGATGATGATATACCATACCATGATGTATGATATCTGATAATATACCATCAGACAGAGATATTACTAGGGTGGGGCAACTGGCTTTGCCCCAGGATGCTGAATTTATGGGTGATGAATTTATAATTTTCTGAGGGCACTTGCAGGCCCTCAGGAGTAAAGAAATAAGAGAACTTAGAATCTAGTTAGCAAGAATAATTAGTTATAATAGGAAGCTAGCAGATGGCAGGTTGGGGTAAGTGCCACCTCCATCCTACCTTGTTACTCACCTCCCCCTCAAATAGGGATTCATTTCATGTTGCTAACATTGGGCACAGTTTGTGATCCAGTTTGGAAATGTGACTTCATTGGTATAGGGAACTTCCAGTGCAGAAATTCCCTCTACCAATGCAAATCTGTATCTATTCTTCACTGTATAGTCTTAGAGAGTTCGCTGGAACACTTTGACACTAAATGCTTTGCCCAGTATGTGTCAAATTAGGGACTGGAACCCAGGTTTTCCTGACTCTGCAATTAGTTCCATTATGCCCTTTTACTTCTGATTATGACAATTTATTAGTTACTGCTACTTGTCCAGAATTCTTAGGGAAAACTAGCTGAGTAAGGGCAGCGATGAGATTGCAGTGGCCAATCCAATAAACTCCTTTTCAAATCTCTTACTTATATGGCCGATTTCTGAGTTTATAATATGTTGGTCAGAAGTTATCTAACTAAGATGACCATTTTGCCTGTAATGGACCTTCAACAGTTGGCAAATAGGTTGTTTTTGTATTTGTTTTAACCCATCCAAGAAAGCCAAAGAGCTACATAGCTAGAACAAAACAAATGCGGAGCAACTAAAGTTTTATCCATCATTTCAATCTATCACATTTTCTTGTTTCAGGCTTTGGTGCTGAGTTAGCTATCGATGAAAATATGTCAAAGAGAAATCTGGTAAGTTTTCGTGTTATAGCTTTGAACTTTGCCCAAAATATCATGAACTGAGAATTTTTCACCAAAACTCTCACTTTACAGATTAGGAAACTAAAAGACAATTTAAGTGACATCTCTGAGGTAACAAGAGGCAGTGCCAAGATTTAAATGAAGGTCCTCTGGCTCAAAATCCAAAGTTCTTGCTACTGCATCACGCTGACATTTAACATTACTAGACAAATAGCAACAGTAAAAGAAAAAAACAACAACAACCCCAAAATAAAAAGAAAGCAAAGGAATTTAAATATGGGAGGTGGTATGATACAGATGGAAGAGCTCTGATTCTGGAGTAGAAGGACCTGAGTTCAAATTTCAATGCTCTTGTATGACCTTGGGCAAGTCATTTGCCTTCTGTATACCTTAATTTCTTTCTCTCTAAAAGGAAGAGCTTAGGCTAGTTGATATCTAAAATTACTTTCAGCTTTAGATCTATGATCTTGTGAGTACAGAAAGCATACTGAAGTTGGAAGCCAGGCTTCTGTGATAAATTGCACTTAAATGGTGCATTTCCTTGATTATCACATGAACTAAAAGTCTGATTACAGTAAAATCTTTCAAATCTCCATTGAGCTTTTTACCAAAGCTCATTCCCCACATCGCAATGGAGAGATAAATGACTAATGGCCAAATCTGTCTCCCATTGGGAATGAGAAAGGCTTCTCATGTCACTCCACCAGTGTTGAGGAGTCAGATGTTCCAAGAAGCTTTGCTTGTTAAGATTTTTGAATCATGATCGCTTCAGTGAAAGGCAACAAAATAGGCCATCTTGTGGAAATCAGTCTTGCTCTCTCTCAGCACAAATCAGGTCCTTAGTGTGTGGGAGAAAATGAATAGTGATGAGAATTTGAGTAGCCCCTGCATATTACTGCCTTAATTAGTAAGCATCTGTTGCCTTGATCCTAAAATATGGGGTGACTTGGAAAATTTCTTTTCTTACTGTTTTTTCTTCTTTTTCTTTGGATCTATAATCTTTTTTTTTTTGAGGGGGGGGAGGCAATTGGGGTTAAGTGACTTTCCCAAGGTCACAGAGTTAGTAATGTCAAGTATCTGAGGTCAGATTTGAACTCAGGTTCTCCTGACTGCAGGGCAGGTGCTCCATTTATTGCAGCACCTAGCTGCTCCTTAGATCTGTAATCTTAATGATGTGGGGAGTAGGGAACTACAAGTATGGGAATCTTTATATAGATTAAATTTAGGAAGTTGTCTGGGAGCATAGATTTTATTTCCCATGGTCACACAGTCTGAGTCCCAGGCCCAATTTGAATTCAGTTCTTCCTGACTCAGAAACTTTTTCTCAACTCTTCTATGTTGCCTTTCTAGAATAGTTCTTACTCTGCTTACTCCATTAATTTTGGCCGTTACAATATCAATGGGCCTGGTGTTTGTATTACTGATATGCCCACCACTGCCACCAATCTTCCTGCTGAATTTCATTCCTAATTGGAGTATCTATGTTCAACTTTGAGTAGAATCTATATTGCCAGATTTTGGAAAATTTCCCATCTTCTTCCTTCATGAGTGAGCAATCTTCAAATGACTGATAGTTTTATGAGACATCTAACTAGGGATGAGCAAGCTTGTTTTGATAACATAAAAACTGGCAGGAAAATTGGCTTAAAATTTGAATGAAGCCCAAACTGAATATCTTTGCAAGTTTGAAGAGGCACAGATGACTTTATGTAAATTGCTTGTTTTGAGCATACTTCCCTTGGGCACGTTTTGTCCTCCACTAGGACTGAACGTGAAAAGGAGAGGAGGAAACACTTCAGGAAAAAAAAAAGATGACTCCTGCCTGTTTATCTAACTAGCTATGATTTAGATACTGTGTGGATCGTGTAGGGGAGAGTTCTAGCTCTATCTCCCAGAATGGCTAAGAGATGTCAAGGTTGGAAATTACAGGAAATACCTAAATAAGAATATGAAACTTATCTTTCATTGCCCAAAACCTCTAGTTTCAGAGTGGCCAATGAAAAGTATGGGGAGAGGAAAAGAGAAACAGACAGACAAACAGACAGACACAAGAGACAGACATAGATAAAGAGAGACAGACACAGAGAGACAATGAAAGACAGTGGAAGAGACAGAGATAGAGACACAGACACACAGAGAGAGTAAGACAGAGAAAGAAAGAGGGAGGAGGAGGAAGAGAGGGAAGGAAGGAGAGAAAGAGGAAGGGGAAAAAAGGAGAGAGAAAGGGAAAGGAGAGGAGAAAAGGGAAGGTGGATTGGAGGAGAGGAAGTGAGGGAGAGAGGGAGAGAAGATTAAGGAGGAGAAAGGAAGAGAGAGGGAGAGAGGACAAAGAAGAAAAGAAAGAAGGGAGAAAGGATGAAAGACATTAGAGAATCAATGGATTTATGTCTCTGGGTGAAGAATAAGACAAATGGTATACTAACCTTCTTTCCCTAAGAAGTTTACTGTTCTTCAGCAGCATTTGGGATGAATGCCTTCTCTTCAGTTTGAGGCATTTGAAAAATAAGAATATAAATTTGTTTGGCAGCTAGCCTGTTTGATTCTCTTGTGCCTTCAAGACTGAGTTAAATTCATGCTTCTTCTAAAGACTCTTCCCTGACCACATCAACCTGACGTAATTTCTCTTTTTTCTGAACTTCTCTGTAAGCTCTTCGTGGTCAAGTACTTTTTATTTTAGTCTATATTTCCAGAACATTGCATACTACTTAACAAATGCTTGTTTATTTATTGATAATTTCCTTTTTCAAATAGATTAAAATTTCCCAGAGGTTGAGAATATTGTCTCATGCTTTGATAGGTATGATAAGAGCAAAAGATGAATGAGATGCTACAGTATGGTACGAAGAATGCTAGTTTTTGGAGTCTGAGAACCTGGGTTTATGTTTCACTTCCAAAAATACCTGTGTTGCTTCGGGGAAGTTGTTTAATGTCCTTGGGACTTCGTATCTTTACATATAAAATGAAGTGGTTGGACTAGATGTCCTCTGAGGATTGATGATCTTTTGTTGGGCATCATATATTTCATAGATGAGATAACAGATGCTGAAACACATGAAGTGATTTGCTCAAGGACATATATTTTTTAAAAACCATACACTTTAAATGCAAATTATTTGACATCAAATTTAGTTGTTTTTCTTTTCCCCCACTATATCAATGTATGCCACTCTCCCACAAGAGAGAAGCAATCAAAGTGCCCTGTATTATAGTAAATGCTCATTATTGACATGCCAGACATATGCGCTGGAATTCTGGGATATGCTGGCAGAGGAGAGGTCAATATCAATACTATACAACCTTTCCTTGTTTTTGTTAACAAATTCAGTCCCTTCTCTAGCTACACCTTTGTGTTCAATAGGTAATTTATTGATTTGATTTGTTATGGAAACCTTAAACCATACAGCCATATTCTAATGCTCTGGAAGAAGTAGCTTTCTCTTCCATAGCTCAGTCCATTCTTTACAATCAATATAATCAAATTCCTACACTAGGGAAAGCTGAACTCTAAGCTTGTTTAATATTTTGTCTGATGAAATGTGATAATCATTCAAATGAACAAATGCTAAATAACCTGTTGAGTGCAGAGCATTTTGTTAGGCATAGGCAAGGTAAAAAGTCCTGACAAAGCAGCTAGGAGGCATAGTGAATAGACTGCTGGACCTGAGTTGGAAAGACTCATCTTCTTGAGTTCAAATCAGACATTTACTAGCTGTGTGAACCTGGGCAAATCACTTAACCTTATGTGCCTCAGTTTTCTCTTCTATAATATGACCTAGTGAAGGAAGAGTAAAACCATCTAGCATCCTTGCCAAGAAAACCCCAAATAGGGTCATGAAAAGTTGGACATGACTGGATAATGACTGAACAACAAAAATGTCCTGATAAGACTTCCTTATCGCCCTCAATGAGTTTACAGTCTATCTGAGAAATAAGAAACAAACACAAGTAGCTACAATATCCATTTCATAAGTACATTATATGTCAAAACATTTGTTAATTTTTATTTATCAGTGGTGAATTTGGTATCTGGAGACCCCAGTTCACTCTATATCTTAGATAATTCCTATTCTTCTAAGTGCAATAAGAAATTTCTGATTCCTTGTCTTCCCAGGAAAATGGGAATAATAATGTTTGTATCACCTACTTCAAAAGATTGTTTTGAGGAAGAAGCTTTACAAAATTTAAAACATTTACAACACTTTGACCCAGCACTATTCCCCCCTGTTTCCCTGGAGAGGCAGGTTTCACCATGTTAAGAATTAAACAAGGGATTTCACTTCAAGGAGGCAAACATCTCTCAAAAAGAAAAATGTACCCTGATACTCTTTTAAGTTTAATTTTCATTACTAATATTTCTCCATCACTTTCCTAATTCTAGACAATCAGCAAAATAATAAATCAAGCCCAAATTTGTAGTCTTTGTCTATTTCTGAGATTTAAATCCTCACACTGAAAATTAAAAACTGACCCTCCCTTACTTGCACTGTCTGGTTCTAGCACACTTGAAACTTGAACTAAAAATCTAGGCCTCTACCATCTTTCTCTGGACTCACTATTTACATGTACAAGCCACTTTTTAACAAGTTGCCATATTCCCTTTATCACTGCAAACACCAAGGCCATGGAAGTAGAAGTGGTTTCTTTTTAAACTCCCTGATTGAAGAGATAAGATGAAATAGGGATCAAACGCTAAAGTATGAAAACTACTGTTTTCAAAATCTCTGCCCCTTAAGAGCATTCTACCTTCTGAAGTTACTTCCTACTGTATAATCAAGCACTTAGTATATTGTGTATGCTCACATAATTTAAAATAAAATGGGACAAGACACAAAATAAATGAATCATCTTTACCCTCATCTACTCAAGACAATAAAACTCCAGAGATCTCATACCCACAGTCTGGGGAAAAGCAATGGGCAGAGGGAAAGCCCTCTTTCCACCCTCATGAATTAAACTGGAAGGTAGGGAAGACATTTCCTCAGCTAACCAGGCTACAGGCATTCAAGAGTCATGGAGACTCTCCACCCACTGTTGCTTCTGGGTAAGTCTGAACTTGTGTCTAAACTTTCATGCCCTCATCAGCCTGACTGTTCCAACATCCTGTGTAAACTGACCTTACTCATGGCACCCCTGTTTCTGTCTCAGCCTCTGGTACTTCCATCTCACAGGAAGAGAGAAACAAAAGAATAAAAAGAGAGTGTCAAGTATAGATGACATCCTTTTAGTCCTATTGTGCTGCTTCAGCTCCTCTGGCAAAAGAAATAAATTATGATCCACGTGGAAGAAGAGAAAAAAGTTATTTTCTGGGCCAAGATCCCAGAATTGCTTCAATACCTTCTCTCTCCATTAACCATTTATTCAGACCAGAAGATCTTCAGGCCAGATTTTCTTAGGCTGAACAGTATGAAAAAACAAATTACTACTATTGCAAGAAATATTAAATTTATTGCATCTCTTCATTTCCCACTAGGATATACTCTTTTGGACTTCTCCATCATGCACCTATGCAGCAAACCTCTCCCCTCCCTCCTTTTCAGCTCCCTTTTATGTGTTGTCTTTCCTTTTAGAATGTAAGCTCTTTGAGGGCAAGGACTGTCTTCTTGCTTCTAATATAGATACAGATATTCACATAAATATAGATACAGATGTAGATCTATAGATATTTCTCACTTAAAGCAAAGCCTCTTACATATCAAATGCTTAATAACTGTTTGTTGATTGACTTAGATCTGAGAGGTAGATTATTACTGATAGAGGGGCCCATGGCCAGAGAAGGCTTCCTGAATTGAGTTGTTTTCATGATGAGCAGGAATCCATTGTCCCAGGTATAGATAACTATGCAAGCAAAAGAATAGAGGAGGGAGAACCTGGGGCATACTCAAGAAAAAGAGACCTGTATAGTTTGACTGAATCTTAAAATACATGGAGTGGACGGAACTGGAAAGGCAGGATGGAGCCACAATGTGGAGGACATTGAATGTAGGAAATGGAGTTTGTACTTCATTCAATTGATGGTTGTTGAAATTAGATCCAAAGACTTCATGTAAATTAAACATTTCATATTCAACAAGAATGTACAAAATCCAAAAGGAGCTTCAGAATTCACCTATTTCTTGAGGTTTCTGTCAACAACTTTCTCTCCCACTTCTCAATGCCCAAATGTGTCTTCTTTCCTGATCACTTGATAGAAACTGCTCTCTGTGAGACCACCAATAATCTCTCGATTAGCAAATAAAAATCTATTCTCAGGTCTTATCCATCTTGAGCTCTTGCAGAATTTAACTGTGTTCACCAGTTCTCCTTCTGGATGTTTTTTTCCCCCTGACTTCTCATGACAATCTCCTGTCGTGGTTTTCTTCCTACCATTCAGGCTGATTCTTTTCTATCCCCTTTGCAGATTCATAATAGGGATATATATATATATATATATATATATATATATATATATATATATATATATATAATACTGTCCACGAGTATATCACATGATCCTTACATGGGTCTTCTTTTCTTCTCTATTTATACTGTGACTTGGTTATTTTGTTTGACATCTTTATCTAACTGTCCCATAGGCCTCTCAAATTTAACATGTCCAAAACAGAGCACATACCTCACATTATCCACCTCCATTCTCCTAAATTCACCATTTCTATTAAGGGTACCTATGCATACACACATATATACATATATATATTTATATATACATATATATACACATACATACACAAACATATACACATACATTATATATATGTGTATATATATGTATACATGCATATGCATATATATATACATATATACATATATGTATAATTTTAACACTGATACACACTTATTTCCCCTTCCTTTTCAAACATCTCTTGGAGAGACAAAAATTATTTTTAAAAAACCTCATAGCAAATATGCACAGTTGAACAAAACAAATCCCTATAATGACCATGTACAAAGATTATTCTGCACCCTTTTTGATGTAGTGATAATATTACTAGTGATAGCAATACAGGGGTAGAAAAGAATCCAAAGGAATAAGTATATATAGAGGAAAAACAAAATTATCAGCTTTTGCAAATGATAGCATGATTTTCTTAGAGAACTCCAAAGAGTCAACTAAAAGTTCATTGAAAATGCTAATAAGTAACTTCCTCAAAGTAGCAGGATATAAATTCACATAAGTCATCAGCATTTCTATATATCACTAACAAAATCCATGAATAAGAGTTGGAAAGGGAGATTCCATTTAAAATAACTATTGAATATATAAAATACTTGAGTCTGCCTACAAAGATAGACACTTTTTAATAAGTTGCCATATTCTATATATAACTATATATAGCAACTTCTGATATGAGGTTAGAAGTACAAAACAGTTACTGAAATGTAAGTAACTGGAAAAATAATACATTTTTTTCTCCATTATCAACCTTTCCTCTATTCAGAACATCACCAACCTAGTCCAAGCCAATATCCCCTCTTTTAGCAATTATTTAAGTTACTGCCTAATTGTTATCCCTGAATCCAATCCCTTTTTTCTTCTATCTGACAACCACACAAAGGTTAAGGAAGTAGAATTTAAAAGATTTAGCAACTGATTGGTTACAGAAGGTATGCTGATGCCAGCTTGAACTGGCTTGCAAGAGTCAATTATTAAATTTTTGGTGTGAGTTGTTATACCTTGGAAATTGGCAAATGCTAAAAACCAGGTCTTGAGTTAATAAAGTGATGGAGAAAAATTCAATAGTAATAAATTATTATTGATAATTAACTGATTGATATAAGTATTGATAATTAATAAAATATTAATAAGAAATTATCCATTAAAAAGATTTAACTTAAAAGTATGTGATGCATATTTTTAAAAACTGTTTATTAAACATTTAATGGCACACCACTAAAGGTGAGAGAGATTGACAGTTTTTAGGTAGTCAGTCTAGGTGACAGGAAAAATGATGACATCAGTGAACAATAAATATTTCTCCAAGTATGCTATTTCTTCTCTAAGCCAGTTCTGATAAAAGTAAGTTTGAGCATTGCTCATTATCTCCCACCATATTCCCCTTCACTATAAAAGGTCTTTCGTGTCACTTAATTTACCCCATTTTACATCTCCCTTCACCCTTCTCCCAGTGTATCGCTCTTTCTCAATCCTTGACTTTTTTGATATCATTTCATCATAGTCAACTCACATTCATGCCGTCTATCTATTTTGTTTTATAATTGCTCCAAATATGATAACATTCTTAAGAGTTATAAGTATTACCTTCCCATGGCTGAATGCAAAAATTTAACCATAATGAATCTCTTCTGATTTCTCTTATCTGTTTGTCTTCTTAATGCTTCTCTTGACTCTTGTATTTGAAAGTTAAATTTTGTATTCAGCTCTAGTCTTTTTCTCAAGAATGCTTGAAAGTCCTCTCTTTCATTGAATATCCATTTTGTTGCCTGAGAGATTATACTCAGTTTTTTTTTTTCTTGTTAGGTGATTCTTGGTTGTAATCCCAGCATATTTGCCTTCTAGTTTATAATATTCCAAACCTCCAAATCCCTTAATATAGAAGCTACTAAATCTTGTGTAGTAGTTCTGACTGTGGTTCCATGACATTCAAATGGTTTCTTTCTGACTGCTTGCAATATTTTCTCTTTGAACTGGGAATTCTGGAGTTTGGCTATAATTTTTCTGGGAGTCTTCATTTTGGGATCTTTTTAAAGATATGATCAATGAATGCTTTTAATTTCTCTGATTCTGATTCTGATATATAAGTGCAATTTCCCTTGACAATTTTTGAAAGATGAGGTTTGGGCTCCTTTTTTTTTAGCACAGATTTCAGGTATTCCATTAATTCATAAATTACCTATCCTTGATCTGTTTTCTAGGTCAGTTGTTTCTCAACTATATATTTCACACTTTCTTTCATTTTTCAGTCTTTTGATTTCATTTGATTGTTTCTTGATTTCTCATTGAGTCATTACCTTCCCCTTGGCCAATTCTAAATTTTAAAGAATTATTTTCTATGGTGAGCTGTTGTACCCCATTTTCCATTTGGCCAATTCCTAATTTTTAAAGAGTTCTTTTCTTCAGTGAATTTTTGTACATCTTTTTCCATACGGTCAATTCTGCTTTTTAAGGAGTTCTCTTTGGTGGATTTTTGTGTCTCTTAATCTTTTTTTTTTTTTTAAGGCGTTATTTTCTTTTGTATTTTTGTGCCTCTTTAATGAAGCTATTGACATTTTTCATGTTTTTCTCATTTATATTCCCAATTTTTCTTTTGCCTATTTAACCTCTCTAATAAAAACAAAATTGAGTAGGAAAAGTAGAAAGGAACAATTATCTCATAAATTGGGGCATGAAAAGAAGAATACAGAGGAAACACATGAGATGGGTGAAGGGCTGGTAATGTTGGAACATTAGTCTTCATTTGAGCTTAAGAGGAAACAAAGAATACATCTAAGTAGGCTTAGAAGTCTTCTGAACTTCTAGAGAGTTGACAAAACTGGGGGATAGGATGAAAAGGGTATATGACATAAGATTAGGAGGGTGGGGGGAGAAGATGAGGAAGTAATTTTAGAGGGGTGTGTTAAATAAGGAATAAGAGGGTAAGGGGAAAAGATAAGGTAATAGAGATAGAGTAAAAAGGGATTGAGAAGGAAAACAGTGAGTTAAAATAAGATGGAGGGGAAACCACAAATAGTAATTATAACTTTGAACATGAATGTGATGAATTCACTCAAAATAAGCATCATAACTTTGTATCTGACAATTGTAAAAGCTTAAGATTTTGGAATAAGAATTCATTATTTGGTAAAAATTGTTGGGAAAATTGAAAAGCAACATGGTAGAAATTGGATGTAAACCAATATCTTACACCATGTGCCAAGATAAGGTCAAAATGGATTCATGACCTAGATATAAATAGAGATTTTATAAGGAAATTAGAAGAACATGGAACATATCACTTATCAGACTTGTGGATAGGTGAACAATTTAGGAATAAACAATAGATAGAGAGCAAAGTTAGCTGTAAAATGGATAATTTTAATTTCATTAAATTAAAAAGGTTTTGTACAAAAAAAAAAAAATAAAAACCACAAATGTAGCCAGAATCAGATGGAAAGCACAAAATGGGGAAATTTTTATAGACAGTTTATCAGATAAATATCTCATATCTAAATTACATAAAGAACTTTGTCAAATCTATAACAATATGAGTCATATCCTAATTGATAAGTAAAGAAAATGACCAGGCAGTTTTCTGATGAAAGAAACAAAATTATTTATAGTCATATGAAAAAATGCTCTCAATCATTATTGATTAGAGAACTGCAGATTAAAATATGCTTGAGGTTTCATTTTATACCTACCAAATTAGATAAAATTATAGAAAGGAAGATTGACAAATATTGAAAAATTAGGAAACATTCATTGTTGGTAGGATTGTGAACTGATTCAACCATTTTGGAGAGCAATCTAAAATTATGCCTAAAGAGTTATTACACTACCTATACCCTTTGACCCAGAAATACCACTACTTCCTCCATCTCCAAAAATAATTAGGAATAAGAGAAAAGAACAAATATGTTCTAAAATGTTTACAACAGCTCTTTTCATGGTGGCAAAGAACTGGGAATTGAGGGGATGACCATCAATTGGGGAATGGCTGAATAAGTTGTGTTATATGGTTGTGATAAGAGTGCTATTATTCTTTACTTAATGCAACATGTACTATATCCATGAATAGCATGGACATTCATGGAATTTATTTCCTTCTCATAGAGTAGCTATGTTCTAGAGTCTTTCAAGGCTCAGCTGAGATACTCTGAGATATCTCCTTCATGTGGCTTTCCTTGATCTCCCTAGTTATTCATAGTCTTTCACTTCTCCAATATTACTATAATTCAAGTAAAGGTAAAAAGAATAAAGAGAAATTATATTGGGGAGGTCATTTGAAGTCAGTTTATAAGGGGTCTTAAACACTGGGCTAGGGATTGTGTATTTTATCCTGGGGGGAAGAGTCACTCAGTTTCTGAGAGCATTGTGCCTTGAGATTATTTTTGGCAACTGTTCAAAAGATGTATTGAGGGGAGAGATATTAGGAACAGAGTGATCAATTTGGAAGCTATGCCACTACCCTAGGCAAGAAGTGAAGGTCTGAAGTGGGCTGGTGATAATATAAATGAAGAATAGTGAATGGGTATGAAGATAGAATTGACAAGAATTGACAAGAATTGCCAATTGACTGAATATTGGGTAGGAGGAGGTGAGGAAGAAAAGAGAGTCAAGGCACAGACATTTATGAAATCCACTTCCTTCTGATAGAGTAGCTATCTTCTATATCTGAAGTTTTGAGCCTGGG
Organism: Pseudochirops cupreus; assembly: GCA_028627135.1. Taxonomy (NCBI): domain Eukaryota; kingdom Metazoa; phylum Chordata; class Mammalia; order Diprotodontia; family Pseudocheiridae; genus Pseudochirops; species Pseudochirops cupreus. The sequence continues at coordinate 315,544,299 of CM053581.1, read as the reverse complement.
TGATTGTGGCAATGATGACACCTTTTTTTTTTTTTTTATTAAAGTGAAGGATTTCTGGAGTCAAATCCCACTGTGGATGTTCCTATCTGATTCCAGTTTACCTGTGTGACCTTGGGCCAATTACTTAATTATTTTGATCCTAAATTTCCTCATTTGTAAAATGAGAAGTTTGAATTAGATAGCCTATGAAATCATTTTTGTTCTAAATCTACACATTTATGATCTTTTGCAACAAGTAGAAATCATTAAGGATGATCCACATGAAGAAAGAGAAAACAATGTGAGAAAGAACAGTCATTTGATGTCTTTCTCACTTATAAATCGTTACTTGTGTCGGGAAGGCTGTAGTTTAATCCCAGCTGAACTAAAAAACAAAACAAAGCTGGAAGACAATTAAGTAGAAAAATAAATAATTCATTAAAAATCATTTTGATAAAACAAACTTTACCTGTCACAGTACCAAATATTTTCCTCCCATAGCCTTAAAGATATTGTTATTCTGAAAATCCATTCATTCATCAAACATTAAGCACTGTTCTATATAAGACACTGAGGAAGATCAAAGAGAAATGATCAATCAGTCTTCTTTTCCACTCTATCTCTACTCAGACAAGTTTGTTCTCAGGCAGTAGCATGTAAGGTGACTGATAAACATCATCATTCTAGAATTCTTGAATGAAAGCCAGGACTTTTCCAGAATCTCCTTTCTCCCATGTTTTGAAATGTGTCAAAGTCTAAGAAACTATTGAAGACTTTTTATGTCATCATTCTGGAGGAAATGAAGAAGGTATTTCCCCCACTTCCAAATCATTGTTTGCAATCCTAATCAATGATAGCTCAAAATCGTAACTTGGGGAAGCAAAGCATCCAAATATAATATAAAAAGCATCCAAATTCAGATTACAAAATAAAAATCCAAAGAACTCAGAGCCTCAGTGAGCAAAATTCTAGACTGAAGGACATATAATGAGAAAAATTCAACTTTGATATTATGCAGTTCAGAATCTGTTATAACAGTGCAAGAAAAGAAAGAGGTGTACTAGAAGCTTTTAAAATTAAATATGGGCAACTCGAAAACCATTTCAGAGAAATGATTGGATAACATTTTGTTCAGTGTGTGAGAGACACTGAAAAACAGAAAACAAAGCTGAAATATGAAATGTTTCCCTTGATCTATGAACTTCCTCTCTCACTTTATTAGTCAAGTTCTCAGTTATTATGTTTTGGAGTCTCTTTGTGGTGATCTTTCTTCTTGATTCAATCCCTGTTCTTAGAAGTTCAGCCAGTAGAACTGATAGCAGATGGTGTCATTGTTCGCAAAAGTGGTGCTTTTGTGGAGTGTTTGATCACACGCTCCTGTGGTGGATAGGATTGTCAGATAGTCGATGTGCCATCAGGATAAGATGTATGCCAAGTAAAATTAAAAGGCATATTTCCTAAGCTGGCTGGAGAATGTATTGATGACTGCATCAAAATTTGAAAACGTAGCTTCAGCGATTCTAGCATAGAAGACGATTATTTTAGTTTTTGTCCAATAAAATCAAGGTCGGAGGGCTGCATATGTGTTCAATAATCATATGAAGGACACCAGTCAATAAGCGACTGAGGCCCTTGTGTCTGGCTGCAAAAACAGTGTGGAAAGAATCCAAAGGCATCTAGTGGATTTTTACAGGGACAATTTTATACATGTCAAGGTATATATAAAACATTGGCATGGGAAGAAGCATCTTCAAATACAAAAGTTAAGGAAAAACTTTAAAGATAAGACCAGATTTGTATATTTTCAGTCATGCAAGGATTTATTAACCTCTGTTAATAAGCCTCACACTCTTGCTTTTTATTCTTTTGGGCTTCCAATTTGGACAAAAGTAGGTTAAACACCGTTGGAAAATATGACCATTCACTGTCCAGGACCCAGTAAAACATACAAAATTGCTGTGGAGATGAGGTGTTCTAAACGTATTTTGGCTTCAAATATACAGTTTCTTTCAAATAATAAATTTCCATTTCCATAGTCATGTATAATCAACTAAGACCTGTTTTCACAACCATGTGAAAATAAGTTGTGTGGCATTTTTTATGTGTATTTTATAGATGGGAAACTGAGGCCCAAAGAGGTTATAGCTTAATCAAGGAAACATAGCTACGGAATTTTAGGAACAATCTGAACCCTAATCTTTTGACTCCAAATACAGTTGTTGCTGTTGTCGTCATCATTGTTGTTGTTTTCTGTACAACATGGTTTAGCTCTGGGCATAGTTATTTCGATTTGCCATAGGCTTTATGGGGAAATGTGTTTGTACCCATGATTTCATTGTTATAAGAAATTTCCAGGGTTAAAACTCTCTCACCAGGTGTAGATATCAATTCATCTGTAAGTTACAATTTTAAAGAGTTTCCCAGAATACTGAGATGTTATGACTCCACATAGCTAGTATAAATTTAGATTTGGGATTTGAATCCAAGTCCTATTTACTCACAGACCTGTCATCTGTAAGCTTATACTATGGCATGTTTCCTCTTTTATATGTTTCTTACAGCTTTGTTACAGTACTATAATACATGATTTGTAACACATGGTGCTGTGGTTAAAGTAATGGATCTATGAATACCCAAGTTCAAATCCTACCTCAGACTCTTACTAGCTGTATAACCACAGACAAATCTCTTAATTTCTCTGTGCCGCTGTTTTCTCATCTGTAAAATCAGGGGTTTGGACTTGATGATTTTTATGTCCTGAAAATTTCAGCCCAAAGTTTATGATCCTATGAATCTTTAGAAATGTAACTTTGATCCTAATATTTATCATGCATATTCTAAATTTTTGAATCAAATAAAAGTATATAAAGCAATTTGGATAATGCAAATTTTATCTTCTGGGTTTAGGCCAGCACTGCAAAGCAGGACTTGGTCTGTTTTTTTGGGAGGGAAGAAATTTAGATAAGACCTATCTGTCCGTTTGGTTCCTCTTTTGAGTATACTTGGTTGTTGAGTATAACTTGGCAGCTGTTGAAACAGGATAGGGGTTCCACTACAGTAGAACTTCTAAATTTTCACTCATGTAAATCCAGTCTTCAGGGACAAGATGAAGGTTAAAGCAAACCATGGACAAAATCTGAATGACACCAAAGAGAGAATGAAGAACTGTATTAATATTGGAGCTATTGACATTGAGATAATATTTATAATCACTAATCTCAACAAATTATAAAAGTTAACAGACTGTGAAGGATATGTCTATTGAATTCTGACAGCAGTTCTCCATAAGATGCTTGAGATCATTTTAAAAAACGAATTGGTAAATCTGGCTACCTTTCTCCCCCAGACATAATCTCCACATTGCAAAATCATCTACAGGTCTCCTCTAGAAAGCTTTTAGATCTCAAAGATTATTCTAAGAGTAACATTTAAAGACAGATCTTAGATGCCAGAGAGAAGGAGGGAAATTTTTCCATGCATTCATACTGGAGATGTTTTAAATTCCATCTATTATGACTGTTTGATAGTAAGGTGGGAAGGTTACATCTTTTAAACTGTATTCTTTCTGAAACAAGTATGTTCAAGTCTCTGTTGAATGAATTCTGGTTTGGAAAGAGTTGAATACATGTCTGCCAGAAGCAAACACATACTATCTTTCAGACAGAGAGATGGTGTGATATAGTGTAAAGAATACTGGACTTGGCAAGAAGAAAGAACTGAGCTTGAGTTCCAGCTATGTCACTAACTTTGTTACCTTTGTTAGCTTATGCTGTCTCATATATGCCTCATTTTCTGCAGCTGTTAAAACAAGATAGTGCTTGCACTAATGCATCAAAAGTTTTCTGAAGAAAGCACTTAATATAGCATAAAATGTAAGATTATGAGTTGTTTTTGTTATGAAATCAATTATTTGAATTCAACCAACTTTTCCTTTCTCTCAGTCCCAGCTCCAGGCCTTTCAATTTTTTCCTGCCTGCCCTCCTCCAATATTCCTCTTCCTCTGGTTCATTTTTCATATCACTCTCATATTATTTTTCCTTATGTACAAATCTGATTATATCCCTCCTCTTTTCAAAGGCTTCAAAGAGTACTTATAGTTTACTAAATAAAGTATAAATTCCTTAGCTTGCCATTAAGGATTGACTAGAATTTGATGCCACTTTACTTTTCCAATTTCTCTCATACCATGTACCTAATTTTCTAGACTTAGACATTGAATGGTCAACTAGATGAGATCTGTAATTATTTTAAAAGTGGCATATGAAAAAAAATTATGAATAGTGCTTATCACCCAGATTAATAGAATGTTAGATGGATAAACTATAGAACTGGTCAGTCTCATACTTTTAGATAGCTTCTGTGGTTAGATAATGAACTAGACACATAATTAAATAGGAAGAGAAGAGTGGGGTGAATTTTATTTGGTAATTTGTGCAATTTTTTTTAATAATCCACGGGCTTTTCCATGAAATATGTCCCAACTTGTTCATATCAATATTCTTTCAGTGACATTGTATGGCCATGAGTTGTATAAAAAAGCATGTTCTCTGAAGAATTAAAGTGGTAGGTCACTCAAAGGGAAAGCAAATTGCAGGTGTGAGTAGGTAGCAACCTATTTTCTTTGATACCAGACAGCCATTTTAAGGGACATTATCAGAGAGAAAGAGGTGATTTAGTCATATGGCAAGATCAAGAAATAATCAGTAGACAACCTATATGGTCTATTGACATTCACATAACTTTATGACATCTAGAGGAGGATCACCAGAATGTTGAGTAGACTGGATGAAGAGAATTTATAGGATGATACAGTAAAGAATTGTGTACTATGCACAGGCAGTATGCATTGGGATCTGTTACAAAGGAGGGATCACTCATATTGATGAAATCATAGATCTATTGAAATAAATATTGAAGGATTATCCCCCAAAGCGTAGGGTAGTACTATGCACATATAGCAGCAGACAAATTAATAGATACTTGTTAAGGTTGAAAAATAAGAGTTGAGAATAAATAATTTTTCATCTGGGATATATTTGTGATTTCAGTTTTTATATATTTTTATTTATTTCTATAAATATTTCTCAATTAGATGTTACAAGCTTAATTCATTGATCTGCTTTTTATTTCCTTGATACACATGTTTAGAAATGTAAAATTTCCTCTCAGTATTGCTTTGGCTGCATCTAACAAAGTTTGGAAAGTTATCTTATTGTTGTCAGTCTCTTTAATAAAATTATAGCTTCTATGATTTGCTCTTTGACCCCTCATTCTTTAGGATGAAATTATTTTGTTTCCACTCAATTTTAATCTATATTTCCATTCAATTTATTTAATATAATTCACATTGTATTATGGTCTGAAAAGAGGGTGTTTAATATTTCTGCTTTTTCCAAAAGGTTATAAGATTTTTGTGCCCCAATACATCATATTTTGTGAAGATGTCATGTATAACTGAGAAAAAGGTATACTATTTTTTTCTGTTTCCATTCAGTTTTCTCCAGAGGTCTATCATATTTAAATTTTCTAAGATTCTGTTCATCTTACCTTCTTTCTTCACTTTATAGTTAGATTTATTTAGTTCTGACAGGGGAAAATTGAAGTCCCCCATTAGTATGGTTTTATTGTTTATTTCCTCCTGTAATTCACTTAAATTTTCCTTTAAATTTTGGATTCTATTCCATTTATTGTATAAATATGCAGGATTGATATTACTTCATTCTATATGGCTCCTTCTAGCAAGATGTACTTTCCCTATGTATCACTTTTAATGAGGTCTATTTTACTTTTTTCTTTGTCTGAAATCATGATTTTTACCCCAGCCTTTTTTTTTCTTACTTCCACTGAAGCATAATAGATTTTACTCCAGTCCCTAATTTTAACTCTGTTTATGTCTCTATTTCAAGTGTGTTTCTTGTAAACGACATATTGTTGGAGTCTGGTTTCTAATTTATCCTGCTAATCTTTTCCATTTTATGGATGATTGTATCCCATTCACATTCACAGTTGTTTAGAAACTATACATTTCCCTGTATCCTATATTCTTCTGTTTATTCTTCCCTCTCTTTTTATCCTGTTCCTCCTCAAAGTTTGTTTTGCTTATGATCACTACCTTTTTGTGTCAGGCCTCCCTTTTTTATCACATCCCTTTCTGTTCTCCCCTTTCCCTCCTTCCCTGTTTAAGATAGATTTCTATTAGCGAGTGAGGATGTATGCACACACACACACACACGCACACACACACACACACACACGCGCGCGCGCGCGTGGTTTTGTTCATATGAGTACAACATAATTAACTCATTCCCATGCTCTCTGTCTAGTAGACTCCTTGTAATTGCCTTAATAAAGTTTTTAGAAGTTACATGTAGCTTCCTCCCATATAGAAAGGCAAGCAGTTTAACCTTATTGAATATCTTAAGATTTCTCTTTCATGTTTACTTTTTTAAGCTTTACTTGAGCAAAAATTTCCAATTCAATTCTGGTCTTTTCATCAGGGATGCTTGGAAGTATTTTATTTAATTAGATGGGTAACATTCTTGGCTGCAGTCCCAGATCTTTTGCTTTCCATATCTTATCCTAAGCCCTCTGCTCCTTTAAAATGGTAGCTGCTAAAACTTGTGTGATTCTTATTGTGCCACTGCAGTATTTCAATGGTTTCCTTCTGGCTGCCTGAAACATTTTATTTTTGACCTAGGAAGTCTTGAATTTTGTTATAATATCCATGGGTATTTTCATTTTGGGTTCTCTTTCAGGCAGTCATCAGTGGACTCTCAATTTCCATTCCACTCTTTGATTCTAGGATGTTGAGGCATTTCCCTTGTTTTTTTTTTTTCTTTAAATATGGTAGCTTTTTCTTTGATCATGGATTTCATATGGTCCAATAATTCTTATATTATCTTTTATTGATATGTGTTCCAATGAAATATTTCATATTTTCTTCTATTTTCATTCTTTTGATGTTGTGACCAATTCTGTTTTTAAGGTGTTATTTTCTTCAGTATTTTTGTTTCTCTTTTACCATTTTTTTCATAATTTTCATCTTCTGCTTTCATTTCTTTACTTGTTTTTTTTTCCTCTACCATCTTTGATTTTGAAATTCCTCTTTGCAGTCTTTCAGGAATTCTTTCTGGGACTGTGTCCCATTCACATTTTTTTTCTTTGAGACTTTCCTTATAATTGTTTTGATATCATTGTTGTTGGAGTTATAAATTGGTACAACTGCCTTGGAAAATAATTTAGAACTATGTGAGAAAACTCAGTGGACCATCTTTTCCCTTCTAACCCAGAGATCCCATTGTTGGGCACATACTCAATGTGAGAAAGCAAATTCCAATGGTTTTTATACTGATAAAAATTAAAAACAAAATGTGTGCCAATCAATTAGGAAATAGTTAAAGAAATTCTGGTATATAAATGCAGTTGAATATTATTATCCTGTAAGAAATAACATATATGAGGAATTATGGAGAGACATGGAAATATTTGCATGAACCTATTCCAAGCAAAGTAAAGAGAACCAGGACAATAATACACACAGTAACTATAATATTATGAATCAGAAGAACCCTAAAATGAAAGCAGATATCATCTAGTTACAATGACTAATCTTAGTTCCAGAAAAGATATAAGGATGTTTCTCTCTACTTTTTGTTTGTGGATGGGCAACAATTACTATAGAATTGTGTATCTACTTTTTGTTTGTGGATGGGAAACAATTACTATAGAATTGTGTATCAAACTATCCATGCTTTGGTTTGCTGTAACTTTCTTTCTAGTGAACTTTCTTTCTAGTGAACTTTTACTGGGAGTTGGATCAAGGAGGATACATCTGGAAATGACTGCAATACAAGATGAAATGGAATCAATAAAAATATAAAATGGAAGAATATTTCTTCTAAGTTGCAACTATTTGACTTCCATGTAGATTCTTTGAACACAAGGATCTTGTAATATGAGGTCTGGCTATATTCATTAAAATGATCAATAAAGTAAATGCTCAGGGTAAAAGAAAGGTCTGTTAAAAGATGAAAGGACAATACATCGTAATGGACACAGATGACTTAGCATTTATTTCCTGAACTGTAGCAATAAAGAATTTGGAATAATATTATTCCAATTGGAGTTCAATATGGGGGGATTTAGTTACATGATTCACTAAGAAGACCCTCACTTATAACACTATCCCCCAACCTTAATGCTGAATGAAACTGGCATTATAGGGAGGTTGTGTCCTGTGTTCTGAAAGTGGATGGATTAAAGTCAGTAAAATTGGGCAGTTTTATTGCCTTGGATTGCAAACACGATTTACTGTGGGTGAAATAGAATATGTGTGCTGGATGCTTTGGTGGTTGTGAGTTGAATAAGTCCTTCTCCATTTTCCAGGAGGCTAAAAGCCAATTGAAATATGTTTAAAAATCTAGTCACATCAACATCAGGGAGCTAAAATCACAAGCAATTAATTACAAAGGAATGACCAACCAATTCTTGTCAATAGAAAATTCAAAATTAAATATAAAATAATATTTATGACACCAGCTTAATTATCTCAGGTATGCACAGGGGGAGGAAGATTCTGCTCAGATATCTAAGTAAAGTGATGAGTTCAGCCATTCACTTTAGACAGAACAATTCCCTCCACAGGTTGCCAAGATAAATCACTCAGACATGCAGAGATGACCAAGGTCCAGAACATTTATTTAATATTTTCTGAGTTAGGCTGATATTCTCATGAATCAGGAAAATAGGGTGCTGGAGGGTGTCAATCTATCAAAAAACATTTTAAGGTACCTGCTATGTACCAGGCATTTGCTAGTCATTGGAAAGTTGAGGAAAGGTCTCATATAGAGGTAATGTTTAATATGAGTATTGAATTATGTTGAAGCAGGAGAGCAGTCATTTCTCCTGTACAGCAATTTCATTGTTATTCTGGTGTGTTCCCAGACAATCTCCCATAGCTAGAGATGGACAGAGCTTCATGACACAGCTATGTAGATGACCCATCCAGCCATCAATAGCAAGGTTATGATTTTTTTTTGTTTGGGTTTTTTTTTTTTTTTTTGCTTTTTGGAGGGGGGAAGCATGGCAATTGAGGTTAAGTGACTTGCTCAAGGTTACACAGCTAGTAAATGTTAAGTTCTGAGACCAGATCTGAACTCAGGTCCTCCTAACCCCAGGGCTGGTGCTCTATGCAGTGTAACACCTAGCTTCCCCGATGGCTAGGGTGTTTATAATATAAAACAACATTACTAGAACATCCAATAAGATGCTTATGACCAGTGATCCTTTGATTTAACTGGAAGACTGGAGGAATTTGTGCCCTAAGGGGATTAAAGTATTGGTGGGCTTTGGAAATAGACAGAATAGTATGATGAAGTTTTAAGGGCAGTTTGCCGGGGCAGCTGTGGTTAGCTAATGTTAGCTATTAGATTCCCACAACTTGCAATAAGGCTATAGTTTCTCTTCCAAGCAGAGACTCTTGAGGGTGAAGAAGTCACTCAGAGTGAGTAGGCCTATCCAGACTGTAGTATAACAAACATCTCTAGAAGGAATAACCCAGGTTCTGACCTGCATCACATAAAGCACTTCTACAGTGGTTTACAAATTAGGATAAATTAAAACAAGTTGACATATTAACTTACAACTTTTTACATGTTTAAGAAACATGTTTATATTTGATGATTCTCCATTTGTTAAAATTGCTTTTTTTTTGCTTGATGTATATTGAGTCTTAAAGATTTTGACACATTCTTTAATTTTTATCATGAAATTACAGTACCTGGCACAGTAGATATAAGTACTGAATTTAGAGTCAAGAACACTTGAATTTGAGATTCCTTAGGAGTCTAGCCAATGCTGAGGTTCCTTAAGAATTTGCCTAGGGGCGGAGCCAAGGTGGTGGTATAGAAGTAGGAAAATTCTGTGAGCTCCCCCCACATCCACCTCAAATACCTATAAAATATGAGTCTAAACAAATTTTAGAGCTACAGAACCCACAAAGTGATAAAGAGAAACAAATCTCCTGCTGAAGGCAGCCCTGCAGACCTACAGGAAGGACTCATAGCAGCATGCTGGGAGAGAGCACAGTCTCCACGCAGTTTTGACCTCAGAGCGGCCCCCACCAGTGGTGGCTGGAGCACACTGCAGGAGAGTGAATCACCAGCAGCTGTGGTGGTTTCCAGACTCATCAACCCCAAAACACCAAAGAGCAAGTAAAAGTCAGTTGGAAACTCCGTTGGAAAGGAAAGGTGCTGTCTGGCCCCTGGCCCCTGGGGGAGAGGTGGCCTGAGTCCTGGCAGCTGTAGCTGCTGCCTGGCCTGGCTGTCTCCAGAGCTCCTGGCCGGCAGATTGTAGGGGAACCAAGCGACCATTCAGAGGGTAATCAATTTTGCTTTAACCTGATTAGATCTGTATTACTGTCTAGTGTGGAAGTCCTGGGGTGTGTGGCCAGTGGGCCAGGGCTTTTGGGGGCTGCAAGGAGGGCACCCCACTAATAACTCCTGCAGCTGTGACATCCCCAGCAATTTGGGACAAAGCTCTGCTCTCTAGAAGCAGAGTTCTACCATGACAAAGAGCTCAAAAGTCAAGTAATTGATTGGCAACATGATCAAGCAGAGCAATCAAAATTTAGATTCCTTTTTTGAGGAAAAAAAGATCCAAGCATAGAATGGGAACAAGACAACAAAGTCAGAACTCCTGCATCAAAAGCTTCCAAGAAAAATATGAACTGGGTTAGAGGCCATGGAAGAGCTCAAGAAGGACTTAGAAAATCAGGTAAGAGAAGGGGAGTATAAATAGGGAAGAGAAATGAGAATGATGCAAGAAAATTATGAAAAGCAGGGGGGGGGGGCAGAGCCAAGATGGTGGCATAGGAGCAGCAAGGTACCACAGCTCCTATATTGCCACCTCAAATACCCATAAAATATGACTCTAAACAAACTTTAGGGCTCTAAAACTCACCAAGTACACCTTCTGCTAAAGGCAGCTTAGCAGGAAGGAGTCATCTCAGTGCTAGGAGCCAAAGCCAGCCCAGGCTGAAACCTCAGCTTGGCCCCCTGGTGGGGGGAGTGGCCAGGATGAGCTGCAGCTGGAACTTCAGGGGAGTGGATCAGCAGCAGCTGTGGCAGTTTCCAGAATTATCAAGCCATAAGGAACAAGGACTAAGCAAAAGGTCAATGGAACTCAGCTAAAATTGGGGGAGAAAAGCGGGTCTGGCCAAACTGCTTCCAGGGCAAGGTAGTGGCAGAAGCAGTGGCCCTGCAGCTGCCTCCTCATAGCTGCTTCAGAGCTCCTGGCCTGCAGACTGCAGGGGGGCCAAGCAATCATTCAGAGGCCGAGTACTCTTGTGTTGAGCAGCCTGGATCCAGATTGTGGTCTTGGGTGGTGGTCCTGGGGTGCATTTTCAGTGAGCCAAAGTTGGTGGGGGTTGTAAAAAAAATGACAGCCCCCTAATAGCTCTGGCAGCTGGGAAAACCCCAGCAATTTGGGACAGAGCTTTCTCCTCGGGAAGCAGAGTTCCACAGAGCTAAAAAAATCATTGACTCGCCAACATGAACAGACGAAGGAAGCAAAGTAAGAACAGCAATCAAACTCTAGATTCCTTCTTTGGGGATAAGAAGGATCAAAGCATGGAATGGGAGGAAGACAACACAGTCAGGACTCCCACACCGGAAGCTTCCAAGAAACATGAAGACTGCCTAAAAGCCATAGATCAGCTTAAGAAGGATTTTGAAAACCAAATGAGAGAAATGGAGGAAAAATTGGGAAGAGAAATGAGAACAATGCAAAAAAATCATGAAAAGAGAGTCAACAATCTGACTGAAGAAAATAACACCTTGAAAAATAGATTAATTCAAATGGCAAAAGAAGCCCCAAAAGCCAATGAGGAGAAGAATGCCTTAAAAAGCTGAATTTGCCACGTGGAAAAGGATTTCAAAAGCTCACTGAAGACAATAATTCCTTCTGAAAATGACTTTATGAGGAATCAGGATATTATAAAACAGATCCAAACAAATGAAAAAAATAGAAGACAACATGAAATATCTCATTGGAAAACCATCAACCTGGAAAATAGATCCAGGAGAGACAATTTAAAAATTATTGGACTACTTAAAAACCATGATCAGAAAAAGAACCTAGAAATTATCCTTCAAGAAATTCTCAAGGGAAATTGCCCTGATATTTTAGAACCAGAGGGCAAAATAGAAACTGAAACAATTCACCTATCACCTCATGAAAAAGATCCCAAAAAGAAAACTAGAAATATTATAGCCAAATTACAGAGTTCCCAGGTCAAGGAGAAAATATTACAAGCAGCCAAGAGAAACAATTTGAATATTGTGGAAACACAATCAGGATAACAAAAGATCTAGCAGCTTCTACATTAAGAGATTGAAGGGCTTGGAATATGATATTCCAGAGGTCAAAAGAGCTAGAATTAAAACCAAAAATCACCTACCCAACAAAACTGAATATAATTTTTCACCAGAAAATATGGTCATTCAATGAAATAGAGGATTTTCAAGCA
>CM053581.1:315514460-315531694 GCA_028627135.1 Pseudochirops cupreus | reverse complement strand
AGGATGGAGGGAAATGTGGTTGGTCTTTCACAATGCAACTACTATGGAAACACTTTGTATAATTATACATGTGGAAACTATATTGAGTTGCTTGTCTTCCAGGTGAGGGTGAGTGGGAAGGGAAGAGGGGAGGGGGTCTGGAAATCAAGGTTTTAAAAACAAATGTTTAAAAATATTGTTTTTGCATGCATCTGGAAGGTGAGGTGTGCGGGCACCGGCGTGTGGAGGTACATCTTGCTCTACCGGAAAATTGGGGGGAATGGGGGAGGTTATAGGAAGGAGCAGATTTAGGGAGGCTCACTATCTTGGGTTGGGGATGGGGGAAAGATGGGGAGAAAATTTATAACGAGTGTTGAAAACTGGAAATGGATGGATAAATTGGGGGGAAATAAATAAGCAAATGAATGAATAAATGAATGATGGGCCCATTTTTACTTTATTTTGGTATAAAGTATAAGATGTTGGTCTATGCCTACTTTCTGCCATACTATTTTCCAGTTTTCTCAGCAGTTTTAGTCAGTGGGTTCTTATCCCAGCAGCTGGAGTCTTTGAGTTTGTCATACAGTAGATAACTATAGTCATTGACTACTGTGTCTTGTGTACCTAACCCCTGACCCACCACTCTATTTATTAGCTAGTACCAAGGAGTTTTATTGATTGCTATTTTATAATACGATTTAAAATGTTGTATGGCGAGGCCACCTTACCTAGCAATTACCTTCATTAATTCCCTAGATATTCTGGATTTTTTTGTTCTTGCAGATGAATTTTGTCCTTATTTTTTCTAACTTTATAAAATAATTTTTTGTTAGTTTGGTTGGTATGGCACTGAATAATTTAGGTAGAATGGTGCCCAGTTTTTCTTTTGGTTGGACATTTTGCAAATTGATGAAGATGCCCAACTCCTGCAGAGTCACCTGGAAACTCTTCTGACAATAGCTTTTGGTATAGCCTTGAATGAAAAAGTGAGATATATCAACCAAAATGACTTTATGATCGTCAGTACTCAAGTTTTTTTTTTCATTGTCCTGTTTATGACAATGCATTTTCTCCTCACAGCAATGGCTTAGCAGCTGTACTTGACACTGGACTGCTTACTGTTTTCCCTACTTCAAAAAACCCAGTACACTTTAGAGGAGTAAGAGGCAACTTCTGCTTTGAGGTTCCTCTGCAGGCCTTGCCTTGTTATGTGCATATTAGACTATTTTGTAGCCATAGTTTCCAAGTTCTTAGAATTATTTTTCACTTTTAAATAAGCTTTCCTATGCACCTTGGCACAACGGATCCTCTTTAATTATAAACTTGAATGACCCTTGAAATGCCTGTTTTCCTCCCACAAACAGCTGCTTCATTTTCTACTAGTCATTGAAACATGTTCTTTAAATTATACATTTGCTTTTAACCTTGGAGTAATAATATTCATTCTTAAAAGCCACAGAATTAAAACAGAACAAAAAGAGGCCAATAATATGCATTCCTATGACAAAAATTGAGCATTTAACTGACAGAGAACTAATTAAAGTTGAGGAAGTCAGATCTTTTCAGTTTCATTCCACCAAGTTCTGAATCAGCCTAGTATCAATAGGGGCATATGTGCCTGGCTATTGCTGTTATAAAAGGAAACCATCTCAAAATTATTGCCTGTCCCAAGTAATTCACACATCACTGCAAATTTGTGGCTCCGTATGTACTTTGAAAGCTTTCATTCTCTAAAAAGTAATAAAATAGCATAAGCCTCATGCTTCAGCTTGGTTGGTAAACAAAAGTTTCATTCAGATCCATACTTAGTATATACAACTAGATATGAGCAATATTCTACCCTTCTGTTTTCTTTCTTTTTTATTTTCAATCAAAAAAGGATATACACGGGCTTTGGCCAAAGTATTTTCTAGTTTAATGAAATCTACTTTAATGCTTGAGAACACAAGAGCTTGCTGAGTCTACTTGTTTTTAAAGGAATTCTTATTCTAGCTGGGAGGCAAGAATAAATAACCTGTATGATCTGACCCTAACTTTGAATTTCTGTGATTTTGTGGATCTTTTTCCCTTCTAAGAACTGTCTTCTATACTTTGTCCAAAAAAAAAAAAAAAAACCCAAGAAAAAAAACCTAAAACAGTAAACATAAAAACAATCAAACAAAAAACTAATTACCTGAAAATCAAACTTATCTCTCACCAAATCTCTTTCGATCTCATTTCATGTTTTTAAAATCTCCAAATTCTTCGTCAGTGTTCTGCTTCTCTACTTTATGGATACGTAACTAATCGTTCATCTGATCATTTCACTAGGAAGAGGCTAAGCCTAACGTCCTAAGAGACAAATACTCAAATGAATTTATGATCTTAACAATTTCGACATTTCCTCCAGTGATGCAGAGGATTCATCCTTCCCTGTCCAACCCGCATCACTTGTTTCTCACGCGGATATACTCCAGACTTCTCTCCAGAGCTCCCAAACTACTTTTATCCTGGAAGATCACTTTAGCCCTTGAATTCCTGCCTTAGAAGCACCTTCTCAGATCATTTAGTTAAAGCAGTTACACAGGAGGGCCATCCCTTCACCTCTCACCAGCCTGCAATCCAGCCTCCTCCATCGTGCTCCCGCAGCAGGCACCTCACCTGCTTTTCCCCACTGCTGCCCATCTGTGTGGCCCCTTCCGTTCCCTTTTAGTGTGCTCTTTCTTCACTAGAATGTAAGCTTCTCAAAAGCAAGGCCTGTCTTTCTTTTTGCTTGCATTTGTATTTCTAGCATTAGCACAGTGCCTGAAAAATGGTAAACCCTTAGTAAATGCTTGTTGACTGACTGATTGACTGACTAAAGGTTCATCCAGTTGGCTATTGTTTTTCCTTGATTTCTCTTCACAAGGGTACCAGAGAAATAACCCGGCTATCAAAATGTCATCCCACATTTGCTCCATGTGGCCAGTCCATCTTCTCTTCCTTCGTATAATTATTTTCACTCCTGCTATTCAGATTTCCCCACTGGTTGTATATCACAGCCAGCTCACATTTACCATGCACCTAAAGGGAAAATATTGTGTTCATCGTTACCTACAGACCTCAAATGAGTTCCTTTGACCAAATGTCAAGAAAATAATTCACTTTGAAAACTCATTATAAATGAAAATGTCATACACTCCTCACCCCTTCCCAACCCTACTATCACACCAATATGCAAGGATATCCCAGGGGTGTCAGATCAAGTCTAGGACTTTAAACTCTCAAATTAAAGAAGAATGCTCTTCTGGGGGTGGGGAGAAGGGAGTTTTACTGTGGAATTAGGGATTAAAGGGTGTGTAGCTTCTGTGCGATTTTCTGATGAATTTTTATTCTCCCTAATGTACAAAGTCTCTGCAATGGAGGTGATTATCTAAGCCATCACATTCTATGTAACTTTTTATCATTTTTTTTCCAGCTGGTGGTGGTTTTCTGACTTCTCCACCCACAAATGTCAAAGACAACTTAGAAGGTCAGTAATAAAGGCCTGTTGGACCTGATGAGAGAGGAGCAAGGTCCAGCCCCAGCCCCAGGGTGGTGGTGGCAGAGGTGAGGGTGGTAGCAGCAGCTGTTTCCAGAGCTCTTGGTTCACAGATGGTGTTGGGAAGGGGAAGGGATCAAGAAGCTGATCAAAGGGGGGTTGCAGGGATCTCTTTGCTGGCACTGAGGCAGGATTCTTTTCCTTTGCCTCTGTTTTGATCTCAGGCACAGTCATGGGTGGCAGGCTTGCATCAAGGAGGAGCCCTGGCATAGTAAAGACTGTGGTGGTGGTAGATAGGGAATTCTTCTCATAGTTCCAAGGCAGAAAAGAGTGTTTGTGGTCATTCACACACCAGATCACAGACCAGGACCGGAGTGAATACTTCTCTTTTGATCATACAAACCTGGAAGAACTGAAATTTGACAGGTCTCTTAAAAATATCTCTGAAAACAGCTGCAAAAACCTGTCAAGCTTTGGATAGCATAGCCTCCACATTGGAAGCAGAGACCTACCTTAACAAAGAGCTAAAAAGACAAGTATCTGGCTGGAGAAAATGAGCAAAGAGCAGAAAAAAAAATCAGAATATAGAATCTTATTTTGGTGACAAGGAAGATCAAAACATATAATCAGCAGAAGACAAAAAAGTCAAAGCCCCTACATCCAAAGCCTCCAAGAACAATATGAATTGTTCATAGGCCATGGAAGATCTCAAAAAAGATTTTTAAAATCAAGTAAGAAAAGTGGAGGAAAAATTGGGAAGAGAAATAAGAGTGATGCAAGAAAATAATGAAAAATGGATCAGCAACTTGCTAAAAGAGACCCCCCCAAAAAACTGAATAAAATAACACCTTAAAAAATAGACTGACTCAAATGGCAAAAGAGGTTAAAAAAACAATGAGGAGAAGAGTGTCTTCAAAAGCAGAATTGGTCAAATGCAAAAGGAGGTCCAGAAGCTCACTGAAGAAAAAAAATTCCTTCAAAATTAGAATGGAGCAAATGGAAGCTAATAGCTTTATGAGAAATCAAGACATTATAAAACAGAACCAAATGAATGAAAAAAAATACAAGACAATGTGAAATATCTCATTGGAAAAACCACTGACCTGGAAAATAAATCCAGGAGAGATCATTTAAAAATTATTAGACTACCTGAAAGCCATGATCAAAAAAAGAACCTAGATTTCATCTTTCAGGAAATTATCAAGGAAAACTGCCTTGTATTCTAGAACCAGAGGGGAAAATAGGTATTGAAAGAATCTATCAATCACTTCTTATAAGAGATGCCAAAAAGAAAACTCCTAGGAATGTTGTAGCCAAATTCCAGACTTCCCAGGTCAAGGAGAAAATACTGAAAGCAGCCAGAAAGAAATGATTAAAGTACTGTGGAAACATTATCCAGATAACACAAGATTTAGCACCTTCTAAATTAAAGGATTAGAGGACTTGGAATATGATATTCCAGACATCAAAGGAGCTAGGATTAAAACCATGAATCACATGAGTATAATCCTTCAGTGAAAAAAGTGGATATTTAATGAAATAGAAGAATTTCAAGCATTCTTGATGAGAAGACCAAAGCTGAATAGAAAATTTGACTTTCAGATACAAGAATCAAGGAAAGCATGAAAAGGTAAATATGAAAGAGAAATCATAAAGGACATATTAAATTTGAAATGTTTACATTCCTACACAGAAACGATGATATTTGATATTTTTAACTCATGAGACTTCTCTCAGTATTAGGGTAGTTGGAGGGAATACATATGTACATATACACACATATGTGTGTATACATACATACTATATATATGTGTATATACATACATACATATATACACACACATACACCCATTCATGCATACATTTGGCACAGGGTGAGTTGAATATGAAGGGATGATATCTAAAACATAAAATTAGGGGATGAGAGAGGAATATCCTGGGAGAAGAAAGGGAGAGGTAGAATGGGGTATATTATCTCACATAAAAGAGGCAAGAAGAAGCTTCTATAGTGGAGGGGAAGAGGAGAGATGTGAGAGGGAATGAGTGTAACTTACTCTCATTGAATTTGACTTAAAGAAGGAAAAACATACACATTCAATTGGGTATAGAAATCTATCTTCCCCTACAGTAAAATATGGGGGAAAGGGATAATAAAAGGGGGGATGATAGATAGGAGACCAGATTGAATGAGGAGGTATTCAGAAACAAACACTTTTGAGGAGGGACAGGGTCAAAGGAGAGACTAGAATAAATACAGGGGGTGGGATGGGATGGAGGGAAATGTAATCTTAAACAACATGACTTATGGAAGTGTTTTGTGTGACTATACATGTGTAACCTATATTGAATTACTTGTCTTCCAATGAGGTTGAGTGGGAAGGGAGGAAGGCCGAGAATTTGGAACTCAAAGTTTTAAAAACAAGTGTTAAAAAGTGTGTTTACATGCAACTGAGACATAAGATATCTAGGCAACGGGGTGTAGAAATCTATCTTGCCATACAGGAAAATAGAAGGGAAGGGGATAAGAGAAGGTAGGGTGGTGATAGAAGGGAAGACAGATGGAGGAAGGGGTAATTAGAATGCATGTGATCTTGGGGTGGAGGGAGGGGAGAGATGGGGAGAAATTTTGGAACTCAAAATCTTGTGGAGCTCAAAATCAATCAATTAGTTAAAAAACTGAATAAAAGGATCTCAGAAGGACAAAGTACCACAGATGTCCTATAGGCCAGCTTCTATGTCACTCACAATCCCCTCTATAATATCTCCAGTACTTGGTGCTCAAGGTTTACTTTAAGAACCCTAGCAGGGGAAACCACTGCTTCCCTAAAAAGTTCATTCCACTTTGGGGAAGTTCTAACCATTTAAAAGTATTTCCTTATGTTACTATGAAGTCTACCTTTTTGCAGCTTTAATCATTATTCCTAGTTCTGAATTCTAGGGCCAGGTAGAACAAGTCTAATATCTCCTTGTCTGGCGATCCTTTAAATAAATACATGAAGGAATCTAACGTTTTCTTGGCTATATATATTTTTCCTTCTCCTGGTAAAATATCTCCAGGGCTTTCAAATAACCTTTGTATGGCTTGATCCCAAGGACCTTCCTCAGCCTGTGTGTCTTTTCCTGAATACTTTCCATTTTGTCATTCTCCCCATTTCTTTTTTTATTTTTCTTTCTCCTAAAATGTGAATGGAACATAGTATTCTAGATGAGATAAGACCAAGGCAGAATGTTGTGGAACTATTTTCTCCCTCATTCTGGAACAGAGATAACAAGACTCACATTGACTTCATAGGGCTATTGTGAGGAAAGCACATGTTAAAGTATAAAGGACTAGATGTGAATTATTTGTAGCTCTTGATCCTTATTATTCAACTAAAATTACTCTAAACTTCTTCAATTGTTCAAAATAATAGGTTTTTTTTTCATTCCACAAGGAACAGATCCAATCACTTTGAATATGTGCTAGTTTGCCAATATTCCTTTAACAACTTGTCATACATAATTGTAGACTGAATGCACTCTCATTAGTGCATAGAACATTGGTATTAGGACTGTTAGTGAGACAGGGTATAGAATGCTGGGCCTACAGTCAGGAATACTCATGTTCAAATCTAGCCCTGGACATTTGCTACCTACGTGACCCTGAGCAAGTCACTTAATCCTGTTTGCTATAGTTTTCTCATCTGTAAAATGAGTTGGAGAAGGAAATGGCAAACTACTCCAGTATCTTTTCTGAGAAAACACAAAAGGGGTCATGAAGAGTCAGACATGACTAACATGACTTAACAACAACAACAAAGGAATTGTCTTCCTTGTCCATAACAGTTCAACCACAACAGGTTCCTGATTTTGTCAATATAGATATTTCCTTCATCAATACAAATTGCAACCCCTTTCTTCTTTTAATAAACAGTTTCCACAGAATCTCAGGGGTTATCTGCTCCAACATATACTTAAATAGGACTCCTATCTTACAACATCTCCTTAAAGAAAATGTCTAGGGCCAGGGGTGTGGAACTTGGAGCCTTGCTGCCACATATGGCCCTCTAGGTCCTGAAGTACTGCCCTTTGACTGAAACCAGAACAAATCCCCTTAATACAAGGATTTGTTTGGTAAAATTTGGACTCAGTCAAGAGGCCATACCCAAGGACCCAGAAGACCATATGTGACCTCAAAACTTTAAGTTCCTCACTCCTGGTTCTAGGTTGTGATCTAAGCATTTTAACGATTTGGAAAGCATTGGCTTGTAACACAACCTATTCTATTTTGTGAATCCCTCTAATTATCAGGTGCCCTTTTCTCACACTGAAAACAATTTGCCTTTGTAACTTTTATTGACTTCTAGTTTATCCCCTAAAGGTCAGAACAAATCTAATCCTGAATAACCTTTCAAATACCTAGATACAGTTCTCAAGTCTTTTCTTCTTCTGTCCCAGTTCCTTCATGAGATTCTCTCAGGACACAGTCAACAATCCCCTCATCATCCTAGTTTTCTTCCAGCCTACATACTCTAGTTTATAATATTCTTCCTAAAATCTGTAAACTAGAATAGCACACAGTATTTCAGTTGTTGCCATATGAGAAAGACAAAAGTAGAACTACCAATTCTCCCATTCTAGACTCTGTATTCTCTCTCTAACTCTCTGCTACTCTGTCTCTCTGCCTCTGTGTCTGTATGTCTCTCTTTCGGTTGTTCAGCATCACTTTATTTCAGAGGTCCTGAGTGGGGCATGGGTCAGGGGATGGCCAGTGGGGCCAGAGCAGGGGGTGGGTTCTTCAGATCTTCCCAGGGAAGGTCTCCTCATAGATCTGCTAATTCCAGTGCTCAGGTAAGGGATCATAGGGAGTAGAAGACCTTGCTGTAATAATTGCAAAGGAATGTGTCCTTCCCCTGACTCCTCCTTATGGTTTTGGTACAGTGGTGAAAATCCAGGAAGTTCTGGTAACAGTTGTGGGTCGAGTTCTGGTTAGGAAAGCAAGGATGAAAGGAAGGAGTTGATGTTCTGTCCCTCACTAACTTGGTTCTTAGCCCAGGAGCTGGGAACGTGGTAGGCTGGAACCTGCACAGTCCAACCAATTCCCTTTATATCTATCATTTGTACTTTCTTTTAAAGCAAATTGAGATCACATCATCTTTTTTAGCTACATTTTCTACTCATATTGACCTTGTAGTTCTCTGAAACTGCCAGATCTTTTTTATACAAAATATTATCTACTGAACTTGGCCTATTCTTGATTTTCCCTTGATTTTTCAATTCCCAAGTTACTATTACTGCTGCTAAAAGCTAATTCTGAGTGCAAATTATCTCACTATAAATGAACATTTGTTCCTATGCAGTTTAAAGCAAAAGGAGAGGATGACTAACTTAGCAACCTCTTCAGTATCCAAAGAAGAGGATTTTCAAGAAAGAAATGAGGCTATATCTTGTGGTAGTCTCCCCTCCTCAAGGACAGAAAAATCATACATTCTAGTTCTAGGCTGTACATGACTAGTTCCAATGAGTGACTTTCTAGAAGCAACTAGGGAAAGGTTAGCTGGAAACATGTAGAGTCAATTTAACATAGGTTTCAGAACAGTTAGATGCCTTAATTTTCTGTATCTTTACCCACCATAGACTACTTGGGTTATCAACCTTATATTTTTTAAGAGGATTTCTGATAGGCATACATATTGGTGTAGATGTCTACGATTGATATATACAAAGATACTATTGCCTACCAAGGGTGGGGATCCTGTGGCCATGAGGCCACATGTGGCCCTCTAGGTCCTCAAGTACAGCTCTTTGACTGAAGCCTTTATTAGCTTCATTCTATGAAGTTTGGATTCAGTTAAAGAGCTGCACTTGAGGATCTGGAAGGCATACATTTTTCTTTATAATGCATATCGCTGCATTTTTAAAAATCTCATTTAATGTTTAATTTTTTTTCCAATTACATGTAAAAATAATTTTAGGGGCAGCTAGGTGGTGCAGTGAATAGAGTACCAGCTCTGGAGTCAGGAGGACCTGAGTTCAAATCTGACCTCAGACACTTAACACTCACTAGCCATGTGATCTTGGAGAAGTCACTTAACCCTGATTGCCCTGCCTTCCCCCCTCCAAAAAAGCAAAAAAAAAAATAATATTCTCCCCCCCCAAAATTTTGAGTACCAAATTCTCACTCTCCCTCTGTTGCCCCCATTGAGATGGCAAGCAATTTGACATAAGTTATATATGTGTAGTAATGGAAAACACATTTCTATGCAAGTCATTCTGTGAAAGAAGACACAGGGAAAAAAGCCCAATAAAAATAAAGTAAAGAAAGTGTTTCTTTGATCTGCATTCAGACCTACTAGTTCTTTCTTTGGTAATGGAAAGCACTTTTCATCATAAATCCTACAGAATTATCTTGCTATTCGTGGCAAATCATCATACAACATTACTGTTCCTATGAACAATGTTCTCCCAGTTCTACTCATTTCAGTTTGCATCAGTTAATGTCTATGTCTTTCTGAGAACACTGAGCTCATCATTTCTTAAAGCACAATGATATTCCATCACAATCATGTGCAACAATTTGTTTAGCTTTTCCCCAAGTGATGGACATCCCCTCACTTTCCAATTCTTTGCCACCACAAAATTAGCTGCAATAAGTATTTTTGTATGCACAGGTCATTTTCCTTTTTTTTTTTTAAATCTCTTTGGAGTACAGACCTAGTAATGATATTGTTTATTCAAAGGATATATATGGTTTTTTATGACTATAGATAGCTTTGATTGCTTTTTCTGAAAACTGCTTCTTCATATGCATTGACCATTTATCAATTGAGGAATGTCTCTTATTTCTCTGAGTAAGTGGATATTTCTCTCCTTTCCATAGCTTGTAATGGTAGTCTATTTTGTTGTTGTTGTTGTTGTTAACGTGATCCAATATTATGAGCTGTGGTTTTCCTTAATAACAAAGATCGCTGTAAGAGGTATAAATAAAATGATTTTGAAAGAAAATAAAATGTCATATTTGAATCTCACACATCTATTTGTAAATGGTCCTTATGTATACATATCTGTAGCAACTTCCAATATATCTTGGATATTGGATTTCCATCAGAAATATTTATAAACATTTCTGATGCAAATATGGTTGTTCTTCCTGTGTAACAGATTTCAATGACTCTGGCCATTATATTTCCATTAACGTGTTAAAATCAAATTGGAAATTTTGGTGCATTCAGTTATTTCCAACAGCCTATAAATGCAAAAATATATTTAATACCAATATTCTCCAAGTGATGTTATTCACATGTCTGTGAATCCTTGAGTACCACACTTTTATTTATTTACTTGTTCATTCATTCATCCATCTATTTATATTTTTTTATTTTTTTATTTTTTTTTACCATTTTTGACATTCACCTCCATAAGATTTTGAGTTCCAAATTTTCTTCTCCTCCTTTTCCTCCTCCATCCCCAAGGTGTGCAATTTGATATAGACTCTACATATACATTCATATTAAACTTATTTTCACTTTAGTCATGCTGTAAAGAAGAATTAGAACCAGAGGAACCATGAGTCAGAAGAAACAAACAGACAGAAAAAGGAGAGCAAATAGCATGCTTTGATCTACATTTAGACTTCACAGGTCTTTTTTTCTGGACGTGGATAGCATTTTCCATCATGAGTCTTTTGGAATTGTCTTAAAGCCTTGCATTGCCAAGAAGAGGTAAGTCTATTAAAGTTAGTCATCATACAATGTTGCTATTACTATCTATGATATTCTCCTGGTTCTGCTCACTTCACTTAGCATTAGTTGATGTAAGTCTTTCTAGCTTTTTCTGAAGTTCACCTTCTCATGATTTCTTATAGCTCAATAGTATTTCATTACATTCATATCACTTGTTTAACTATTTCCCAATTGATGAGCATCCCCACAATTTCTGATTCTTGGCCACCACAAAAGGAACTGCTATACAAATTTTTGTGCATGGAGGTCCTTTCCCCATTTTTATGATCTCTTCAACATACAGAACTAGAAGTGGTATTGGTGGGCCAAAGGATATGCACAATTTTATAGCCCTTTTGGTATAGTTCCAAATTGCTCTCCAGAATGATTGGATCAGTTCACAACTCCACTAACAAAGCATTAGTGCTCCAATTTTCCCATATCTTCTTCCACATTTAACATTTTCCTGTTTTGTCATGTTAGCCAGTCTGATAGGTATGATGTGGCTCCTCAAAGTTGTTTTGATTTGCATTTCTCTAAATAATCATGATTTAGAGCATTTTTCATATGACTATAGTTTTAATTTCTTCCTCTGAAAATCCTCTGTTCATTTCATTTGACCATTTATCAATTGGGGAATGACTTGGATTCTTATAAATTTGACTCATTTCTCTATATATATTTAGAAAGGAGGCTTTTATCAGGTACTCTGGTTGTAAAAATTATTTCCCAGCTTTTCTGCTCCCCTTCTAATCTTGCTTGCATTGGCTTTGTTTGTGCAAAAACTTTTCAGTTTAATGTAATCAAAGTTATCCATTTTGCATTTCATAATGCTTTCTCTCTCTTGTTTGGTCATAAATTCTTCCATTCTCCATAAAACTGTTTCTTTCTCCCCTAGTTTGCTTATAGTACCAGGCTTTTTATCTAAATCATGTACCCATTTTGACTTTATCTTAGTATATGCAGTAACAGGTTGTTGAGTACCACACTTTTTGAAGAATCATGATTAAAGTAGACTAAAAGGAATGGAAAGACTCACAGTAGCCAGTCTACACCATGTTACAAAGGGGGACTTATTCATTAAAATGACATAAATCATATGAAGGATATATATGTTGGAATAGATGTGAGCCAGTCATGTAATGCCAATGAAAGGAACAAAAAAAAGATGGGCAGTGTAATTCATTGCTATCATCAAGGCATTAAAATAACCAGAGGTCATCTTTATGTTACATTATGACTCTTCCAAGTATTTTTAGAAAGATATCTTTCTAAAAGAAAGACAAGAATCATAAAAGGTAGGTAAGTGTGGAAGGATTTCAAGAGCATTGGAATGGTTAGTCACTTTACCTATAATGGATTCATGCTTTCAAAGTATCATGGATTGACTTATTATGGACCTTTTTTTGGTAGCTAGCTCTCCTGCTTGATTGACCCTGAGCCTGCGATCATCTAACCTCTTTAGTTGTCTTTTAAATGAACTATCAAATTACATAGGCTCCATATTCTACTTGTGTGATTATTGGGTTTTTTCTTGGTTTTTACAAGGTTGTGATTGAACTTAGGTTAAATATCAAGTTATTTGGTTGTCTTCATCAAAGGATTCAGTGATTGAATTTGGTGGCATAATCTTGCCCTTGAGGCATATTTGATTAGGATTTTCTTTTTCTTTTAATTTGATATGAGTTTTTATTTTACCTAACAATTTGTACGCTATTTGAATCTCAAGGAGATATAAGTGAAAAAACAAAAACAAAAACAATTTTAATTGTAGTTTTGGTTAGGCAGCTAACAGAAGGATCTAATCTAAGTTCATTCTAATTTCATCTGTTATCCGACTTGGGATGTTATAAAGCTTCTCTAAGCCTTGATTTCCTTACCTATCAAGTAACAATTCAACAATTTTATGCTGAGCAGCTGTTGGAGAGAGTAGCACCTGGCCTGCTTGTCTCACAGTGGGTATTTGAAGGGTTAATAGAGAAATACTGAACAAGAATTTGCTTCTCAAAATATTCAGTATCATGCCAATACAAGTTATTTTTTTAAAATTTTGCTCTTGTGGGTCTTCCAGAGGAGTCAAGTAAATATACATATATATATATATATATATATATATATATATATATATATATATGCATATATATATATACACATATATTTCATTTGGTCTTCTGGGCAACTGAAAATGGAAAGCTGCCACAGGGGGAAAAAAAAACCTCACTGCACAAACAGTGATTAATATGAAACAGCTAATTGGACCAAGCCCCTGGAAAAAGTACAAAAGTTTAGAGATAGAGAAGCACAAATCTTTCTGTTTGTTCTCAGTAAATGAAAGGCTTCTCCAGTTTACATTTCTTCTTATTAATATGCTACATAGACTATAACAAGTCATCCTCCGTTCATTTTGTTTGCAGAGGTTTAAGAAGGTGACCTTTCAAAGAAGTTAATGAAGATTGACAAATACCTAAATATCAATCAAATGTTTCATTATTCCCTTTAAATTAATCTTGCCTTCTGTAAAGATTAGTCAAAGCACTTACTTAACTGGGAAAAGTAGAAAAGAATTTGAACATCATAGAAACCAGATTAATCCTGCCCCTTTGAACACAAGAAAAGAATTTAGCCTATTGCTGAAAATGTGCTAAAAATGATTTAATTTGAATTTGAAAAGAGCAATTTAGTAATAACACCAGTACAATGGTTTCCAAATTAGGGTGTCTCTGCCTTTAATTGAGGCTATGAAAAGTTGAGTGTCTTGTAGAATTTGTGAATATTAGCTAAAGTTTTATTTAAGTAATAGAATGACTGTGTATTAAGGATGAATTATGAAGAATCCTCTCCCCACTAGTCCTAGAAGACCCTTCTGAAGCACAAGTTTAGTTTACTCTGGGCTACCCATTCAAATCCCACCATTCTCTACACAAATATCTTTTGTAAGATAAGACCAGGGAACTTTTCAGAATACAGATCCCCAGTGTACAGATTCTTATTGGAAATTGGGGAGAATCTTGTGTTAGAAGACTGACTTTGCTTATGTTGCAGGAATGGGAGGATGAATTGCCATATGTTAGAAAGATTCACCAACTCAGGATCCAATTGCCTTCTATTACAGAATAGTAAATCACTGAGCCTACTCCTTGACTTATTGCCTTATTATCCTGAGCCTCTAGGGCCATTGTTCTCAACCTTTCAGTTATGTCCAATTTGTAACAATGAAAATACATCCTGCATATCAGATATTTGCATTACAATTCATAACAGTAGCAAAATTATAGTTATGAAGTAGCAACAAAAATAATTTTATGGTTGGGGGTCACCACAACATGAGGAACTGTATTAAAGGTCTGAGGCATTAGGAAGGTTGAGAACCACTGCTCTAGAGTAATCTAGGAGCAAATTCCTACATTTACTTATTAATTAATACAAATTTGACATGCTTCTAAATCAATTAAACCCAGAGCCTTAAAAAGAAGTTCACTAAATATAATCTATAAATACAGCTTCTTAGCAAGAAGGAGAGTGGTACTGGAGGATTTGAGGAGGTAGAAGCTGCATAAAATGTGGAATCCTAGGAACTTTTAAGTCCCTTAGAGAAGATAGGTGTCTAGAGCATATGCATACCACCAGTGGCTAGTTTAATGTAATGGCAGGTCACTGAGATTCAAAACCATTATAATTAATGTAATTATGAGAAGTTGGAACCTTTTCTGGCTCACTGGCGCTCTCTCTTTCTCTCTCTCTCTCTCTCTCTCTCTCTCTCTCTCTCTCTCTCTCTCTCTCTCCTCCCCCCCCCTCTCTCTCTTTCTCTCTCTATTTCTGTCTTTCTCATAGATCCACAAAATTATAGAATCACCAAGGCCATAGGACCTCAGAGCTTACTTTGTCAGGATATATGCTCAGGTCCTTTTTAGTGACTTTTCTATTGGACTGCTCATTCTTTGCAATGAATTGATAGGACCATGTAATCAAATAAAATCACATAAAATATACTCAAGATTTTTTTTTAATTTAATGAGCCTGACCATTAAAGGGTCAAGAACCAGGGCAATGTGGGGGCTGCATTGCTTTCAGTGATATAGAGGGTTGGATTCTATATTTACACTGGGAGATGTGCATTCAAGTTCTAACAGCTCCATTTCTCAAATATGTGAATCTGGACAATCATTTCATCTCTGAGTTTCTATTTATTCTTCTGCAAAATTGGTGATACAGTGGATAGAATACCAGGCATGGAGTCAGGAAGACTTATCTTCCTGAGTTCAAATCTAGCCTCAGACATGCATTAGCTGTGAGACCCTGAGCAAATCACTTCCCCCTATTTCCCTCAACTTTCCTGTAAAATAAGCTGGAGAGGGAAATGACAAACCCCCTAGTATCTTTGCCAAAACAACAACAACAACAACAACAACAACCACAACCCAATAAGGTCACAAAATGTTGGGGATAACTGAGATGCCTGAAGAACAACAACAAAAATAAAGAAAACAATGATCAAACATCTTAACTCACAGTGGTTTTGAAGAAAACGCCTCATGATAGGTAGGCATTGCACAGTGCCTCACTCACAGCAGATGTATAATCAATATTTTTTGAATTGAAGTCATTTATTTGCCATTTAGCAAATAGATCCTAGACAGTGCTTGAGATAAAGATGGCGGGTGAATCACTTCTGTCCTCCTTTGGGTGCCTTCATTCTATTTCTATGCTGTTGACAATGAACCTCTCTGGAGTATGGTTGCTGCCTTTCTTTCTCACACTGCCCCTCTCTCCTTCTCCTCTGACTCTCTATTTCCTTTCAGAGTCAGAAGGAAGAAGGGAAAGAAATTAAATACAAGCAAATAATTTAATGAATAAATAAACAAATTTGGAGGTTGTGTTGGAGGACTCAGTGTTTCTTTTTCCCTACTTTATATTCTGGTTCTTCTAAGCAAAAAGAAACTGGAACCAAGGTTCTGGTTCCATTTTGTTTTTCTTGTACTTAAGCTATAGAATTATTGACTTAGCAGCTACTCAGTTTCAACTTTTTTTATAGTTGTAGACCTCAAGTCATCATGCCTTTGACCCCTACTGTCTACATCTCTATTAAGAGGGTCAATGGACCAAACAGTTCCCTGTGACATTATTCATCTCAAGGAAGCTGTTGAGGAGCACCAAGACTTCCTAATGTTTTCCCAGCAATGTTAGACTAACCCCAGAAAACCCGCTATTGGCTGAAGTAATTAATAAATTCTCATCTGTGCTTCTAAGAAGTTATCTTCCCCAGGTACATAGCTTGTCAGCTTTCATTTGTCTCCAGGCAAGCATGGGCATTTGGAATGGGGACACATCTTCCCATCTGCCTAATATACTCTCCTTTATTTTCTTTTGTGAAGAAGAGACATGGGAAACTTTCAAGCTATGACAAGTAGTCAGATTTTTGTATCTTTGGCAACTGTATTTTCAATATTTTGCTTTTCTCCTGCCCTTGAAAAATTATCTCTTGGCAGTGTTTTATCAATAGTTATCCTTTTAATAATGTTTTGTTTTGTTTTGATTTTGGCACCATGCATTTCAAGGCCTCTGCATGCCTGCATAAATTTACTAAGCAAAATGACAAAATTAACGAAATGAGACAATAAACCCAAATAAAGAGAGGATAAGCCTACAGCAGAGAATAAAGGGATACAAGGAAGTACAATATGGATTTTCTCCTAAACCCAGAGAAATGAAAGCTGCCCATATTTTTGGACCTTAGCTACATAATCAGAAGCAGAATTTTGCAGTATCCTTCATGACTATCATTTGGAGTCCTGTATACCATTTTCTTATTGTGGAAATATTTTTTCATGATTTTCTCTTTCAATAAACTGACTTATTTAACAGAAATGGGGCTGTCTGTCCTTTCATCTGAGATCTAATCAGGGAGGTCTGTAGGCCATTTTTAGACATAGGCTGAAGTGGATGTCTCTGTGTGGAATCATTTCAGAGATCTGGAGATTTGCTATTGTGAAAGTAGGTGTAATTTGGGAGACACAACAGTTCATCCCATCATTCTCTTATCACCCTGGTCTTGA
Organism: Pseudochirops cupreus; assembly: GCA_028627135.1. NCBI lineage: Eukaryota > Metazoa > Chordata > Mammalia > Diprotodontia > Pseudocheiridae > Pseudochirops > Pseudochirops cupreus. Next base: position 315,514,463 of record CM053581.1, on the reverse strand, counting down.
AGC
>CM053581.1:315491775-315513960 GCA_028627135.1 Pseudochirops cupreus | reverse complement strand
AAGTATCTTATATTGTCTGTCACTACTTTATTTTATTTTTAATTAATTTATTTATTTTAAGTGCTCAACATTCATTTCCACAAGATTTTGAGTTATAATTTTTTCTCCTCATCTTTCTTTTACCCCCACAATAAAATAGAAAGGCCACTGAATACCCCTTCCTCAATCCATTCTCCCCTATATCCTCCCCATCACCCCCCTAAATTTCTAGCAGGGCAAGATGGACCTCTATACCACAGTGCCTGTACATCTTATTTCCCTGTTGCATGTAACAAAAAATATTTCTGTTTAACATTTGTATTTAAAACTTTGAGTTCCAGATTTTTTCCCTTCCTCCCTCCTCATCCACTCTCAGTTGGAAGATAATCAATTTGATCTACATTGTATATGTGCAGTTACCCAAATCATTTCCATAGTTGTCAATTGTGAAAGACCAGCTATATTTCTCTCCATTTTATCCTGCCCCCCACTTATTCCATTTTGTCCTTTGACCCTATCCCTTTTCAAAGTATTTGCTTCTAACTACCTCTCCCCAAGTCTGCTCTACCTTCTATCATCCCCCCTCCACTCCCTTACTCCCCCCCCCCCATTTTCTAGTAGGGTAAAATATACAATTGAGTGTGTATGTTATTCCCTCCTTAAGCCAAATTCAATGAGAATAAGGTTGTTTCATTTCATTTCACCTTCCCGTTCTTCCCCTCCATTGTAACAGTTTTCTCTTGCATTTTTTATATGAGATAATTTACCCTAATCTATCTCCTTCTTTTTCCTTCTGCCAATAAATTCCTCTCTCGCCTGTTAATTTTATTTTTTAGATATCATCTCTTCAAATTAAACTCATCTGTGCTCTTTGTCTATGTATACATGAACATATATATGCCCACACTCCTATACATGCATATATATATATATATATATATGTATGCGCACACACACACACACACACACACACACACACACACACACATATTTCCTTCAACCATTCTCATACTGAGAATAGACTTATGAGTTACAATTATCATTTTCCCATGTAGGGATATAAATAGTTCGACTTTAATAAGTTCCTTAAGATTTCTTTTTCCTTTTTCCTTCTCATGCTTCTCTTGTTTCTTGTATTTGAAAGTCAAATTTTATGTTCAGCTCTGGTTTTTTCATCAAGAATACTTGAAAATCCTCTATTTCATGGAATGATCATATTTTCATTTGTAGCATTATACTCAGTTTTACCAAGTAGGTAATTCTTGGTTTTAGTCCTAGCTCCTTCGACCCCCAGAATATCATATTCCAAGCCTTTTGATCCCTTAATGTAGAAGCTGCTAGGTCTTGTGTTATACTGATTGTGTTTCCACAATACTCCAATTGTTTCTTCCTTACTGCCTGCAGTATTTTCTCCTTGACCTGGTAACTCTGGAATTTGGCCATAATATTCCCAGGAGTTTCCTTTTTGGGATCTTTTTTAAGAGGTGATAGGTGAATTCTTTCAATTTCTATTTTTCCCTCTGTTTCTAGAATATCAGGGCAATTTTCCTTTAGAATTTCTTGCAAGATGATCTCTAGGCTCTTTTTTGATCATGGCTTTCAGGTAGTCCAATAATTTTTAAATTATCTCTCCTGGATATATTTTCAAGGTCAATGATTTTTCCACTGAGATATTTCAAATTGCCTTCTAATTTTTTTTCATTTGTTTGGATGTTTTATAGTACCTCAATTTCTCATAAAGTCATTAGCTTCCAATTGCTCTGATCTTATTTTGAAGGAGTTTTTCTCTTTAGTGTTTTTTTTTTAATTCCTTTTACAACTGTCAAATTCAGCTTTTTAAGGCATTCTTCTCATTGACTTTTTGGGACTCTTTTGTCATTTGAGTTGGTCCATTTTTTAAGGTATTATTTTTTTCAGTGTACTTTTGGGTTTCTGTTAGCAGGATGTTGACTCGCTTTTCATGATTTTCTTGCATCATTCTCATTTGTCTTCCCAATTTTTTCTCCACTTCTCTTACCTGATTTTCAAAATCCTTCTTGAGCTCCTCCATGGCCTATAACCAATTCATATTTTTCTTGGGGGCTTTTGATGCAGGAGTTCTGACTTTGCTGTCTTCATCTCACTCCATGTCTTGATCCCTTTTGTCCCCAAAATAGGATTCCAAGGTCTGTTTGTGCTTTCTCTGTTTGCTCATATTTGTAGCCAATTAGTTGACTTTTGAGCTCTTTGCCATGGTAGAACTCTGCTTCCACAATGGAGAGAGCTATGTCCCAAATCTCTGGGTTTTTTGCAGCTGCCAGAGCTATTTGATGGGTGCTTGCTCTACAGCTCCCACATGCTTTGGTTTACTGGTCACACACCCCAGGACCACCACCCAAGACTGTGATCCAGATCCAAGCAGGTTAAAGCAAGAGTGGTTACTCTCTAAATGGTCACTTGGTTCCCCTGCAATCTGCAAGCCAGGAACTCCTGAGACAGCCAGGCAACAATGGCTGCACAGCCACCATGCCTCCGCTGCTTCTCACCCCAGCAGCAGGGGCTGAACCACACTCTTTGTCCCCCTGTTCCCACAAAGTTCCACACTGACCTTTTTCATTCTTTTTGGCATTTATGGGTTGATAATTCTGGAAACTGAGACAGCTGCTGGTGTTCCTCTCTCCTGAAGTCTGCTCTGGGCCTGCCACTGGTCAGGGCTGCCCTGGGGCTGAGAAACACTCGGCTTATATGGGGCTGTGCTCAACTCCCAGCCTGGTGTGATAGATCTTTCCTGTTGGCCTGTTGGGCTTCTTTCAGTGATAGCTTTGTTTCTCTTTGTCTCTTTGTGGGTTCTGTAGCCTAAAGTTTGTTTAGAGTCATTTTTTACATGTATTGGAAGTGATTGGAGGGGAGCCCACAGCAAGTTTGTGCACCTACTCCACCATCTTGGCTCTGCTCCCTGTCTGTTACTATTGTAAATGAAATTTTTCTTTCTATCTCTTGCTTCTGAATGTTGTTGCTAATATATAGAAATTTTGATAATTTATATGGGTTTATTTAGTATCCAGCAACTTTGTTGAAGTTGTTGTTTCAACAACTGTTTCATTGATTCTCCAGAGTTCTCTAAGTATACTATCAAATAATCTGAAAACAGTGATGGCTGTTTTTTTTTTTACTGACTATTCTAAACCTTAAAATCCTTTTCTCTCTCTCTCTCTCTCTCTCTCTCTCTCTCTCTCTCTCTCTCTCTCTCTCATTCTCCCCTGTTATTGTTATATCAAGAATTTGTAGTACAATTCTGAATAATGGTGCTAATGGACACCCTTGCTTTACTCTTGGTTTTATTGGCAAGGCTTCACATTTATGCCCATTACAGAAAATGCTTGCTCTTGGTTTTAGATAGATCCTACTTATTTTTTAAAAAGGCTGCAAATGTAGACACAATTCAGTTGTGAATCATGTGTTTCTGGGGACTTTTGCTTAGGGAGCACATTGCTGTCTTATTCAATTTATTTTTCTAAGATAGGATTATTTTTGTATTCTATTTCTTCTTATGTAAATCTAGACAGTTTCTTTTTCATAAATATTCATTTCACTGTTGGCATATAATTGGGCAAAATGAACCTTAAGAATTGGTGTAATGTTATCTTTATTGGTGATGTATTCACTCTTCATTTTTGACGCTAGTAATTTCGCTTTCTTTCTTTCTTTTTTTTTTCTTTTTTTCACTCCTTTTCAGGTTTCTTCTTTATTTTCTTTACTTTTCAGCAATAACATGAGACAGTGTAAAGAAATATCTTTTGTGCTGAATTATTTTTTAAATTAATATATTATTTATTTGTCTTTTGTTTTCAACATTCCTTTCCATGAGATTTTGAGCTACAAATTTTCTCCTCATCTTTCCTTGACCCCCACCACCACAAAATGACAAGCATACTGAATACCCCTTCCCCCAATCTGCTCTCTCCTATATCCTCCCCCATACCTTATAACCTTCTTGTAGGGCAAGATGGACCTCTATAGCCCAGGGCCTGCACATCACATTTCCCAGTTGCAGGTAAAACACAATTTTTTCTAACATTTGTTTTTAAAACTTTGATTTCCAGACTCTCTCCCCTGTTCTTTCCTCACCCACCCCCGCTGGCAAGACAAATAATTCAATATAGGCTGTATATGTATAGTTACACAGAATGTTTCCATAGTAGTTATATTGTGAAAGACTAACTATATTTCCCTGCATCCTATCCTGCCCCCCGCTTGTTTAATTTTCTATGTTGACCCAGTCCCTTTTCAAAAGTGCTTGCCTTTAACTACCTTCTCCCCAATCTGCCCTCCCTTCCATTACCCCCTTCCTATCCTTTTCTCCCCTTCTTTCCTGTGGGGTAAGATACCCAATTGAATGTGTATACCATTACCTCCCCAAGCCAAATTCAATAAGAGAAAGGTTGACTCATTCCCCTTCACCTTCCTGCACTTCCCCTCCGTTGTAACATTTTTCTCTTGCCTCTTCTATATGAGATAACCAATCCTATTCTATCTCTTCCCTTCCCTCTCACTCATTATATTCCTCTCTCACCTTTAATTTTATTTTTTAGATATCATCCTTTTATATTCAACCGATTCTATGCCCCCTATGTATAAATGTACACATATATACACATACTCACATATGTATTTATGCACAAATACACCCTCCTATACATATATATATACATATTTATAAATATATATATATATATATATACATACACAAACACATACAGATACAGATACAGATACATATATATGGACATGTACATAAACATATACATAAATATTCCCTTCAACAATTCTCACATGAGAAAAGTTTCATGAGTGACAATTATCATTTTTCCATGCAGGAATGTAAATAGTTCAACTTTAATAAGTTCCCTATGATTTCTTTTTCCTGTTTACCTTCTCATGCTTCAACTACATCTTGTATTTGAAAGTCAAATTTTCTGTTCAGCTCTGGTTTTTTCATCAAGAATATTTGAAAGTCCTCTATTTCATCAAATGATCATATTTTCCTCTGAAGCATTATACTCAGTTTTGCTGGGTAGGTAATTCTTTAATCCTATCTCTTTTGCCCTCCAGAATAGCATATTCCAAGCCCTTTGATCCCTTAATGTAGAAGCTGCTAGATCTTGTGTTATCCTGATTGTGTTTCCACAATATTCAAATTGTTTCTTCCTAACAGCTTGTAATATTTTCTCCTTGACCTGGGAACTCTGGAATTTGGCTATAATATTCCTAGAAGGTTTCTTTGGGGGATCTTTTTCAAGAGGTGATTGGTGAATTCTTTCCATTTCTATTTTGCCTTCTGGTTTTAGAATATCAGGAAAATTTTCCTTGAGAATTTCTTGAAGGATGATTTCTATGTTCTTTTTTTGATCATGGCTTTCAAGTAGTCCAATAATTTTTAAATGATCTCTCCTGGATCTATTTTCAAGGTCAGCGTTCTTTTTTTTCCAATGAAATATTTCACTTTGCCTTCTATTTTTCCATTTGTTTGGATCTGTTTTATAGTATCCTGCTTTCTCATAAAGTAATTAGCTTCCATTGTGTCCAGTCCAGTTTTGAAGGAATTATTCTTTTCAGTGAGCTTTTGAAATTCCTTTTCCATCTGGCAAATTCAACATTTTAAGGTAATGGCTCTCAACCTGTGGGTTATGTTCAATTTGTAACAATGAAAATACATCCTGCATATCACATATTTACATTAAGATTCATAACAGTACCAAAATTGTAGTTATGAAGTAGCAATGAAAATAATTTTATGGTTGGGGGTCACCACAACATGAGGAACTGTTTTAAAGAGTTGTGACATTAAGAAGGTTGAGAACCACTGTTTTAAGGCATTCTTCTCCTCATTGGCTTTTTGGGCTTCTTTTGTCTTTTGAGTTAGTCTATTTTTAAGATGTTATTTCTTCAGTATTTGGGGGGGGTGTCTCCTTTAGCAGTCTGTTGACTTGCTTTTCAAGATATTTTTGCATCACTTTCATTTTTCTTCCCAATTTTTCCTCCACTTCTCTTACTTGTTTTTCAAAATCATTCTTGATCTCCTCCATGGCCTATGACCAGTTCATGTTTTTCTTGGAAACTTTTGATGCAGGACTTTTGGCTCTTTTGTCTTCTTCTGGTTCCATGTTTTGATCCTTTGTGTCCCCCAAAAAGGATTCCATGGTCTGATTGCACTTCCCCTGCTGCTCACCTTGCCAACCAATTACTAGATTTTTGAGTTCTTTGCTATGGTAGAACTCTGTTTCCAGAGTGGAAAGAGCTAGTGTCCCAAATTGCTGTGGTTTTTGCAGTTTTCAGAGTTATGAGCAGTGTGCCCTCTGTACAACCACCACAAGCTCTGATACTGACAACACCCCCTAAGACCACCATCCAAGACTGTGACCCAGATTCAAGCAGGTCAAAGCAAGTGCAATTACCTTCTGTATGGTTGCTTGGTCCCCCTATAATCTGCAGGCCAAGAGCTCCAGAGGCAGCCATGTGGCAGCAGGTGCAGCTGCTGGCCACCTCTCACCCCAGGGGCAGGGGCCAGGCTGTGCTCTTCCTTCACCTGGTTCCAGAAAATTACCCCACTGACCTTCTACTTTCTCTTTGGTGTTTATGGGTTGAGAATCTGGAAACCACCACAGCTGGGTGATTTACTCCCCTGAAGTCTGCTCTGGCCAGTCTGTGCTGCTGGTCAGGGCCTCCACAAGTCTGGACCTGCACAGCTTACGCTTGGCTCCCAGCTTGCTGCAATAGACCCTTCCTGTCAACCTATCAGCTCACCTTCAGTGAGAGATTTGTTTCTTTCTGTCACTTTGTGGGTCCTGTAGCTCTAAAATTTGTTTAGAGTCATATATTACAGGTATTGTAGGTGTTTGGTGTGGGAGCTCATGCCAAGTTCCTTCTTTTACTCTGCCATCTTGGCTCCACTCCATTTTCTATCTTTTTTAAAATCAAATTAACTAATGATTTATTAATTTTATTGTGTTTTTTCATAAAAATTATTTCCTAATTTTATTGATTAGTTCATTTTTTTTGCTTTCAATTTTATTAATCTCTTGATTTTCAGGATTTCCATTTCACCATTTAATTGGAGATTTTTAATGTGTTCTTTTTCAAGGTTGTTCTTGTTGCAGGCCCAATTCATTGATCTGATCTCTCTTTTTTTTTTTTTTATTAGTTTACATATTGAGAGATATAAAATTACTCCTAAGCATTGCTTTGACTGCATCTCACAAATTTTGGAATGTTGTCTCTTTGTTGTCATTTTCATTAATGAAATTATTATTGTTTTTTATAATTTATTCTTTGACCCACTTGTCCTTTCAGATTAAATTAGTTTTGAAATAACTTTTAATCTATGCTTCCATGGCCATTTATTAAATGTAATTTTTATTGCATTATGGCCCACAAAAGTGTATTAAATAGCTATTCTTTTCTAATTCTGGTTGAGTTTTTATGCCCTTATACTGACATGCACAACTTATGGCCTGCCAGAGGATTTGGGGCAACCCATAAAAAATGTAGAGGAAAACATCCTGCCCTAATACATAGTCAATTTTTGTAAATGTTTCATGTACACTTGAGAAAAAAGGTTCCTTTCTGTTTCCAATCAGTGCTCTCCAAAGGTCTACAATATATAACTTTTCTAATATTCATCTCCTTGACTTATTTTTTAATTTATTAATGGTTAGATTTATCTAGCTTCCAAAGGGGAAGGAAAAGGTTCCTCTTTAGTAAAGTTTTACAATTTAATTTTTTTTTGCTTTGTTTATTTTTCCTAGATGTCTCATGGAGTCATTAGCTTTCACTTGTACAGTTCTAATTTTTAAGAAATTATTTTCTTCAGACACCTTTTGTACCCTTTTTTTCCCCATCTGGCCAATTACGCTTTTTAAGGAGTTATTTTTGTCAGTGATTTTTTTTTAATTTGGCCAATTCTAGGGATTTTTAGGTGTTCTTTTATTCAGATTTCTGTGCCTCTTTTACAAAGCTATTGTCTTTTCATGATTTTCTTCCTTTGCTTTCATTTTTATCTATTTATTCCTCTATCACTCTTAATTGATTTAGAATTTTTTTTCGTCTTTTAGCTCTTTCAAGAATTCTTGTTGGACTTGTTTCTACTTGTTTTTTTTTTCCTTTGAAGCTTTGTTCATAAGCTGCTTTGCTTTTTTTTTTTTAAGTTTATGTCTTGATCTTCCGTGTCGCTATAGTATGTTTATGGTCAGGGATTTGTTGTTGTTATTTCTTTGTTTGTGTTCCACCCTGTTTCTTGATTTGGAACTTTATGATAATGTTAGGCTATATTTCTAGTGTGGGGATTGAGGGGCACTTAAGCTTTAGACTTCTTCACACTTATTTTCACAGCTAATTCTAGGGATTGGGAAGTTTTTAGTGTTTCCAAGATGGTGTGATCTGGACAGAAGTGTAATCACTGCTCCCCTGGTACGCACTCTGTTCCTTATCTAAGATGGCCCCCACATCGTTGTGTATTGCAATTGATACTGTTCCTCAGAGTCCCTGTTCCTTTGCGGCCAGAAGTGAAACTGCCCCTCAGTACTACCTCTTCCTTTTGACTGAAAGTGCTCCTTCCCCATTCCTTGAACTATGATCCACAAGTGGATATAAGTAATGGGCTTACTAAACAATGTCTCCTACTACATCCAGTACAAGAACAGGGGTAACCTGTAATTGGGGGTGGAGGAGAAACAAAATATTATTTTAAAAATTCATATCATAATAAAGTTAGACTAGAATAAAAGGACGTACTTATGTCACAGTCATTGAAGGGAAAATGTCTATAATATAGCTATTTTATCAAGGAATTTATTCAGGAGCTTAAAAATTTCAAAGAATCTAAATATAAACTATCAACAATTATTTATTGTGTGATTACTAGGTGCAAGTAATTTTACTAGGCAGGGCAAAGTTGTTTTTGTTTTTGAATAATGATCATGCTAGTTTCTCTTGATAGTTAAAAAAAAATAGAAGAAAAGTCTTTCCCTTAAAATATTATAATTTAGCTGATGAGAAGGCAAAAAGACATAAAAGTTTATAATTATGTTTAATTGTACATTATAAAATTAAGTTGTTAAATTTAGTATAAAATTAAATATAACTACTATAATTTCATTTAGATTAATTTTGATACACGGTACTATATTGATCTCAGGTATCTTAAATAATAAATTTGCTATCATGACTAAGACCCATCAAAAGTGAACACATAAGTAAACTTGCTTCTTTAAAGTTAGAGATGTCTGAGATGAAGTACATCACTTTCTATGCATCTCCTTAGAATCAGACTTCCAGAAAAAAAGCTCAAAGATGCTAAAAAGAAAAGCATATAAAACTTATGAGTTTTGTCGAACTCAATATTCTAATGAATCCATAACCTCATTAGTCTGAATGCCTATTCCTCTAGTACAGCATTTAAGTTATTTATACTTTTCTATCCAATTTAAGCATATCATTCCATATAGTTTTCTTTGGTGCACACACACACACACACACACACAGTGTTTCTTTGTTTTATGATTAATGGTACAACAGTCAGGCTTTCCATTTACTATCTGTCACTTTTGAAACATGATTGGGTCCCCTTACTTTCTGCTCATGTTCTTGATGACATTATTTCAAAATTCTGGGCCTCAGCATCTTCATCTATAGAAGGAAAAGGCTGGGGCAGCTAGGTGGTATAGTGAATAGAGCACTAGCCCTGGAGTCAGAAGGACCTGAGTTCAAATTCAGCCTCAGAAACTTAACACTTACTAGCTGTGTGACCTTAGGCAATCACTTAACCCCAATTGCCCTGCCCTCCACCCTCCAAAAAGCAACAAATAAATAAATAAAAGGAGAAGGTTGGACAAGATAACCTCAAAGTACATTTCCAGCTCTAAATCCTATGACTTGGTGTATGATATGGAAATCATTTATTGCTACTATAGGTTAATTTAACAACTCTATGAAGTTATCTCTATGAAACTATGCAGATGACTCAGAATTATATATGCAGCACTACTGCCTCCCCAACCTCTAGTTCTAAATTGATAGAGGTGCAGGCACATATGCACACACACAGACACACACACAGACACACACAGACACACACACACACACACACACACACACACATACACACATCAGATTTTTGTAAATATATGTATGAATGTGTATGTCTATGCATTGCTATCTAAAGGTATATCTATCTATAACTGTCCTTATCATATACCTTGCCCATAATCACATGGCTATATGTATCAGATACAACACTTACACCCAGGTCTTCCTTCCCCCAAGACCAGTCCTCTATGATGCCATTCTGCTTTTATGGTCATATATTACCAATGGCATAATTTTCAACTGAATAATAGAAATTTTTGAGAAATTATCAAATTAACACTTATGAGACTGTATTCTCAAAGATGTTTTAAGTTCTAAATAGGTTACTATCCTCTATCCATCTCTCTGTAATGTATACAGATGTATTTTAAAATAAATGTGCATATAATCTTTTCAGCACTCATATTTGTTAAATATTTGAGCTTTATTGTTGAAGTGAATATATGAAATTTGTATCTGGAATTTAAAATCACTAGTTAAATAAATGCTATGCCATTAGTCAAACAAATTTATTTTGAAAAGGGAAAAACATGATCCATATTAATTTTTCATAACTATTACAAGTGCTCTCCAATCAATAAACATCTAATATATGTTAATCAGCTAAAGCAAATGTAACAAATTTCAACAGCAAATAAATCTAAATCCTGTAAAGATAGATTATTGTAATTATGCTCAGAGAGTTATTTGTACATATAGTTGCCTCTAACAAAAATCAATACATCATTAAAATCAGGAATATACACAGGATAAACTTCTACATATGACTGATTGCTTTAAAAATCATCTTTCAGCTGAAATTCTCTTCCTTCTTAATTTAGAGTGCAGTTATATCAATGAGAGGTAGAGAAAGCCATCTAGAGAGAGATTCATTTTAGGGATCTTTTGTTAGATACGACTAGAGAAATCTAGAAAACAGGAACGAGGCCACTATACTACAAGTCCACATTATTTTCTACCTAACAAGTCACACTCTACTTTTTACATTATCATATCACAGAATAGCAGAGTTAGAAGGGAGCTCAAAGGTTATTTAGATCAATCCTCCATTTGAGGGTGTTCAGTAAAGATGAACTCACTACCTCTCGTGACAATACATTCACTTTTGGATAGCTCTTTTAAGTTTTCCTCTTATATCTAGCTAAAAGTCGGGTTCTCTGTAACTTTGAAACATTGATTAGATCTTTTATTTAATTACCTTTTCTGTCATCCAAAATTTTTACTATCATTCCTGTCTTTGTGTCATATGAAAATGATATAATCAGTGTATATCAATTTGCCTTCATCCAAGTCACTAATTAAAAATAAATGTTGACCAAGAAAAGATCAAAGTCAGATCCCTGAGGCATTCCACTAGAGACCTCCCTGTAAGTTCCCATCAATGCATTAATGAATACTTTTGGGGTCTGATCATTCAGCCAGTTGGAATCCACCTATATTGAAAGGCCAGATAAATTGTGACTGCTATAAAATATTTCTTGGTGTACAATTTGTTTTTTCTAGAATCTTTTCTTATTGTGTGGGTAAGAATGTATTTGCTTCTTATAGTCTTGTATATGTTAAGTGATATCCTTCCTCATCCTGAGGAATATGAATGAATTGATTTTGCTTGCTACTGAGTATGTTCATGAGTAGTATATACATTTATGTATCACTATATTAATAATAGATGTCTTTCTCGATATGTTAGAGTTTTTCTGTACTGAAAATTTATTCTCCCTCCCCTATGGAATCTGAATTAGCATTCATATGGGATTAGTAATTCACTGGAATTCTTCCCAAAGTGAAAAACCATAAGAACCTGTATAAAGTAATTGATCCTCACTCTCAGAGAATTTTCTAGGTCATCCTCATTGCACTTGCCAGGTAATTTAAGAAGTATAGCTCCCTTGAGATTCATGTACATATCAATTGGCTTCTATCCAGTTAAATGTTCATTATTTCCATTTCTTTTTGCTTTTACCATTGAACCATCTGGGAAGGTCCTCCTCTCTTTTGCTAATTACAGCTTCATAGATAAATGTCTATCTGGTTCCAAATGAGTCTATAGTATCTTGCATCATAGATAAGATCCTCCACATCTCCCTAATTAGCTGACCTTGGATAAATCAGAAAATATTCTAACCTCATACTCTCATTCCCCTCAACCAATTACTACATTCATAGATAATACCTTAGTCTCCACCAATAACTATCAAAGAATCCCTGAAAAGTATGGAACCTAGATCGAACATGAGGCATTTTTCTGTAAGAAAAGTGAAAACTGGAAAACCATCTTTCTAACCACTACACAAGCATTCCAATCTGGGAAACTACATCACCATAATCTGAACACAAATTTAGAAGCCCACAGCATACAACTCCTGTCTCTAGACAGCCATAAAGAATATCTTTTAATAAATCACTTTTGGAATGTAACTTGTATGTGTTAAATATATTCCTTTTTCCATTTTCCTAGTGCAGAATGGATTATCACATAATCACTCATTTGGAATGACACATGCCACCAAATCAAGAAATCAAAATGAGTAGAAAAAATTGACAATGGTGGAGACTAACATTTACACAGAGCATTAAGGATTGTGAAATGTCTGACATGTATTAACTCATTTTATTTTCACAGCTATTCTGGGAGGTAAGTGCTCTTATTATTTTACAGATAGGGAAACTAAGAAAGACAACAGCTAAGTGATTTGAACAGGATGACATAGCTTTTAAATACCTGAGATTGGTTATAAATTCAGATCTTCCTGACCCCAGTCCCAGTGCTCCTTCTACTATACCACCTAGCTGTGATCAAGAACCACCCTCCTCATCTTTAGGCTCCTTAAAGAGCTCTCATTCCAGTTACACGCACAAGTGGTTCCAATTTAACATCACTGTACAAGCATCTAGTATACATATTTTCAGCTCATTCACAAGGAAAATAAGAAAGATTTTCATCAAATGCTTTGTTGAAGTGAAAGTATATTGATAGCATTCACCTAGTCTACCATTCACATGAGGAAGGGAGGGGGCAGAAAAGGGAACAAGCACTGGGCTAAGCTCTTTATTAGTATGTCTTATGTGATCCTTACAAGACCCCTGAGAGGCAGGAGTTATTACTATCTCCATTTTGCAATTGAGGAAACTAAGGCAAACAGATGTTAAGTAACTTGCTCAGGGTCAAACACCTGGTAAATGTCTGAGGCTGTATCATTGTGCTGCCACATAGCCAGCACATGGTAGAGTTCATTGCCAGACAATGTGAAGACTCTACCATTCTCTCCTTTTTTTTTTTCCAAAATAAGAACATTTGTCCATTTACATTTGTGGCATCTCTTCTGTTCTCTACAGTTTTTCAAAGACCACTGACAGTAACTTAACAGAATCTTTCTGTAGATTGTGTCACAGTGGAAAAGAGCGCTGGTTTTGGGAGTCAGAGGTCAAGATTTAAGCCCAGATCCTATCACTGACGTCCAGTGTCACCTTGGGTAAGTCAGATCAACTCTGGGCCTCAGCTTCCTTAATGGTAATTTGAGGGGGTTGAAACAGATGACCTCTAAGGCCCCTTACCAATTAGTTATCCATGGTTCAACATAGTTTATCTAGGTCTAGGGGACATTGTGGCATCCAAATACAACCTTATTTTTGTATTATGTTTTCTACACACACACACACGTGCACACACACACACACACACACACACACACACACACACACACACACCTGCAAGTTCCTTGAAGGCAAGGGCTATGCTTCATTCATATTTATATCCCCTCCCCACTTTCTAATTCCAGCATTTATTTCAGGAGTCACTTAATAAAAACCTGATGACATTTTTGAATGGAGTCAGCTGAATGACCCAGAGGCAAAAGAATCATTGGAGGAGAGAATTCGGACAGAATCTAATTACCTAGGAAATTGCTGAATCTTACAGACATATTCAATAATACAGGCTCAATCTTAGTGATGTTTCCATTTAGCCCATAAAGCAGTCATCAACCTACTCTATCAAGGCCATACTCTAATTCATGATTTTCGAGTAGCAAAATTAATCAAATCAACATTCTGTTCTTTCAATGGGCTGGCCATTTTGTAGGAAACAGACTGCTAATAAATGAGAGTGCCTTTATTACTCAGTAAGGCTCACCTACTGTTTTTATGTAGATTGGGAAATGTTGACTATGGCAAATATGATTCCTAGATACTCTTAGACACCCAGGAGGAACTGACAATTTCACCACACATTTGCTGAAACTGTCTTTTCTTACTTTGTTCATTGTCCAGGTAGTATTCATAGAGGTAAAGGCAAAAAGGAGGATTCACATGTAAAAGAAAAGTACTCCTCAAATAACTTGTTGCACCAGTTTCTATATGGGCAAATTAAGTAGCAATCAATAAACAGGAAAAATCTTATCTGGACAATGTTAAATCAGAGTTTGTGCTCAGGTTGTGGTTTTTAGGCCATAGTAAACTTTGTATCATCTGTGAAAGAAAAGATTTGCTAAGTAAATTAATAATATTAATGACATGCAGGGGATAAGGAAAGAGTATGTCACACAAAAACATATACCTATATATACATGTTATGTACATATGTATACATATGAATATGTATGTGTATACATACATATTTTAAGGGTTCTGTGGAAGTATTGCATAATGGGGTATGGGAAGGAATTGGCCTGGGATGTAGAAGAGCTAAATTTTCATTCCTAGCTTTGGCAATGATTAGCTAGCTGACCTCATGAAAATCGCTTCACCTCTCTGAACCTTTCTTCATAAGAAAAAATAAGAGAATAGGAATAGATGGTGTATAAGGGAGGAATGAAGTAGAAAGGGCAATAAATGGAATAAAATAAATTGGATCCAAATCTTGGATCTGCTCCTTATCACCTATGTGATCCTATTACTTATTCTTGATATGACCTTTTATGTATCTTACCTAGGCATCAGTTTCCTCACCTATAAAATGAGAAAATTAATGAATGTTCGACAAAGTCTCTTCTAGCTCTAAGGGATCCCATGATGATAATCATATACTACATTTTTAAATAGTACATATTACAATTTTAAAACAAAGAACACAAAGTTGATACTACAGAGCACAAGTATATGTTATCAAAATCTTTCAAAAGAGCCCTGAATGTTCTTTCCATGGTTGATTATGCCTCCATTTATTTGCTAAAATTGGACTTCTTAAATATATATGTACATATGTATATACATACATATATACATATATATGCATATATACATATATATATTCAGAATATATTTTAGGTCTTTCACTAATTCATTATGTCTTCCTCTTCTTACATATAAATTAGAAGTTTGGTGTTTTGTTTTGTTTTTTCCTCCACACCACATATTATATAGGTAATACCAGAAAGGTCCAATCATGAGTTAATTTGAAAACAAAAACACAAAAATGGGCACTCTGCAGTTGTTAATAATCTACTGTCTCTAGTGCCAAGATGGTAAAGTGAGTAAGAAACTCTCTGTAGCCCTTCCAAATTCTTCTACAAACAACCTTGAAAACTGCCTCAGATTTAGTAGTGGAAAAGCAGCTGACCAGCACAGGAGGAAAGGTCAGTCTCACTGGGATGAAAGAAGAGCCTGGTAAACAAGAAACAGTAGCAGGCCACACCCCCAGGGGGCCTGAGACCTGGGGCAAGACATTAGCAAGGCCTCACTCCCAATACAAGCTATTAGGGAGACCCTCCCTCCAATGCAAGCCAGCAACTTGGCTTTAAGGCCCTGTAAAGGCCAGCAACAAGGTTCCAGGCCCAGGCACAAGAAGCTTGAGAAAGTGCAGGAACAGAATACAATTCTCACAGAAATGTACAAAGTCTCAAAATAGTCAGAAAAAAAATGAGCAAAAAATAAAAATAATAAAAAAAGAATTTGATTATATAAAGTTACTGTGTTGACAGGGAGAATCAAGGCACTAACTTAGAAGAGGACAACAGTGTCAAAATGGCTACATGAGAAACCTCAAAGAAAAATATAAATTGGTCTCAGGCCCAAAAATAATTCCTGGAAAAGCTAAAAATATATAAATAAATAAATAAAGGCTAATTAGAGAAGCAGAAGAAAAATTGGGAAAATATGTGAGAGTAATGCAAGAGAATCATAAAGAAGAGGAAACAGTTCATAAAAGAAACATAAAAAAATGAAAAAGACACAAATTCACCAAAGAAAATAACTTTATAAAAAATAGAATTGGCCAAATGGAAAAGGAAAGCTCAATGAAGAAAAAAATTCCTTAAAAATTAGAAGTGGGCAAGTCAACACTAATAACTCCATGAGACATCAAGATACAATAAAACAAAACAAATTTTAAAAATAGGAAAAAATGTGAAATTACTCATTGGAAAAACAACTGATTTTGAAAATAGGTCCAGGAGAGATAATTTAAGAAATAGTGGACTACCTGAAATCCATGATCAAAAAAAGAGCCTGGATATCATCTTCTTCATAGTCTTTTCCCAGGAAACTGGTTTCTAATATCAAGGGGCACATTTTCTCTCTTGTGTAGCTGCCATTTCGGCACCTAGATGTCCCTTGGTGGTACATGATTCAATTACCTCCAATGGCAATACTCTCAGAGTTTTGTCGCAACATATATGTTTCCTGAAGTCCACACTACTGTTTAAAAAAAAAAATACAAACCAACCAACAATAAATAATTTTTTTTTTAAGTAAGGGCAATTTTCCACTGGTTGATTCTATAATGAAAAGGGAAGTGTTTCCTGATAGTGCATAAGTTGCTGAAGGATGAATTATCCCTCCATACACAATCATGATTTTGCTCAGCATGAACTTTAATGTTATTTTTCAAAGGAAATATTAAAAGGGAAAATGGTATTTGACATTGGGATAAATATGCCAGTGTGGTTGGGAAGATGTGGAGCTAGTAAGATGTTGGTGGAAAGAGAACTAGATTTGGCATTATAGGACCTGGGTTTATATCCTGATGAAATAAATCATTGAAATAAGAACCACATACTAAGTGCTTATACCGTGCTAATACTGTGCTGAGCAATGGAGGTATAAAAACAAAAATAAAATAGGCCCTAGCCTTAAGAAACCAACATGACAATAAAAAGGTATGTAAAAATAACAAACAGATGAGATGGAAAAGAATCTTAAATGGGAAAGTGTCTATCAACTTGGTGGATCAAGAAAGGTCTCTCTTTGAAGGTGGCACTTGAGCTGAGTCATGAAAAAAGCCAGAAATGCTATTAGGAAGAGATGAGGAAAGAAAGTATCCCAGAATGGGATCAGTCGTTGCAAAGGCACAGAGATGTTGTCTAGATTGCCTTGTTCAAGAAACCCCAAGCAAGTCAATATGTTGTCTTGTAAAAGGTGTGGAGAGTATTAAAGTGTAAGAAAACTAGAAAGGAGGGTGGGTGACGAGGGAGGAAGAGAAAGAATCTAGAATTTAAAGTTCTGTAATCAAATGTTAAAAATATATATATATGTATATATACAATTATTATTATTATTATTATTATTATTATTATTATTAACTACATCCAACTGGGACTTAAGATACACAGGCACTGTGGTAGGGAGATCCATCCTGCCCTACCGGAAAGTCAGAGGGGTGATGGAGAGGACATAGGAAAGAGCAGATTGGGGGAGGGGTTATACAATGGGCTGGCTGTTTTGGAGTGGTGGGTATGGGGAAGATGGGGAGAAAATTTGTAACTCAAAATCTCGTGGAAATAAACAAAAAAAAAAGAAAACTAGAAAGGTACCAAGTCATAAAGTCCAAAATGCTGGACTTTCTCTTTAATATGCTTTTATATAATGCTTTATATTTGATCCTTTATGTAGTAGTTAGCCAGGGGGAATTATTGAGTGAGGGTGGAGAATGACATGGTTAGAACTACACCTTGGGAAAAAATCACTTTATCAACAATATAAAGAGTATATTTGAATGGGAAGAGATGAGTCATGGAGGTCAGTTAAGCAGTTCTTCATTAGTCCAAGTAGGGCATAATGAGGGCCTGAAATAGAGAGACAGAGAGAGACAGAGACAGACAGAGAGACAGAGAGAGACAGAGACAGAGAGAGAGAGAGAGAGGGAGGGAGGGAGGAAGAGAGAGAGAGGTAAATAAAGAGAGAAGAAGGGAGAGAGAGAAAGAAAGAGAGAGGGAGAGGGAGAGACACAGAGATAGAGAGAGACAGAGAAACAGAAACAGAGAGACAGAGACAGAGAGAGACAGAGAGAGGGAGAGAGAGAGAGAGAAAGAGAGAGAGACAGAGAGAGACACAGAGAGACAGAGAGAGAGACAGACAGACAGACAGAGAGAGAGAGAGAGAGAGGGAGGAAGGGAGGGAGGGAGAGAGACAGAGAAAGAGACAGAGAGACAGAGAGGGAGGGAGAGAGACAGAGAGACAGAGACAGAGAGAGACAGACAGACAGAGACAGAGAGAGAGAGAGAAAGAGAGAGACAGAGAGAGAGAGAGAGAGAGAGAGAGAGAGAGAGAGAAATAGAGAAATAGAGGCAGAGACAGGGACAGAAAAGAACAAGAACAAGAAGAAAAACAAGAACAAGAGGAGGAGGAGGAAAAGGAGGAGAAGGGGGATGGAGAGGGAGAGGGAGAAGAAGCGAAGAGAGAAAAGGAGAGGACAAGGAGAGGAGAGAAGAGGAGAAGAGAGTAGAGGAGAGGAGAATGAGGGAGGGGGTGAGACAGGCGATAGAAAAAAGAAATGGCAAAATTTAGAAACTGACTGCATATGTGGGGTAAGTGAGAATGGGTAGTCTAACATGACATGAAAATTACAATCCTGGATGACTGAGATTGGTGGCTATTAATAATTATGTGACATTGAACAAACCAACTATTCTGAGTCTCAGATTTCTTATTTTATCTGTAAAATGAGGTGGTTGACCCAAATGGCCTCCAAGTTCCCTTGCACCTCTGATTTTGTATACCTATTGTCAATCTTCTGCCTGACTGCACTGCCATGAATTTGAAACCTGGGAACAAATATCCAAAAGCTCTCTTTTCAAGGAAGAAAACAAATAGCTGGGGCTATTAACTTCTGGTCCTTAAGTTCAGCCTCCTAAACATTGATGACCTCATTCCTGGGTAGAGGAAGCCACAGGTTCATCAGAGTTGATTAGGACACATTAGCACTGATGGCTAAATGGAAAAACCATGCGGATTCTAATTTCTTAGTCCCTTGTGTAATGCACAGTGAACTTTTCTGCGTAAATGGAGGGTATTTAACATATCCTGCAATTGTTCTATCACTAAGAAAGCAAGGGAATTATATAAAACCAAGGCCAAAATGTCAGTTTCATGTAAGCCAAGCATTATGTATAATTAATCACGAATCTTTTTATCAGACATGTAGCACAAGCACATTTAAAATTTTTACATATACTTTAATATGTATTAATATAGTGTTATGTATGTTATTAAATATATATATATATTATATAGTTCTATAAATGTGTGGGTGCATGTGTGCATGTGTGTGTGTGTATTTGTGTGTGTGTGTGTGTGTGTGTGTGTGTGTGTAGCACCTGCATGTGCATGCGCTTGAGTCAGGTTGAAAAGTATATAAAATTTGATTAACCGTGCTGCTATTAAGGTTTCAGGGGAAATTTTTTTTTTCACTCTTAAAGAAACACACTTGAGAGGGTAATGGCATATTTACACCTCTATAATATTTATTGGTGATTGAAATGACAGCCTTCCTCTACATAATGTAATGGCTTCCAAGATAACATCTTGCTTTACATCTATCTTCCAAAGGCAGCAGCAGGGCATACTCTAGGTAGAATCAGAAATTTCCAGAGACCTAAGAAAACATTCTAACTAGAACTCCAAGTCAGCTTCATTCTACTATATACGATTATTATTCAAAATACAAGTCTTTCTCCCACCTTTGGTTCTTACGGTATATTCTTCACAAACTAAGCCACTCTTCCTCCTCTTGGGATTCATTCTACTCACCCCTGCCCCTTTCCTTTATTCTTGTCTATCTTTTCATTCTTTTGATGAGTAAACTCTCCCATGTCCTTGAAATTTTATAAAATCTTTCTTATCTTCTCTCTTCTGAATATAATTAAAAATTTACTTTCCTCTGATCATCCCCTTCAAGTACTTTGCAAAAATAAATACAAAGCTTCCCCTCAATCCCTGTAATAATCAATCAATCAACCAACATTTATTAAGTGCTACTATATGAGAACTGTGCTAAGTGTTAGGAATACAAAAAGAGGCAAAAGACAATTCCTGTACTCAAGGAGATTAAAATCTACTGAGGGATGTGACATGCAAGGAAATATATACAAAGCAAGCTATATACAAGATAAAAAGGAAATAATTAGCACAGGGAAGGCACTAGAATTAAGAGAAGTTTGGGATGGCTTCTTTTAGAAGACGAGATTACAGATGGAACTTAAAAGAAACTAAGAAGGTCAAAAGACGGAGTCAAGGAGGGAGAGTATTCCAGGCGTGATGGACAGCTAGGGAAAATGTTGGGACTAAGAGATGGAATATCTTGTTCATGGAAAAGCCAGGAAGCCAGTGTCACTGGATTGAAGAGTACATGGGTGTGTGTGTTGAGAGTGGGGGTGGAATCCTGAAAAGGTACAATGTGTTTAGGCAATGAAGAACTTTGAGTACTAAAAGGAATATTTTGTATTTGATCCTGGTGGTAATAGGAAGCCACTGGAGTTTATAGAATGGGGTGGGGAGGGGGGGTTGGAGGAGTGACATGATCAGACTTGGACTATAGGAAAATCATGTTAGTGGCTGAAGAAAGAATGAATTGGAGTGGAGAGAGACTTAAGGTAGGTAGACTCACCAGCAGACTACTGAAATAATCAAGGCATGAGGTGACTAGGGCCTGTACTGCAGGGTTGACAGCATCAGAGAAAAGAAGAGGGCATTGCCAAGATATCCTACAAAGGTGAAATTGATAAGCAACAGATTGGATGGTGGGGGCCAGGTGAGAGATAGTGGGGAATCCAGGATGACTGTTAGGTTGCCAGTCCTGAAGGATTGGGAAAATGGTATTGCCTTCTACAGTTCTTGGGGGACAGGAGAGTAATTTAGAGGGCAAGACAAAAAGCTTCATTTTAGACATATCGAATTTAAGATGTCTACTAGATAGCTAATTTGAGATGTCTGAAAGGCAGTTGGAGTTGCTAAATTGGAGGTCAACAAGAGAGTTTGGGGCAGGATCCTAGATTTAAGAACCATCAGGAAAAAAGGGTAACTAAATCCTTGGGAGTTGATGAGATCACCTAGGGAAGTAGTTTGGAAGGTGGAGAGAAATGGCCCCAGGACAAAACCCTGAAGGCTACCTACCTAGGGTTAGAGGGTGTGCTCTGGAAGAAGATCCAGAAAAGGAAGAGAAATAGAATATTCCTTGCCATTTCCTACCACTCACACACAAAGACACTGAGGCTTTTGGCCTGCTACTTTACCCCTCTCTTTCTTTCCATTTTTGAAATGTGCACTATACTCCTGTCCCTTCCTGGTACTCTTCCCAAGAAGTAACCTAGTCATATTATATTAGCATTTTGAATTCAACCATCAACCAAAATTAGCACATTAAGAAAGACAGGCAACTTTGTAAAACTGAACCATGGGTATCCTCAACAAAATCCCATCAGGGAGGATTTCTGTCTTTCAAAGTTATACTCCAAGAAGGCACAACCAACTGAACTAAGTCAAGATAAGGATACATAGGCGTTATGACCAGGGGCACAGTCATGTAGTAAAGGGGCCTCAGTGCTGAGTTCAAGCTGTATTAGTCTTGCATACCACCTTCACACACAATCACTATTAAATCATAAGAATGCCATGTAAAGGTCACTATAACAAGCACCATATTCTGAACCTCTCAATTTAACATATATGTACTAAGATCAGGAGAGTGCAAAAAACTGAACACCGCAGGAAACCCACGCACCTCATTTTTATTTTTATTTTTTTATTTTTTAAATTTTATTTTAGTTTGCATCATTCATTTCCACAAGATTTTGAGCCACGTATTTTCTCTCCCTCTTTCCCCCACCCACCGCCCCAAAACAGCCATCCCAGTGTCCCCCCTCCCCCAGTCTA
>CM053581.1:315475390-315491275 GCA_028627135.1 Pseudochirops cupreus | reverse complement strand
CACAGGCTCCACGTGATCACATTCAGCCTATTAGGGAACAGAGTATACTTTCAAATATCCAAGGGTCCTCAGAGTCATGTAGCCACTTTAGCAAAGGGCCTAGGGGCAGGGAAGATCTTCAGATTCCCATAACAGTCATTTAAACTCCAATTAATCAGACTTGAATTTATTCTAAGTAAATAAATTATTTACCCAAGTGACAAATACACTGCTAATTACAGAATGATGTTCAAACATTGCCCAGTATTTGCAAACAATACCAAAACCACAGACACTGCCTGATAAAAGAAGAGGAGGAGGTTAAGAGTTTGGACACAATACATGGGGCCCCTTATGCCCTGAGTTTGCACAAGAGATGGACTCTCCTTTATATAAACTAGATATAGAATGGCTAAATATATATAGATTGTAGAATAAAGTTTTAAGGAACTTAAATGTTATTCCAGAGAGAGCAGAGTTTAAGAGAAAGAATGCAGAACTTGACATAGGGAGGCCTGGGTCCAAATCCCACTTCTGATCATAATTTGTATAGACAGAGTGAAATGACTTATTTTTTCTATGCCCTTATTTCCACAGTAGCTGGCTTGTCATCACAATCTTGAGCTTGGAGATAGTTCAGGCTGACTTGAACACATTTCTATGTACATCCTCTTTTCTCTAGGAGCTTCCACAAAAAAGAGTGTTAAGGTGAACATGATCTACTTCTGCATTTATTCAGCCTTTGTCTGTTCAAAGGTCCTGTAGGGTTGGAATGTACTTGGTTGAGTTCACTCAATTCCTGGTAAATACCAAAACCCAATTCCAATATCATCATATTCTGAGCTGTTATCTTGTTTTAGTAATCTCTTTGTGACAGGCAAGTGAACTCTTGTCAAAGTCAGTTTAGCTCATCAGGAAGTCTGACCAATTTTCCAATAGCAATAGGTGGTTTCAGAGCTTGAACTCACTTATTCATTCATTTATTCATTCATTCATCCATTGATCTTATAGGACCCTCACATTTTCCTTCAGATATTTTGTACATAGGCAAGTTGTCTGGTAATTTTTCAAATTAGTAAGGGGTATTCTTCCTTTACTATACTATTTAGTGCGTTTCCTGAACTCCAGGATATTTTAGCAGAACTCTATTGCTTGGATAATGATCTTGACAATGGATGCATGCATCATATTGCTGCTTGCATCTATCAGACCTTTTTATGGGCTAAGATGACTAGTCACTAAGCCTCCTTCACTCTATCAACCAATATTTATACTGGTTATGAGTCTTTACCTTCTGAAGTTCCAAAGTTCAGTTAATAAGCAGATATAATTTTCACTGACACATCAATAAGTATAGACTAAAGCTTATAATATCATTCCTGGTGTCATATGGATTTATTCAAAATGTCACATGGTAACTCTGCTGAGAAGGTCTCAAAGCCTCTAGCATATTCTATAAGAAGACAATTGGAACTGTCAGGCTGTGGGTCTCCCTAAGGGTTGTAAGGAATGTCTTGAGTCAACTTGATTCTTACTAAGTACAATGTTTTCTTATATAGTTAGCTTTCTATGTTTCTACTTAGGTCAGAATGGATTCTGATCAGGAACTCACATAGTGAGAATTTTCTTTCATGACACCTTTATTACTATAGTGGTTCCACAATTTCTGGTTGAGGATGTTTGTTCAGACCCATTCAAATGGTCATTCACCACTGATACAGGTTATATTGTTATTCTCTTTCCCCAAATTTTATGAAGACCTCAGATTCAATTCAGAATTCAGGCTCAGAAGACTTGCTGAATTTCCTGAACTAGAGTTAGTTGGGTAATAACAGAATCACAGTTTGTGGAGTGAAAGAAGAGGCACCTTTATTGTTGATTCTCACAAGAAGCAGGTGTATGCTCCCTCAGGAGACACACACACACACACACACACACACACACACACACACAGAAGCAGAGCAATCAGCTACATGGGACTATTTGGCTTTAACTCTACTTTGTCCCACCCTTGCTTTTCATCCATTGGACAAGACATCCCTCTTCCTGGACTGCCCTTTGCATGTTACTCCTTGATGTGTCTCCCCTCCCTCATCATGTGACACATGTTCAAAAATGGCAACTGTCTTCTCTCGAGTGGTGTGTAAGTTAATACATATGAAGCTAGTTAAGCATGCAAGTTAGTAAAAAGTTGGTGACCATCCCTTGACCCTGACTAATTTGAGCCAGTTTCAACCGGTCACCCTTCAAGAGGAACTTACAGAATTCTTCCAACTATACGATTGGATAGGGTCATTCTGCCCTTCCTCCCATCATCCTGGTTTGCACATTCCTGCATGTCCTGGTAATGTCTGTTTTTGCAGTATCCATCATTCCTACAGAGTCTAAGGAAACCAAACTGTTAGCATTTCTCACACAAAGAAAGTTAATATATAGAAAATTTGAAGGTAGTTGCACAACATGAATTGTTAATCCTTTGCTTTTAAGTGAATGAGACTGTTCAATGGGTGCAGTGATTCTTTGGCTTCCTTGGGTACACAGAGAATTCTCTTAGAATAAGGAGAAACTGCACCCTAATGTCTCATGGTCTTTTGAATTATCTTTAGTAGCCTAATGAATGGAGTTGGTGGATGTTATCATTATTGTCTTCATCATTACCAGAAGGCATTTATAACCCCTCCCTGAGTCCTCCTAGTTAGAAGGAATCTCTCTTGCCTCTGAATGCTCTTACAACTCCGTATCTTTCTTGTAGCATTTATGACTTTGTCCTCTGTAGAATACTCATTTGGATATCTATCTTATACTGTTTAGCATTTGCAAACACTTTAAAGTTAAAGATTATGCTGTAGCCCCCTTGTTATTCCCTTCCATCCCTAGCATGTCTTACATATACCAAGTCCTTAATAAAAATTTCTTAAATGAACCAAGGATAAATTTCTTTTAAAAATGCATTGATTCGTTGGATAGAATTATCAAACTGGTTGAAATAATTGGTATATGTAGATAGATAGAGATATTATATCTACCCTTGACTGATTTCCTATCTAAGACAAGTGCCTCCAACAAGAACAAACAGGAAGTCACCATAAGAATGACAGAATTGAAAAATCAAATCTGTATAACATTCAGGTAGATATAGATATAGTATATCTCTAGAGATACACAATGAAATATATTATTCATGAATCAAAAAGAAATGTACTTTGGAAGCAAAGGAAAGAGAAAAATATGACAATTATTTTCATAGATAAAACATACATTTTATGCATAGATATGTATATATTTATATATATACTATACCGTATGTCTGTACACCCTTAAAAGAAATGGTGTAGCTTAATGGATAATGAGTTAGCTTTTGAGTCAGGAATAATTGGGTTGAAGTCCTGTCTTTGACATTCACTGGGTGTGTGATCTTGGGCAAGTCATTCAGCCTCTCTGCGGCTCAAGAAACTCTCTAGGACTATAAATTGCAGAGAAGATGCTGATCCATGCTGGTAGAGGGAGTTTTCCTTACCAGCAGCTTCCTGTGCTCATAAAATCCCATATCTAGTCTAAATAGACACTCATATATACATGCACCACAATTGTAAGCCACTTGCGAGTAGGGACAATGTGTAATTCATCTTGGTATCTTTCTCAGTCCCCTAGCACAGTATATGATTGGATTATAGCTGAAAAGGCACTTAGATATAATTTATTCTAACTCCTTAAATCATGAATTTCCAAAGGTCACATAGGAAATCATATGAATTGAGCTCAAATCTGAGTTCTCAGGCTCTAAGTATATCCTTTTGGACTCTTAGATCCCAGGTTGGTGCATTTATACCATGAGACGCATGCCCACACTGCCTGTAAGCAAGGCTTGCCATATGGAAAGTTCTCTGGATAGTGGGCTGTACATAAGCTGATCCTCACTATCATTACATTACTAGAATAGTTTTTTTTTTTAAAAATAGTTCTATGTTCCTCTGATGAAATTCTTTACAATCCAGAAGTATTCACTAGGGGGCCATAAACATGTAGCCCAAACCAGATTAGATCGTAATTGAGAACTGTTCAACAAAATAATTAGAAGTACAAGACGGGGTAGATAATGTCAATTTTTGGTTATCTAAGTCAATATACAACAGCAGGGATCCTTTCTATTTCACTTTGACATCAGTGCTTTGTACTATGTCTACTGTTTAAGTCTTCATTTGTAATTTCTTCTCATTACCACCACATGCTATTCCAGTGTACCTTTGGATGTTTAATAAATGTTGAATATGTATTCATAAAAAAACAAATCACCTAATATACAATGGATTCAACCCTTATGAAAGTTAAATAAGTAAAAAACAATAGCCAGATGTGCTATCGGTCTCGATAAATGTTACAGAATATTGATTTATGTCTTCTGTTGTAGTCTGTTGAAACTGGATAGAAAATATTAAAGGGATAAATTACATAAGTAGTTTTTGCATGGTACAGGAGCAACTAATTCAATGAAAAATTATCATTTGTTGGACATAGTACAGGCTAAATAATTTACTGGATGAATTATTTTTCAATTGTTTGTGTTAACAGTGTGATTAGAGCCTAAGAAATCATATAGAATGGATTTTTTTTCCAGATAATTCCTTCCCCCTCCCTTTCTCCTCCACCAATGTAGGCATTTGAGGTAGTAACAGTAATGAGTTGAGTCATTACTAGAGGAAACTAGTGGCACACTCAAGAGAGTGCTGGGCCTGGAGTCAGGAAAATTTGAGTTCAAATTAGAACTCAGACATCCACCAGTCATTGACTCTGAATGTTTCACTGAACCTCTGTCTGCCTCAATTTCTTTAACTGTAAAATGGAGGTAATAATAGCACTTAGCTCCCAGGGTTGTTATGAACATCAAATGAGATAATAGTTGTAAGGCAATTACCATAATGCCTGGCATATAAATGCTTTATAAGTACTTTCCTTCCCTTGCCCCTTGGTTACTTCATTTCATTGACAAAAATTTATCTGGTATCTATTATATGAATTTCAGGTGATGGAACTATAAAGATAAAAATGAAAAAAAAAATCTCTACTGTCAAAAAAATGTTTGTTTTGGATGGGGGACAGGAAAGGAGTAGATCACTATCCTGGCCCATTCTATATTATTGTACACTGTGAACCACGGTTATTCATTTGTTTTCACTTAACAATCATTTATTAAGCATCTACAATATAGGAAGCACTGTGCTAGGCACTGGGGGAGATATAAAAGTAATTAAGACATGATCTATAAACTTATAGTTCATCCTTTACTATGTTGCCTGGAGATATATATTCATCACTCTGGGATTTCCTTGTGGAGAAAAAGCACAACACCATTTTAGTTGGAAAGTACACACACACACACACACACAGACACACACACACACAAAACATATATATATGTATGAAATCTGTGAATCTGAAAGATATTTTATATTTTATCTTCTTCTATGCCTGGAGGTACAAATAAGAAAATGATTATGAATCATTTTCAGTTGATGCTAGAAATTTATATCACCATTTTTTTTCTTGGAATGCATACAGAAATTGAAGGTTTTGATGAATGATCTAGAGGGAGGGAAGGGTAATAAAATCTGATGTTGGAACCATAAAAAAATTATGAAAGGATTTAATGGATTATATAATATATGGATAATAACTGAGTGTTCAAAGATTCAGCTTACAGGAATGAACGATGTGCATCCTTAATGGAAATGCAGAACCCTGGAAATGTAACCCTATTCACCTCATATATTTAAGTGGAAATGAATGTCCAGTCTTTCAAAGCACAGGAATACTATACTGAGTGAGTTAAGTCACACCAATACTACATACCTAGTGGATTGTACAGTTAACAGATAACTGATTTTTCTGGATGGAATTAAGAATGGTAACATGAAATTCAGTTTGGGATCAATTCCAGCTTCAACCCTTGTCACTCATCTGGAGACCTGTGGAATAGACTAATTTCCAGATTTCTCTCAGGCACACATTTATTATCATATTATGCCATCTTGATTGTGTTCCTACCAGTGAAGTATGAGCTCTATTCTTTGAATGGTATCATAGAAGATTCTCCTCTTATAGGTAGTAACCTTGGAAAATGACATACAGGATGGTAAGACTTGAATGCTGGAAACCGCATCTTCTTCTAACTACAATCGTTTTGGCTGGGAGATTTCTTTAATGTAATTTCTTTAAAGACAAACATCACTTTTTGAAGACAGTGTATTTCAGAATTATTTCTCCAGATTTAAAAGACAACACATTTCTTAGAAAACAGATTTTTAAAAGGGTTAGGTTTTAAAGGTTAAACTTGTTTATAAAAAAATTTGGACCTGCAGAAAGAATCTATGTTACAAACCACATTGACGTTGACATAGACCCAGTTTTGACCTAGACAGCTCAAACTTAGTACTTGTTTTGGGCAACTGGAAGGTTTTCAAGAAAAAAAAAAAAGGGCATTGTTTCTTCAACTATGCATTCTCAGACCTATTAGTTTGCTGGATGTATTATTTGTCTTTACCTCTATTGATTATCTCCAGTTTATATTATATGTATCTTATTTGTACATAATTGTTTTTAGGTTGTCTTCCCCATTAGACTGTGGGATCCTTGAGAATGGGGACCATTTTTTGCCTATCTTTGTGTCTCCAGTATTTAACACATACTAGGTGCTTAATAAATGTTTATTGACCCACAGGTGCCCCCCTGCAATTTTCAATACCTCTTATTATGACCTTCATCTGGCTAATACACCCTCCAAGATGGACACCAAATTTTGAAATGTTTCTAATCCTGTATCATGGAGCTCTATTGGGATTTTAAATACCATCTACCTTGTTTAACATGACTCCCTGAGACAAGGAGTTAGACAAGAAATGGGGCAAATATTTTTCATGTACTTGGAGTTTCTTTGGGAGGAGGTTGGCAGTAATTAATTTTATACAAATTTGCAATAGTAACTCTTAAACATTTTGGAATTATATACCCTTAGCGCTGAAAACTGTATGTTGCTTTTTGGTGCAGAAGACTTATGCAATCCAAAATATAC
Organism: Pseudochirops cupreus; assembly: GCA_028627135.1. Lineage (NCBI taxonomy): Eukaryota > Metazoa > Chordata > Mammalia > Diprotodontia > Pseudocheiridae > Pseudochirops > Pseudochirops cupreus. The sequence continues at coordinate 315,484,230 of CM053581.1, read as the reverse complement.
TTCTCTTACTGATTGCTATAATCCAAGCAGACACTTGTACTTAACCTAGAAAATATTAAACTTTGAAGGGAGAAAGTTCTATAGAAATAAAATTCATTTATTTGCTACTGATTCTTTCTTCAAGGTGAACATTATCTAATATTTGTTCTTTGAATTTTAATGCATAATTGTAGATAAAATCAGTTCCCAGATTATATTAAAATGTCATCTCAAGTTGTTTCTTGTCAAAATTTCATTTTTTTCGAGCACATGTTCCACTGTTGATAATATCTGGTCATAAATCATAGACTGCTTCTTTTGCTCTCAAAAAAATAATCACCATTATAGGTGGTCCAAATGGCAATCAAAAAAAGAAAGAAATTATCATATAATAAGCTGTAGCATATTGCTAATGATGACCTCTGGTATGAGAAATGATTTTTTTTTAAAGAAACTCTCAAGGATATGTGTGATTGGAAAAAATGGTGGTCTTGTCACATGAGTAAGAAATAGAAAAAGACCAACCTGAGTGCTATGTATTTTCTGGTTTGCTCATTTATTTTTTTGTCCAGAATTTATTTGATCAGTGTAGGTAACTCCTTTTGTGGAAACTCCCTTTTATGAAGTGACTGCAACTCATTTATAACTTAAAATCTTAGATAGTTGCTGGGAGTGGGGTCAGGGGTCAGGGAACTGAAAGATCATATGACTTGTCTGTGGTCATAGAGGTTTATGTATGTTTGAGATTCAACTTAATCTCTTGTCTTCCTGACTCCAAAGCCAGTCCTCTAACCTTTATTCCAAACTGCCTCTTGGTACCCATGGAATATGAGAATTAAAGGAAAGTCTTCTATGGGTTGCTTGGAAAGACATAGATAAAGAGATATGGATAAGTGACCATAGGCAACAGTGGAGGAAATATCTACACCAACAAGATCATGGATCCATTGATGTAAGTTTTTAAAAAGTTCATTGCTTATAGCTTTACAGTTGGAAGGAAACATAGAGTTCATGTAGTCCAATCCTCTCACTTTATGGTTGAGCAATATGAGGTCTGGAGAGGTTGAGCAATTTGCCCAAAGTCACCAAATTAGTAAGTGACAGAGCTCAACATCTAAACATAAGTCCATCTGGTTTCCATTCAGGCTGTCTTCCCATTGCATCATGCTACTCTCATGTAGCTCTTTTTCAGATAAATCACATTCCTAAGTATCTGAAATTATTCATCTAATACTTTCCTGATGTAAACTGTGAAGGTGGAATAAAAATGAATATTTTGTCCACTGCAGATTGTATTATTGAATTGATTCCTGGCACCTAGTGAGAAATGGCCAAAGGAAATAAAGAGGTATGTGTGTGGGGGGGGGACTTACATAATGACAGCTTACTGGATGCTGTGATAGTTTTTAGTTGAACATACATAATTAATTTCCTCTCAAATCAATTTAACATATAAATAATGCAGCACCATCTAATGGGCTGTAGACTGGCCAAGTGTTGAGCAATATTGCCTAGTAGACTCATCATAAAGAATGAAGATGAACAACCTGCCTGGTTACATAACTTTGTTGTACAACATAAATAAAAGATTCCCTGTTGTTGGCATTTGTTCCATCCTGGTCTAAGATTTTTCTAAGTCAGACTTCTCCCTGACTTAACAGATGCCAGCAGTTTAAAAGCAGTTCAAAAATCCTCATTTATATTTGGTGCTCAACTTTGAATAAAATGGTCCTCTAAGTGCAGAGAGAGAGACAAAAAGCATAACTTAAAAATGAAATTTATTTTCAGCCTTCCAAACACAGATTTCCAATAAACATTCACTTAGAGAACCATTTCATTAAGCTAACTGTAGCTGCAAACAAGTTTCCTGATGTTCCTTTGCAGATTTTCTTTTCTAAAATGAATCATTACTTCCTAAGTTCTAGCTTGACGATCTTTTCCTGCAGTTGTATAATTTTGTATTTGTCACTCATATTGCATGCATTTCCAGAGAATGGTTGTAAGGCATTTATGTTTTTGAATGAGACCCTTAATAAGGCAGCACAAGCGTAGGGATATCCTGGTGTATTGCACTGAATTTTCTTGATCTTTAAAGCCATGAACAGAGTTTTCAACTTGCAATTTCAGTTATGGTATTAAGAGATTCACAGGTCTGATATTCCATAAAATCCAAAGTTTAATCTGGGAAAATTGATCAGGAAAATTAATGGGTCCAATCCCATGTGAAGGCAGGGGAATGAACTAAGCCACTTCTTGAAGTTCCTTTTGGGCCTAAGTATCACTTACTAAATGTACTAGAAATCAGCAACTACTCATAAGAAGTCAAACAACAGTGTTGAAAAGGCAAAAAAAACCCCCAATTACATTTATGTTAATAACTTGAACGATTTAGGCATTCCTTACATTTCTAAAGATGCTTCCAGTAGATACTGTTACACTTATGTTGTGTAGGTGTTTAGGTAGGTGCTACAGTGGATACAACACAGGACCTGGAGTCAGGAAGACCCAAGTTCAAATCTGGCCTTTAGATATTTGCTAGCAATGCGATCCTGGGGCAAGTCACTTAACCTCTGTCTCAGTTTCCCCAATTTTAAAATGGGGATCATAACAGCACCTCCCTCCCAGGGTTGTTGTGATAATCAAAGGAAATACTATTTGTGGAGTATTTAGCAAACATAACAGGTGCTTAATGAATGCTTGCTCCCTTCCCTATGGTAAATGGGTGGGTGAAAATGATGAAGAGGGTTAATTTGTCATAATAAGAGCCAAGAAAAAGCTTAAATCAGCTTTTAGTTGAGATAAAAAGAAAAGTAATAAAATTATGTACTTCAATGATGTTACTTCTTACACAAATTACATCTTTTCATGCCTTCTCATCTTGCATGATTCTTTTCTGTTTTCCATCAATTCCTCAGAAGACATCTACCTAATATGCTAGAGTTATGCTGTCAAGGGCAAAACTTTCTTCACACCCCCTCAGACTCAGTCTAGGCGCCATCCTCACCTTGTAATTATTTGTCACCCTCCTACTCATGTCTAATCTTTTGCCAATGCCTATAGGCTTCACCTATGCAGCATCTCTCAAATCCACCCTCTTATCAAAATTGAAAGGCCCAGATTATGCCATTCCTGGATTCTGGCAATAGCCCACTGGTGGATCTGCCTGCCTTAAGTCTCTAGTCTCTTCTCCCTCCAATCCATCCTCAATTCAACTGCTAAAGTGATGTTTCTAAAGCTCAGGTCCCACCATGTCAGCTTCCCCTCTTCCCTCTTCCCCCACTCAATAAGCTCTAATTGCCTCCAGGATCAACTACAAAATGCTCTTTTGGGGATTCAAAACCCTTTATAAAACCTATCCCCTTCCTACCTTTCCAGTCTTATACTTCACTGCCTGTGATATACACTTTGATCCAGTGAAACTGGTCTCTTGCTGTTACATGAACAAAACTCTCCATTTCTCAATTCTGAGTATTTTCTTTGGTTGATCCCCATCCCTGTAATGCTGTCCCTCCTTATCTCTACCTTCCCTAGCTTCCTTTGAGTGCCAACTAAAATTAGATATTCTATAGAAAAACCTTTCTCAACCCTTCTTAATTTTAGTGCCCTCTCCTTGTTAATTTTTTTTCCTAATTATGCTGTACAGTTTGTACATACTTGTTTGTTGTCTCCTCCCATTACTTTGTTACTTTCATGAGGCCAGGGACTGCCTTTTGCCTCTTTTCATGTCCCAAATGCTTAAAACAGTGCCTGGCACATGGTAGAAACTTAATAAATGCTTATGAACTAACTGGAAGCCTTCATTTGGGTTTTTATTTTGGTGAATTAAAAAAAAATATTCTCTTGGTACTAGTGCAGTATGGTCCACTTGTTTTTCATTGTGTTGAATGGCCAATCCTTTTCTTCTAATATGTGCCCTTGATTATGTCTTTGTAGCATTTATGGTGTATACTTCCACAACCGTATGTGTGTTTTTATTTCCAACACTTAAAATATTAAACATGAATTGAAGTAAAATGATAGTAACAACACCAATAATAATGATTGAAATAATGAGGTCCTGAATTAGGTGATGGTAGTGAAAATGTAAATGAGGAGAAGATATAAGATACATGAAGGATAAGAATCTCCAGGGATTTCTCCATGTTTTTACACCATTCATAGTTTTTAAAATCAATGATCTAGATCAGTGGTTCTCAACTTTCCTAATGCTACGACCCTTTAATACAGTTCCTCATGTCGTGGTGACGCCCAACCATAAAATTATTTTTGTTGCTACTTCATAATTGTAATTTTGCTGCTGTTATGAATTGTAATGTAAATATCTGATATGCAGGATGTATTTTCATTGTTACAAATTGAACATAACCCACAGGTTGAGAACTGCTGATTTAAATGAAAGCTGGAGAGAATAATTAATACGGTGGGTGACAAAGCCCCCAAATGTTTCTAAAGTCAAAAGAAAGAAATGAATAAATATTTTATGATAAAACTTTATAAATGTAGAGTCCTACAGTTGAGAAGAAAATCAAAGGATGGGGACAGTTTGGGGAGCCCAAAGTTCTTGTGAAAAATCTTAAGGGTTTAGTTAACAAGTTAAAAATGAGTCAACCTGAGTTAACATAGTAATCACAAAAGTAAATGGAATCCCAGGTAGCATTCAATGAGACAGTTGTCTAGATCTAATGGTGAAGGAATTATTCTTATCAGTGAGCTTTTGAAATTCTTTTTCCATCTGGCAAATTTGGCTTTTTAAGTCATTCTTCTCCTCATTGGCTTTTTGGGCCTCTTTTGCCATTTGAGTTAGTCTATTTTTTTTTTCATTGACTTGTTTATTTCCTTTTAGTTTACAACATTCAGTTCCACAATCCCTTGAGTTTCAAATTTTCTCCCCTCTCTTCCCAGTTCCCCCCATGGCAGCATGCAATCATGTATAGGATCTGCAAATACTTTGACATTGTACAATAGTCTGGTTGTATAGAAGGGTTGTAACCAATGCAGTGAACAATGGGAAAAAAGAAAGAAAACCAAACATGAAAAAGAACGATAGCATGTAAATTGCTTAAGTGTCCATTTAAACTCTGTTCTTTCTAGATCTTTCTCTGAATGTAGGTATCTCCTTCCATCCTGAGACTTGTAGAGTTGTCTTATAGCTGTGCGTTGTTGATAAGAGTCCAGTTTATCAAGGTTGGTCGTCACACATATGATGATGTGTCTATGATTGTGTACAAATTTTTCCTGGTTCTGCTCTTCTCACTTAGCATCAATGTGCATAATCCTCTCCAGGTACATATGAAGTCCATCTCCTTCCCATTTCTTAGAGCACAGTAGTATTCCATTACATTCATATACCACAACTTGTTTAGCCACTCCTCAAATGGTGGGCTTTCCCTAAATTTCCAGTTTTTTGCTACCACAAAGAGAGCTGTAATAAATATTTTTATACATATGGGTCCTTTTCAGTCAATTTTTTTAAACTGGGTTATTTTCTTCAGTCAGGTTGTTGATTCTCTTTTCGTGATTTTCTTGCATCATTCTTATTTCTCTTCCCAATTTTTCCTCTATTTCTCTTACTTGATTTTCAAAATCCTTCTTGAACTCCAACATGGTCTGAAAGCAGTTCAGATTTTGCTTGGAAGCTTTTGGTGCAGGAGTTCTGACTGAACTTCCTCTTCTTCCATGCTTTGATCCTTTTTGTCCCTAAAAAAGGACTCTAAAGTTGGATTGCTGTGCTTGCTTTTCTTCCTTTGCTTGCTCATGTTGCCAGTCAATTACTTTATTTTTGAGCTCTTTGTCACAGTAGAACTCTGCTTCCAGAGAGGAGAGCTTTGTCCCAAATCACTGGAGTTTTCACAGCTGCCGGAACTATTAGAAAGCCCCTGTCTCTACAGCCCCCACCAGCTTTGGCTCACTGGTGAAACACCTCAGGACCACCACTCAAGACCTCAATCCAGATCCAGGCAGGTTAAGGCAAGAGTGCTTAGCCTCTGAATGGTCACTTGGCCCCCTGCAACCTGCAGGCTGGGAACTCTGAAGCAGCCATGTGGAGGTGGCTGCAGGGCCGCCACTTCCCCCACTTCTGGCTCTGGTGACAGAGGGCTGGACCTACCCAAACCCAGCCGAGTTCCACTGACCATTTACTTCGTCTTCGGCATTCATAGGTTGATAATTCTGGAAACCACCAGAACTGCTGGTAATCCAGTCTACTGAATGCTCCAGTTGTGGTTGGTCTGGTCCTCCCTGGCACTAAAGTCGCGGGTTTGTGCAGGGCTGGTCGTGGCTCCCAGCACACTACAATGAATTCTTCCTGTCTGCCTGCCAGGCTGCCTTCAGCAGGAAATTTGATTCTCTGTCACTTTGTGGGTTCTGTAGCTCTAACATTTGTATAGAGTCATATTTTATAGGTATTTGAGGTGGTTATAGGGGGAGCCTCACAATTTTCCTGCTTCTATGCTGTCATCTTGACTCTGCCCCCAACATAGTTGTCTAGAACAAGAGAGATGGGATTTCTGCTGCATTCTACTCTGGTCAGATTATATCTAAAGCAATGTATTGAGTTCTAGACATCATATTTTAGGAATAATATTAACAAGTTAGAGTATATCAATAGGAGAATGAAGAGGATGATAAGAAAACTGTAGAACACATCATGTAAGTATCCAATTAAAGAAGCATATGTTGGATGGCTTGGAAAAGATAGAATTTAGATGAAGAAATAGCTTTGATTTCAGTGTCTTGTGGTATTGTCACATTGAAGGGGGATTCAGTTTGTTATTCTTGACCTCAAAGGGCCAAGATATAAATGAGTATCAGAAGAGTATAAGAAGAGAAACAGATTTCATTGTGATAAAAGAACAACTTTCCCAGAAATTACAAGTGAACAAAGATGGACACTTCCTCATAATGCAGTGGGTTTACATGAATTGTTTTCTCTTACACACACACACACAAACACACACACACACACACACACACACACAGAATATCAGAAATAGAAGAGACCTCAGAGAACAGCCTGTCCAAAATATACCTAAACCAAGAATCTCTTCAACATTCTCAGCAAATTATTATATAGTATTTGCTTCCATTGAAGGGTAAACCCCTGTATCATGAGGAAGCATCCATCTTGGTACAGTTGTAATTTTTGGAAAAATTCTTCTTTTATCAAACTGAAATGTGATTCTCTACTTCTATTCACTGATTTCTTGGCCCTCTGAGGACAAGAATAACAAACTGCATCCCCCTTCTATGTGACAAGAGAGAGAGAGAGAGAGAGACAGAGAGAGAGAGAGAGAGAGAGAGAGAGAGAGAGAGACAGAGAGAGAGACAGAGACAGAGAGAGACAGAGAGAGAGAGAGACAGAGAGAGAGACAGAGAGAGAGAGAGAAAAACAGAGAGAGAGACAGAGACAGAGAGGGAAAAAAAGACCAAGAGAGATAGAGAGATACACAGAGTTGAATATGAATCAAGGATAATTCCATTTTAAGATGAATTTATGGAACATTTATTAAATTATTATTATATACAAGGAATAATAATAAGTTCTATGGCCAGAAGAAAAAAAATAGTCACTGTCTTCAACTGGGAGATAAAACACAAACATAATAAGCAAATATGAAGTACATACAAAATAACATGAAGAGCCTTATCTGCATGGCCCCACTTAACATCTTCAATGCAACATTTCCCAACTGGAACTCATTATATTTTCCCATAAACCTGTAGCTTTTAATTTCCTTCTTAGGATACCACCATCAAGTCTTTTTATAGAATGTAAGTTTCAGATCTAAGAGTTTATGTTTCATTTTTGCCTTTGTTTCTCGAGTGTCTAGCATAGTACCTACCATATAGCAGGTAATTAATGAATACTTGTTAATTGATAATTTCAGGAAGGGGAGAGTACTAACAACTGAGGAGACTGGAATAGATCTCAGTTAGTACCAGCATTGAGCCTCGAAAAAAACAAAACTCTGGAGATTCTAGGCGGTAGGTGTGAGGAGGAAAACTCTTAATTAATGGGAAAAGGGAGACAGTTTTTGTAAAAGGCCTGAAGATGGAAGAAGGATTGTCAAGTTCTGATGACAATGAGCAGATTAATTTAGCTGGAAAGTAGAGTAAGAGAGAGTCATGTAACATCAGTGCTGGGAGGTACATTAGAGTTAGAGTGTGAAAGATTTAAGTACCAAATAGGAGAGTTTGTACCATATTCTAGAAATAATAGGTAGCTACTATGGGTTTTTCAGCAGGTCAGAGTTATATTTTAGAATGATTATTTTGGCAGATTGTGGAGGATAAATTGACAAGGATAAAGAATGGAAAAAGGAGAACATTTAAGGAGACAGGGAAGCTATAGTGTGATGGGATTAAAGAAAAAACACTCCATGTAAATAATGTTATGGAGATAGAATTGGCAACTAATTGAATATGGGCAGTTAAGAAAAGTGAAGAGTTATCCATAACTTTGTAGTTATGAAACTGGGTGACTCTAAAGTTGGTTGTGCCTTAATAATCTAATTAGGAGAAGGCACACTTTTAAGGAAAAAGAGGAGTTCCATTTATGACATGTTGAGTTTAAGATACTGATGAGGCATCCAAGTAGAATGATTAAGCAAGTAATAGGCAGTTTGTGACTGGATCAAAGGACTGAATACGTAGATTTAGAAGTCACTTCTAATGAGATTAAAACTTAACCAAGGTGTGATGGCTTAGAGAATGATGATATTGTTTTTTTTGTTTTTTTGTTTTTTTTTTAATTTTTTTTTTGAGTTACATATTTTCTCCCCGTCTTTCCCTCACCCACCACCCCAAAACAGCCATCCCAGTGTTTCCCCCCTCCCCCAGTCTATTCTCTCCTATGTCACTTT
>CM053581.1:315437718-315455728 GCA_028627135.1 Pseudochirops cupreus | reverse complement strand
AGGTGATTGGTGAATTCTTTCAAGTTCTATTTTGCCCTTTGGTTCTAAAATATTAGGGCAATTTTCCTTGAGAATTTCTTGAAGGATGATTTCCAGGTTCTTTTTTTTTGATCATGGCTTTCAGGTAATCCAATAATTTTTAAATTGTCTCTCCTGGATCTATTTTCCAGGTGAGTGTTTTTTTCAAGGAGATATTTCGCATTGCCTTCTATTTTTCATTTGTTTGGATCTGTTTAATAGTATCTTGATTTCTCATAAAGTCATTTGTTTCCATTTGCTCCACTTTAATTCTGAAGCAATTATTCTCTTCAGAAAGCTTTTGAGGTTCTTTTTCCATCTGGCAAATTTGACTTTTAAGGCATTCTTTTCTTCATTGGCTTTTTGGGTCTCTTTTGCCATTTGAGTTTATCTATTTTTAAGGTGTTATTTTCTTCGATCAGGTTGTTGACTCTCTTTCCATGATTTTTTTTTTGCATCATTCTCATTTCTCTTCCCAATTTTTTCTCCACTTCTCTTATTTGGTTTTCAAAATCCTTCTTAAGCTCCTCTATGGCTTATAACCAGTCTATATTTTTCTTGGAAGCTTTTGGTGTGGGAATTCTGACTACTCTGTCTTCCTCCTGTTCCATGCTTTTATCCTTTCTGTCCCCCCAAAAAGGAATCTAAACTTGGATTTCTTGGCTTGCTTTGCTTCCTTTGCCTGCTCATCTTGTCAGTCAATTACTTGATTTTGGGCTCAGTAGAACTCTGCTTCCAGAGGGGAGAGCTTTGTCCCAAATCACTGGTATTCTTGCAGCTGCTGGGGCTATTAGAAGGATACTGTCTCTGCAGCCCCCCCCCAGCTTTGGCTCACTGATCATGTACCTCAGGACCACCACCCAAGACTGTGATCCCAATCCAGGCCAATTAAAGCAACAGCACTTAGCCTCTGAATGGTCACTTGGTCCCCCTGCCATCTACCTGCCGGGAGCTCTGAAGCAGCCATGTGGCAGTGGCTGTAGGGTTGCAACTGCTGCTACTTGCCCTGGAGGCAGATGACCAGACTCTCTCCCCCAAATTTAGCTGAGTTCCACTGACCTTTCACTTAGTCCTCGTTTCTTATGGGTTGAAAATTCTGGAAACCACCACAGCTGCCCATTATCTGCTCTCCTGATAGCTCCAGCTGTGGCTTGTTCTGGCCTCCCTAGGGCTCCAGTCATGGGTTCATGTGGTGCTGTTCTGGGCTCCCAGTGTGCTCTGATAAACCCCTTCCCATCAGCCTGTTGAACTGCCTTGAGGGGGAGCTTTTTTACTTTTTAATTTTGTGGGTTCTGGATCTCTAAAATTTGTTTAGAGTCATATTTTATAGGTATTTGAGGTGGTTATGGGGGGAGCCGTGGTGTTCTCCTTCTTCTAAGCTGCCATCTTGACTCCCGAAAGTAATTCTTTAGAACTTAGAATTCATCAAAAGGCCACTAATGTCTCCATGAGACTTCAAGAAACATCAAAACAAAATCCAAAAAAAAGTAGAAGAAAATGTGAATTATTGCCTTGGAAAAACAACTGACCTAGAAAACAGAGAGATAATTTAATAATTATTGGAGTACCTGAAAGCTATTATCAGAAAAAGCCTAGGCAATATATTTTTTAAAAAATATAAAGGAAATTTGCTCTGATATCTTAGCTCCAGAAGGTAGAATAGAAATTGAAAGAATCTACATATTACAGCCTCTGAGAGATTCCAAAATGAAAACTTCCAGGAATATTATCCTTAAATCCCAGGGCTCCCAGGTCAAGGAGAAAATATTGCAAGCAGTCAGAAAAATAGCATTCATGTATAGTGGAGCCACAGTCAGGACCACACAAGATTTAGTAACTTCCACATTAAAATGTTGGCAGACTTGGAATAAGATTTCCTGAAGGACAAAGGATCTAGGATTACAACCAACAATTACCTACCCAGCAAAACTCAGTACAATCTTTCAGGGAAAAATAGCTTATAAATGTAATGGAAGACTTCAAAGCATTCCTGATGAAAAGACCTGAGCTGAATAGAAAATTTGACATTCAAACACAAGACTCAAGAGAAGCATCAAAAGGTAAATGTGAAGGTGAAATTGTAGGGGACTCAATAGTTTTTTAAATTGCTTACATTCTATGGAGGAAGATAATACATGTAACTACTAAGAATTTTATCATTATTAGAGGTGTTAGAAGTAGTCTGTATAGATAGAGGACACAGGGTTGATTATATTGTGATTAGCTCTAAAAAAGGAATGTAGGGGTGAGAAAGAGGAATACAGTGGGAGAAGAGGGAAAGAAGAAATAAAATTGGACAAATTTTCTCACATAGAGGAGGCACACAAAGGAGAGGTTTTATACTGGAGGGGAAATGTGGAGGGTTTAGTTGTTGCAAACAATGCTTGATCCTTACTCTCATCAAAATATATACATACTCAGTGATATACAGAAAACTCTCTTATTCAATAAGGACATAGGAGTAGAAAGGGATGACAGATATGGGAAGATATAAGAAGTAGAGAGAATTGAGGGGTGTGGTTGAAAGCAAGGCAGACTTGAGAAGAGAAGATACAAAGAGAGAAAGTATAAACAGAGGAAAATGTGATGGAGGAAAATGCAGTCAGTGATCATGACTATGGATATTACTGGGAAGAGCTAACCAATAGAAGGAAAGCAGATAGCAGAGTGGATTGGAAACCAGAATGCAACAACATGTTGCATACAAGAAATATACTTGAAACAGAAAGACAGAGTTAAAATAAAGAGTTTGAGCAGGGTCTGTAATGCTTCAGTTAAAGTCAAGAGGGCAGGGATGGCAATCATGATATCAGACAAAAAAAAATAGACCTGATAGAAAAAGATAATCAGAAAAGCTACATTTTGCTAAAAGTTACAAAAGAAAATGAAGAAATAGCAAAATTTTATAGCCAGTTTCTTTGACAAAGGCCTTATTTCTCAAAAATGTGGAGAATTGAGAAAAATTTTTATTAAGTAAGAGTCATTCCCCAACTGATAAATAAGGTTACAAAAAGGCAATTTTCAGAAGAAGCAATCAAAGCTATCCATAGTCATATTTTTAAAATGGTATAAATCACTGTTGATTAGAGAAAGGCAAATTAGAAAAACATCACACCAATAAGAGAAGATAAGTGTTGGAGAAGATGAGGGAAAATAAATCCATGGTGGAGTAGTGTACTGGGCCAATCACGTGGGAGAACAATCAGGAGCTTTTTCCAAGGTCAATAAAACTAAACATACTGTTTGATCCAGCAATACCGCTACTAGGCCTGCAGTCCAAAGGGATCAAATAAAAAGGAAAAGCACCAAGAAAGACAAAAATATTTGTAGCAACTCTTTCACGGTGGCAAAAAATTGGAAATTGAAGGGATACTCATCAATTGGGGAGTGGTTGAACAAGTTGTGACATATGATTGTGTTGGAGTAGTGTTGTGCTATAAGAAATGACTAAGGAGGTGGTTTCAGAAAACAAACAAACAAACAAACATGACAAGACATATATTAACTGTTACAAAATGAAGTGAGAAGAGCCAGGCTATCGTTGTGCAGTAGTAGCAATGTTGTTAATGATGATCAACTGTGAAAGACTCGGCTACTCTGATTAATATCGTAATCTAAGACAATTTCAAAGTAGTCATGATGAAAAAAATGCTATTCACCTCCAGAGAGAGAGAACTGGTTAACTCTGAGCACAAACTGAAGTACAATTTTCTCACTTTCTTCTTTCTTTTCTGTAGCTTTTTTGTGATATGGCTCTTATGGAAATAGATTTTGCATGATTTCACATATGTAATTGATATCATATTTTAGCTTTTTCAGTGGGTTGGGGAGGGGTGGGGAGGAGGGAGAGAATTCAGAATGCCAAATTTAAAAAGAGAAGAATGCAAAAAATATTCAAGATTGCAGAAGGTGGCTTTGAGGGCTTCACCCCAAGGAGAGGGTAGCACCCAGCTGCATGGCCTTACCTTGGCAAGCGAAATTTGAGGTCAAAATGTAAAGACATAAACATGTAGAATTTAAATAAGTAAATCTAAGTTGTTGTCCTGGAATCCACACTGAGTAGGAGAACACAGGAAAAAGTGAGGTTTGAATATACAAGTCGGATTGGCACCCTGAATTTAGAACTAAATATTGAATCCAAAATAGAATTACACCATTTCCACCAAATGGATGAGTCCACTAAACTGTGTAATGTGGGTATGATTGTTAATCCTAGAATAGCATTTTTTTTTTGCCATCTGTGAGCAGCTGTCTTCTACACCTTAGAGTGAGACAGAGCTCCTGAGGTGCTTGGGACTGACCTTCACACACAAAGAACCAAGCCCACAGGTATGACATGATAGCTTTCCACAGCTGTTAACAGGGCTTCAATGGAGAAGTAGGGATAAATTTGTTCTGTGAGATTTCAAAGCAAAAGACCAGGAGCAATGGATAGAAGTGGCAAAGAGACAAATCTAGGACTGGTATCAGTTAAAAACTCCTTAATAACTAACTCCTCATAAGTAGAATACGCTGAGTTGTGAGGTGGTGGGTTTCTCCCTCATTGGAGATCTTCATGCACTTGTCAGGGATGTTGCAGTGGGGATTCCTGTAGAGGTACAATTGGGACCAGATGTCCATTGAGCTTCTTTCCAAATCTAAATCTTTTTTTTTTTTTTTTGCTATAGGGTGTTTGGGAGGGTTCACTTATATGCTGCAACATTAGTCATATGTCACCTAATTATAGTCTCATCTTCTCTCACCTAGATTATTACAATAGCCATCTAATTGGTCTCTCCACTTCATCTCTCGTTCTCCACTCCAATACATCTGCAAGGCGACTGGGTGATGCAGTGGATAAAATGCAAAAACTGGAGACAGGAAGACCTAAGTTTAAATTTGACTTTTGACACTTACTAACTGTGTTACCCTGAGCAAGTCATTTGACTTCTGTCTGTCTTTGTTTCCTCAATTGAAAAATGGGAATAACACTATCATCTATATCCCAGGGTAATTGAGAAGATCAAATGAGAGAATATTTAAAAAGTGCTTAGCACAATGCCTCAAACAGAATAGGTGCTATATCAATGTTTATTCCCTTCCTTTCCCATCCTCCATTTAGCTGACAATGTAATTTTCCTGAAGTGTAGGACTGTCCCCACCAACCAACCTCTCCACTCCCCCAGAGAAATTGCAGTGGCTTTCTCTTACCCCCAGAATCAAATATTTATATTTTTAAGACCCTAATTATTTATACAATGTCTCCCCTAACGAATATGAGTTCTTTGATGACAGTGACAATATATCTAGTGTTTAGCCCAGTTCCTGGCACGGAGACAGCACTTACTAAATACTTGTTGACTGACTGGCTCTCAGGTCCCAGGGTCTGTTGACTTTTTGCAACAGAATATCCTGCTTCAACTTCCTTTTGGAACTCATGGTTCCATTTTATATTTGTTCTTTCTTCTCAAGGGCCTTTTATTCTATACCTTTTCTCCCACTCATGTCTTCCTGATGGGTCAGATGATTTTGGAATTTAGTCAGAGTCTTGACTTGTAATACAATCTAAGGAGAATCTCTGTGATATGTTGTTGTTATTTGTCCTTCATTCTCTAAGACAGTAGTTCTCAACCTTCCAAATGCTGTGACCCTTTAATACTTGTATGTGGGCGTATCTGCATGTGGGCAGACCCACCTGGAGATGGATAAAGGAGCGGTGTCTCAGTTCCTAAGGCTATTGGAAATATGTATTTTCTTATGGCCTTACCCTGTGACCCCTGTGAAAGGGTCGTTTGACCCCCAAAGGAGTCGTGACCCACAAATTGAGAACTGCTGCTCTAAGAGGACCATGACATTAGGAAAGTGTTGCCATGACTTGCAAGTGGATTGGATTTAAGTCAGGGCTGTGCAAAGTCACCAGCCTCATTTTCTCCTCTGGAGTCACCTGGGTCCATTGGCTTAGATATAGATCAGGATAATTGGAGTTGGTCCAGGATGCAGTAGGAGACCTTGACCTGTGATTTGTATAGTTATTATGAAAGCTCATGGTAACACTAGGAGTGATTCTCTACAACAATTAGACCACCTCCCAACTAGATGGCGAAAATGCCTGAAATGCCACCCTGCTGACCAGAATTTTTGTAACAAGTCTTTAGTCTTCAGTTGATATATTGGTCAGATTCTGCTCACAAAGCCAGAAAGGAACTTGGAAGTTACTTTCTCAGGTACCTCTCAAATCGATGGCTTATATACCTGGAATTGGGGAACCATGAATTAGCTCGGAGGCCATTAGCTTTCATTCTAGAAATGATTTCATAAGTGCACAACGAGTTTTGCCAAAGATATTAGATGACAGTATCAACAACACAAGTCACTCTTCTATCCAATTAATATTTATTGACTTCCCCCAGTATACTAACAAAAGATTTGCCATTTCAGCACAAGAGAAGTTTCTGGCTTTCTCAGCTAAATAGATGAAGGTTACTGAGGTGGAAATGCATGTAACTCTCATGTCATATCAAGTTGTCTTCTAGTCCAATGGGAATTTTAATTTTAGAGCCTAAGTGAACTTCCTGAGCTTTATCTCCAAAGAATTTATCCTTCTTTTCCAGTTTGTATGTCATGCTGCCAAGAGAGGTTTTTGGAATGACTCCCATGAGTCTTAATTTCAATTCATTTACACTGTTTGAGATGTACAGTGTATTTCATGTTAAATAGAGTTGTTACCACTCATTTGAGTTCCTTCGAAAAAAGACTGCCTAAATACAAAGCAGTCACTGGGAGTGGAATTTGAATTTTAATGCATTATTTTATTCCTCTAGTACAAATACTCCGGAGAGAACAACAGCCGCAGACGTTAACTGGTATTGAAGTTTGGGTTTCAGGTGGGCACAAAACTGAGCAAAGGTGTTTACAGCCTAGCTGTAATTTTATGGGCTGCCTCATTATCATGCTAGGTATGTGGAGGCAGTTAAGTTAGATCACTCAAGAGTCCTGCTAAGAGATATTATTTATATTTTTTTTCTGATTATATGCCACTTTTCTACTAGCTCTGTGCTCTAATCAATAAATCACCTAGCATTAGTTAAGTATCTGTTACCTACCTAGAATTATATTAAGAGCTATGGGGTATACTGTAAAAAAAAAATGAGACCTGGCTGCTGCTTATAAGGAATTTATAAACTAAGGAGACATGCCAACAATCTAAGCTTGATGGCATTATTAACAGTGCATAGAACTTAGAGACAAGAAGACCTTTGTCCAGATCTGTCCTCAGACAATTACTAGCCCAATGGCCAGGAGCAGATCATTTAACCTTTTTCAAGCTTGACTTTTTTTCATTTGTAAACTGAGTTTAATAATAGGCACCTACCTCAAAGGGTTATTGTGAAGGTCAGTTGAGATACTGCATGTAAAACACTAGCAAAGTACTTGAAATTATTCTATAAATGCTGGCCTTATTAAAATTGATACACATCAATTAATAACCAACAATAAGGATGTTATTTTTGGAGGAAAAGGGGAAGTGTGTCAAGATCTATTATCTCAGTCCTAGGGGGAACTACCAGTGTGGAATCTTTTTCTAAAAACACATCAGTAGCTTCTGTGTAGTTCATAATCTTTGAGAGTTGCCTACAATTACTGAGGAGTTAAGGTACTTGCCCATGGTCACATAGTGTGTCAGAGGTAGGGTTGAATCCAGGTTTTTCTGATTCCTCCTTTTAATCATGCTACCTCTCAATAGTAACAAAAATATTAACATCACCAATAACAGCACACTCACATTATGTTTTAAATTTTTCAAAACAATTTACATAATCTTATTTGATCTCAATGAAAGATGGTATATAATTTATAAGTGATATGGTAATTAACATTGTGGACTGGAAGAATAATGGAAAGACTGGAGATTGACCCTGAAGGAGTAGAGGACAGGGGGATTCCATAAGGGAAAAAAAAGAGTGTTTGGGCAAAGGGAACAAATTAAGAAAAAGGAAGTCTGTATGGATGGACCTGGCATGTCCACATCATAATGAGAAGACTAATTTAACTTCTCTGACTAAGCAATAATTTTCCCCTAGCAGGGTTACAAGAGTAGAAAAGAAGATTATATTGCTGATGTTAGAGTTCATCTGGCTCAGCTTTCATGATCTCCCCCCCCTACCTGCAAACTAAGAGATAAAGAAGCTGAAGTCTATGGAGCTGAAATCACTTACTAGTGATAATAGCTAGCATTTGTATGGCACTTAAGGGTTTGCAAAGTGCTTCCCAAATTTTATCTCATTTGATCCTCCCAGAAGAACCCTGGGCAGTAGGTACTATTATTATCTCCATTTTACAGATATGAAACTGATACAGAGGGCAGTTAAGTGACTTGCCCAGGGTAAAAAACCCAAAAAGCATTTGAAACTGAATTTGAACTTAGATGTTTCTGTTTTGGGTCCAACTTTATCCACCTAGCTGTCTGATTTGTACAGGATCACACAATTAGGAAGCTGGAGTTGGGATACACACTCAAAGCTTTTGATTACTGGTTCATTGATCTTTTCACTACATTCTCTTCTTTTCAGGAAAGCCTATGTGTCTATATCTTTATGGTCATTGTTAAAAAGTTCTATTTTCTATTTATAAGATGTTTTGAAACATATATGCACAGCTATGTGACCCTGAGAAAGTCAGTTAACCCTGTTTGCCTCAGTTACTCTTCTGTAAAATGATCTGGAGTAGGAAATGACAAACTGCTCTAGTATCTTTGCCAAGAAGATGCCAAATGAGGTCTTGACTAGTAAGATACAACTGAACAAGAACAAGAATAATATCATCAAGAAAACCCCAAATGGGATCATGAAGAGTCATATACAACTGAAATGAACGACACTGAGCTCAAAATTTTTCCAAAAGTCTACATGCTTGCCATTGCGCATTGATCAGTTTAATGGCTAACAGGTAGCACTTCAAGGTTCACAAAGCACTTTCCAGGCATTATTTCACACATTATACTCACACCAGTCTTGTGTAGTAGGTGCTGTCGTTATTATCCCCATTTTACAGATGAAGGAAGTGGGGCTGACAGAGCTTAAATGGGACACACAGTCAGTGTCTAAGTAGGATTTGAACCCTGCTTTTCCTGGCTTTACATCTAGACCTCTATTATATCATTCCTCATTGTTAACAGACTGGTGTTGGTATTTCTGTTTTATGTAGAGAAATTCAGCCTACTACAGTGTTCTCTCAGACGCTTGCCGAATGTTCCTTATAATTGCTAACTGGCAAGGGAATCAATTCCTTAATAGGGTGGACTGCTTTCATGACCACTGTCATTTACTTTGTTGATTGTGTGATTGTGACTGATGAATTTAACTCATTTTCACCCTTATTGACCACCTGTTTCAAATGGCCAAACAGATTATGGTACAAGAATGGGACATAAGAAAGAAAAGAATATAGAACATTTCAAGCCAACTTGTTTTGATCGCACACAAGAAAGCTGTTTCAGTCTTTAGGAAGGCTTGGACCTAGTTTAAGTAAGCAGTGGAAGTAGATTTTAATAGGAGAGTACATTGGAGAGAGACAGTTATAAAACTTATGCCTTAGAACTCAGTCACTAATCTGTGGAAAGGATGAGAGTTCTAAAGCTAAGAAGAAAGTGGGCTCTCCTCATCAAACTGGACTCACCACCTTGGATGGATTCTTAACCCAGCTATAGAATGTGACTTTCCTCTTTTAGATACTGATAGTGATGACTCCTGGTTGGTACAGACTACTTCCTATAGAGGAATAAGAGCTAATAGAACTTAAAATGACTCATTAAGGGTAGATTGTTCTTTATTTTCAGGCATATAGTCAAGTGAGTAACCCTGAGTAACTAGACTCAAAACTCTGAATTCCTAAATGATTCATTTGTTGTCTAGTGTCCTTCTCTTAAATTACAGTCCTGTTATCACCAACTATGTATTAGACATAATAAACTAAATGTCCCAGAGATATTTCAAACTCAACATGTTTTTTTGTTTTATTTATTTATTTGCTTTTTGGAGGGGGGAATGCAGGGCAATTGGGGTTAAAGTGACTTGCCCAAGGTCACACAGCTAGTAAGTGTTAAGTGTCTGAGAAGGAATTTGAACTCAGGTCCTCCAGACTCCAGGGCCAGTGTGCTTTTCACTGTGCCACTAGCTGCCCCCTAAACTCAATATGTTAAAAAAAAAAAAACACTTCTTACTCTCTTTCCTCCCAAATTTTCCTCTTATCCTTATTTCCATTTCTCTCTTGAGGCTTCCACCATACTTTTAGTCACTCAGGTTTACAACCTCAACCTCTTCCTTCTCCCCCACTGACAGCTAATTGTCAAGTCTTGTCAATTCTATGTCCAAATACAAGGTGTCCCAATGTCTTAGTGCAGTCTTAACCTTTAATATTTTGTATATCTCCCATCTTTCTCCTTCTCTCCTCTCACACTGTCACTACCCTTTTTCAGACCTTTGTCGTCATATAAGTGGATTATTGCAGTAGGCCCCCTCAGAAGTAAATGACAAACTCCTTGCCTCCATTAACTTCCCTCTCAAATCCAGCTTGTACACAACTGACAAATTAATTTTCCTTTTAAAAAGTTTCACTGGAACTTTGAAACTATCATTTTTTTATTGATGCATCATAGTCTTTGGAAGCCATGATTGATGATTGAATTGATCTGAGTTCTGATGCATTTTAGTGTTCTTTTTGTTTTTTGAGAAAACTAGAGTTGGAAGGAACCTCAGAGGTCATTTAGTCTAATATATTTCTTTTGCAGATGAAGAAACTAGAGTCCAGAGAGGATAAGTGTCTTGCCTAATGTCACACAGGTAGAGTTGTTTTTCTTTTACGTTATTATTGTCTTCACATAATTGTTCTGGTCCTGCTTAATTTGCTCTTTGTCAATATATATGTCTTTCCAAGTGCCTATGAATTTTTTATGTTCACAATTTCTCATGATGTTCCATTATGCTAATATACAAGAATTCATTCAGTCTACGATTGATGGATACTCACTCTTTTTCGTCTCTTTGCCGTTGCACAAAATTCTATGAGAAGTAATTTTGTATATTTCCCTGTCTTTATCCTCCTTTATGCTTAGTAGTGCTGTTTTTCTTTTTTATCTTGGACCTGTCATTTGATCAGTATAGGGTAGTTATGAGAACAAGATTACAATGTAATTGTAAAATATTTAATAAAATAAATGAAAATACAATAGAATATGGATTATGTTAATATGCAGTTTTCTAAGTCAATGAATACCTTGCAGGGATATGTATGTATGGTTTAATTAGTAGCCCCCTTTTCTATGTGAGTTTGATACCACTGGTGTAGGGATCTCCCAGTGAAGAAAATTCTTTTTTTCAAAATTCATATAGATCTACATCTGCTCTGACACTTGCAGTCTTTGTGGCCTGGAGGCTTGAGGAGGTAAGTGACTTCTCTAGGGTTTCACAGCTAGCGTGTGTCATAGGTGATAATTGAGCACAGATCTTCCAGGACTGGCTCTTGATCCACTGTGTAATACATTCCTAAGAGAGTTTTACCCAACTCAAAGGGTATGTACAGTTTAGTGACTTTCCAAGGCAATATTCTTCAAGTATTCCTCTGACTGTGCTGCTGCTCTCCTCAAAAAGTTTCAGTGCTTCCCTCTTGCCTCAGGAATAAAATATGCACCCTTCTATTTGGCTTTTAAAGCCCTTCACAAACTGAATCCATCTTAGCCTTTCCAATTTACTGTACATCACTCTTCATGTCCTATACTTTCTTACTTAGCTTCTTCATATATAACATTTTATTTGCCATCTTCATGCTTTTGCTCAGGTTGACTTCATGTTTAGAATATACCCATTCACAGATCTCGAGTATCTTTCAGTGATCAGCTCAAGTGCCATCTCCTATAGGAAACCTATCCTGTTCTCTCCTTCAGTTCCTAGTTTCCCCTACACAAGAAATAACTTCATATCTACATTGTATATATTTTGTACATAATTTTCTGTATACCTATTTTTTTTTACCACAATAGTTTCTGCCCTTGAGAGCTGGATAAACTTTATTTTTGTTTTAAGCTCTATATAAGAGCTTAAAATGCTTATTGAAGGAATGAATTAATTTGTTCACTCATTCAACCAATATTTATTAAGCACCTGCTCTGTTCAGAGCTTTGGACTAGGTACTAGGAGAGATAAATTTTAGATAGAATTTGTCTCTCCTCAGAGATTGTTCAGTCTAATAAGGAAAGAAGACACTAGCATAGGCAGAGCTTGAACAAGCACTGAATTTTGTCCTAACACATACATTTTAAGTGCCATGCTTCCATGTTCTACTTATTTGCACTTGGGAGAATCACATAACTTCATTTTCTTTATGCGGAAAAGAATGGGATTGGACCTTTAGGATACTTTCCACCTCCAAAATCCTGTGATCTTTTGATTCTATAAAACAAATCTTAACCCTGAACCTTCCAAATATATTAGTTATAATTTTAGTGACTTTTCATATTCCTGATTTCAAATTTCCTGATGCAGTCAATCAAGTGGTCCATAATCATTTATTAAGCACCTATTATATGCCAGCTACTATGGTGGTAAGTGTTCAGGATACAAAGTTTTTAAAAAGACTTTGCCCTCAAGAAGCTTATATTCTGCTGTCAGAGACAATGTTTCATACACAGACACACAGAAATATATACATATATATATATGCATATATACATACATGCATACATACACACATACACAGTATATATAAACTTATCTATATAATCATATACATGTGTATATATACATGTGATGTATATGTTGTTTGTTCCTTGTTCTTGAAGAGGATCATGACAACATGGAGGTGATGCCATGACATACAAGTGAATTGGATTTAAGTGAGAGAGGACTGTGCAAAGTCACCAGTCTCACATTCTCCTCTGGAGACTTCTGGGTCCAGTGGCCAGATACACATCAGGATGACCGGAAATGGCCCCCATACATGTATATAATATTATATGTAATATTATATAATATGTAGATATATTGAGAAAAATCATTATTTCTCTCTCATATTAATAGCCAACTATTAAAATTGAGGAGAACCCAGCTTTTTCCCTTTGTCTTATTTCCCTATCCAATTCTTCTCAAAAACAGGGTTGAAGAAAGATAGGATTAAAATTCTGGGTACTGCTACTCCACTCAACTAGCTCAGATTTGGGTGGAGGATATAGATTCTTCGTCCAGAGTACCCAAGTCTGGGGGTGGTCTGAATATGGGGGTAGTCTCTCTGTCCAGTCTCAGCCCCTAATTGCAGTGAACTCACTTCTCTTTGTAAAACCCACCTCTTATTAATTGTTAGCCAATCAGAGTTGACTGCCATCTGCTAGCACACCTCTCATTAAAGGGCATATAAACCTTGAGAAGTGGTCATGCTTACTTTTATATCGTCAAGAGGAGCCCTTTTGGTCAATCACTTGCTGGCCATGATTGATAAAATTGATCATAATTTACCTCAAAAGTTTGTCTCTTGAAATTATTTTACACTTTACAAGGTACATATATTATGTATGCATGTGTATACAACATGTATGCAAGATATCTTTTTCAGGGAAGATGGCACTAGTAGTAGGGGGGATCAGAAAAGACTTCATGTAGAAATGTCACTTGAGCAGAGCTGAAAGGTAAGGATACTTTCTTGGCATGGGACACAGATAGGACAAAGATGTGGAACCCTAGAATAAAGTCTGTGAGGAAGAACTCAGAAGGCAGTTGGGCTGTACTAAAGAGAGCAGGAATCAGAATAATCTGGAAAAATAGGGGAGCAGATGTGAGAGATACTGTTGAGGCAAAAATGATAAAATTTGTCAACTAATTAGTTATATAGAGTAAGGGAGAGCAAAGAACTGAGCTATTGCTAAGGACGATTGGTTGTCCTCTGTCCCTTATAGATACAATGCCTTGACTGGACAAATTTAACCGGCAAGGACCCTCAAAAGGCTCCCCATCCCCTCCTGCAGTAGTGAAACTGATATCTCTCAACCCTTTTCCTGAGGTGATACAATGTGGAGCTTAGATAGTAAGCACCTCCTTCAATATTTATAGTGTCTATCATGAAGGGTGGCAGCTATAGGTATATCCTATTCAACTGTGCTGAAGCACATTTTCTTATTTGCTTTGATGGAGAACTTACCAAGAGGCTGACATCATCGAACGTGGATTTCTCTTGGGGGAAAAAAAGAATGAGATGAGTTTTATTTCAGGAGAAGATAGACAATTTCAGTTGGAATAGTACAGAGTGTGTCAATAGTATAACACCTATGAAAAACAGAAGAGATGAGAAAATAGCTGATATTAAAGTGATGGAATAATCTCTTATTCTGTAATATCACTTTGTGTGACTTAAAGCAGTGAATCTTCAACCAGGATCTGTCAACCCCCCTCAATAATCTAAGGTGACAGCCTGCAGTTATCCATTATTCCCTGCTGTCATTTAGCTCCTTTGGGGAATTTGATAAATTGCATGTTTGTAGAATAAGTGATTCTTCCAGTTCTCCTATCCCGCCCCAACCCTTGCATCCTACCAGGTGTCAGAATACTACACAGCAAACAATGGGCTATGTTCTGAGCATGTTAATATGTGTACAAATCACAACTACAGATGATCAAACTGAGTTATTAGTGTCTGATGGGCACCATTCTGATTATTTATGCTCAAGTTATTTTTTAGGAATAGGAATGAACTCAGGGAGGAATTGTTGTGAAAAACAATGCAAAACTAGAGTCAAATAATACTGATCTATGCATTTCATTACCATAATAGAAAAAATCCTTCCTTCTGAACCCCCACAACAAAGCTAATTTAGACTGTCTGCATATGTTAAAAAAAGTATTGAGATATATTATCTAGATAATTTAGTAATAAAATGTTCAATTCATTAAAAACTTATTGGGGACATGATATAGAGAAGTGCTGTCTATGCTAATTAAATTTATCAAGTAATTACTCATTCCCCCTTTTTTTTTTGTCTGTGGCCACTACTTAGCATGTACCTATAATAATTATTGACATTTATAGAGTGCTTTGTAGTTTATAAAATGCTCTATAATTATCTTATTTCATTCTCCCAGATAGGTGGCATAGATGTCATTATCTATTTTACATATGGGAAAACCAATTCACACAAAAATTAAGTCACCTGTCCAATGTCAAACAGTTTGTAAGGGGCCAAAATGGAATCAGAATCCAAATGTTCTTATTCCATATTCAGTAGACTTTCCCCCATACCATAGTTTTCCTTTAAATTTCCACAGCTAAATAACTGGCCCCCACCCTGATGAATGACAGAAATGTAGGAATATTGGCCTTATTATTAAAAATGTTTATCTTGAGCTATCACAACAAATTGAAATGACTGGGTCAATTTCTGATCTTTGTTACCTCTGATTTTACAAAATTTGCATATGTAAATTTAATGACTTCCCACAAACCTGTGTAAACTCAAGTCAAATCAAGTCAAGAATCATTTATTAAGGACCTGTTATACACCAGGAGGCACTGTGCTGAGTGTGAAGAATACAGAGAACAGCAAAAGTATTCCTTGGTATCAAGGAGATCACAGTTTAATGGGAGAAACAACTTGCAAACCATAATGTACAAACAACACAGACTTATGTGCACATATGTGTATGTGCACATATATATGCTTATATATGAAAATACCTTCTTTTTGAGTTTGTGTGTTATTAGATAACTGCTGCTAAAATAGTTCTACTATAAAACAGAAATTCTAGAAGGATTTTATTATGTATAAGCACAGGTTTAAAGGAGAAAAAAGTAATCCTTAAACCTCACTCAATTATCAAGACTTCTTATAGTCAGAGCCGAGAAGGCAGAGTAAAAGCAGGAAACTGAGCTCCTGCTCCAACCACCTCCAATACTTGTAAAATATGACACAAAACAAATTTTAGCGCTACAGAACCCACAAAGTGGCAGAGAGAAACAAATCTCCTGCTGAAGGCAGCCTGTCAGGCTGAAAGGAAGGGCCCATCGCACCAAGCTAGGAGGTGAATGCAGTCCCACATGAGCTGCGTGGGAATGGGGGTGGTCCCAACCAGTGGCCTAGACCAACAGAGCAGACTTCAGGAGAGTGAATCACTGGCAGCTGTGGCAATTTCCAGACTTCTCAACCCATAAACACCAAAGAGAAAGTAAAAGGTCAAGGGGAACTCTGTTGGAACCAGGTGATTGAAGAGCATGGTCTGGCCTCTGCCCTTGGGGTGAGAGGTAGAAGAGGCCTGGTGGATGCAGCTGCTGCCATGTGGCTCTCTGGAGCTCCTGGCCTGCAGATTGTAGGGGGATCAAGTGACCATTCAGAGAGTAATCACTCTTGCTTTGATTTGCTTGGATCTGGATGATGGTCTTGGATGGTGGTCCTGGGGTTAAAAATGCCAGTGTGCCAGAGCCTGGGGTGGCTGTAGAGAAGGTACCCTCCTAAGCCCAACAACATTTGCAAAAATCCCAGCGATTTGGGACACACTCTCTCTACTCTGGAAGCAGAGTTCTACTGTGGCAAAGAGTGATCAAGCAGAGGAAGTGCAATCAGATCATAGAATACTTTTTGGGAGAAAAAAAGAATCAAAACATGGAGCCAGAAGTCAATGAAGTCAAAACTCCTGGATCAAAAGCCTCCAAGAAAACAATGAATTGGTTACAGGCCATGGAGGAGCTCAAGAAGGATTTTGAAAATCAAGTAAGAGAAGTGGAGGAAAAATTGGGAAGAAAAATGAGAATAATGCAAGAAACTCATGAAAAGCAAGTCAACAGCATGCTAAAGGAGACACAAAAATAATGAAGAAAATAATACCTTAAAAAATAGACTAACTCAAATGGCAAAAGAGGCCCAAAAAGCCAAGTATGAGAAGAATGCCTTAAAAAGCCAAATGTGCCAGCTGGAAAAGGACTTTCAAAAACTCACTGAAGAGAATAATCCCTTCAAAATTAGATTGGACCAATTAGAAGTTAATGACTTTATGAGAAATCAAGGTACTATAAAAACAGATCCAAAAGAAAGAAAAAAATAGAAGGCAAGATGAAATATCTCATTGGAAAAATCACTGACCTGGAAAATAGAAGCAGGGGAGATAATTTAAAAACAATTGAACTATATAAAATCCATGATCATAAAAAGAGCCTAGAAATCATCCTTCAAAAACTTCTCAAGGAAAATTGCCCTAATATTCAAGAACCAGAGGGCAAAACAGAAACTGAAAGAATTTATCAATCACCCCTTAAATTAGATCCCAAAAAGAAAACTCCTAGGAATATCTTAGCCAAATTCCAGAATTCCCAGGTCAAAGAGAAAATATTACAGGCTGTCAGGAAGAAACAATTTGAGTATTGTGGAAGACCAATCAGGTTAATACAAGACCTAGCAGTTTCTACACTAAGGGATTGAAGGACTTGAAATATGGTATTCTGGAGGTCAAAGGAACTAGGATTAAAACCAGGAATCACCTACCCAGCAAAACTGAGTATAATGGTTCAGGAGTAAATATGGTCATTCAGTGAAATAGAGGACTTTGAAGTATTCTCTTTTTTTTTCCCCCAATAAGTATTTATTTATTTAATTTATTTTTTTGAATGACTTGTTTATTTACTTTTAGTTTACAAGATTCAGTTCCACAATCACTTGAGTTTCAGATTTTCTCCCCTCCCTTCCCCCCTTCCCCCCATGGTGGTGTGCAATCATGTATAGGATCTGCAAATACTTTCACATTGTACAATAGTTTGGTTATATAGAAGGATTGTAACCTATGAGTGATCACTGGGATAAAAAAGCAAAACTAAGCATGAAAAAGAATGATAGCATGTTATGCTTCAGTCTCTGTTTAAACTATAGTCTTTCTATATCTTTCTCTGAGTTTAGATTTCTCCTTCCATCCTGAGGATTGTAGAGTTGTCTTTTAGCTGTGTGTTGTTGAGGATAGTCCAGTTTATCAAGGTTGGTCATCAAATGTATGAT
>CM053581.1:315410751-315430317 GCA_028627135.1 Pseudochirops cupreus | reverse complement strand
AATTTGTGAGATGGAAAAAGAATCTCAAAAGTTTTCCGAAGAGAATAATTCCTTCAGAATTAGAGTGGAGCAAATGGAAGCAAATGACTTTATGAGAAATCAAGATAATATTAAACAGATCCAAAGAAATGAAAAAATAGAAGGCAATGTGAAATATCTCCTTGAAAAAACCACTGACCTGGAAAATAGATCCAGGAGAGACAATTTAAAAATTATTGGACTACCTGAAAGCCATGATCGAAAAAACAACCTAGAAATCATCCTTTAAGAAATTCTCAAGGAAAATTGCCCAGATATTTTAGAACCAGAGGGCAAAATAGAACTTTAAAGAATTCACTGATTGCCTCTTGAAAAAATCCCCTAAAGAAAATTCCTAGGAATGTTATAGCCAAGTTCCGGAGTCCCCAAGTCAAAGAGTAAATATTACAAGCTGCTCAGAAGAAACAATTTGAATACCGTGGAAACACAATCAGGATAACCCAGGATCTAGCAGCTTCTATATTAAGGTAGCAAAGGGCCTGGAATATGATATTCTGGAGACCAAGGGAGCTAGGATTAAAACCAAGAATCATCTACCCAGCAAAACTCAATTTAATGTTTTAGGGGAAAATATGGTCATTCAATGAGGTGGAGGACTTTCAAGCATTCTTGATGAAAAAATCAGAACTGAATAGAAAATTTGACGTTCAGACACAAGAAGCATGAGAAGGTAAACATGGAAAAGAAATCATAAAGAACTTATCAAAGTTGAACTATTTACATGCCAACATGGAAAAATGATAATTGCAACTTATGAAACTGCTCTCAGTATGAGGATAGGTGAAGGGAATATAAGTGTGTATATATATATATATATATATATATATATATATATATATATGCATATATATATGTATACATACACATATGTCTATATTGGAGGGTATATATGCATATGAATACATATGTCAGTGTGTGTACATATGTATACATAGACAGAGGGCACAGGATCAATTGTACGGGAAGGAATAATATTTTAAAAGGTGAAATTAAGAGGTGGGAGAGGAATGGAATGAGAAGAGACAGGGAGAGGCACAATAGTGTTAATCATTTCATATAGAAGATGCAAGGGATAACTGTTACAATGGAGGGGAAGAACAAGAAGGCAAAAAGGGAATAGGTCACCTTATTCTCATTGAATTTGGCTTAGGGGAGGAATGACATACACTTGAAATTGGGCATCTTGCCCTACAGGAGAGTAGGGGGAAAGGGGATGAGAGGAGGGATGATGGAGAGGAGGGCAGGTTGGGGAAGAGCATTATTAGAAGCACACACTTCTGTAAAGGGACAGGGACAAAGTAGAGGATAGAACAAGTGGAGGGTGGGATAGGAAATATGGAAATATAATGAGTCTTTCACAATATGTCCATTGTGGAAATGTTCTGTGTAACTACAAACATATGGCCTGTATTGAATTACTTGTCTTTCCAGTGGGGATGGGTGACAAGGGAGGAAGGGAAAGAATCTAGAATTTAAAGTTCTAAAATCAAATGCTAATACATATAGATACATTTATTATTATTGTTATTATTATTATTATTATTATTATTATTATTATTTTCATGCAACTGAGAAATAAGACATGCAGGCACGTAGATAGGGAGATCCATCTTGCTCTACTGGAAAGTCAGAGTGGTGATGAGGGATGATATAGGAGAGAACAGATTGGGGGAGGGAGTATACAGTGGGATCACTGATTTGGGGTGGTGGGGAGGGGAAAGGTGGTAAGAAAATTTGTAACTCAAAATTTTGTGGATATAAATGATGTAAACTAAAAATAAACAGAAGTTAATTCAAAAAAGAAACAAGCATGACCTTCAGAAAATGAAAGTGATATGAGAAGACATCTTCCCTTACTCCTCCATAGAGCTGGAATATCTACCATTTCGGAACATTACATATGTTATTAGATTATTTTTTGGGGGGGTTATTGGTGTTATTTTTAGTGTTCTAGTCTCCTTTTTTTTAAAATGTGCATATGCCTATGTAGTAATATTGGACAACTGTGAGTAGAAAGGAGAAGGGATACAGGGAAAATGTTAGGAATAAATTTATTTATAAAATTGATATACAGTATATATTGGTTATTATTATTACTATTGTTGTAATTATTATCATTCATATTAAGTCTAGATATGTACTCCCACATGTACCAATAAATATTTTTGACAGTAAGGTTAGACTCAACTAGCCCTACTACCAAAAAAATCCCACAATAATCAAACTAGCTTTTTCCCACTTAATAGTATTTTATTTTTTTCCAATTACATGTAATGGCAGTTTTCAACATTCACTTTTATAAGATGGTGAGTTCCAATTTTTTCTTCCTCCCTGTTCAGAGCTCCCTGACTGCTCAGATGAAAACGCTCCCTCCATCCAAGGTTGTATGTAAAGTGTATAGTTGATTCACACAGTCAAAGCCCCGGCTGTTGGTCTTTATTTCTCTGATTGTAATTTTTTCTGTTTGTATTTTCTCTGAAGTTCACAGTGCTGATTTTTCCCCTGAACTAGTGAATGTAATTGAAAAAGATTGTTGACCCCTTAAACAGCTATCTTTCCTAGTAAAGCAGGTCTAAGAACCTGTGTTAGCAGCTATCCTGGATATGCCAGTGTGATTGCCACTACAATAGGTTATACATCTACAATCATATTAAACATATTTCCACATTAGTCATATTGTGAAAAAAGAATCAGAACTAAAGGCAGAAACCATGAGAAAGAAAGAAAAGAAACCAAAAAATTAAAAATAGTATGCTTTGATCTGCATTCAGAATCCACAGTTCTCTCTCTGGACGTGGATAGCATTTTTCATCGTGAGTATTTTGGAATAGGCTCAGATCACTGTTTTGCAGGAAGAACTAAGTCTATCAAAGTTGGTCATCACACAATGTTGTTGTTGCTGTGAACAAGGTTCTCCTGGTTCTACTCATTTCATTCAGCATTAGTTCATGTAAGTCTGTCCAGGTTTTTCTGAAATCTTTCCTGCTCAGCTTTTCTTATAGCATAAGAGTATTCCATTACATTCATATGTTACAATTTGTTCAGTCATTCTACAATTGATGGTCATCCTCTTAATTTCCAATTATTTGCCACCACAAAAAGAGCTATTATAAATACTTATGTGCATATGGGTTCTTTTCCATTTTTTAATGGTCTCTTTGGGATACAGACCTAGGAGTGATATTGCTCGTTCAAAGGGTATGCATAGTTTGGTTGCCCTTTGGGCATAGTTACAAATTGTTCTCCGGACTGGATCTGTTCACAACTCTACTAGCAATATACTGCTGTTCCAATTGTCCCACATCTTTTCCAACATTTATCATTTTTGTTTTCTGTCATATTAGCCAATCTGATAGGTATGAGGTGGTACCTCAGGGTTGTTTTAATGTGCATTTCTCTAATGGATAGTGATTTAAAACATTTTTAATATTACTATAGATAGCTTTAATTTCTTCATAGGAAAACTGCCTGTTCATATCCTTTGACCATTTACTAATTGGGGAATGACTTGTATTCTTATAAATTGGACTCATTTCTCTATATATTTGAGAAAGGAGGCCTTTTTGGAAACAATAACTGTAAAGATTGTTTCCCAGCTTTCTGATTTCCTTCTAATCTTGTTTGCATTGACTTTCTTTGGAAAAACTTTAAAAATTTAAAGTAAGTAAAATTATCCAATTTTGTAATT
The DNA here is from genome assembly GCA_028627135.1 of Pseudochirops cupreus. Classification (NCBI taxonomy): domain Eukaryota; kingdom Metazoa; phylum Chordata; class Mammalia; order Diprotodontia; family Pseudocheiridae; genus Pseudochirops; species Pseudochirops cupreus. The sequence goes on along the minus strand of CM053581.1, from coordinate 315,426,590 downwards.
AATTATGTTTTGTGTCTCTTGGTTGGTCATGAATTCTTTCCTTCTCCATAAATCTGATGGGTAAACTATTCTTTCCTCTGCTAATTTGCTTATGATATCACACTTTATGTCTAAATCATGCATCCATTTTGACCTTATCTTTGTATATGTTGTGAGATGTTGGTATCTGCCTAGTTCTTGCCACATTATTTTCTAGTTTTCCTGGTAGTTTTTGCAAAATAGTGAGTTCTTATCCCAGAAGTTTGAGGCTTTGGGTTTATTAAACAGTAGATTACTATAGTTATTGACTACTGTGTCTCATTTACCTAAATTATTTCATTGATCCACCACTCTATTTGTTTTTCCCCATTAAATTTCTTTTTGCTTTACAACATTCAGTTCCACAAGTTTTTGAGTTCCAATTTTTCCCCTCCCCGAGGGAGCATGCAATCCAATATAAGTTCAACATATACCTTCACATTAAACATTAGTTAAGTTGCAAAAAAGAATTATGAAAAATGGAATGAACAATGAAAAAAGAAGAAACAAAATAAAACAAAACAAAAAAGAGACAGAGCAAGTAGTTTACTTCAATCTGCATTCAGACTCCCTTAAGTCTTTCTCTGATGTGGATAGCCTTTTCCATCATGAGTCTTTGGAGTTGTCTTGTATCACTGAGAAGAGCCCAATCTATCAAAGTTAGTCATAACAGATACAATGTGTCAGTAATTGTATAAAATGCTCTCCTAGTTCTGCTCCCCTCACTCAGCATCAGTTTATATAAGTCTCTCAAGGTTATTATGAAGTCAGTCTGTTCCTCATTTCTTATTGCTCAATACTCTTCCATTACATTAATATACCATAACTTGTTTAGCTATTATCCAATTGGCAGGCATCTCCTTGATTTCCAATTCTTTGCCACCACAAAAAGAGCTGCTATAAATATTTAGTACATATGAGACCTTTTCCCACTTCTACGATCTCTTTGAGATACAACCCCAGAAGTGATATTGCAGAGTCAAAGGGTGTGCACATTTTTATAGCCCTTTGGGCACATTTCCAAATTGCTCTACACAATGTTTGGATCAGTTCACAAGTCTACCAAAAATGCATTAGTGCTCCAATTATCACACATCTTCTCCAGCACTTGCCATTTTCCTGTTTTGTCATGTTAGCCAATCTGACAGGTGAGATGTGGTACCTCAGAGTTGCTTTGATTTGCATTTCTCTCATCAATAGTGATTTAGAGAATTTTTTCATATGCTCATAGATATCTTTAATTTCTTCCTCCGAAAACTGCCCATTCATAGCCTTTACCATTTATCAATTGGGAAATGACTTGTATTCTCATAAATTTGACACAGTTCTCTATATATTTCAGAAATGAAGCCTTTATCAGAGACACTGGTTGTAAAAATTCTTTCCCAATTTTCTGCTTCTCTCCTAATCTTGGTTGCATTGGCTTTGTATGTACAAAACCTTTTCAATTTAACGTAATCTAAATTATCCATTTTGCATTATATAATGCCCTCTACCTTTTGGTTGTAAATTCTTCCCTTTTCCATAAATCTAACAGGTAAACTATTCTTTTCTCTCCTAGACTGCTTATAGTATCAGTGTCTCCATCTAAATTGTGAAACCATTTTGACTTTATCTTGGTATACAGTATAAAATATTGGTCTATGCCCAGTTTCTGTGATACTATTTACCAGTTTTCCCAGCAGTTTTTGTCAAATAATGAGTTCTTATCCCAGAAACTGAAGTCTTTGGGCTTATCAAACAGTAGATTACTATAGTCATTGACTACTGTGTCTTGTGTACCTAATCTATTCCACTGATTCACCACTCTATTTCTAAGTCAGTACCAAGTAGTTTTCATGACTGTTGCTTTATAATACAGTTTAAAATCTGGTATTACTAGGCCACCTTCCCTAGCATTTCTTTTCATTAATTGCCTTGATATTCTAGACCTTTTGTTCTTTCAGATGAATTTTGTTATTATTTTTTCCAGCTCTATAAAACAATTTTTGGTAGTTTGATTGATATGGCACTAAATAGGTAAATTAATTTAGGTGAAATTTTAATTTTTATTATATTACCTTGACCTAACCATGAGCAACTGATGTTTTTTCCAATTATTTAGATCTGACTTTATTTGTATGAAAAGTGTTTTGTAATTGTGTTCATATAGTTCCTGAGTTTGTTCTGGGAGGTAGACTCCAAGTATTTTATAATGTCTACAGTAATTTTAAATGAAATTTCTCTATTTCTTGCTGTTGGGCTTCATTAGAAATACATAGGAATGGCAGCAATTTATGTGGGTTTATTTTATATCCTACAGCTTTGCTAAAGTTATTTATTATTTCAAGTATTTTTTTTTACTTGGTTCTCAATGATTCCTGAAGAATATCATCATATCATCTTCAAAGAGAGATAGCTCAGTCTCTTCTTTGCCTATTCTAATTCCTTTTTTCTTCTCTTATTGCTACAGCTAACATATCTAGTAATGAATTGAATAACAGGCATGATAGTGGACATCCTTGTTTCACATCCTATCCTACTGGAAATGCTTCAAACTTATTCCCATTACATATAATACTTGCTGATGTTTTAGGTAAATGCTACTTATCATTTTAACAAAGACTCCATTTATTTTTATGCTTTCTAGTGTTTTTAATAGGAATGGGGGTTGCATCTTGTCAAAAGCTTCTTCTGCATCTATTGAGATAATCATATGGTTTCTACTAGTTTTGTTGTTGATATGCTAAATTATGCTGATAGTTTTCCTAATATTGAATCAGTCTTGAACTCCTGGAATAAACCCTACCTGATCAAAGTGTACTATTCATGTGATAAATTACTGTAATCTTTTTGCTAATATTTTATTTAAATTTTTTGCATCTATATTCATGAGGGAAATTGGTCTATAATTTTCTTTCTCTGTTTTGACTTTTCCCAGTTTAGGTATCAGTACCATATTTGTATCATAAAATAATTTGGTAGGACTCCTTCACCAATTTTCCCAAATCATCTATAAAGTATTGGAATTGATTGTTCTTTAAGTGTTTGATAGCATTTGCTTGTAAATCCATCTGGCCCCAGAGATTTTTCTCCTAGAGAGTTCTTTGATGGCTTGTTCAATTTCTTTTTCTGAGATGGGGTTATTTAAGTATTTTACTTCATTTTCTGTTAATCTGGGCAATTTATATTTTTGTAAATATTCACCAATTTCACTAAGATTGTCAAATTTATGGGCATACAATTGGGCAAAATAATTCCTGTTAATTTTAATTTCCTATTCATTAGAGGTGAATTCGCCCTTATCAATTTTGATACTGGTGATTTGTTTTTCCTCTTTCCTTTTTTAAAAATAAAATTGACTAAAAGTTTATCAATTTTATTGTTTTTTCCCCCCACATATCCACCTCTTAGTTTTATTTAGTAGTTCGATAATTTTCCTAATTTTAATTTTTAAAAATCTCTCCTTTGATTTTCAGTATTTCTAATTTGGTATTTAATTGAGGAGTTTCAATTTGTTCTTTCCTAGTTTTTTTCAGTTGCATGCCAAAGTCATTGATCTCCTTCTTTTCTTTTTTTTTTTTTTGGTGTGTGTGTGTAAGCATTCAGAGATATAAAACTTCCCTTAAGAACTGCTTTTGCTGCATCTCACAAATTTTGGTATGTTGTCTCATTATGCTCATTCTCTTGAATGAAATTTTATATTGTTTCTAGGATGTGTTGCTTATTCCAGTCATTCTTTTTTTTATTTTTAATTAAAAAATATTTATTTTTAGTTTACAACATTCAGTTCCACAATCCCTTGAGTTTCGAATTTTCTCCACCTCTCTCCCCTCCTCCCTCACCCCACCCCACCATGGCAGTATGCAATCAAATATAGGATCCAGTCATTCTTTAGGATTAGATTATTTAGTTTCAGATTCGTTTTTAGTCTATCTTTCCATGACCCTTTATTACATATAATTTTTATTGCCTCATGATCTGAAAAAGATTCTTTTAACATTTCTGCCTTTCTGCACTGGATTGTGAGGTTTTTATGACCTAGTACATTGTCAGTTTTTGTCTATGTGCCATGTACTGCTGAGTAGAAGGTATATTCCTTTTTATGCCCATTCAGTTTTCTCTAGAAGTCTATCATATCTACCTTATCTAAAATTCTATTCACCTCTTTAACTTCTTTCTTATTTATTTTGAGATTAGATTTATCAAATTCATAGAGGGGGGGAGGTTAAGGTCCCCCCCTAGTGTAGTTTTCTTTCTATTTCTTCCTATAACTCCCTTAACTTCTTCTCTAAGTATCTGGACACTATATCACTTGGTGCATATATGTTTAATAATGATATTACTTCATTGTCTATGGTGCCTTTTAGCAGGATAGTTTCTTTATTTATCTCTTTTAATGAGATCTATTTTTGCTTTGTCTGAGATTAGGATTGCTACCTCTGCTTTTTATTTTTACTTTAGCTGAAGCAGGATATATTCTACTCTAACCTTTCATCTTTACCCTGTCTGTATCCCTGTGTTTCAAATCTGTTTGTTGTAAACAGCATGTTGTAGGATTATGTTTTTTAATCCATTCTGCTGTCTGCTTCTGTTTTATGGGAGAGTTCATCCCATTCACATTCACAGTTATGATTACTATCTGTGTTTTTATCTCCATCCTATTTCTCCCCCGTTTATGCTTTTATTTCTCCCTTCCTTTCCTCAAAAGAGTTTAACTTTTGACTGCAACCTCCTTATTCCCTTTTTATCATCTCCCCTCCCTTTTCTTACCATTTTCCCTTACTGCTTTTTCTCTCCCTTCTAACTCCCCACTTTCTTTCCCCTTTCACCTCCTACTGCCTGCAAATTAAATGTCTATACTTAACAAAGTATGCTATTCCCTCCCTGAACCAAATCCAATGAGATTAAATCTCAAACAGAGCTCATCTCCCTCCCTTCTTTCCCTCTGTTATAAGTTTTTGTGTCCCTTCAAGTTAGATTCCTATACTTAAATGGATATATTATTCCCTCTTTGAATAAAAAAACTGATGAGAATAAAGCTCATAAAATGTTCATCTCCCTCCTGTCTTTTCCTCTATTATTACATGCTTTTGTGGTTCTTCATGTGATGTAATTTACCCTTTCCTGCCTCCTCCTTTCCTCTACTCCCATTATAGTCCTTTTATATCCATTAATTAGTTTTTTTTAATCATCGCATCAGTTAATTTATAACCACATTCTCTGTGTATATCCCTTTTAAATGTCATAAAACTCATACAGTTCTCAATATTAACAGGTATCATCCTCCCATATAGCGATATAAACAGTTTGATCTTATTAGAATAAGAATATATAATATAACAAGAATATATAATAATAAAAAATGGGAATTTTTTTCCTTTTTACCTTTTTAAGTCTCTCTTGAGTTTTGTATTTGAAGATCAAATTTTCCATTGAGCTCTGGCCTTTTCATCAGGAAGGTCTGGAAGTTCCTTATTTAATTGAATGTCCCATCTCCTTGCCTGAAAGATTATGGTCAATTTTTCTGGGTAGTTTATCCTTGATTGGAGTCCAAGGTCCTTTGCCTTATGATATGTCATATTCCAATGCCTCTGATTTTTTAATGTAGAAGCTGCAAGGTCTCGTGTAATACTGACTGTAGTTCTGGTGGGTGATTCAGTTTGCCAGGGCTCATTTTTGCTCTGCTATGATCATATCTGTGCTGATGCAGCTCCTGCCCTCTGTGTTCTGTTCTGCACTACCCCTGCCTGGTACAACAGAACCCACCCTCCCACTATCCACATTGTCTTGCTCTGGAAATCTGCCACACTCTGCTTCCTACTGGATTCTGCCACTCTCAAATTTGTTCAAGTTCACTTTTTAGATGTATCTGAATAAATTTGTGGGAGCGCTCAGGTGAGTCCCCGCTTTCACTCAGCCATCTTGGCTCCACCCTCCAAACCAGATTTTTAACATTAATACAGTTTAATTGCAAAACAAATTATCAGTATATTTATATGGGTGACAAGTAAGAAAAACACTTAACTATCTTATAGGTTTGTAAGGAAAATTCACTATAAACCAAAAAAGCAATGCTCAGTCATCACTATTGTCTTCTCTTCCTCTTATTTTTTCTTTCTTTTTTTCTCCTTCTCATCTTCTTGTCCCCTCCTACCTCTCCTTATCTCTTATAATCATCATCTAAACCTTTAATTCAAAGCAAAGGCTTATTTTTTTTTTTCTGTTCCTTGTTTTTTTAGGAATTGTCATGTTTTGTGTGCTGGCAGGTTACATAAGAAGGGACAGGAAATGGATGTGATTAATAATGTTCCACTTTGGGGCAGTGAGGTGGGGCAGTGAATAGAGTACTGGCCCTGGAGTCAGGAGTACCTGAGTTCAAATCTGGCCTCAGATACTTGATCATACTTACTAGCTGTGTGACCTAGGGCAAGCCACTTAACCCCAATTGCCTTGCCTTCCCCCCTCAAAAAAAATGCTCCACTTAGATTTCCATGACATTTTCTGGAAGAGCAAGAAACATATTGAGTGATACCATTATCATTGTCACCTCACTAGTGTAAGAAATTTTACAATAGCATTTCAAAACTTAAAGATGATAAGATTGTTTAGTCCATGCCCTTTACTTGTCATTTTACAAATTAAATATTTGGTTTCTCTGTTTCTAGTATAAATTCATGCACATACACATAAATGTTTACAGATTTTGTTTTTTGGTGGTGAAGAGAGGGGAAGAGGACCCAGGCTTGGGATTTCCTTAGTATAATGAACTTCTGGTGAGAAAACTACCTTCACCAAAACAATTTGGCACACTCTCAGCAATGTCTAGCATGAGAGCATGAGTTTATACGTACAAACTTATATGTACAGCTATATAAAATGAAAAATAATAGTGTATGAGGACACATACATATGTATACATATACCTATTTAAAACAGTTTATGACCACAATGACTTTGGGAGCCTTCTTTCCAAAGCTAGCATATTATTTGTGATTTATCTTTTATCCCAACTCCTTTTCATAATTCCAGAAACATTTTTAAAATTCTACCTGCTTACACTGGGGTATGTTTCTTTAATCACTTGTAGAGGGTTTCTTTCTTTTCTTTTCTTTTTTCTTTTTGCAAAAAAAGGAAAGGAAAGTATAATTAGATTTTATTGCTGTAACAAACCACAAAACCTTTCTAGTAAGTAGCCTATCTGAAAATAAATCACCTAACGATTATAAATCACGTATATTAAACACTAACTTTAATAAAAAGGCTCATTACAAACCAGCTAGTGGGGCTAGTCACTGAACCAATTTTCAGCCCATCATCAATTTTGTCGGGGCCCTTAATAGCATCATGAAGCTACATTTCGTTGTTAAGGCCAAGTAAAGTAAGGACTTATTCAATCATCTGAACAGCCCAAATGAACAGTGCAAGCAATGTGTGATCATTTAATTGCCGTAGCTGATTTGGTCTTGCTAATCCTAAAAGAGAAGGATGACATAATGAAAAGCTCCAGAATGATGCAATGTTCTATTAAGTATTGTATAGCTCATCCTATCCATCCATTCTCCTTTGCACCTTCAACTCAGGGTAAAGACAACATCTCCCTTAATTTTATCCTTGTATAGTTTCAAACCATACGGTAATTTTTTTCTTTTTTGAGAAAGTGCTTATGGGAGGAAGGAGGATTAGTTATCAGAATTTTTAAAACCATTAAATCAAGTAACTGTCTAGAGGGTAACCCTCTATTTTGTCGAAAATAAATCTTGGCGTGGGAATATTGTCAGAATATTGCCATTCATAGCAAAAGTAATAGCAGCAAGAATAACTCTTTATTTAGTTTCACTACTGACTTGGGGAAAAGGATCAGTTACCAAATAATAATCACTATTCAACAAGAACCAAAGCAAAATCAGTCAACTGGTACTTATTAAGTGCACTCTTTTCTTATACTTTACTCCCCTCCACAAACTCTGCAGTTCAGCAAAACTGGACTCCTTTTTATCCCATGAACATACTCTCTTTTCTCCTGATACCAGACATTTTCACTGGCTTTCCCACATGTCAGGAATTCTCTCCCTCTTCTTCTTTGCTTCCTGGCTTCCTTTAAGTTTCATTCTATCTTGTACCGGGTGCTGTGCTAGGTGCTGCAGGCATGAAATAAAAAAGGAACTAATCCTTGCTCTCAAGAGGCTTATATTCTATAGGGAAAGACAATATAAACACATAGTAGTATTCAGCAAAAAAACATTTACTAAGCATTTAATATGTGCCAGACACTGTGCTAAGCATTGGAGGTAAAATGAAAAGCAAAAATAGTCCCTTGTTCAGGAAGCTCATGCTCTAGTGAGGGAAACAATATGAAAGAATTATTTATGTACAAGATATACAGGATGCAAGAGAGGTAAACTATGAAGGAAGGCACTGGTTTTGAGGGGAACTGGTAAAGGCTTCATGTAGGAAGTGAGATGTGAGGTGAGACTTAAAGGATGTCAAGAAATCCAGGAGGTGGAGACGAGAATGGAGAGAATTGCTGAAATGGGGGCACCAGCCAATGAAAATGCAGGGAGTTGAGAAATGGAGTGTCTTGTTGGAGAAACAGCAACTGAGGCCAGATAGGATCATAGAGTATGTGGAAGGCAGTAAAGTCTAAGGAAGTTTGGAAGGAGTGAGGTTGTGAAAAGCTTTAAAAGCTAAACAGGGATCTTGTATCTGATCCTGGAACTAATAGGGAATCACTGGATTTTGTTGAGTTGGGCATGTAGGTGGCATGGTCATGTCTGCACATTAGGAAAGCCATTTTGGCAGCTGAGTGAAGGATGGATGGAAGTGGGGAGAAACTTGAAGCTGGTAGAACAACTAGAAAACTGTTGTAATAGTCTAGGCATGAGGTAATGAGAGCTTTCACCATGACTATGTCAGAAAAGAGAAGATGGGGATATCAGACTTATCTCAAAGGTAAAATAGAAAGGCCTTGGCAAGAAATTGGCTATGGAGGTGAGTGAAACTGAGGAAATGAGGATGATATTTAGTTTGATAGCCTGTTACTGAAAGGTTGGTGCTATCTTCAACAGTGATAGGGAAGTTCAGATGGTTGGATGGCTTTTTTTGGGGGGGGGGGAGACATAGATGATAGATAGATGAGAGATAAATATATAAGAGATAGATGTTAGTTATATGGATAGATAGATTATAGTATATTTCTGAAGTGTGCAACCAGACCTAAATCTAGAAATAGAATGGGAAAGCAAACCCAAATAGAGTGAATCAATTCTCTTGAAAACAGCTCAACAAAGCTCTTTCCCAGGACTGAGACTGTTGTTGCTTCCTCTTCTCTTTCTAAGGAGGAGAACTAAGAATAAAAGCAATCCTTCCTAGTTGACTTCAGCCACACTTTGAAGCTTTTGAAAGACTTTCACATATATATGATGTTGCTTCAACTCAGAGACAAGATCATAGGACCATGCATCTTAAGCTGAAAGGGAATTGAGACATCATCTCATCCAAGTCTTTCATTTTATTGATGAGAAAACTGTTAAGTTCAAAGTTCTCTGATACAAAGAGAGAGCCAAAAATTTTAATGCAGATTTTCCAGATTGTGGGGGTGCCATGCCCCTAACCTCCACAATATGGAAGGGATAACTTTAGGAGAGTTTAAGTGATTTGTGTAAAATCACACAGTTTAGTAAGTATCTGAGGTGGGATTTGAATCCAGACCCTCTGACTCTAGAACCCAGTAATTTTTTCATTGTACTTTTCAAATAATAATCATTTATTAAGTGCCTATTAGGTAGACTGGGTATTCACAAAGTCTAACTCCAAGATGTCATTGTTTATTAGAGATAGCACTGGGACCTTGAAGACTGTAACAATGGAGTATAAGCCATAGCTATTTCTACTATGGTAGAAAGACTTTGAGTTCAACCCCAGCAAGAGAATTTGTTCGTTGTCTGAGGACAAATCTAATTCAGTACAGAAAGATTAATTGCCAGTAAGTTGATTGGTAAGTGATGACGTCTTTGGCCATTTCCATCAATGAAAGGAAGAAAAAATAAAAATGAACTATGGTCTCTTCTGAGGTGATTGCAATAGGGTGGAGAAAGCTAGCCAGAGTGTGCCAAGAATGACATTTTCTATAAATATAAATTTAACTTTTGGTACCCAAAATCTAAGATCTTTGTCCAATGAAAAATCCATCAACAAACTACAAGGGGAACTGAATAGTATCAATAGTCTCATGATAAAAGAAACCAGAAGACAAAAAGAAGAGCCAAATAAGTGAGATGGTGATTCATAGATTCTTCTTGGGGAGGTAAGCAAAGAGTTTGATTTCATGTCGCACTCAGAGCAATAAAATACGTTGCTTCATGAGACATTTGATTATCACATTTCAACATCTTTATGATGATTATACGCATGAACATCAGTTGCAGCTTTTGCTCCAACATCTGCTACTCAAAGTAAAGAGACAGAAATCCCTTTATATCATCCTGGGAGGTGAGCAGGTCTAACAGTCTTGTCAATCCCACCGTACAGAGAGAATACTGATGCTCACAAAGATTATGTCTTACTGGTAGCTCCAGTGTTTCTCTCTCTCTCTCTCTCTCTCTCTCTCTCTCTCTCTCTCTCTCTCTGCATTTATCCCTTCCATATTGGGGGGTTAGGGGCATGGCACCCCCACAATCTGGAAAAGCTGCATAAAAATTTTTGACCCTCCCTTTGTACAAGAAAACTGTGAACATTTTCTTTTGTGGCGTCTTTACAGTATCTTATTATGAAATTTGGGCTAAATATTTGGTCTTAAGTTTTGTGTCATCTGCTGGCCTTCATGTGTCATCTGTAGCTTCTGCAAAATTCCCACTAAAACCTCATTTAATATCTTATGCCAACCCATGATATATAGAAACAACTGTAAGAAAAATCATGATGTGGAAGAGATAACTGTATACCACGCTACAAATATGGAGTTGTTCTCTGAAGCTGTGAAGAAAGAGCAGGACTTTAGGAAAGGCAATAGGAATCAAGAAAGACTAGAGATTTTGCCAAGTTCTTTATGGTAGTCAAATAGGCTTCCTTTTCACCTGTGAGACTCTGGGTTCCCAGGATCCTTTCCAGCTTGGCATGTTTTAGAGCTGAGACAAAGCATACTTTAAGTCACTTGTGCAGGCTATGGTGGACCGGAAGGAGAATGGCAAATATAGCATAAACTACCTCTTGCTAGAGATCTATATTGAGTCTGAACAAATGCAGATTTCTTATGCACAGTAGCTCAGCTGCTGAATGCTAGACTCACCCCATCCCTGCTTCCCCCAACCCCTACCCCCAGCAGGTCACTTGGCATTTGCTTAGGTAGGAGAACTGAGGAGAAGGCAATAAACTATCCATAGAATGTTAGTAGTACATTCGGAAATGAGTGTTCCAAGTCTCACATGCAATCTACTTCATCACAAAGGTATGTTAAGAAACCCATAATTCTATCATTTGACAGCTATAGTTTTTGTATTTATTCATTCTACATTTATAATGATAGCTGGAATTTACATAAATCTTGAAGATTTGCAAAGCACTTTACAGATATTATCTCATTTGATCCTCACAACAATCCTGGGAGGTAGATGCTATTATCATCTCCATTTTACATATGAGAAAAATGAAGCAGAGTTTAAATGAAGTGCCTAGAGTCACATATTAGTAGTAAGTGTCTGATGTCAAATTTGGACTCAGTTTTCCTAACTTTGGGTCCAATACTCCATCTACTCTACCAACTAGTGGCTTAATATATTGCTTTAAAGTTTGCTGAGTGCTTTGCAAACCATAATCTTATTACATCCTCACCATTTTTATCACCATTAGACCATACTTTGATGACGAGAACACTGAGAGTAAAAGAAGTAAAATATCTGAGGCAGGCAGGATTCAAACTCAGGTCTTCCTGACTCTGAGGCTAGTACTCATTCCACCTATTCCTGGAAGAGTAATGCTATTAACTCTTTCATGACCCTGCCATGGCTCCTAGTACCTCTGGATTGTAGGCTTTTTTTTTTTAATGACTTACCTTTTATATTATAATGTACAATCATATTGGCAGCGAATTCTTTGCTTTCTCTATTCCTTAACTATGAAAAAAAGTAAAGAAAAGAAATATTTTTTATTCTCTGGGATTTACTATACAAGTGACTCTCTCCTTAAGTAATATAATTATCCCTCTAGGAACATGATTTTGTGTTAACACTCAAATGGAGATATGTGATTATCACAGTGGCTCTCTTCTTCCCCTTACCATGCCCTAGTGTACCTCAGCTAGGGGAAATGAAAAGAATTCGTTTCTTCAGTTTGGTCTGATTCCCTGAAGTCTTAGATCAAGAGTCCAATCTGGGTCAAAAGCAGATCATAGATTATAATATCTCTTGCAGTGTCGTTGTGATTCTTAGTCAATATCAGTTGAATTAAACTGGACTGAATTGATTTAGTACAAGTAACAAGGGGTGTGTTGGAGGGAAGGCACATTTTCAGTTCTGCTATATTTTAGGTAACATTGATCCAAAGACATGTCTGTGGGTGCCAACATATTTTATTGAAAAGGTTAGAATCTAAAAAAAAGGAACAGGCATTCTGATAGATTTACAGTGTAGAGGCTATATGTCAGTATGAAACACAATGGAAAATACCCTACTCTTTATAATACATGCATGATCAGACTGACCATTACAAGTTAAATCAATAAAAAAATAGGAAGAAAGAAAAGAAATGCTTGAAATACTTAGACAGATTGTCTTAAATCAATGTCAATGAGAAGTTTTATAAATTCCAAAGCCTGCCTAAGTGATTACCCCTCTGTATTTTCTGTTCATTGATATGACAAAAGGTCACCAACATCTGAAATAGTTGCAAGGGGCCATCATTCAAGACTGATTTCAAAATATATGTGTTGACAGTAGGTGGGGTGAAATATAAACCCTTCTTAGAAAGGAGTTTGGTTACAGCTTGGATTAATCATGGTGAAAAAATTAAAAAAAAAAACACGATCAGGTATCTGTGGGTACTTTCTTCATTTCAGGTCTCTTAAAGAGATTTAACAACATGACTGAAGAATTTCCTTTTAACCAAATTACCTGTTTTGTTTAAACTACTCCTAAGTAGCAATGTGTAGAAATAGACTTTGATGGTTTGAAAAAATTCAAATACATTTTTATTAAAATGTGTACTGTGTACACTAAGGGGAAAGACAAACAAGTCTTTATTAAATGCCTACTCTATGCTAAGTGCTACACTGTGCTCATTTGAACCTCACAACAACTCTGCACTAGGTTTTATTATCATCCCATTTCATGGTTGAAGAAAATGAGGCTAATAGATATGAAGTTAAGCTCCAAGAAGAATCAGGTATATAGAACCATTACATAATGCTTCACGATAACGCATTTAATGGGTAATGGTTATGGACAAGACTCTTATCATAGCCACAATCATATTTAACAGATATTTTGACTCACATTGTTTCTTGTTTTGATCAATCTCAGGGTTTATGTCAAATACGTGGTGCAGTATATAGAGCACTGGGCTTAGAATCAGGAAGCTCATCTTCATGAGTTCATATCTGTCCTCAGACACTTGTTAGCTATATGACCCTGGGCAAGTCACTTAATCCTGTTTGCCTCAGTTCCTCATCTGTAAAATAAACTGGAGAAGAAATGACAAACCACTCTAGTGTCTTTGCCCAGAAAACGCTAAATGGGATCACAGAGAGCCACATACAACTGAAATGACACAACAGCAACAGCACCAAAAACAAGAATAGCAAGGGTTTGTGTCTCCTAGATACCAGCATCATATCATGAATTACTTTTTCTGGGCTTCTTGACTTCTTCAGTTGCAACTCCTTCCGGAAACTTGCTGATGGCTTTCTTGGTATTAGTTCTAAATGAGCCTGTAGCCTGGAAAATGGAAAGGATTTATATTAAAACAACACACTTCTCTTTAATTAGCCAGTTGACCACTAATACTAGAGTGAACCCTCTAGAAAAGTGTAAAAATGAGGAAATACAGTTATCTTGGCATCTGTTCACTTAAGGAGGGCAGGCAGTTCAGCATTTAGCTAATTATATGTTGAATGAATTTTTTAATCCAGGTTTTTGAGGGTTTCTCCTAAGCCTGTAGATCAGTCAGTCTTCATCATGCTACGTGCTAGTCCTTTAGACCCTTATGGTTCCAAAGCTCAAGTGCTTCTCTCCCTCTGCTTCCCTCTGTTTGCTCACAAAGAGTGTAAGGATTCATTCCATTTTCACATATAGAGAAAGAAAAGCCTGAAAAATATCAAATATTTATTCGCCTATATTTCATATTGCTGCTAGTTATTTGCCTTAAACTAGAAACCTTAGATCCCTGTCCTATAGAATCATATAATTCACTTTATTGACAGAGTAGAAAGAACCAGATATTCAGGTCCCTTCATTTATGTCACAATGTATTAATTACTCTCAGTCTTATTCTTGTAGGTTACAAGCTGAAAAAGGAAGACATTTATCTGACACCTTCATATGACATTTGCTCCTGCATTTAGAACATAAGCATTAAATTTACCAGGTGTAAGAGCAGTGGAAAGAATGTGATAAGGTTTCCATCAAATTAAGTTAACACATGTAGATGGCATTATTGATATACTTGGATCCCCTTTCTCTCATCTGACTCTGCTACCTCTAAGATCAGATGATTTTATAATTCCTTCCAGCTCTCAAACATGAAGGATATCAACCAGACCTATGATTTCACTAGCATAGGGAACTCCCTGAGAAAGGAATTCCATATAGAAATGCTAGTTGCTGTTCTCTACTATTCTCTTAGAGAGTTGCCTAGATCAGTGGCACCAAAATCAAATAGAAAAGGGGTAGACTAAATAATGCATAAAGACTCCTGCAGGCTGCATACTAACTTAGGAAACTTCATATTTTTTTTCTGTTACATCATATTTTTATTTATTTTGTTAAATATTTCCAAATTACGTTTAAATTTCATTTAGGCTTCACTCTGGACTATTACCACTGGCTAGCGTTTGATACCTCTGGCCTAGAGCATGAAGAGGCTTAGTGATTTGCCTAGCACCACCCAGACCTTTGTGTCAGAAGGGCCTTGAACCACTGCCTTCTTGATTTCAAGGTTGGCTCTTTATCTACTACATTATACCACCTTTTGTAGATCCTTCATTTTAAGGGAGACTATATGTAAAATCCAGACATACGAGCCTTATGATTCTTTCCAGTTTTAAAATATTGTGGTTCTAGATATACCCTTTTGAGCAAGTGAGTAAATATTAGATTGAGCTTGGGTCTGCAGTCTCTGCTATAGGGGAAGACTCAGATTGGTGGATCTCTTGAGTTATGGAGTTCTGAGCTGCAGTAGGGCTCCAGGGCTCCAATCTGGTTCCAATATTGTGAGTCCTTTAAGGCCACCAAACTGCCAAAAAAGGGCAAATATACCCAGGTCAGAAAAATGGTACAAGAGAAAACTTCTATACTAATCAGAGGTGGAATTGGGCCTGTCAGTGTATGCTACATTTACAGCAAGATGGACTCAGTCTCAAAATATAAAAAAAAAACACATTAGGTTGAGAATATTAACTTCTTGTGGAATTCTATAAACTCTGTTTCTTTTTTTTTTTTTTTTTTAAATTTTTTTTATTTACTCATTTACTTTTAATTTACAAGATTCAGTTCCACAATCACTTGAGTTTCAGATTTTCTCCCCTCCCTTCCCCCCCCCCCCCATGGTGGCGTGCAATCATGTATAGGATCTGCAAATACTTTCACATTGTACAATAGTTTGGTCATATAGAAGGGTTGTAACCAATGAGT
>CM053581.1:315385902-315410251 GCA_028627135.1 Pseudochirops cupreus | reverse complement strand
AAGATGTAACTCAAAAAAATTTAATAAAGAATCTCATATAAAAAAAAAAAGAAAAAAAATACAAAAAGAAAAAAAAATAAAAATTTTAAAAAAATTTTAAAAAAATTAAAAAAAAAAGAATATAAGATTTCATTTTTCTTGTTGTTCATTAATTATGAAAAAGTATTTGATTTGGTAGAACAAAAAGTAATCTTACAAACTCTCTTCTAGAACGGTGCCCTTTAGTCATATATCAAGTCCAATCAGATTGCTTGGAAGATATCACAAAAGAAATACTACTCTTCAACAACATTCTGAAAATAAACATTATCAAAAGAAACAGAAAGACATATCTTCACCAAAGATATTTATCACCATGAGAAAAGAGGTCTATCTCATATTCTAGGCTAAGAAGAAATCTCTTGGGGTTGGTAAGGTCCTCCAAATACCCCTTCTTGAAGATAACATGATGCTTGTATCAATCCTCAGGCCAATGCAGAGCTTTCTGGAAGAAATCTGTCATGAATCAATGGAGTTGAGTCAGCTATGCAGGATAGATCAATTAGACAAAGAATGTCAATGCCCTGAATTCATTTTGCATGTAGATGTATACTGTATAAAGTTTTAATGTATGTCTGTCTGAAACAGACAGTAAGAGGTGGACAATGAGCTAGATTCAAAGTTGAAAAAGAAAAGAACTGACTGCATAGATTTGGGATAATCTAAAAGTTCTTTCATTCATCCTCAGACATATCATGAAAGTAAAGGCCCGTTGTTTGAATATTGTCAGTGTTGTTATATGATGTTATATGACACTAAGACAAGGAACACACTCCCCTGTATCCACAGATATAAAGGATCACACATAAGAAAATGGAAAGATATATGGAGGCAAGCAGGCTATAGCACAAAACCAAAGATGAATACCAAGTAAGAACAGGAGTCAAGAACATCATTAAGGAATTTTATCATAGAACATAAGCTGATCAAGTAGAAAGAGTGAAGGGTGAATGGTATGCTCCAATGATAACCTCAAAATGTCAGGGAAAATACATAAAGTCCTCTAGGATGCTGAAAAGATTCTCTCAGGCAAACTTTTGGGAGAATGTAGACAAGAGAAGCAGGGAATAGTATTTCATGGATAACTTACTAAAAGCAAGTCTGCAGGAATCTCTCAAATTGAATAGATCCCTGATCCATTTTATTCAACTCTTCCCCAGTCATTGCATGTACAAGTTAATTCTATTGTGTGTGTGTGTGTGTGTGTGTGTGTGTGTGATTACAATGTTGCTCAACAATCATAAAATAATAAAGAACAAAATGTTTCAAAATTATAATCTTGGGTCCAAAGAAACGAATAAAAGACACACTCCTCAAGCTTCTTTGTAAAGGTAAAGAGGTCCACAGATGTAGAAAATTGCAAATGATGTCAAATTTTTAATGTATTAATTAGTCTTGCTGAATTTTTCTTTTTTTCCTCTTTGTAAATTTCTTGTTATAGGGGATAGCTATTGGAGTGGGGAGAGACAAGATGAAATCTAGGTGTTATAAAAACAAAATGTTTCATTTAAAATATGTTGTAAAAGAAAAAATAAATGTTGAAAATAGTACAAACTCTATCTTAAAATAGAGATATTTTAATCCCTTCTTTGCCAATGTTTATTCCTTCAGTTACTTTTTTGTCCCTTATTTCTATGACTAATGTGTCTAAAATTATGTTAAGTAGTAATGATTAAACTGAACTTGTTCTTGTTTTAATGATGGTTTCTATTTATTTATTACATATTAAACTAGATCTTCTTTCAGATGAATACTTTTTTATAATGCCAAGCAAAACTCCATTTATTCTTGCAATCGGTAACATTTTCAGCATGCATTAGTGTTGCACTTACTAAAAAATTTGAATACATCTATTATGTACTTGAGTGTTGATATAATCTTGTGAGATTTTTATTATTTGATTGTGATCATTTTTCAGATATTAAATCACCATATCATTCCTAGTAAAAATTTACTTGATAATAATATATAACTTTGTTAAGTTAATGTTATCTAATTGCCAGAATTGCTTTTAAAATTTCGCACTAAATTTATGAATCGCATCATCCTGTGAGTTTCTCTTTTTTTGTCTTATCCTCAAAGAGGGCACACCTAGATAAATTTTATAGTCCTTTCTACCTCTATATCTATCATATTTGATCATAAATTTGGGAAGAATGGGACTATATTTAATGCATAAAAAGAATTAGAGTGCCATCTTTATTCATAAAACAACTTGAACAATTTAAGGGTTATTTGTTATTTAAAGGTTTGATAGAATTCATTTTTAAATCCACAGGGTCCTAATGCCAGAGACATGGACCTTGAAGGAGTATTTCAAATACTACAGAGCCAAAATAAACATGCAAAGCCAATTCAAAATCTCAATAAGTGTTCCATGACTTTTGGCAAGCCAGGCTAAGGATTGGGCTCATTTCCCTCTCAGTGGTTATCTCCTCTAAGAAGCATTAGAGTAGATGCAGAGAGTACCTACCACAGTGCATACTAACCTAGTGTGGGACATAGGAAATCCCCAATTGGTCATGCAGCTTAGGGAAAGAGAAACAAAGTAGAAGAGACAACCATTCTGGACACAAAGGATAAAGAGAGGAAGAGTAGACTTTCTTAGCCTTTAAAACATATCAAGTGAATGGTTCTTCTTTGATAAGATGCCAGTTCTCTTTTAAGAAATTTTATTCTCCTGGCTTCTCTCACAGGGACCAGAGAATTGCAGTGGCATTGCTAAGTGCCTTAAGTACTTTTATTACTGGAAGTGGTCAGGAATTCAACACATGTTCCATTGTATGACCCCACATGCCCACAATGCTGAACATGCTCCATGAGCTATATTCCGACCCAACCCCTACTGCACATGAAAACATAAATGTTTTATAAACCTTAAAGTACTAATTTGATATCAGTGTAAAGCCAAGCACAAGCAGCTTTCCAGAGGACTACTGCTGTAAACAGCTTCAAGGTTCTGATTACATAGTATAGTGAACTCTCTATTTATTCAGTGATAAACTAAGACAAAATACAATGCAGAAACCAAAGTACAGCATTCATAATGTTATGACATAACAACTTATCACTAAAGTGGCCACATAGTTTTCACCAAAGTGGCCACATAGTTTTAAGCAAAAGATATCATTCAGTAAGTCCCTAACTCAATCATCCTTAAGGAGCAAGCCTCCTTAAAGGACAAAAAGTACAATCATTCAGTAAGTCCTTAACTCAATCATCCTTAAGGAGCAGGGACATGAAGTAAAAAGGTCAAATTTCTCCACACCTAGGTCACAGTAAATCATAATCTTCTCCATCAGTATTAGGTACCCAAGAAGAGGTCTTGACTTGAGTCTGGCTCTCAGATTCCATGGTTCTTCTTCCATGGCCCCAACTCTTGCCTGAATCTACCCAAATGTCACCTGGATTCAAAGACAGATAGCTCTCAGTCCCTTGTCAAGCCCTTCATCCAGTTCCTTGTCTAGTTCCTCATCCCATTCCTCATCCAATTCCCATTTGATATTGAAGCTTACAGTGTCCAGTTCACCTCAAGTCTTTCATAGTTTCTGTTTTGGGGAAGACAAGTCTTAAAAGAGCCACAATAATGTTCATACACATTGCTTGCACCATCACCAGTTCACTGTCTGCCTGCGAAATCAACACAGATCCACCAACAAGGTCTGAGAACTCAACACACACCACATTAAAAAATCAATACAGACAGAAGAGACAGAGTGCTCTCATCACAAATGTTCCCTTCTCAAAATCTGCCACCACATGTGCTCTCTCAGTTCTGCATCCTCCCAGCCTGGGCTTCTCTTTATATATGATAATTAAGCTGCTCCCTGTTCCACCCCTTCATGTTGCATCAGCAACATGAGTTTCCAAGTTCTGTTTCTTAACAAAGACTTGATATAGTCATGGGCAAGGCTTAAAAGAAACTTGAACTGAAACAAGGAGCTAAATAATTAAATAGCTGAAACAAGGTGCTAAGTACTTCTTTGCTTGCCATTACAGTCAGCTATCATAATTGTTGACCATTTGCAAATCTTCTTTTGAATGCTGTCTGTTCATAGCCAATGCATACATGTCAAAATTGGTGGAGCTGAATAACTCATCACTATAGCAAGGGAAGTCCAGGCTTATAAGCTATTGAATAGCTTACTACTAGAAGAAGGCAGGTTCAAGTTTCTAGTTTCTTGATGAAGTGGAGAAGGGTACTAAAATTGGAGAAAAAAACATGGAATCAATTCTTGAATAACTAACTTAGATCTTCCTTAACAGATGAAAATACTGCATATTCAAGCTCTAACCCAGTCTCAAAGGTTCATCAGAGATACAAGCATGTAGCTATACAGAATAAAGAGATTGTGCAGTATAGATAACCCTGTTGGAGAATAAAGGAAGGAGAATACCAATCTTAATTAGGCCTTATCTGTATTTAGTCCTAATACATTTCATTTCATACATGGCATAAAAAGAATTAGGCCAAAAGGTTCATTTTGTGACCACTGATATGTGTTGGTAGAGATTTGTTATATCAAAAAAGAGAGAAAACAGAAATTAATGTCTTGTAGAAAAGGTCTAAGACAGAAAAGAAAAATCCTTTTCCTACTCAGTATGGCAGTGCTGACTGCAAAGTGAAAAAAAAAACAGAGAAGATATAGTGGGGAAAGAGAATATTCTAGGCCAGCTAAACACTATGAATATAGTTTTAGTTGATTTGATTACCATGAAATGAAGATGAAACGTTTCTCTAGTCTTCATTTCACATGTTTTATCTAGTAATCCTTGATGGTTTTTGCTTTGGTTTCTCTGATTAAACTGTGTGTATTATATATTTGTATGTATGTATAAATATATATGTATGTATATATGTATATAGTTTTCATTAACATGTTAACAGAGAAAAGCACAATATTCATAGCAAAAGAGGGGTTGTAATTTTTAGCACTGTCCTGGACGTTTCCATCTATCCCTTTTGCTGGGATATATTTTGTTTAGAGATAGGTCAAAACAAATCTTGTTTTATGGGTCTACATAACCTACAAGGGAAAAAGTGTGGTTGCATCAAACCCAAGGACAGGAAAAAGAGACTGGAAATGAAACACTAACTATTTATTTTTCCTAATGCTAAATAATTAACTCTACATTCTTGTTAATTAGCATAGTTCTTCATACACTTAAGTGGATAACAATGACAATGATAGTCAACACCCAATTCTAAAGAGCCCTAGTGATGAATAGGCATCCCCTCAAATCTTCCTGAAGTACCTTGTCTGTAACTGCCCTATGACCTTGATTATAATATATCTTGCACTACAATTGTTCACAAGCCTTCATGAATGAGGGAATGAGTAAAGGTTTTGTGAAGTGCTAACTCTGCAAATCATTGTACTAAGCTCTGGAGACACAAAAGGAAAAGGCAAAACAGGCCTTGATTTTATGGAGGTCATATTCTAAACACAAGGAAGCACTACAAATAGGGAGGTCTCAATGTCAAATAAGAAAGAAAGAGTCATTGCTCCTTAGGGTACAAATGGAAATACAGGTGGTAATGCACCTTTTCTCATTTCTTTTGATATGAATTTATCTATTTCTGATAATATTCCATTTGACAGCACCAAGGACTTTGGTGGCAGGAATTTCAGGGGAAGAATCTTCAGCTGTTGATACTGATGAGGCAGAAAATACAGCACCTATCGTTCTCATTTCCTCAGTGGTTAATCCCCCAAAATAGTGGCTTTGTACTAGGCTAGAAGCAGAACCAATGGCCTGTTTCTTGGGCTTTCAGGCTTATCTGCTCCCCTAGATTAGAATTTTCTGAAAGTCCATAATAAAGTATGTGTAATACATACATACATACACATGTATGCACAGATATCGACACAGATATACACACAACATGTACATGGAGATATGTATGTGTGTGTTTGTGAAATCAAAGTTCCTTACAAAGAGTAAGTATTAATAACTATTTGTTGAAATGAATTAAAGAGGAAAGATATTAAAGTGAATTGAGTCAAATAAGAAGGCTATGATATTATGTGAGGGACAGCTACAATTTGGCATAGATGATTTTACCAAGGAAACTCGTGGCAAAATTAATATGCCAATGAATGTGGACTACTCATGCAAGAAGAGTGACCAATTCAATGAGTGTGCAAATAAGAACACAGAGAGAAATTTTCATTGGCTTGCAAAATTCCTGTCATTTGTAGAAACATCTGTCATTACATAAATATCTGGTTGAGATTACAATTAATGGTTCATTTTACATTTGGTAGTGTCATATACAAGCCCTATGTGAGGAAAGTGTTTGACATGTCCTGTATTGTTTGCCTAAAATACTATTAGTAGAATCTATGGCATCTGAAAATAACTGCTAAATTATCTAGTAGAATCTATGGCGTCTGAAAATAACTGCTAAATTATCTAGAATTATTAATTAATTAATAAGAAAAATAACAGAAAAACCATGTGAAATTAGGGACAGAGAAATACTTCATCTTCATTTCATGGTCCCTAGAGCAACTAGACCTAAATGGAGATTATTGAGCTTGCTTATATCTTCCATTTTCCCCATCTTCCATATTTTATTTTCCACTCTGTGTTCAGCCCTGACATACTAGGTATGAAAATATTTTCTTTCCTTTTTATCTGCAAAACATTCATTTCTGCTTTTTCTCTTTTTAGGTTTAGCAAACCTGTATTCACTCATCACCAAAGGTCACAAAATGAAACCACCACTTGTATGACTCTCTGCACACCATGGATAAACTGATTTGGAACAGTGCCTAACAGGGCTAAGACCTGATTAAGATTAGCGTTCTCCTCAACTTTACTCTTAAATGGCATTGTTTTAACCTCACATTCTATTTATTTTGTACAGCTAAGCTGCTTTTTCTTTGACGAATTGTTCAGATTATCTTGAAACTTGGATATATAGTATTTTCATTCATTAAAGGAAATTTAATTGTTATTCTAAAGTGGATTCCATATACTTTCTTCACATTTATTACTTTTTTTTCCATTTCATCAAGAAACTGTAAACTTGCACTTCTCTTGCTGTCACTGGGTCCAGTGAGACCTTTTCCACTTGATAAGACCTACAGGAACATGAACTCCCCTAGCCTAGACTCTTATAACTCCAGAATGCCTCCACACATAATCAAGTATTAGAGACTGATTTATTAAGAGCCTAGAAACTAAGTGGGAAAAGGTGAGAGGTGGGGTGGGAAGTAAGATAATAGTTTCTACATAAAGACATTAAAGTCCAGGGGCTTGAAAAAAATGATTCATTTTGTTTTTATATCACCTTCATTTTCAAATAGATCTTCCTCCCTTACCTACAAAAAGATACATAACCTGTTACAAAGAATGGAAAACAGAGCAGGGGGAAGTGTTTCAGCTAGCCAACTAATGCATCAGATGATCTGATAAGGCATGCAATGTTCTGTACCTACATCACCCCCTACTTCTTCAGATGAGGAGAAAAATGCATTTTCTTGTCTTGTCTTTAGGACCAAGCGTGGTAGCTATAATTGCATGGCACTTTGTTTTTATTTTTACTGGTGCAGTTGTTGATCTTTTGAAAAAGATTCAGCTTTAAGAGTTAGTCTTTGATCTATCTGCAAATAAGGGTACTTATATATTTTTACTAAAGATTACTGACTGGGGAAATAGCATCTTTACCAGACTGATTGGGTTGATTCCACTTCAATTTAGGATTCTATAGTCATTTCTTATTAAAGAGGGCCTTATGTCAAGCTAACAAACTCATTTAGTTTACTTCCTCATTGCAAATTCTCATGAATGTAAATGATGTTTCATTTAGTCCTTTCCCCCTCATTTACCACAAATGCCTTCTAACTTTTTAGAATTTAGTGACAGAATGTGTACAGATCTCACTTTTAAAAGATCATTTTACCAAGAGACCAAATTGAACTTGTCTCAGTTCTCCCACTTTTCCCTAGTGTTTGGGGATCCATAAAATAGTAGAGAGCAATGGAATAGAATATCATCTTTGACACAAATAAATCAATAGAAAAGCATTCATTAAGTGCCTAGTACATGCTGGAAACTTTAATACTCATTGGAATTATAAATGTAAAAGTGATATAAACCTTCAGGGTACTTACACTCTAATAAGGGAACCCTACACTTAGAGGGAATAGTTGCAAAGGAAGTTTTAGTTTATTAACTGAATCCAAATTTCACAGAACAAATCATTTTATTAAAGAGATTTGTTATGTGAAGTTGGGATTCAAAAAAAGGACCTCATTTGAAGACCTAAAGGACTACATGTGGCCTTGAGGCCACAGGTTCCCCACCTCTGGTTTAGACCCCTGGAGAAGACATCAAGAGGAGAGGAACCCTGCAGTAGATCCATGGGGCAGTCACTTGTCAAGTGTTTTCTAATAACAATGGTAGCATTGATCTCATTATTATTTGTTCAAAAGGAACACCCTATGGAAATGAGAGGAGGATATATGCTTACAAATATATTGAACTATATTGACAATTGAAAATCAGTTTTTTTTTTCCAATAAGTTGTTCCTTATCAACCCTAATTCTTGTTATTTCAAAATTCATTTTCTACAGCCTTCTTTCAAGGATATAAACCTTCTTCCAAGGATATATCTTTCTTCCATTTCCACAAGGTGTTCCTTTTGAACAAATAATAATCAGTTCAATGCTACCATTGTAGCAGACAGCAAAATACCTGGACTGGGTAGGCTCTGGTTCCCTGATAGGTGGTTGGATGGGATCAATAAAAAATCAAATTCTAAAGAGGACCTCCTTCAGCTGCCAAGTTGTGGATGTGACTCTCCAGTACTTTACAATCCGTCCTGGGTAGTCTGTAGAAAATGAATTTTGAAATAACAGGAATTAGGGTGGATAAGGAACAACCTGACATAGTCAATTGCCAATATAGTTCAATTAAAAGATACACACCACTCTCCAATTTTTACCTGTTGAAATACTACTCATCCAACAAAGTGTAGCCCAAATCCCCTCCTTTTCATAAAGGTTTGTCTAAGCTCCCAAGCTGGCAATGATTATTTCCTTTTCCTGAATTTCCTTACCTTTTTGTTAATGCCTCTTATGGTGCTTACTACGTTCTATCTTGAAGTATAATTATGTATGCACACATCTTACCTACCCCACTAACTTGAATGATTTTGTTTTTATGTCAGGGAGTATTGTTTACTCATTTAAAAAATTCTAGCCTGAAAATTCTTGCCTTTGCAAATGATTTTGTAGATTTAGAGATGTCCACAGAAGAAGCAAAACATCCAATGATACTAAAAACAATTAGCCTTTATTAGGAATATATTTTAACATAGCCAAAGGATAACATAGCTTAATTTGAAATACTTGGTGAGAATTAAATGAATAGTTCAGACAATCAACAAATATTTATTAGGCACTTGTTACATACTAGAACTGAGGAATTCAAAGGAAGGCAAAAATAAGGCCTCTGCCCTCAATGAGCGCAGATTCTAATGAGAGAGACAATATAAAAATCACTATGTCGTTTTAGGTATATATAACATAAATAGGAGTTAATCTCAGAGGAAAAGCATTAGGATTAGGGGAGAAAAGACTAGGATTAAACTCTTGAAGACATACAAATTTGAACTGAGACTTGAAGCAAGCCAGGGAAGCCAGGAGCAGAGGAAGGAAGAAAAGCATTCTAGTCATGAGGAGCAACCAATGGAAAATGGAGTAAAGAGATAGAGCATTGATTCTGAATCAAAAGCAATTTTACTGGATAATAGAGTATAGAGAGAGGAGAAAAGTACAAGAATACTGGAAAAGTAAGAAGGGTACAGTTTTGGAGGGTTTTAAAAGTCAAAGAATTTTAGATTTGATCCTAAAGAAAACAGGAAGTCACTAGGCATTACTGGGTACAGGATATGACATCATGAAAACCATCAAGTGAAGAGTCAAGTCACTGAGGTTGTGAGCTTGAGTGATATGAGAGAATGGTGGTGCCCTTGAAAGTAAAAGGATTATTCAGAGTAGAAGGTTTGAGAGGAAATATAACGATTGCTCTTTTGGACATGCTGAATTGGAAATGTGCTTTAGAAAGATGACTTTGGCAGCCAGGTGGAGGACGGACTTCAGGAAAGAGAGACCTGAGGCAGAGAGGCCAATCATAAAGGCATGGAAGAGAAGATATGGTGATAACAGGACTTATAGAATAGATGGTATAAAAGTAGAAATGATAGAACTTGAAAATACATTGAGTATGTGGGATGAGTGGAAGTTAGGAGTCAAGTCAATGAGGCTGTGAGCTTAGGCACCTGGAAAAATAGGAGTACCCTTGATAGCAAAAGTAGTACTCAGAAGAGAAGAGGATTTGAGAGGAAAGGTGATTTCTGTTTTAGACACATTGAATTCAAAATGTATACAGAATATTCAGGTTATGAGACCCAAGAGGCAATTGGTGATATAAGACTGAACTCTAGAGCGAGACTAGGGATGGATAAATATATCTAAAAATAATTTGTTTAAAGATACTAATTGAATCCATGGGAATTGATAAAATTTTAAAAAGATAGTACAGATGGAAAAGAGAGACCAGAATAGATGGGTGGGAGACACTCACAGCCAGTGAGCATGACTTGAATGAAGATTCAGGAAAGGAGAGTGAAAAAGTACTGGTCAGACAGATAAGAGGAGAACCAAGGGAGAACATCGAGAAGAGACAAAGTTACCAGCAATGTCAAAGGCTGCAGATAGGTGATGAAGGATTAAAAATTGAGAAAAGACTATTAGATTTGTTCATCCATGGTAGCTTTGGAGAGAGTAATTTTATTTGAATGATGAGGTCAAAAGACAGACTACAGGAGATTTAAAGGAGAAAGAGAGATCAGACCTATCAGATTTGCTAATATGACAAAACAGGAAAATGATAAATGCCGGGGAAGATATGGGAATATTGGAACACTAATGCATTGTTGGTGGATTTGTGAACTGATCCAAACATTCTGGAGAGGAATTTGGAATTTTGCCCAAAGGGCTATAAAACTGTGTATGCCTTGAATACTGTAAGATAGGGAGGAGGAAAAGACAACAGGCAGCCCATGGTGAGTGGTTCATTTTACTTTCAGTGAAGTGTGAGCTAAAATCCTAGAATGAGAGAATGGGGGGAGAAAGTACTGTAGGAGAATTGAGAAAAGATGAAAACATTTGAAATAGTTGATATGATGAGTGTTATTATGTATCAAATATGAATGTATGAAAGAATTGTTTTCCTCCAGGAAGGACCAACTGAGATTAAATAATAAAAAGTTTTAGTGAAATCAGCCAACAATGTTTTATGACTTTCACCATTTCTGTTATGAGTGAAGACAGAATAATCCAAGCTTGGGATTTGAAAAGGTGTGATCAGTAACAGGATAAGAAAACAAATACCTCAAATGTAGAGGATAGTGTGGAGTTGAACTAATTCACCATATGGCTGATAGAGGAAAGGGAGGAGAGTGCAGGAGTAATGATCTGGGAAAGAACTGAGTGATAGAAGGACTGGTAATCATGATGAAGACAAATAAGAGTCATCAGACAGCAAACATGCAATGATCAAAGATTATGACCAGGCAAAAGAATTTCAGTGTAATGAATATGAAGGTGGAACACTTGGGGCTACTAACAAGATCAAGATCATTCCCATATGTAACTGAGGTAAAATGAAGGATTCGAACATGGGGATTGAGTACATTGAGGAAATAGGAAATTAGGATATATTGGGCAGTATCATAATGTTGTTTCCTTAGCATGAGGGCAGATATTGGAGTGCAAAAAAAATTGTGGTCTTTGCTCTGGGAATAGGCTAACTGTACATATTTGATCAACAAATACATGTCCATCAGTATCAAGTTGTTTCCAATGGATCAAAGCATAATCAACTTCATTTTTTCCACATCATCTGAAATTCATCATATCCACTGTCTTTATCATTAGATGGAATGCCTACATGAGTAAGAACACAGTTCCATCTGAATATCCATGAAAAAGGGAGGTATCAGAGAATGTTCGTTTCCATTGGACATATGCTAAAGCTTTTTTCTGCTTCCGCCCCACAGTTCCTGAGCCTTGTCCAGGACCCTGGAGTCCTCAGTGCTAGCCTTAGAAGGTTATAGGTATTTTGGCAAGGTGCTCACAATGAAGAGAATGCCAGCTATTTCCCCCATTGCTAAACCTTGCATCAAATGATTTGGAGTTTTATTAAGCTTTAAAATAACTTCAGTGATTCAATTTGTGAATATTTCACCAGCTCTTATTCTCACAAATATCAAGGATGTTGTTCAGGATGTAACTGGACTCTTGAACTGAACTCTACTTTAGATGCTAAGCTTCTGACCAGAGACCTGCCATCAGAAGAAAAAGCATCCCACATTTTTGCCAGAGAAGTGCTTTATGTTCATTACTATGGCAAATGTGTGTGAAATATACTCCCACCTTTTCATCAATACCATTTTCATCACCACCAAAAGTCAATTTAATGAGCTCAGTTCATCAGCGTGGTACCTATGACTACTTCCTCTTTCTAAGGTATATATCATCCATTTTAACCATTCAGATATTTAAAAGCTTCTTTCATGTGCAGTCCCAGTTCATTATGAATAAAATATATTTTATTCTACTATTCCATTGACTCTGGTTGCATGCTGGAGATACAATGTCTCATTGCATCAATCAGAAAGTAGTCTTCCTGAGAGGTTATTAAGGGTACCTGTACTCTGCATTTCCCTTCTGCAAATGACATGCATCAAAAACAAACTAGAAACACAGCTCACGTTTGAGGTCTAAATAGCTAAGTAAAAGAGAGTTAAGTTAAGCAAAGGCCCAGAGCACTGAAACATTGTTTCTAGCTAGAGCAATGCAAACCAGAGAACAGACTTTTTGTATAGAAAATATGAAATCCTTAATGTCCGTACTCTCCTGTTTCACCGTGGTATGGAGGTTACCTTTATCTCTCAAAGGCTATGTGAGTAGAGACCAAGATCTGGCAGTTGCCACCAAAATATGAAAGGCCTTGAGTGTTGGTATGATGACAGACTATGTGATCATCATCTCAGAAAAGACCAATTCAGTTCAGAGATGTTTTCAATCATATAGCAACTCCCAAAAGGCAGCTTAAGATATGGCAGATGTGTTTCAAACCTGTGTCTATAGAGGGAGCGTCCATACTGAAGAAAGTAAGGATCCTACAAGGATTGAAATGAGATATAATTCAAATGATCTACAGATTTTGTGCTTGCATTCAAATTAGCTTATATGTAGTTGTCTTTGAATCCAAAACAAACAAAACCAATGTAAACAAATCAGAAACTATATTTATCTTGTATAAATATAGCTAATGATGCTGAAGAATCAGTCTTCAAAAAAAAATGGTTCAAGGTTTTACCCAACATACACAGAGAACAATGTGATATCATAATGTAGGAAAACCACAATCTACTGAATCCCTTAGAAAGTGTATGTACTAGAAAGAGAGAGACAAAAAGGAAGAATAGAGTGGTTTCTTGAATTCTGTCTCTGGTTTCAAATTTATACCTACATGAACAATTAAATATAGTAATTCCAAGTGGTTTTATGTCAATTTAATAAAACAAGAATTTATAATTGTTAGATATTAATTATGACAAACAAAACCATTCTAAAATGGAATTTGATGTATGTATATAGACAGAGCTTAAAAATTCTTTCAAAAGATTGTCCTAAAGCATCTCCCTGAGACATGGAATAATTAAGAAATATAAGTTTTGTCTCTTATAAAAGCAATAGATAACAAGGGGAAATCAGTTCTGCTATTTCAATGAAAGGAAGAATAATACAACGCGACTTAGAACTTCTGAGGTCATATCCTCAAAAGGAGATATAATATAAGATCTGATTTTGTTCCTGAGTTAAGTCTGCTAAGAGTTCCAAGTTATAGTTATTCTGAGAAATAGTTATTTTCAGACTGAGAGCTAGGAGACAATGCTTGGCTGCTAAGTTTTGAATGTAACAAGCTCTAGAAAAGTAGAAAGATATGGACATCAGAACTGTGGTATAATCATAAGAAGAATATAATTTAGTTGATTATAGAAAGGAAATGAGATTCTGATTACTAATCATAAACTTAGATAATTATATACTAATTATAAAATTATATACTAATTATAAAAAATACTAATCATAAACTTAGAATCTATGGTGTTAACCAAACAAGACAGACTTCAGAACTATATCAGCTAAATCTACCTGAAGAGAGGAAGAGTTTAGAAGCCAAGAGTCAGAAAAATCACTCAGTGGATCAACTAATTTAACTAAAATATGCTTATGGGGTGAACAATTATTCCACACAAAAGCTACATTCACCAAGGGACATTTATAGATACTTCCTAAGTTCTTCATATTTCATTTTCAAAGAGGGTCAATGACATCACAGATGATGTCTTGGATTTGGACTGGATATGAGTGAGGCAGACTGGTGTGAAGCCATCAGCCTTACTCCCTCTTCCAGAGTCATCAAAGTCCAGTGGAGGGACTAAAGTCAAATTAATTGGTGATGGCCTGGGATGTAGTGGATGATCTAGTCATCTTTGATGTCTTACCATGCTCTAAGTGCTCCAGAATACCTGCTGCAGCTGCCCTCATCGCCATTGGAACAAATTGTTCTCATCCATCCATTTTGCCAGGGGAAATCTTCACATGCTTAACACAGACATCCCCTTAATTCACTGATGGTTTTGAGGACCCTTAGTTAACCTCAATTTTGTTTAGCCTGTCTACCAAGAGAGTTTTACTGAGGTGTGACCACTACCCATGCTACAACTTCTTGGAGCCATAGGTGAGAACTTGGCAAAGGCAGACACAACAGGCAGGTCTCAGCAAGCCCTCATACCATAGGTGCTTGTCTTCTCTGAACACTCCATATACTTAGGTCCTAGGAAAGAAGAAATGAATTCTATTTCCAGAGTTATGAGTTACCCTAAGCAGATATTTTCCTCACTAATGTGCCTTCTGGACAGATTTTCATTACTCTATGAACACTTTCCTCTACTAAGTGCACTGGTGGGAGGATGTGACCCAAGTAATGTGTGGGTTGTGGTACATGTATTACTCACTCATTTCTTTTCCTATGAGCATCTTTGGTATTATTATTTCTATTTCTTTTTATTTTATTCTTAAGAAAATTGGTATATTTAAGATCTAAAATTGTCATTATTGTAAATAACTGGATGTTGTGTAAATAGAACTAAATTGCTAGGGCTTCAAAAACTGTATAGATAGTAGAAGGGCATACATCCTCTTAATAGGGTTACCCCCAAGAGTAGGCAACTGGTAATGTAGTCCTGAAATTCAGGGGACAGACTGGGGCTGGATATGTATCTTTATAAGTCATCTGCTTGAGATATTAGTTAAATTCATGACAGCTAATAAGGTTACCAATAGAGAAAGCATAGAAAGTGAAGAGAAGAAGGTCAAGAACAAAACATTATAGGATGTTTATAGTTAAGGAGTGTTGTATTGATAGAGCCCACAAGCGAGATTAAATCGTCATATAGGTGATAAGAGAACCAAGTGAGAGTAGTGTCATAAAAATTCAGACTGAAGAGAGAAAAAGGCAATTAAGAGTGTTGAATTCATAGATTGAAAGGAATGAAAATTGAGAAAAAAACCAACAGAATTGGCCATTAAGAGATTATTGAAAACTTTGGAGAACAGTTTCAGTTGAGTTATGAAGTTGGAAGCCAAATTGTAAAGGTTTAAAGAGTTAGTGAGAGGAAAAGTGGAGGCAGTGAGTGTAGACGAATGTTTCAAGGAGTTTTCCTGGAAAAGGGAGGAGAACTATAGGGTGATAAATTGAGGGGATGATAGGGACTAGTGAAGTTTTTCTTTTTAATTATGCATAAGACTTGGACATGTTGAGAGGTCATAGGGAATGAAGTAATGGACTGAGGAGAATTCGGGACAGAGGGAATGAGTGAGGTGATGCTGGAGAAGACAGGACAAGGGATCAGCACACATGTATAGGAGTAAGGCTAGGCAAAAAGAAATACCTTGTTAAGGAATGGGAGAAAGAAATGAAGAGTGGTAGATGAACTCAAGGAGTTTTGAGATGAAGGAAATGGAAGAAAAGGAAACTCACTTTAAATGGTCTGTTTTCTCAGTAAAGAAAATAGGCAAGGTTCTCTCTGATAATCCTCTTCATTACATTTGTTATATCTCATCTACCATATTTTTAAGAAACATGCAATCTTTTCTGATAACCTAGAATGTTTTGAAGTATTCTTGAGCACCTTTAGTCTGTGTTCTAGAAGAAATGCTCTTCTTCTCATGTGCATAGATAATATTCATTTTTCTGTGATAAGAAAAAACACAAAACATAGTTTGCTCTATTCAGGTCACAAAAATTTCTTACTGCTCTCCATACTCTCTGAAAGTGAGATACTCTCTTTTCCCTCTTCCGGTGACTGACCTGACAGAAATTAAAAAATGGTTCAGCATCTGACATACCACCAGAGACTCTCCTACAATACAGCTTCCAAAAAAATTTGGCTGTCACGAATCCCAGGAAACAGAATTGTTTACCTTTATACCAAGAAAGTTGGAAAAACACCAAAATCAGCCTGTGGTGTGTGCCCAGGAAGACTTCAAGGTGTTCGTGCAGTGAGATCTAAAGTTCTTATGAGCCAATAAAGACAAAAAAGCATGTCGGCAGGGCTTACGATGGCTCCATGTGTTCTAAATGTGTCCATGACAGGATCAAGCATACCTTCCTGATTGAGGACCAGAAAATCATTGTGAAGGTGTTGAAGGCACAAGCACAGAGTGAAAAAAGTAAATAAAAAGGATTTTTTTTAATAATAAAGAAAATTGAAATGAAAAAAGTGAGATACTCAGGTTTTTTGTTGTTGTTCATACCAGCAATACTTCTAGCCAACTTTCTTGAAGAATCCTCTTCTCTCTTCCTTCTTCCACAGACTAGTAGATTGGAAAGGAGAGGGAGGGGTGAAAGCTGAGCCTTTAGAAGCTAGTTTGAATTCATCAAGCTTTCACAATTGTCCCCTTGGTAAAACTAAGCCATTCAAAGCCTATAATTTGCTAAGTTCCTTTTTTTACAGCTGGGAAATACAAAACTACTTCTCTGCTGAGAATAATTCTCTAAGTGCATGAGCTGATTTGTGCTGCTTTACCTTCCTCATGTAAACAAATTAAAAGAAAGAAATGCAATTTTAAAGAATTGCCCTCTATAATAAAAGAAATGACACACAAGCTAACAATTTGGTCTGGGTGGGTAGTCATGTTGCTTCTTCTTATTTAGCCTTCTTAAATATGAAAAATAAATTCTGATTTATTTAGACGGATTTGTAAACAATTGGTTTTGGGAGGGGTGGTTTGGGGTACATCAGGAAGACATATTTATTCTAATTTCTTTCAGCTTGTCCTAGCCAATTCTGATTGAAGTGGAAAAGGTCATGGATCACCCTATTTATATTGTTGCAATGTTTGGAATGGGTCAAAACTACATTGAAACAAAAAAAAAAAACATTACTCAGAATAATATTAGGTATAATCATGTTTCTCAGTTTTCTTCAGTTGATTTTAAAGTACTTTGCCATAGATATTTCATCAATCAGGTGGTCTCATAAAACAATTTTCCCTGTTTTTTCAGGAAGGAAATTTGGACAGAAAATTGGTAAAGCCATTGTAACTAAAATTAAATTAGGGCTTCAGCTTTCTAGAATTGACACCCATTTACTAAGAGTACCTACCTCACAGTGTTGTGAAGAGGCTTGAATGAAATACTGTGTAAAATGTTTTGCAAAACTTAAAATACCCTACAAATGTTTGTTATTGTAGCTGTAGTTATATCTTGCTATTTAAACTGCTTAGATCTAAAACAACAAGATTCCTACTAGTTTGTAAGTTCCTTCAGTGTGGGATATAATCTCTTGTATTTTTTCTCTCACCTCCTAGCAGATTAAGTCTGTTATAAAAAGAAGAATGTTTTTCTTTTTTTAATTAGAAAAATGGAAGTCTAGTCCTACCCCTCACATGTCCTATCTTTGGCAGGTCCTTTACATAACCTTTACATAATCTCTGCCTCAGTTTTCTTATCTATAAAACAGGTCTTTTATAGAATATGGCTAGTCCCGAATCAGGATCTCCTGAAAATGATGGCGCCATAATCGGGAGCTACAGAAACTGACTGATGTCACCTCTACCAGTAGGTATCTCATCATTCATAATTAAGTCTATAAACTTCATTGTCATTTTGTCTGAATGATAATTTAATTTTTAAAGTATAGATTAAAAAACTCCACCTGATTATTACTCATGGTTAGTGGTGTAGTAGAAATGATGGGAACCATATTTGGAAATGCCTACACTCTCACAGAGTTTGTTAAGGAAAAAAAGAGGAAAGCAAAGCATAGTCTGGCATGCAACTCCTAGTTGTTAGGAGAAAAAGTTTCAAAGGGCCAGTTTATGGGTAGGTTGGATCCTGTCAACTAAAATTATTCAGAGAACTTAAACTGAGGGATAGGAGAATCAAGTATGAAATTCTGAAGACAAAATGAAACACTTACAATGAGAAGAAAAAAAGGACTTGTCTGAAGAAATCAAAATACAAGTTAGGCACCAACCAACTTAGATTTTTAAAAGATATTCACAAAAGCTGGAAGCAAAAGTTATAACAGAAGATAGATACATGAATATGACGTAGCCCTATAAAACAAGTGTCAAAAGTACTAAAGCTCAGAATAAGCTGAGGCTGGAAAGAGACAAGAAGGCAATAAAAATTGTTTTTTTGGTTTTGATTTTGGTTTTGGTTTTGGGAAAGGAGAAAAATTAAAGAAGTGACAGGATGACTGTTTTGGGGAGATGATACAATAATAACTGACAGGAGAAAACAGAACTGCTCAATTCTTAATTTGCTTTTTTTTTCTCTGCCAAGGAGAATAACCTTTGCATTATTCACTCAAATCACTCAAATTCACTCAAAATCAAAAATCTTGAACCCCTACTGATGTGTTTGGTTTTATAAAGCCATAGGATACAGTATATAAAAATAATCAGCTTTTAATCAAGCAGCATAGCAAATTAAGTAATAAAAAAGATCCCAAATGAATACATGGAAAATACTTTACTATAGGAAAGCACACCACTGGTGGGGAAGGGTACACTCATAGAGACAAAACATGACACGCATGTAGGGCAATCACATAGGGACATAAGTGTTCAGAAAATACTTGTAGCTGAAGCATGAATCTGAGGTTGATGAACCAATGATATTCCCTAATGAAGTCATCACAATGGGTATCGTATCTTTGACCCTCTTTAGACATCGCATCGTTACTCTTCTCTTCTTGTAGATATTGAGTTCATCTTTGCCACCACCCATTGAGGTTTAGTAGTTAGCAAAAATTTTCCTGGCAACAGAAATTTAAAGTTCTCTTACAATTTAGAGTATGACAATGGTTTTTAGAGTATGTGCTGCAAGTTTCCCCAGTTATGCTGGGCAATTCTGAATGTAATGCTAATGCAGATTTAAGGGAAGGAAAATGCAATTTAGCCCTCAACTTAGGTGATATAGTTGATTATTTAGCCACAGATTATGAAGGTATTAAACTGATGATAAAATTGAAGCCGCACTCTGTGATCACATTAACAATTTTGGAACAATTTGAAATTGAATCAGAAGGCACCAATATAATTGACTGAGCAAGCAAAATAGCCATAACCATGGGGGTTTTAAATAAATTGAGTAGAAGGTGTGCAGATTTGGGGACATTTTGTAGAGAACACACCAAGGAGAAGGTGGACAGTGAAGGGGATTTATTTCTTTTCTTCAATCCCATTGTTCATGTATCTAGCAGCAATTTGCCAAGAAGTTTAAAAGTTAATCAGTTCTGATACAAAAAGGATAATTTTGATTATAGTACATTAAAGAGGATTTTACAAGTAAAATCAATGTAGCCCAGATGAGAAGTAAAACAGAAATTGGGGGGGAAATTTTACGGACAGTTGTTCAGATAAAGGTCTCCTCTTTCAAATATATAGAGAACATTTGTCAAAGGTACCATAAGCCATTCCTCAGCTGATAAATGTTCAAAAGATATGAAGAGGCAGTTTTTGGATGAAGATATGCATACACATGTGTGTTTGTATACACATACATACATATACACACATACATCCATAACAAAAATACTCTAAATAATTATTGATTAGAGAAATGCAAATTAAACCAACTTCAAGATATTTCACACCTATCAGGTTAGCCAAAATGACAGCATGGAAAAATGACAAATGGAGGGGATATAGAAAAATTGGGAAAATAATACACTGTTGGTGGAATTGTGAACTGATTCAGCCATTTTGGAGAACACTCTGAAATCATACCAAAAGAATTATAAAACTGTGTATACCCTTTGACCCAGAAATACCACTATTAGTTCCATTTTCCAAAAGTGATCAGGGAAAAGGGGAAAGAAATGTTCTAAAATACTTGTATCAGCTCTCTTTGTGGTGGTAAAGAACTGGAAATTGAGGGGATGCCCATCAATTGAGAAATGACTAAATGAGTTGTGGTATATGATTGTGAGGGAATACTACTATGTTTTAAGAAATTATGAGAAGGTTGACTTTAGAAAAGCATGGGAAGACTTGCATGAAAAAATGAAGAGTAAAAAGAGCAAAGCCAAGAGAGCATAGCATACAGTAATAGCAATATTGTTTGAAGAAAACCTATGAATGACTAAACTATTCTAAGTATTCTAAATATTCAAGGCAACTACAAATGACTTATGAAAAAAAATTGCTATGCACCTCCAGAGGAAGAATTGATAAATATAAGTGTGCATTGTGTGGTTTTAGATATGTGTGTATATGTGAAAGAGTGGCCTTCTCTAGAGCAGTGTGGGGAGGTACAGAGAGAGACAGTTCAGAAATATAAGAAAAAAAGTAAC
Source organism: Pseudochirops cupreus (assembly GCA_028627135.1). Classification (NCBI taxonomy): domain Eukaryota; kingdom Metazoa; phylum Chordata; class Mammalia; order Diprotodontia; family Pseudocheiridae; genus Pseudochirops; species Pseudochirops cupreus. The sequence continues at coordinate 315,389,255 of CM053581.1, read as the reverse complement.
AAATGTAACCCAAAAAATAAATTAAATTTAAAAAGAAAGTACAGGAGAAAAAAATTTAAAAGGCAAGAAAGGATTATATAACTATAAGGCATCATGATGTTAAAAAAAAAAAGGTTTATCAGTTTAAGAGATATTAAGGTGCACTTGAGGGCCAGACATAGCTAACCCAGTTAGACACAGACACAAAAATGCAGTTAGTCAAGCATCATCAAGGAAGGGAATCTCTGGCTATAGAGAAGAGAACCAGCTATGGACTCAAGAGAGAATTGGCCCTGGCAATCAAATACAGAGCAGATGTTCAGAATCCAATTAAACAGCTTTCCCAGGAAAGAGGTAGCTAGATGAGGGGAACCAGATGAGCACTCTGTGTAAGAATAAAGAGAAAATTGATTTCCAAGCCCTATAACATCAAGAGTCATGAGTTACCTTCCTCACATTTAGATCCTACACCTAATGCCTTACTATCTTTATGTTCCAAATTTGATATCACTTTTCCCATGGACAGTGTATATTTGAAAAAAAAAGTTAACCCATAGTTTTAACAATGGGTAGAATGTTTTGTAGCTGCTGTTTTTCTTTGTCATATTTTCAAAGCCTCTCTCCAATTCCTCACAAAGGCATGAAAGTATTCATTGATTCTTGAAGGCTGTGCCAGTGGAGCACAAGCTTCAGAAGTTTCTGCCATGCTAGAAAGGTTTAAAGTAAGGCTCCATAGACAGTCTATTTTCTGAGGACTGTCTTTGCTAATCATGAAGAGTTACATCACCAGTAGAATTATCATGTGGTGATGAAACATTTGGACAATTTTAAATTTGTGAAACAAAGAAATTTTTTTTTTTGCTTTTTTGGAGAGGGGAGAGCAGGGCAATTGGGGTTAAGTAACTTGCCCAAGGTCACATGGCTAGTAAGTGTCAAGTGTCTGAAGCCAGATTTGAACTCAGGTCCTTTTGACTCCAGGGCCAGTGTTCTATTCACAGTGCCATCTAGCCACCACACAATGAAATTTTTAAAAAATTTCCAGAATTCTGTGACTCCCTTCCGTGTCTGAAGTAATGATAGCATGGTGGTGAAAAATAGGACAGTGGGTACTGAAAACCACAGGTTTTAGTCCATCAAAAAACCTTTATTTAACTATTGGCATAGAAGATTCTTGTCTAAAGATCAAAAATCATTTTAATCTTAACATTTTTGGCATAAATGAAATGAGAAAAAAAAAGGAAGAAGATTTAGATAAATAGAAATGCTCATAAGTATTCCTTGGAAAGGAAAGAGTTGACAGAATGTGTTTTAGCATTTATCTCAAAGCTTCAAGAACTGTTATTTCAAGGGATATGTGGTTATTACTTAATGTAGTGTTAATAAGTGTTTACAAAAGAAAAAAAAAGGATGAAAAAATCCTATCTCATTTACCAAAATTGTTTGCTCAGGAAAAACTGGTAGAGAAGCTCTATGAAGGACTTGTTAAGACCCAAATCCAATCATCACACATCCTACTGCTGGGTGACTTCTAAGCAAGGGTGACAAAAGGCAAGAAATATAGGAACAATTATGTTTTAGTAGGAAAAATAGAGAGAGACCAAAGACTTGGAGATTATAAAGAAGTTTAATGCCTTTATATCATGAGCAATTTCTTTCATAGATAAGAATTGGTAGGCAATAAACTTGACAAGCACCAAATAAAATCACCAAAAAATTAAAATAACTACATTTTTAAAGACAGGAAAAGAGTTATTGTGGACATGAAAGTTACCCCTGAATCAGCTGTCTGTGCACAGATTTTTCTCTCATCAAAGCTAAGATGAGAAATTATAATAAAAATAAAGAAAGTAAAAATGAGATGATATGACATAAGATTAAGAAGATTTAACTTTGAATTATGTAAACAAGCTATTGAAAATTTAAAATGGGAAATGGACAGCAGAAATGAGGTTACCTGCTTTAATAACTTCAGCTAGAAGTTAAACTAATGTAAATTAATTGCTGCAACAAGGAGATCAAATGAGCCAAAAAGGACCTCATTCTGGAAACATTTGTCAAATAGAAAGAGAAATTGCCACAGGGAAAATAGGGTTAGAATGTAAATTCAGGAGAGACCATCAAAGATGCTGGAGCAAAGAAAGCAGTGCAGTCTAGCTTTCCCTTATAACTAATCCAATAAAATTTATAGAGTAGCAAATAGAGTGAACAGATGAAAAATTCAAGTAAGAAAAATTTATATATACATATATACACACACACATACACATATATATGTGTGTGTACACATATATTTATATGTGTATGTGTGTATATAGGTATATGTATATTATATGTATGCATACATACACATGTATACATGCACACATACATATACTGAGTGACTTGTTTTTCAGCCCAGGTCAATATAGGGAGTCAGAGGTCAACAGGCAGAGGAAATAGAGTTTCTCCAGGAAAATACTAGAAAGAACACTTCCAGTTCTAGGAGTCTACTACAAGAGCTTGATTCTCTCTCTAAAGTTACCAATGTTATTTTAATTGCCAAATCTAGTGGTCTTTTTCTCAATCTTCATCTTTTTTTTTCCTTCCTACAGATTTTGACATGGTTGATCACCTCTTTCTTCTTGATAATCTGTTCTCTCTAGGTTGTCATCATCCTACTCTTTTGGGTATCCAACTACCTGTCTGATCATTTTTCAGGCTCCTCTGCTGGAACTTCATCCAGATCACATAGATTAAACATAAATATCTTCTAATTCTTTATCCTGTGTTTCTTCTCCATCTAAGCTATTCTCCTTGATGATCTCATCAGCTCCCAGGAATTCAATTTTCCTCTTTGAAAGATAGTTCTCAGATATATTAGCATATCTCTACCCTGTCTTCTTAACTCCAGGCTCATATTTCCAATCACCTTTTGACATACATCAAACTAGATGTTCCTGGGGCGGAGCCAAGATGGCGGCGTAGCAGCAGCAACATAGCGCAGCTCTCACATAGCCACCCCAAAATACCCATAAAATAGGACTCTAAACCAATCCTGGAACTCCAAAACGCACACAAAGATACTTCCCACTAAAGTCAGCTCGGCTACGAGGAACCATATCAGCACTGCGAACTGAAACCAGCCTGGCCTGAAGCCGCGGCTGTGCCCCGGGGGTGGCTTGACGGGGAAGAGCTGAGAAGCTTCAGGTGAGCGGATTAGCAGCAGCTGTGTATGGGATTTGTGAAAGGGGGAGATAAGCAGTCCGGCCAGAAGGCCTCCAGAGCGGAAAAGCGAAAGGCAGAGGTTTTGCACCCACCTTGGCTTTGCAGCTTCCCGCCCGCAGCCTGCAGGCAGCAGGTGGACTGAGCGATTTTTCTCGGCCAGCTCTCGCGTT
>CM053581.1:315365707-315385402 GCA_028627135.1 Pseudochirops cupreus | reverse complement strand
GTTTTGGAGCCCTAAAATTTGTTTAGAGTCATATTTTATGGGTATATGAGATGGCTATGTGGGAGCTGCAGAACCTTATTGCTTCTATGCCTCCATCTTGGCTCTGCTCCCTGAGAAAATGGACATTCAATGAGAAAGGGGACTTTCTAGCATTATTGCTGAAAAAACCACAGCTGAATAAAAAAATTGACTTTCAAATACAAGAATCAAGAGAAATATTAAAAGGTAAACAGGAAAGAAAAGTCATGAGGTACTTATTAAAGAGTGAGGGTTATTGAAGGAAGGGCAGATTGGGGAAGCAAAAGCAAACACTTTTGAAAAGGGGAAAGTTCAGGGGTTGCTACGTGGCACAGTGAATACAGTATCAACCCTGCATTCAGGAGGACCTGAATTCAAATCTGGCCTCAGATACTTAACACTTACTAGCTGTGTGACCTTGGGCAAGTCACTTAACCGTAATTACCCTGCCCTTCCCCCCTCCAAAAAAAACAAAGAAAAGAAAAGAGGCAGGGTCAAAGGAGAAAATAGAATAAGTGGGAGCATGGAATAGATGGAGGGAAATATAGTTAGTCTTTTACAATATTACCATTATGGAAGCCTTTTGCATAATTACACATGTGTGGCCTATATTGAATTGCTTACCTTTTCAGTGAGGGTGGGTAGGGAAGGAGCAGGAGAGAGAGAATGTGGAAGTTTTAAAAAACAAATGTTTAACAAAATGGTTCTTATATGCAACTAGGAAATAAGATATACAGGCAATGGGGTAGAGAAGCCTATCTTGCCCTACAAGAAAGTAGAGGAGAAGGGTGAGAGAAGGGAGGGCAGACTTGGGGAAGGAGTAATCAGTATGCATGCTATTTTGGTATAGGGGGAGGGGAGAGATGGGGAGAGGATTTGGAACTCAAAATATTGTGGAAATGAATGTTGAAAACTAAAAATTAACTAATATTGTTTTAATATTAAATGTTATAGTGTCAGTGCAATAATTACTGTGCCCACAATCATGATAAAGACCATGACTATAAATATCACATGGTGTTTGATCACAAAATATAACAAACTCTCCATATAGAGAACAGAACTGAAACATTTATTTAGACACCAGAAAACCAAATCCCAAAACCACTAAGCCTATTCCATCAATTGTAAAGAAATTAACAAGCCATAACAACACAGACAGCCATGCCATCCTTCATCCTTTCCACAAACCAATACAACACCCATATTTACTCGCAAACCTCACTATCTCCTTGCCTGAGTTCCTCTCTCTCCCACTCTTTCCCTAGCTCTGTCTCCCAGCTTCCTATGCCTCTGCTCTACCCTTCAGCAAACTCCTCCCACCACAGGCTACATGTGACTACATTTAGCCAATTGGGGGCAGAGTTTACTTTCAAAGCAGGGAAGATCTTCAAATTCCCATTCCCATTACAAATGCCTACTATGTTTCAGGCACTGTACTCAGCTGTAATTTATTGTCTTTTGTGTGCAGAACGCATATCTGGAAACTAGACATACAAATAATGAGAAATGACACAATCTCTATCCAACCAGAAGATTAAACTATAACATAATATAACATAACATAACATAATATAATACAATACATTACATTACATTATATTATATTATACTTATATATATATACAATTAAGTGTGATACATGGTAAAATTATTATAAGAGCAAAGAAGGAATCTAAACAACATATTCTTAAGCGTGAAGGGGATAGTGAAAATTTCTACCACAAAATTTGCTTACTCTTATATAAGTAAATGGATCTGTGATACCATCAGTTTTAAAGATCCCTTCCAGCTGTGCCAGCTCAATCACATGACTGTCAGTCACATCTTCTCAAAAGTTCACTGCATGGGGTTTATCCAATATTTTGGAGGTCATATTCACGTTTTCCTAACAATCATGAGAATATAATTGGAGGACCCTGGACATCCATCTGTGAATTTTCTTTCTGTGTATAATCAATCCATCCTCTATCCTATGATTATTTAATGTGTGTTGGAATTGCTGTTGTATTTTGTCACAGCTTCTTTTCTCCATTTTGTTATTGATATGGTCAATTGTGCTGATAATTTTCTTAATATAGAATCAGTCTTGTATGCATGGTATAAATCTCTCCTGGACATAGCATATGATCTTTGTGATATACTGTAATTTCCTTGGTAGTGTTTTATTTAATTTTTTTCTTCAGTATCGAATAAGGGAATTGGTCCATAGTTTTCTTTTTCTGACCTTGCTCTCTCTGGTTTAGTATCAAAACAATATTTGTGTCATAAAAAGAATTTGGAAGGACACTTTCTTCATCTGTTTATTCAAATATTTTATACAGCACTGAAACAAATTGTTTCTTGAATGTTTGGTAGAAATAATTTGTAAATCCATCTAATTCTGGAGATTTTTCCTTAGGAAGTTCATTGATGGTTTGTGCATTTTCTTTTAATAAGTGAGTTATTTAATTATTTCATTTCCTTTTATGTTATTGCATGCAATATGTTTTTGCAAATATTCATTCATTTCTCTCAGATTGTCAGTTTTATTAGCATATATTTGAGTAAAACAACTAATGATTGTTTGGTCTTCATTGATGGTGCAATCACCTATTTCATTTTCAATGCTAGTCATTTGGTTTTCTTTCTTTTGTCTTAATCAAAATGATCTTTGGTTTTTCTATTTTGTTTTTTTACATAATCATCTTACTTTTATTTACTAATTCAATTTTTTTTTAATTTTCAATTTTATTAATCTCTCCTTTGGTTTTTAGTATTTCCATTTTGGTATTAAGTTGGGGGTTTTTAATGTATGTTTTCTCTAGCTTTTTTTTAGTTGTGCCCCCATTTAATTGATCTGTTATTTCTCTCTTTTATTTATGTGCACATTTAGAAATAAAAGTTTCTCCCTAGTTACTGCTTTGACTACATTTCCCAAATTTTGGTATATTGTTTCATTGTTGTCACTCTCTTTAATGAAATTATTGACTGTTTATATGCTTTTTTCATTTGACCTACACACTCTTTAGGATTAGATTGTTTAACTTCCAATTAATTTTTAATCAGTGTTTCCAGAGTCCTTTTTTGCATGTAATTATTATTGCATTTTGGTCTGTAAAGAGTATATTTAATATTTCTGCTTTTCTTAATTTGATTGTGAGGTTTTTGTACCCTAATACATGGTTAATTTTTGGGAAGGTTGAGAAAAGCATATATCCCTTTCTATTACCACTTGGTTTTCTCCAGAGGTCTATCATATCTAACTTTTCTAGGATTCTCTTCTCTGCTCTTCTCTTCTATTTTATGGTTAAAGTTATCTAATTCAGAGAAGGGCAAATGAAGGTTCCTCAACAGTATTGCTTTCCTGTCTATTTCCTCCTATAATTTCTTCAATTGTGCCATTAATAATTTGACTGCTATGCCATTTTGGTGCATACATGATTAATATTGATATTATTTCATGTGTATGGTACCTTTTAGCATGACATAGCTTCTCTGCTTTTCCCTTTTAGGTCAATTTTTGCTTTTGCTTTTGCTTTTGCTTTGTCTGAAACCATGACCTTGCCTTTTTTACATCAGCTGAAGCATAATATATTACACTCCAGTCCCTTATTTTAACTCTATGTGTCTATCTGTTTTAAGTAGGTTTCTTGTAAACAACATATTGTTGAATTCTGGTTTCTAATCCATTCTGCTATCCACTTCTGTTTTATGTGTGAGTTCATCCTATTCACATTTGCAATTATTATTACTAACTGTACTTTCCCTCAATCCTATTATCTTCTTTTTGTCTTTCTTTCTCTCTTTCTCATCCTGTCCCTCCTCTAAAGTCTGTTTTGTTTCAGATCACTGTCTTCTTTTATCCATCCTCCATCTTACCACCACCACCCTTTGTCTTGTCCTCTTCCCCTTATACTTCCCAGGTGGGTAAGATAGATTTTAACTCAACTTCAGTTCAAGAGACAAAGAGAGAAAGAGAGAGACAGACAGAGACAGAGACAGAGAAAGAGACAGAGACAGAGAGACAGAGAAAGGTTTTTCATCTTTGAACCAATTTGCCTGCCCCTCTATTTCCCCTCCACTGTAAAAGCTCTTCTTTGCATATCTCTTTTATGTGAGATAATATTCCCCATTCTTCCTTCCCCTTCCACTCTCTTTCAGGGAATCCCTCTTCTTTCCTATCTGTTTTTTTTTTACAACATCCCAACATGATCAACTCAATCCCACACCTTCTCTCTATGTAGAATCCTTCTAACAGCTCTAATAATGATGAAATTCTTAAAAGTTACATATACTTTAACCTTATTGAATCTCTTATTTTTTTCTCCTTCATGTGTATCGTTTTATGCTTTTCTCTTGAGTCTTATGTTTGAGAGGCAAATCTTTTATTCAGCTCTGGTTTTTTTCAAAATAATTCTTGAAAATTCTCTATTTAATTAAATATCCATTTTCCCCATAAGGATTATACTCAGTTTTGCTGGTAGGTTATTCTTGATTATAATTCTGGCTATTTCACTTTACAGAATATCATATTGTTCTGCTTCTTAATATGATAGCTGCTAAATCTTGCATTATCCCTACTGTGGCTCCATGGTAATTGAATATTTTATTTTTGACCACTTAAAGCATTTCCACTTTGACCTGGAAGCTCTGGAATTTGACTATAATATACTTGGGAGTTTTCATTTTGGGATCTTTTTCAGGTCATGATCAATAGATTCTTTCAATTACTATTTTACTGTCTGGATCTAAGATGTCAAGGTAGTTTTCTTTGATAATTTCTTGAAATAGTATATCTAGGCTTGGTCTTTGACCATGGCTTTCAGGTAGTTCAATAATTTTTTTTGGAGGGAGGAAGGCAAGGCAATTATGGTTAAGTGACTTGCCCAAGGTCACACAGCAAGTCTCAAGTGTCTGAGGTCAGATTTGAATTCAGGTCCTCCTGACTGCAGGGCCAGTGCTCTATTCACTGGGCCACCTAGCTGTCCCTAAGTTCAATAATTCTTAAATTATTTCTCCCAAATCTATTTTCCAGGTCAGTTGTTTTTCCAACTAAATACATCACATTTTCTTTGAATATTTCACTCTTTTGATTTTATTTTATTATTTGTTGGTGTCCCATGAAGTCATTAGCTTCCACTTGCCCAATTTTAATTTTTAAGGAACTATTTTCTTCAGTGAGATTTCGTACCTCTTTTCCAATTTGTTCAGTTCTGCTTTATTGCATCAGTGAAATTGTGCACCTTTTGTTCATTTGGCTATTTCTGTTTTTTAAAGTATTCTGTTCTTGGATATTTTTGTGCCTCTTTTGCCAAGATAATAGTATTTTCATAATTTTCTTCCTTTTCTCTTACTTCTTTGCCTAATTTTTCCTCTACCACTCTAAATTTGAAATTATTTTTAGCTTTTTGCAGGAATTCTTGTTGGACGTGTGTCCAATTTGAATTTTTTTTTTGAGCTTTTGCTTGTGACTATTTTGACTTTATTGTCTTCTTCAGAATTTGTCTTGATCTTCCCTGTCACTAGAGTAGTTTTATGATCCAGTCTTTTTTTGTTTTTCTTTGCTCATTTTTCCACCTTATTTCTTGATTTTGAATTTTGTGTTAAAGCTGAGCTCTGTTCCTGGATTGGGAGTGTTAGGAAATAGAAAGGGGTACTATATCAACCTTAAGACATTTTTTTGCACTGCTGTTTTCAGAGCTAGTTCTGGGGGGTTGGAAGGTTTTTATGTATCAAAGGTAGTGTGAACCGAGAAGAGGTGTGGTTACTACTCTACTGCTACATAGTCTGGTCCTTAGTCTGGAAGGGCCATTGATGCCTTTGGATTTCAACTGATTACTGTTCTTCAGGGTCCTTGTTCCCTTGGGGTCACAAGTGATACTGTTCTTCAGGGTCTCTGAATCAATATGACATCACTACTTCTCAGTGCTCCTGCTCCCTCTTGATTGAAAAATGTTCCTCTCCACCCTTAAATTATGACACAGAAGTGAGTAAAGGCAATGGATTTGTCAAACAGTGTCTCTGCATCCATTGCTAGACCTAAACCCTCTTTAATCTCTTTCTGACCAGTTGTCAGGTCCCTTTACCATCTCTGGTTTGAGAGCTCACGAAGCTGCTGCTGCTTCTATCACCACCACCTAGTCCAGTGGTTCTCAACCTTCCTAATGCCACAACCCTTTAATACAGTTCTCCATGTTGTGGTGACCCCTAACCATAAAATTATTTTTGTTGCTACTTCATAACTGTAATTTTGTTTTCCAATGGTCTTAGTTGACCCCTGTGAAAGGGTCATTCAACCCCCAAAGGGGTCGCAACCCACAGGTTGAGAGCCACTGACCTAGTCCCATGACTAATATTCCATCCATGTGAGCTCTGGGACATCCTCTACCTCCATGTCACTCATTTCTCTTTCTGCTCTCCTAAGCTGTCTTGGGCTGGAAAAATGTCTCATTCTGATCTTTGGTTGGCTCTGCCACTGCAGAATTCAATTTAAGGCATTATTTTAAAGTTGTTTGGAAGAAAATGTTGGGAGAGCTAGACTGAGTGCTTTCTCTGTTCTGCCATCTTGATTCCACCTCAAAAATTCCTCTCAGTTTACATTCTTTCCTTATTTTTCAAAGTTGTGCAACTTCAGATACTGCACCAAAGTCCTCTTTGGAAACTTCTGTGGAAGTGATCCTGGATTCTTCAGGGCTGTACAAATAGAAAGCACTTCAAGGCTAGACCCTGAAGACTTCAAGGATAGACCTAGAGATAAATTGTATGTCAGTCAAATGAGAATCAGTCTTAAGTTGTCATAGCCTTGTCACCAGAATTTTGGCCACTGAGTGATTAATTTATTTTCAGCATTATTAAGGATTTCAAGTATATTAAGATACAATGAACAAAATATGTTTAAGAGTTCTTTCTCACTTGGTGATCATATCAATCCTCATAGAGCTTCAATTATTATCTCTTATGATTATAATGCCCAGATTAATATAGCTAGCCCTAAATTCTTTCCTGAGTTCCTGTCTTATACCACCAACAATCTTTGAAGGTCTTGAATTGAATGTCTCTTAGGTATCTCAAACTCAATATGCCCAGAATAAAACTCAATATTTTTTCCCTCAAAACCTTCCCTCTTTCCAACTTCTCTATTTCTTGTTTTCAGTAACACTTAACTTTCATAGTTTTCCTCCTATCTCTCTAGCCACTCTCTCAGTCTCTTTTCTGCCTCTGCTCCTCTTACTTAAATGCTGCTCTAATGGCAAACAAAATAGAATTTTTTTGCTGTTTTTCTGGATTGAGTTTTAGCTAATTAAGTACCTTTGAGTCTCAACTTTGATTGTATCAAGAGTCTTTGATTGGAAACAGTATACATTGTATTGCCCTTAATAGGTCTAAGGAAGTTTGAAGATCTTCCCTGCCCTTAATAGGTCTAAGGGAATTTTAAGATCTCCTCTCCCCTTAATAGGCCAAATGTAATCACATAGGAGCCCACAGTGGGAGGAGCTTGCCAAAGGAGTAGAACAGGAAGGGTGAAGCAGAAAGGAGTGGAGCAGAGAAAAACATGCTCAGAGTTGGGAGGGAGCAGAACTGAAAGAGAGAATGTTTGTGATATCAGCACTCTATCTGTTGTTTTGTGTTGATTTCTCAAACAGAAGCCCTGTCTGTTAATTTGTGTTAATTCCTCAGACAGAAGTCCTGTCTGTTGTTCTGTGTTGAAAGTGAATTGGGATGATAGTGCTGGTAATGTATGTAAATATTGTTGTACTTTGTTAAGTTTTGTTTTCCTAGAAATAGAAACTATGAAGACTTAGAGGGGAGCAGTGCCTATGAGCCAAGATATGGAACAGAAAAAGAGAACTACCTATGTGTAAATCCAGGCAAGAGTTGGGAGTGGTCAGCCCACAGAGAAAGAACTGTGGGGTTTGGAAGCCAGCCTCTAATCAAGATGAAAGAGGAATTTACTTGGATACTCTGTATTGACTGAGAAGACTGTAACTTACTGTGACCTACAGGTAGATGGTGTTTGTATTTTCTGCTACCCCTTAAAGATGACTAAGATATACTGAATTATATGTTTTGTTTAAGACTGTGTGGCCACTTTAGAAATGAGTTGTTATGTTATATTGTGAATGCTATGCTTTAGTTTCTTGAATGTTATGCTTTAGTTTATTGCTGAATAAATAGAGAGTTCATTACATTATGTGATTAGATCCTTAAAGTTATTTATTTACAGCAGCAGTCATCAGGAGAACTGCTTGTGATTGGCTTTACAGCTGCTTACCCAAGAAGTTTTAGAAGTCAAACAATCTAGCTGATCTGGTTCACTACAAATTTCCAGTAACTAATCTCAGCTTCATTCTTAATGCAACAAGATCATTCTTCTACTCCTCTTTTCCTCATTCTCTATCCCACTCCTGACCATAGCTATTCAAGAACTCAATCCTCACATAGCACTTTCTCCTTTCACTTTCACAGGTAAGAATTTTGTTTTATACTTTACTAAGGAATGAGAGACCATTTATTCCCTGTGAACTCTTTTTACCCCTCCTTACAATCCCTTGACATCATCTCACATTCTCTCTCCTCCTTCACTCCAATCTCTGATGTACAGTTGCCTGTTTATTTCATGAAGGCACACCTCTCTACATGGCATAGTGGGAAAGGTTCTGGTTTTGGAGTTTAAAGGTACAATTTCAAGTTCCACCACTGCCATCGCTTACTATCTATACAACATTGGGAAAATTCTTTCTTGGGCATTCTTTCCTACCCTCCCTGGGCTGCAGTTTCCTCATCTGTGAAATCAGGTGGTTGAAGTAAATGGTCTCTAAGGTTACTTCCCACTCTAAATTACAGGTGCTATTTTATATTGTAGGGCTCTTAAATCACACTTCCAATCCTCGCTCCCAACTAACAAACTGAGTCCCTAGGTATCAGTTACATCTCTCAATATTCTAGGGATAACCCCAAAGGATTTGAAGTGTCTTTCTCTAGCATTATCACTCACCAACCTATATTTAGGGTGTTCCTCCCAATATCAATTACCAGGGGGAGTTAATATCTTTCCAATGTCATCTAACTAGTCATTTCTTCAATATCATTGATAATGCACTGTTATCAATTATTTACCAAGATATAATGAGACCCACAGTACAAAACATTCCAAATCAGGAACCCACTGTCCTCTACAACTTCAGTCCCTGGAGAAGGTGGACTCAAAGCACAGTAATGACTAAAAATATTCTCATTGCCACCAAATTCACTTACAGAGCTGGTTACTCACTAGACTTAACAGGACATAAGAAAAAACAATGCCATGACTTGATAGACATGTGACAACTTGGGTTAGGGAAGGGATAACCCCAAAGCTTACAACATTCTTTCCTATTTACTTTACTTATTTACTACACTGAAAGGAGGATTTCATCTTCTTGCTTTTTCTTGTGCTTTCTTCTCAATTCTTTGCCTACTGGCTTCTAGTTATCAATAATTTCTTAATTACCAATATGATGTAGCTTTCACAATCTTTATATTTCTTGACCTATCCATAGCATTTGTCTGTTGATAACCATCTTATTCTGCATACTCTCCTCTCTGCAATTTCTTGGAATTCTTCTCTCTTGGTTTTTAGGACATAAAAAATGCCACTCTGTGCAGGGGCAAGGTGTCAGAAGGGTCAGCAACATGGATATGAAAATCTCTAAGGATGATCACAGGGAAGGGAGTGGAAAAGGGTAACTATGTGCAAGATATCAAAGCTATGATTAAAAGTATGTGTCCACGGAATTCACATATTACAGTGACAAGCATTAGAAGAAGACAGTAAAATAAAATAGCATGAGCATCAAAGGAACTATAATGTTGAGTGACAGTGATAGAATAAGGGTATGCTGGTATAAGCGGGGGGGGGCGGGCGGGATTTAGGTTACCTTTAGGTTCTGTGAGATAGGGGAGCAATACAACCAGAACTGATAAAAACCTGATTTGCTCCACACCATACTGCCTTGGGATGGATAGGTGGTGCGGTGGATAGAGTGTCTGACCAGAAGTCAGGAAGACGTTCAAATCCAGTCTCAGACACTTCTTAGCTGTGTGATGCTGGGGAAATCATTAAATGTTTGCCTCAGTTTCCTCATCTGTAAAATGAGCTGGAGAAGGAAATGGCAAATCACTCCAGTATCTTTGCCAAGAAAACTCCAAATGGGGTTACAAGGAGTAAGACATGAAAGAAACAAATAAACAACAACATAAATACTGTCTCACTCCATTTCCACAGTGTGTTCACATGATGTGGAATTCCTCAAGTCAAAATGAAAAATAGTCTGTTAAGTCACTATTTCTTCACTATTTAATATACTTGTTGATAGTTTAATATATTACTCCTTCCAGTAGTAAATAGGAATTCAAAGGAATATGTCTCTAAAGGTGAAAAGTTGGGGTACAGGAGGAGGTTGGAGAGGAAGCTCTGCTTTGAGTGATTTGAAGCCTTCCCATAACCCCTCAAATCATACCTGAGTGAACATCTGTATACATTTGAGTATTTGCCATGTTTCTGACTCTATAAAATTAAACTTAATCTTTTGAGTAGTGGGAGTAGGACCTCATAAACCTTTTAGAGTCATACTAGTTACACCCTGATTTATATTTTTTAATAAGATATGATTTTCAACAATCAAATTATTTGGCTTATAAACCTTTTCACCTTAGCATTTTCAAGCTGGCTGAGAAAAATGTCATTTTCAGTCTTCCCTTCCATTGCTCCACTTTCTTCTGTTAATAGGCTTAAACTAATTACAGTAAATTAATTCCTCAGAATAATACCAATTGCCAGGGACTTGCACACAAATGTTTTATTCTTGGAGAAGTAAGTTTCCTGGAGGTTGGGAAACAATTACATCTTCTTAATGATCTATATAAGGGAAGCCGACAGGCTCCATATCAATTATGTTTTATTTATTTGTTTCAGAAACTTTTAATGAATTTAAGGGAAAACAGTATGACTCTATAAAGAGTGATTACCTTCTTTGAACTGTATATCCAGGATGGTCACAAGTGGCTCATTAAGCTTGCCTTATGGCATTTGTTACATTGAAAAAACATCGGGTGAACTGTGGAGAACATTTATTATTTATTCATAAACATTTTTCTATATAATTTCTTCAATAATGTTTGGTTAGCATTAGCCTCTAATAGTGTTCATGAAAAGCATGCCCTATACTCAGGAGATAGTTTATATAGGAAAAGGACTGAGGGAAGCCTGGAGGAGTCACAGGATCCACTTTTTAACCTTGTCCATAGTGCTCTCTGCCCCACGTGAATGTTGCTCCTCTGAGTTGTGCCCTCAAGAGTAACATCTTTTGATGGTGATATAAACAGATTAGGCAGCTAAATTTACTTGGTCCATGTCCTAAGTTTGATTTAAAAAAAAAAGAACTAGTTCTTTGTTTGCTTGTTTGTTTTCAACTCGATCACTTTCTTTGATTTTCAAAATGAAGGGGGTTTTTGTACTTTTACTATAATTGTTGATTTTCTAGGTTTTGACTGCATGTAAAATTTCTTATTTTTCTCATTTTATATATTTTCAGAGATTTAAAAAATGAATCTGTTCAATGTTTATTGGTATCACAATTTTTTTTTCTCATCATTCTTTTTTTAAATGCTCATTTCTTGTTTCTAGACTTCGTTCTTTAACCTACTGACTATTTAGGATGATACTGCTTGATCTCAAGGCAGAAGTGAATTTTTTCATGTTTCCTTTTTTTATTACTATTTTTATTGCACCACTGACTATAAAGGATGTGTTTAATATTTCTGCCCTTATATATACAGAAAGTAATGTTTTCTTTCTGCTTAACTTTTTAAGATTAACGTTTTTGAAGTACCATATAATGTTGAAAAACATGTACATTGTTCAAAATTCCCATTCAGAAATTAACACGTCTTTTGAATCTGCTTTTTTATAATTTACTGGAAAATATTTAATATTTATATTTGTTAGACTTCCAGCAACAAAATAGGAATGTGAAAGTCACCTACAATTTTTTCTTGCTATTAATATGTTTTTAACATTTCAATTTACTCTTCCTTTAACTGCCTTAATCTAATGTGGTATGTATCTATCTATAGACACATAGATATCTATCTATCTATAGATATAGATATCTAAAATAATATTGTTTCCTTTTCTATCATAATATAGCTTCACTATTTTTCTTCACATTATTAATTTTGTTGTTGCCTAAATCTTGATTTTATTTCTGTTTCACAGTCATTTCCATATTAAGCTACTGCTCAGGACCCACCTCACCCTATTTTCTAGCTTCCCTGTTCATGTTGTCTTCTCCCATTAGAATGTAAGACTTCTTAGAGCAGAAATTGTCTTGCTTGCTTTATTTGTATACCAGGCCTTAGTACAGTGTTTGTCACGGAGTAGATGCTTAAAATATTTTATCATACATTATCATTCATAAGAGCATGTATGTATTGATTTAACTTCTTAGTCCTTTCTCGCTATGTGCACTTATTTAAAAACCTTCCTATTTCTTTGATTTATTAAATTTCTGTATGCAATATCTGAATTTGGGTTATTCTAAAGAACTCAGATTCTTCTCTTCTGTTAAATACGGTGGCTAGGATGTGAGACTTCAACATACCACATGAACATTAAGTTTATTCTTTTGATGTATTAAAAAACTTTAATTAATAGGATGGATGAGCAGAAAGAGCTTACATGTTCACTCCAATGGCATGTTATTAGCTCATAAGAGGTCAGGCCCTGTGATAGGAATTAGGGATACAAAGAAAGACAAAAACACATTCCCAACCCTCTATGACTTCACATTCTAATGGGAGAGACAGCATGCAAATAACTATGTACAAACAAAATATATGGAGTAGATGTAAGGTAATCTCAAAAAGGAACCTGTAGGCACAGAAGGACCAATCAAGGCTTACTGCATTAGATGGTATTTGAGCTCATCTTGAAGGAGACTAGTAGGTAGAGGTAAGGAGTGAAAACACTCCGAATGTAGATTATTGTTGTTCATCCCTCATTCTCAAAGAGGACCAATGACATCAGAAAGGTGATGTCTTGCCTTCAAGTGGGTTGGATTTAAATGATGCAGAGTTGGGCAAAGCCATCAGGCTCACTCTCTCCTCCAGATTCATTGGAATCCAGTGGCAAGACAAAGGTCAAGATAATTTGTGATTGCTCAGGATGTAGTGGATGACCATAGTCTTTTTAATATAAAGTCTTTCCCAGGCTTCACTTTTTCTGAGGCAAAGCCCATTCAGTGATTAAGGGCTAGTTTATCATCACAAAAGAATCAGTCTGGGAAGGGAATGTGGAGGAGAGCCTTTGAAAAGGAAATCAGGACTAGAGTGTCAAGTGCAAGGAACAGCCATGAAAGCAGGTGTTGCCATTTCATAAAGTGCATGGCATAGAGTAAAATATGAGACTGGATAGAAGAAGCATGTTTGCAAAGGGCATTAAGTGGCAAACATTTTACATTTTAGCCTGAGGGTAATAGGGGGTCAATGAAGTTTATTGAGTTGGATGGTGACATAGTCAGACCTGCACTTCAGTAAAATCACATTGTCAGCTGAGTGGAGGATAAATTGAAGTGATAAGAGACGTGAAGCAGGATATTGACAACAAGAAGGACATTGAAATATTCAAGATGTGAGGTGATGAGAGTCTGAATCATAGTAGTAGCTGTGTGATAACAAAGGAGACATATCCAAGATATGTGAACATAGAAACAAGATTGGCAACAGGTGAAATAAATGGAGGAGGAGCAACAGAGGAATCAAGGTTGACACTGAGTTTGTGATCATGGGCAAGTGAGGAAATTTCAGTAACTTCAAAATAGGGAAATTGGAAAGAGGGAAGGATTTGAGGGGAAATATAATGAGTTATATTTGGGGCATGCCAAGTTTGAGATGCCAAAGAGAAATCCAATTCAAGATGTTTGAAGGTAGTTGATGATACAGACCAAAGTCCAGGAATAAGGTTAGGTCTAGATTTATTAATCTAAGAATTATCTATGAGAATTGATAAGACTATCAAGGGAGAGAGAACTCATTTTTAAAATATCCATATACATGCATATATACACATGCATATATAGCTTGTTACATTTTAATATATTCTAATTTAATATTTTAATGTATTTAATATAATGCATAATGCTATATATTTTATTGTGTGCATAAAAATTATTCAGAGAATGGATCCAGGGACTATACGAGACTATCAAAAGGAGCTATGGCACACACAAAAAGTTAAGAATATCTGGTACAAAATGAGAGAAAAGAGAGAAGACCCTGAGTGGAGAAGGGTCATCTCTTCATGAGAATCAAAGATGAAATGAAAAATTTTTGGAGAAGATATAAGATTGATGTAAGATAAGGAGGAAGGAAGAAGAGGAATCTTTTGCTACATCACTTCAGATTTTTTCAGAATAGGCTATTTTTAGCTGAGAGTATGAGGGAAAAGAGATATAATAGGAAGTCTGAAGAGGGAAAAAAAGAATAGTCACTATGGTAAGTGGAAGACCAGATAGATTAGGGAGGTATAAAGTATTATCTTGTGACAATTAGAACCCAATTGAGGTTATGGGATGTAAATTTGCAATGGACCCAGATACTAGTTTCATGAATTTCTCCACTTATTCAGATGCACATGAGTAGGAATAGAGGTATATTGTGAGAATAATACAAGATTGAGATTTATAAGGCATAATCAGTGTCAGGACAAAGTAAAGTGATTCAAATACAAAGAAGTGTAGAATTGAACTGATTTACCAAAGGAGCAGAGTAGGAAAGGGAAGAGCATATTACCTTTGTGGGGGATAGAGAACTAGGGAAGAACTGATGTAGACAGGGATTGGAAGTCACAATGAAGATGAAGAATAGGATTGGGGCCATAAGGTAGAGAGAAAGATGAACTCATATAAGGTTACAATGAAATAATGACACTTCAGACTTCATGAACATCACTTGTGGGAAGACAAGATCAGTTCTCTGAGTGTAGCTGAGATATTTGAAGAGTAGGTTATGGGAAATTAGTAGATTGAGAAACTGGGAAATTTGGGGATTTTGAGAGAGACATATAAGTATGTTAAAAGTTAGGGAAGATTGTGAATGAAGCACTGAACTCAATGAGGAAGGAAAAAAATATCTTGGGTTTGATATATAACAGTCATCTGAATCTAGATTGGGTGATAAATTTGAATAGTGTGGACCTTGAAGGAGAAAATATATTACCAATGTGTAACACATATAAGTGGAATGATTTTAGGACTATCGAAAATGTGCTTTTTTTTCCCATACATGCACACAAGCACACAAGCACACACACACACACACACACACACACACACACACACACACACACAATTTACCTTCCCACTAATACCTTAAGTCCCTAAAGCATACAATTATAGAATGTTAAGCTGAAAAAGATAACCTAGAACAATCTCTTCATTTGACAAATGGGTGCTATTTGACAACAGGTCAAAATTCCAGGACAGAGAGGAAACTTTCAATTTTAAGAGAACAGGGTCCCTAAATAGGAGTAAATGTTTGTGGTTGCAAGGGAACAGAGCCCTTCCTAGGAAAGGACTATGGCATACACAAAGAGCTCATGGGCCATACCTATATCGAGACCACACCATCTTGTAAGCACAAAAAACTTCAAAAACCCTAGAACTACCTCAGAAAACAGCAGTGCAACAATACCTGAAGCTTGAAGTGGTACCTCTCCCCTGACTTTGCCTTGAGAATATATCACATTTTTAACAGAAACTGAAAGTCAAGAAATAAGTGAGGAAAATAATCAACCAACAACAAAAAAAAATGACAAAAAAAAGTTACTGTGGTGAGAGTATCAAAGTGAAGATTAAGACACAAACCTAGAAGACTACAATGTCAAAATAGATACATGCAAAGCCTCAAAGAAAAATGTGAATTTTTGTGGTAACAAAGAATTGGACATTGAGGAGATGCTCATCGATTGAGAAATAGTTGAACAAATTGTGGTATATGGTTATGATGGAATAGTATTGCTCCATAAGAAATGAAAAGTAGGATCTTTTCAGAAACACCTGGGAAGATTTACATGATCTAATGGAAAGTGAAATGAGAAGAACCAGGAAAGCATTGTCCACATTAACATTACATGATGACTGACTGAAAAATTCAGATACTCCGATCAATACAATTATCCAAGACAATTTCAAAGGACATGTGATGAAAAATACTATCCACCTCCAAAGAGAGAATTGATGAACTCTGAATATAGATTGAAGTATACTTTTTAAATTTTCTTCTTGAGAGGAGCAACATAGCAAAGATGGTAATATGTTTTGCATGATTTCACATGTGTAATTGCTATCATATTGCTTGCCATCTCAATGGGTGAGGGATGGTTAGTAGAGGAAAGACTTTAGAATTCAAATTTTTAATGAATGATAAAAATAAGTAAATGAAAAATTAAAGCAAAAAAAAATTATCCCTTCTAATCAAATTAACTTTTTTTCCCCAAGTAAATCAACTATGAGGGGGAAAAAATCAAATGAAGACCATGTCATTCATTTTTGAGGTGCATACCATATGTGTGGGTTCTCAAAAATGTAACAATACTTTATTTTTGTTACAATAATTCAGGCAATTAATCAGATCAACTTATTAACTAAAGTAATATCCCATTATCTTAATCACCAGCAACCATAGTCCTGATTAGTGCCTTTCATAGCCTATTTAGAAGCATATATTGTATATATTACCATGCCCTGCGTGCAATAAATTTGACATGTTAGATGGCAACAAATGGCTTGAAATTGGACCCTTGAGAGTAATAGCCCAGCAGCATTTACATGTAATTATTCTGCCCAACAATTTAATTTTGTTAGGCATAAAAGTTATGCTGAGTGAAAGGACCCTGAACAGTGATCCCTAATGCTTAGGAAATAGATATTAGCACAAACTCCCAATTCCATGCCATTCTTTCCAATACATAAAGAGAATTCCCCATGGCTAAGTGTATTTCTGCCACAAATTTAGATAATGTTTCACTCTGTGTGGCACTAATTACTCTGCAAATGTTACAAGTATGTAAGTCATTGGTCTCCATGCTGTCATTTTTACTATTGTTTGGTAATTCAAATTACCTTTTTCCCTGAGTCTTATAACCTTACAAATCCTTCTTTTGAACATGACTGTCTGTCTTCAAAGTTAGGGGGTTTTTTTCAGTGTTGGAAGGCTGACCATTAGCTCTATTCCATAGGATTCCCGTAGTTGGGATGACCAACTCAACTTACTCCTTTAACAGATCAAGAAATAGACCCCGAGAAACAATTTCAACAAAAAAAGTTCTCATAGATAGAAGCAGAACTGGCCATAGAAACCAATTCTAAGTCCAGTGGTCCTCTGTTCATGCAAAGTTCTTCAATATGAAGACTCCTTTTAATAACCCTTTAGACTGATATACATGAACTTGACTTATCACTGACTAGAAAGCCAGGCAAATATCCAATTTGTCTGTCATTGCTACTTCTAGGGAGAAAAAATGTCCTTTAACTACCCTCAAAGCTTAAATTAATTCTGTAGAAAGCCTTCCTCATAACTTGTCTCTGACTTGTTAACTGGTTGACACATTATGCTAATAAGGCTTAGGACCTAGGTTCAATCCATTATCCCATCTGTGAGTCACATTTATGACTTTTTAAGTATAGAAATTGAGACTCCCATTAAAGTAACTTTCTCTTTGGCCAGACCAGGTAAGATTCATTTCACCAAATTTTGTATCCCCCTTTGTTTCAGTATCAGGTTCCATATTTTTCCCCTGTTCGATTAGTTTCATTCAGGTTATGGACATAGACTATATGACCCTAGCATTGATAGGTCATATATCCCAACAAAAGCTTGGCTTTAATCACAAACAGTGAAAAAAAAATACTGTAAAACTCAAATTGTGGTCCTCACTAATGCTAGTTCAGTTATCATTACACATGTATGTGAATGTGTGTGCATAAATACACACACACACACACACATATACATTGACTCTTTCTTTATGTATTTAAACTTCTGGATCCATCCATTTGTAAAGTTTTTGAGTATAGAAATTGAGACTCCTGTTAGGTTATGCTGACAGGTAACTTCCTCTTTGACCAGATCAGGTCATGTCTATTTGACCAAACTTGATTTCCCTCTTGTTTCAGTTGTGGGTAGTATATTTTTTTTTGCCTTGTTCTGCCCCCCTCTGGTTGGGCCAGGTGTGTATTTCTCTAAGGAGTCATTTACATGCACCTAAAAATAAAAATGAAATGCAAACAAAATGTTCCTTGTCAGACAGAGGCAGTATTGAAAGAACAGCTTAAAAGGCTGATTCTGAGCCAAAGAACATGGAAATCTAGTACTCCCCAAATAGCTATTTAAATACAGTCATCAATCAAAAGCCATGTCTTCTTGTGTCTTCATTACATAGTGAAATCTACTGAAAAATTCCCAAGCCCATATTAGAAAAAACACACAATATTACCTTGTGAAATATTTGCTGATATTTCAGGATTAAACAGACATTGTAGAGCCCCAAAAATCAGTAATATTGTCAAAGTAAAGATAATAACTGAAGTTATCTCCCTAACACAGGATAATTTCAACTATCCCAAAATAGTTCACAGGAAAAAAGGGGGTAGTTCTGCTTTACTCTGTCATGGTCAAACTATAGCTGAAGAATTATACTCATTTCTGAGTACCAGTTTAACAAGGGTATTAACAAGCTAAAGAGCATCTAGATCAAGACAGACAAGAAAGACCATCAAGGGGGCAGAGCCAAGATGGCAGAGTAAAAACAGGAATTTGTCTGAGCTCCAACCACCTCCAATACCTGTAAAATATGACTCTAAACAAATTTTAGAGCTACAGAATCCACAAAGTGACAAAGAGAAACAAATCTCCCACTGTAGGTGACCTGGCAGGCCAAGAGGAAGGGTCTATTGCACCAAGCTGGGAGCCAAGTGCAGGCCTGCATGAGCCTCACAGGCCTGGACCCCAGGCAGCCAAGACCAGTGGCACAGACCAGCCAGAGCAGACTTCAGGAGACTGAATCACCAACAGCTGTGGCAGTTTCCATACTTCTCAAGGTATAAACACCAAAAAGAAAGTGAAAGGTCAGTAAGGAACCCTGTTGGAACTAGGTGACTGAAGAGCACCATCTGGCCCCCGCCCCTGGGGAGAGTGGTGTTGGAGGCACAATGGCTGCAGCTTCTGCCATGTGGCTGCCTCTGGAGTTCCTGTACTGCAGGTAGTAGGGGGACCAAGCGACCATTCAGAAGGTAATCACTATGGCTTTCACTTGCTTGGATCTGGATCATGGTTTTGAGTGGTGGTCCTGGGGTGTGTGACCAGTGTGCCAGAGATTGGGGTGGCTGTAGAGAAGGCATCGTCCTCAGACTTCTGACAACATTTGAGAAAACCCCAGTGATTTGGGACACAGCTTGCTCTACTCTGGAAGCAGAGTTCTACCATAGCAAAGACGTCAAAAGTCAAATAATTCACTGGCAAAATGAGCAAGCAGAGGAAGCACAATCAGAACATAGAATATTTTGGGGGGACAAAAAGGTTCAAAACATGGAACCAGAAGAAGTCAACAAAGGCAAAACTCCTGCATCAAAAGCTTGCAAGAAAAATATGGACTGGTTA